>JASAUF010000361.1:2832500-4032500 GCA_030180095.1 Magnolia changhungtana | reverse complement strand
CATGGTGAGGCCCATCATATTAATAATCTTTGATCACCAAACAATAGGAGCGTCCAGACACTATCCAAGTAGCATTTGCGTGCGCTTGAATCTCTGACGCTGATTCTTTCCTCTATTGAAAGTAAGGGTTCGGGTTCGGGTCGAATTCCCAACCTATTTACTAGACGGGTCAAGAAATCAAATCCAAGTCCGACCCACAAACCATTATCCTCTGGACCAGATCCGACCCACTTAAAATTCATAAGGATCGCATTGATAATTATATCTCATGCATAGTTTTATATACATTTCTCAAATCAACATTGTAATCGAATGGAGATGTACTCAATGGGCTTATTAAGCTCACCCAGGTAATTATTTTTAATCTTCAGAAAAAGTGACCTGCAACAATAGCTTGGCATGGACCCGACAATATTTTACTTAGTTTATGTTTTTGAAGCATTTATTATAATATTTGTACTGGGAATGAATATTGTTTTACATGCCGGTTACTATTAGTTGAATGTTGTAATGATTGAATAAGTAGTTACACGCTTAGTACATAATAAAAACACCTCAAGTAGTTATGCGCTTAGTACATAGTAAAAAAAACCTTCCTCCCAGGTTACACCTTTGTGGTCAGTATTGATCTCATATATACATATGTAAGGTTCTATGCGGTCGAGCCCATGGGAACTTCCCATGAGGTCGAGCTGAGTGGGCCCCACCGTGATGCGTGTTGAACATCTACCCCATCAGTAAGATGCACAATTCCATGGTGGGCCTCGGGCTTAAAATTCAAGTTAATCCGTGACTTGTGTGGGCCACATCACATACAAAAGTTGAGAGGGGTTATCCTTCCATTAAAACATTCATAATCATTTGTTGGGCCCACCAAGGTGTGGTCACAAATCCAGTCCATCCATATTGTGTGTCCCACTTGGATGAGGAGTCAGACCAAGTTTCCGATGCATCCAAATTTCATGTGGGTCCCACCAAGTGCTTTTATATGTTTTAGGCATGTCTTCACATGATTTTAGATGGTATGACCCACCTGAGTTCTATATACGGCTGATTTTTTATGTTCAACACACATTAGGGTGGGGCCCACACAGCTTGACCTCAGGGGAAGTGCTCATGAGTTCGACTGCATAGAACCTTTTCCCTACACACAGAGTGTGTGTGTATGTGTGGGCGCACACACACACACACACGAGGTCTTATTGGATATCCCAAAAATCAGCTGTATGAGGAACTCAGGTAGGCCATACAATCTAAAATCATGTGAAGACATACCTAAAACATATAAAAGCACTTGGCGGGGCCCACCTGAAATTTGGATGTGTATGAAACTTGGCTTGATCCCTCATCCAAGTAGGACACACATAATGGATGGGCTGGATTTGTGAACCACACCTCCGTGGGCCCAACAAATGATTATGAATGTTTTAATGGAAGGATAACCCCTCTCAACTTTTGTATGTGGTGTGGCCCACACAAGTCATGGATTCACTTGATTTTTAAGCCTAAGGCCCACCATGGAATGATGCATCTGACTGATGGGGTAGATGTTCGACATGCATCACGGTGGGGCCCACACAGCTCGACCTCATGGGAAGTTCCCATGAGGTCGACCGCATAGAACCATTTCCCTACACACACACACACACACACACACACACACACACACACACACACACACACACACACACACACACACACATAGAGTCCCGGTCTCCCGCACACAGTACCACATGAGATATTTTGCGCACTAGCCAACACAAAGTAAAAAGGGTGGGCTGGGATTAGGCCCCACCATGATGCATTTATGAAATCCACTTGATCATTAGGTCTGTGATATAAATTTAGCAATATGTCTTAGAAAGTTTGTAGATTCGTGACTCATATGGGTAACACCAAGTGAAACCATTTAGATAGTGGGCATCCTATACAGTGTTTTTGCTCATGTGGCCCACCAACATTATAAATGTGGCCGATCTTTTATCCCTATAACTAAATTATTGTCACACACCTTATGGATGGAGTGGATTTCAAATAAACATCAAGGTTGGCCCACCCCTAGCTAACTTAGTAGCGATTGGGATGCATCATGGACGTGGATTGTAGGGGTGCACAGGGGTCTGTTTGGTCCGGTTTTGGGGTGAAACTGGAACCGAACCGTTCCTAACGGTTCTAGGATATTCGGAACCGGAACCGAACCGTTGGCACCCAAGAACCGAACTGGAACCGAACCGTTAAAACCGGTTCGGTTCCGGATTGGTTTCACGGTTCTTGGCTTTTTATAATCCAGCCCAATCGTATGTTTAATTTTATTATCTAGCCCATGTCCATTCATGTTGTGGTCCATTTGATGAATGGTTTAGATATTGTATAAGGTGTGCAAAAATACATTTATGAAAATAATTAAATGGTGCATTATAAACCATAAATCATGAGTCAAATATGGAAACAATCAAAGGTTCTTGGTTCGATTCCAAGTTCGGTTCCATGGTTCGGTTCTACAGATCGGATCCACGATTTGGTTCTATGGATCAGTTCACGGTTCGGTTAGGTTCTACGTACCCCCAAACCGAGAACCGAACCGATATAACCGGCTCTTTGATTTTTGGAACCGGAACTGGAGCTGGTGCACTCTAGAACTAGACTAAACCGGACCGTTTGGTTGGTTCCGGTCCGGTTCCACGGTTCTACCGGTTCAATGTGCACCCCTAGTGGATTGCACGTCGACCCTATCATTAACTAACCACCTTGCTACTGGTTGGTGCTAGTGGGCCCATGTTGAGTGGAAAATATTGCATATTTTCTCCCATTTATATCTTGGTTTTATGAACATGATACTGCTTAATGGTATATTTTATAAATGTCTGTGTTGCAAGGCAAGTTTAAGAGCTTAGATTGAAAAGAATGTTAAAAGCATGGATTTAATACTCAAGAATCACCAAAGCAAAGAATGGACTTTTGGAGACCAAGATTAAAGATTTTAAGATCCCAAGAGTAAAAAAAACCAAGTGGAAAAGGAAGAAAGTGCAGAAATTAATGCAGAAATTCGCAGGATCTAAGCTTAGATGACATCGAAGCTGTTATTGAAGTTATCGAAGCTAGTCTTCGATGACATTGAAGAATTATAGGAAAATCAAGTTTGGTTGTTTGACAAATTGGATGCAGTCTTCGATAACATCGAAGTCTTAAATGACATCGAAGGCTGTTCGATGTCATCGAAGGGTTTATGCAAAGCCTACGCGGAGTGAGAAAATTTGATGCGGTTTCCGGATTTTTCAAACCAGTTTGAAAGAAGGAATTCCCCACTTATAAATAGGGCTTCCTAAGGCATTCCTAAGCATCATTCAGAGCATTCAAAGGCAAGATCTAGAGTTTTTTCTAGGGTTTTTAGAGAGCTTTCAAGTTTCATAGTTCTTGTTTTTCTTTACAAGTTTCCTTTTTTTTTTTTTTTTTTGCTTTCCTGTTACTTTTCATTCTGCAATTTAGTTATGTCTTTCTAGTTCCTTCTAGCCAAAGCTAGAAGGGAAATAAATTGGTTTAATGATATAATAAATTATGATGATTGATTGTTTTTAATAATGAGATGAATAGTGTATGCATGTTATCAATTATCTAGGTTTAGGTTTTTGATCCTCATATGAGATCCATATGTTTCCATAATATCAGATCCATATTGATGGATAGGCTTAACCTGGATTAATTAGATTTCCTAGATGGGAGATGTTCTCAACCTGCTATATTTTTTTGATTCATTATCTCATGGATATTGAATACTTAAAATCACTGGTGCTTAAGAATATAAATCAATGATGATAATCCATGATTATCTAATCTTTTATATCATTTATTAAAAATATTTAAACTATTTTATTTTCCAATTAGGTTGACCATAGTGCTCAGATCCTAATTGTGTTATCAAAATCATCATGACTTATGGAGCATTAACCTATGTGTGGAACTTTGAGCTTGGGTGTTGTTTTCAAATTAATTGAATTCCATACATTGAAAACCTTCAAAATCAAATAATCCGTTTAGTTGCCATTACTTAGTTATTTTTGTATTTGATTTTTTTCATTCTCATAAATTATCTCCCTGTGGGATCATTCACGTGATATTATTTACGAACCTTTGCACTTGGAGGCAAACAATTAAGTTTTTGGCGTTATTGCTGGGGAGAGATGAAGATAGATTAGATTTGTGCAAGATAGATAAGATAAGTTTTCTTCTAAACCCTCTACAATTTCTGTAGATTTTTTGTTTTATTTTGAAAGTAAATTCGATTAAGTCTTTCAAGCATTAACTGTGACATAAGGTTGCCCTGCTTGGGATTTCATTACCTAAGTGCTATGGTTGTCCTACAGTTGCTGTTTGATCACAAAGATCATCCGCTGAATCTATTTTCCGGATTACCATAGTTTAATTTCTGTATTAATGTTACTTTCTTTTTATTTATTTTTCTTTGTGGATTGAACCCTCATGGTCGGCTCTGCTGCCTATGTTATTGGTTAAGTTTTTATTTTTATTTTAAGTATCATACTTGCTATTTGAATTTATGGTTTTTGTTGTGTAGTGTGGATGGTTTATGTCCCGTCGGAGTAGAGATCAAAACAATCGACTCTCTTCCAAAGGTGGACTAGTCTCAGGCCTTGATCATTCATTTAGGAGAGACAGTTAACATATCACGCCCTAAACCTGAAAATCGGATTCACAGGAATCTCGATCTCCGAACCCAGTGCCGACAGCCTCCGTAGCACTCCATTCTCGGCTCCCATCGTCCATACGCCAGGTTCCGATCCTGGGATTCTACAAGCAGGATTTTCCAATGTACATTTGTCTCATAAGAAGCATAACCACAAGTATACCCAAATCATAAAGGCATCATCACATATCCACTAATATAATCATTTGAATATAATGCTGAAAGGAAAATACATATATCGAAATTAAAGCTCCAGAAGACAGCTGCACGCTCCAAGCTCAACGTTGCTGCAACCTAACGTCACCTGCACGTATCTATCGTGCATAAGCTTATAAAAAGCTTAAAGGGTGATGAAAGTATGTGCACAAGGTAAGTGCTAAGTAAGCAATATCAGAGAAATCAGAGTAAGCGAAAATATACTGATAGGCTCATAAATCATACAATATTAGAAATACTGGCAAGTTCATAAAAATCATACGAAATTAGAGTAATACGAAAACATACTGATAGGCCCATAAATACCATCAGCCTTATCCAGGCTATGCGATGCAGAAATATAATAAAAACAATATCATATACTGATGAAGTAATGTAGATCAACTATGCAATGCGGAGACAACAAGCCAAATATCAGATGCCAATGATGCAATGCAATATACAAATCCTAATGAGTCTACGAATATTGTCAATCGTATCTAGGCCGTATAAATGAAGAAACATAGTAACCCAAAATGTCATTTGTTGCGGATGTAATGCGATATGCGGTACTAATGGAATGACCATGCTGGAGTGTGAAGTCGGGATGATAGTACGTAGTATCGCAGGCTATGGGGTCTATCACAAGAGACTTCTATCTAAACCAGTCTCATACCTAAATTTGGATAGTCAGACTCAATGTGGTAAACTCCTGATCTTAAGTTAGTCGCGCGCCCCAACTGAAATCTTGGCCATTGCGAAGGTACACATAACAAATCGTTGCACACCACCAGCCCAAGTGGATAGTGAATGAATGAATGAGTATGCAACTCCTGCTCAATAAGTCCACATATCAGTATGGTTCCTCTCTGGGATCATCACCAGGGTCTAGTACACTCCACGCCACCTGTCGCCCCAATAAGCGCACGACTGGGTAAGTGGAAGAGACCTTACTATCCGCTTGGCCAGTAGTTTGCCAATACCTACCCGGCTCGTCGATAGGGGACCCATTCCTCGAGCTGGTCAAACTCAGCCTAGCTATACCTACTCCCTCGGGCGGGTAAGGCCACACCCCCTCCCAACCGACCACGACACAGTGGGAGACGCGACCTCCTGGCATTCGGTACTCGGGCGCTCATGTATATCCACTCGGTCTCGATGTTGGGGCGTCCTCTGGTACCAAGAGGGTTTTAGAAATTTTCACCCAGGGCCATCTATGACAGCCCGATGCTAGAGCAGATTTTCGGTGTCTCATTTGGCCATTCACGATATGCCTGTGGAGGGTACGACCCTTATGTTGCTAGGGCGTACAGTAATCATAACTCATAATGCAAGATGCATGAGTCATACAATCCAGTCATGCATCAATCTTGTGCATATTGTGCACTCATGTAAGATAACCTCCGCTTATTAGGGAGTCTCATAACAATCTACCCAATGACATATGCAACGGTCAACCACACATCATAACAAACATGCGGATGATGCGTATGGGCATGTATCATGATGCTATGCTGTCACATACTCATAATTGGTATCAATAATCGATATCGATAACCGGCACTGATAATCGGCCTCGACAATCGGCCTCGACAAGTAGAATCGATAATCAGCCTAACAAAGGGCCGAAGGGAAGGTCCCAATGAGGACATTTAACCATCATTGCCCATTAATGTAGACATTCAACCAACATTGCTCCTAAGGAGTGGCCCTCATAGGGCCAAATTTATAGTGGGCCTAATCACATGGGCCTCATATATATATCGAATAGGCCGCACGAATTGGGCCTTACATACATCACAATGGGCCTCATAACATGGCCTCATACACATCAAGGTGGGCCTCAACAATGGGCCTCATACACATCAAGGTGGGCCTCGACAACGGGCCTCATACACATCAAGGTGGGCCTCAACAATGGGCCATAAATATGGCAAGTGGGCCACATCACATGGGCCATATGTTTATCAAATGGGCCACACCCAAATATAAGTGGTGATAAGGATTTCCATCATTAAAATTCCCAAGGGTTTAATGGTGGACATTCAAACCCACTATTTCTTTATGGTGTGGTCCACCTGATCAAAGGGCTGGACACATCACGGTGTGGCCCACCGTTATGTATTTGAGATCCAATCTATTTATAAGTTAACATAGTGATAAATGAAGTGAAGACAAATATCAGCTTAATTGGGAACTACTGTGGCCCTTAGAAGTTTGAACGGCGAATGTCACTGTCTCCACTATTTTCAATGGTGGGGGTTTACTTGAACTATAGATATGTCTCATTTTTCTCATGCCATAAAATGATCTCTAAAAATGGTTGGAAGGTATGGATACAACACATGCACCATGGTAGGGTCCATACACGTGGCCCACCAATTAAATGGACGGTGTGCATACACGCCGTCTGGATGGATGGTTTGGATATAACACAGACATCAAGGGTGGGGCCTACTGGCTGTCCAGCGAATGGACGGTCCAGCAAATGCCTGAACGGCATTGATAAAACACATACATCATAGTGGGTCCCACGTGGAGCCCACCGTAACATTTATTTCCATCCAATCTGTTAATAAGGTCATACAGACCCGGATGAGAGGAAAAACAAATTTCATATCTGATCCAAAACTTTTGTCAACCCAAAAAGGGTTTCAATGGCAGACGTTCAATCACACCGTTCCCTATGATGTGGGCCACCTGAGCACCACATACGACTGATTTATGGGGGGCCCATTGCCCTAAAAGGGGGCCACGAAATGCATGGTGTGGATGTACGGCACACACATCATGGTGGGGCCCACGTATGGGACCCACGTCCCTGCCCTCCGTCCACCCAGCAGCAGGACGCTGCTGCGTCCTTTGACATCAGTGGCAGCAGCAGGCGCTGTTGCCTTTTTTTTTTTTTGAAAACTTGTTTTATTGTGGTTTTTCATATGTGGGGCCCGCATCAGCAAAATCCACCCTAGCCATTGGATTTTACAGCCCATAACAGATCCAACAAGCCCAATATTGAGCATGTTTCGGTGTATGGAAACATCAGAGTGAATTTTAATGGTGAAAACCACTGTTTTCTATGCTATGGCCTACCAGAAGATCGGATTAGCTTCGTTTTCTGGCTCAACGCCTAAAATAGGCTGAGAAATAGGATGGACGGCGTGGATTTAATTCATACCCCATACGCATTTCTCTGACCTACTCTAAGGTACCAAAACTTAGTCTGCAAGTGTTAGAATACAGAGATTGCACACCCAAGCGCAGGTAGCAAAGTAGTAAAGTACTCGGTAAGACTGAGGTCATCCACATGTACCATATAAAAACACTGCTAGAAAGCGAATAGAGATCTAGGTTTTTCCATTAGGGCGAATCAGAAATTGCTTAAAAATAATAAAAGCAACTAAGGTTTCAGGGATCCACTTCTAATCAATCTTTAATGTAATTCATTAATCCAAATTAACAACTCAATTGGAATCGAATAATAATTCCTTCCAATCGGAAGATAAAATAGTTAAACCAATTAATAATTCTTAATATAAGATATGAATCTCAATTGAATAATTTCTCATGAAGAACTAAGTAATTGATCGCAGGGAATTCAAGCATCTATTATACTCAGAGTTAATAATAGATCAAGGGATTTTATAGATAAAAAATTATCACCAATACTAAGAATTCAATCAAAACAATCATAAACCATCAATCAAACCATAATCCTTGAATTAAAAACAAACTAAAAATAAGAATCTATTAAAAAAGTTCACCCCTTAACCTTAGCTAAGAGATTAGCCAACCATAGCTAATTTAACTAATCTTAAAAGAAAGAAAAACATGAAAAACAACTAGAATTGAAGGTTGGAGAAGAAGAACGACATCGAAGGTCGATAAAGATGCTCCACTCTCGCTTTCTCTCTCCTTGATTCTTTAGGTTATACTAATTTGTGTTAAAAAACCCTCATATATCTTTTCTTCTACCTACTCTGAAAATTCTACACTTACGCACTTTTGTGCAAACCATTGATTGATACCTTCGATCGATCGACTGCAAAAGTTCTCCAGCGAGCTAATCTCAAAATTTGAAATATTCTTGATCGATCGACTTCCGATCTACTCCAATCGAAGGTCTCTTTATCGATCGAATATCTTGGTCAATTTATTGAAAGTTCTCTAATTTGTTCTAAATTATCAACTCTTAATCGACGATTTTCTTCCATCAAGATACTTGATTCTTCATGATCTTCAATCTTCACTTTCTCAGCACTTTAATCTTCTAAACCTGATCTCTTCTTAGGCTTTAAAGTCTCCACAAATAGCTTGGATAATCTCAGACTTCTTCATTCTTTTACACATTGAAAATTTACCTAATCAACCTAGTTTAATGTTGGACAAACCCAAGTGCAGTGCTGTGAAGTAGTATATACTCGGTAAGACTCAGATCGATCCACATGGACTGAATTGGTTAAAAACACTATAGAACTAAACTAATTCTATAATTAAGGTTTCCAGCGAATTTAAGGGATTAAAAATAGTAAATAACAACAACTAAGGATGCAGGGATCCCTAATTAATTAATCCTTAATATCAATTTGTCAATTCAACTTGATCACTTAATTAGAATCAAATAAGGATTTCGTAAGTGCTGTTATGTTAAGTACACATAGATTGTCAAATTTCGTAAGACAAAAATACTTCAAGGTCAGATCACAAGTATGGAATCACAAATATTCTACATGCCTAAAGATCAACTCAAGATCGGCTTATGATCAACTCAAGATCGACACATTTTCTCAAGAAATTGATGCCCGTATTCAGGATAAGATCAAGTCGGAATTCAAGATAAGGTGTCTCATATATTTGCAATAACACAAGTGGTAGAACCCTAGAAAGACCTTAGGTTTAGGTACTTTAAAAAATTCGTTAAATTGGGTTTTTAATAAGTGTTTTTTCCCTGGAATTCAGCCAATCTATCTTCTAGTTCGGCCAGCCTAACTTTAAGCCCGAGCAAAATAACAAATTCTATTGAAAATTTGGCTAGAGTAATCTTGAAATTCGGCTAGCCCAAGAAAGTTTGGGTGAAAATACAACAATGCAAATCTTTTATTTTTACGAAAATTCGTCTAGCCGAGTGGCAAATTCGGCCAACTGAATTTTGGATAAATCTTATCTCGTGCGATCTAAGAGCCGTTGGAACGAATCCGGTGGAATCCGGCCAGCCAAAGCCAATCTTAAGCTATCCAAAGTCCCAACCTCTTTGTCTATAAATTGAGGCTCCCTCGTTCTAAATAACAACGAAAATTTACTATAATCCTTCTGTAAGAGAGAGAGAAGCTTAAGTCCTCGGCAAGCTATCTATTGGTATTTATAAATTTAATTTATACCTTATTCAATTCCCTTATCTTAAGATCTTTTTAATCTTATTCTAAGAGAGTAATATATACTCTTCTTTAAGATCTAAGAGAATTGAATCAAGTAGTATTTAGGTTTTCCATTTGTAAAATCTATAAAACCCTAGACTCTTTCTGTCTGATTGAACACTGTACCATCTACGTTTAAGAAAGAAGTTCTTCTGCTACAAGCTTCTTCCACGTCTTCGAATCTCCATTTAAAGATAAGTACATTTAATATATTTTATTTTAGGTTTTTTTTAGATAACCTGTGAAAATCTCAGTGAGGTTTGACTGAGATAATATGTGAAAATCTCAGTGGGGTTTCTATTTGTAATAGCTTATGAAAATTATAAAAGGGATTTTTATTATGGTGAGCTCGTGATCACAAGGAACTGTATCAGGTTGTTAAAGTGAACCTATGAAACCTTATTATAGTGAAAGCTAAAATTATGAGGGTAATAATTTTGGGAGTAGAGTAGGTGTGGTTGTTTTAAGCATTGAACCACCATAACTCCTTATGCCGTGTGGTGAATGTTTTATTCTTTTTGGTGTTGGATGTTATTTAATATTTCATTCTTGTGGTAAATGTTGTAATTATTTTATTTTCTCTTACTAGTTTGAAATATTGATTTTAAAGATATTCATGAAATAAGGTTGTCCTGCCTAATATTTTAGGTGAAGGTTGTTTTACAATTTATTTAGAATCGAGGTTTCAATACTCAGACAATTAAGATTTTTATACTCTTTACGTATTCCGCATTTATTTCAATTATTTGGCATTTTCCTATTCACCCCCCCTCTAGGACATCGCTAACTCTCCTTTGTTAAGATTTGTTCTAATTGAAAGATAATTCTATTAAATAAAGAGATTATTCGTAAAAAAAGATATATGAATCATAACTGATCGATTTCTCATGAAGATTTAGATATTTAATCGCAAAGAATCCAAAGCATCTATTGTACCTGTAGTTAATAATAGATCAATGGATTTTATAGATTAATACTTTTAACTAAACTAATAATTCAACCAAAACAATTGTTGAGTGTCAAATATTGCATATTTCCTCCTATTTATATCTTGGTTTTATGAACATGATAATGCTTAATGGCTATATTTTATGCACGTTTGTATTGCGAGGTGAGTTTAAGAGCTTGGATTAAAAAGTGTTAAAAGCATGGATTTGATGCTCGAGAATCACCAAGGCAAGGGATGGATCTTAGAAGACTAAGATTTAAGATTTCAAGACCCCAAGATTCAAGAAAACTAAGTGGAGAAAGAAGAAAGAAGGAAGTACAAAGTGTAGAAATTTACAAAATATGAACTTCTATGTCATCGAAGGCTGTTAGATGACATCGAAGCTAGTCTTCGATGACATCACCACCGGTAGATGACATCGAAGAATTACATGAAAATCAAGTTTTATTGCTAGAAAAATCGGATGCATTTCTCGATGACATCGAAGGCCAGTCGATGAGATTGAAGCCAGTGTTCAATGACATCGAAGAATTACATGAAAATTAAGTTTAGTTGCTGGACAAATTAGATGCAGTCTTCGATGACATCGAAGCGTTGCGTAGATTTTACACGGACTTCGTAAATTTGAGGCAATTTTACGAAATTAGACAGACAAGGCTATAAATATGGATTTTTCAAGGAGTTTTAAGGATATTTAGGGTTGCAAGGAACAGAGCTAAAGGGTGGAGTAGCCTCCTAAGAGTTTATCTTCCTTCTTTATTTAATTTTAATGTTTTCTTTTAAGGTTTTAGATCCAATCATGTCTATGGTTGGCTAAATCTCTTAGCTAGGGCTAAGAGGTAAAACTTGTAACGTGTTTGGATGATTTTCTTATTTTAATTCTCATTCTTGATGAACCTCATTGATTTCTGTTTGATATTAAATAAATATTTTCAGTTTTCTATGATTCATTGTAACTCAAAATACAATAGATGTTGTGATAGCTTTAAATATCTTCTTTTCCTGTTTTGAGATTGTGAGATTGGTAAATCCTGTTGTTCACCATCGTCTCCTGGGCATGGTAGGGTGATGGAATCCCTTTCAATCATCACAATTCTCCTCCATTGAGAATTAGGTCAATGAAAGTTCATATTAGATTTAATTGCTTTATCTTTCAATTGGATAGGATAAGACTCCAATTCCAACTGTCTCTTGAATCAAAGTAAGATAACATCCTGATAGCTACAAGTGGATCCTTGGCACCCTAGTTCCTACATTTCAATTAATAGTTTTAATCAACATTATTCATAATTACTCTCTTTTATTCCATATTTAGATTTAGATCTTTTTCTAGTTCTAGTTCTTGTTACTTTCAGAATACGCACAAGATTAGTCCTTATGGATTCGACCTCGGTCTTACCGAGATTATTACTACATCGCGATCCTACACTTGGGGTTGTGAACAACAATCACAATTTAACCATAAAATCCACTAACGTTGAATTAAAAATGAATTAACAATAAGAATCCATTAAACGGTTCACCCCTTAGCCTTAGCTAAGAGATTAGCAAACATAGCTAACATCTCTAAAGAAAAACAAAAAACAAACTAGAACATAAGGTAGAGGAAGAAGGAAGGAGCTGAAGAAGCTTCGCTCTAGTTTTCTCACTCTCCAAACACTAGGTGATGCTCTAAACTCATTTAGGAACGTCCTTTAAATAGGAAAAATCTACCGACTTTCCACTTAGAAAATTCACTAGCTTACACACTTGTGCGCATCGTCGATCGATACCTTCCATTGTTCGAGTCCCATCAAAATCCCTTCGATTGATCAAAATTTCATCCTTAGTCGAATTGAAAATATAAAAAACTGTCCAGTTGGCAACTTTGGAAATTCGATAATTCTTGGTCAATCAAAGCCACACTTTCAATCGATCAAAAGTACTAAAAAATGCCTAGAGAGTTTAACCCAAAATCCTAATTTCCTTGATTCTTCTTCTGATCAATCGATATTAATCGAAGGTCACTCGATTGATTGAAAACTTTGCTCAATCAATCGAAAATTTATTGATTTCTTCACTTCAATGCACTTGATCTTCAATCTTCCATCCAAAGTACTTTGACACTTTTGATCTTCAATTACTCATCTTCATTCTTCAATTGATCAATTTTCGACTCCTTTTGGGCTTTAATTCTCCATTTTAGCTCAATTTCTTCTTAGGCTTCAATTCTTTCCTATGCATTGAAAATATATCTAATTAGTCCATTTTATCATGAATTTGCATGGGAAAGCATTGTAAAATTAGGGGTTAAATATACAATATTTAACACTTATCATTTAAGAGTCATGTGCATGAGAAAAGGATGCAAAATTGAGGATAAATCTGCAATATCTAGCAGTTATCAACAAGCAAGACATCCACAAGCAACAAATTCAAATAGCCTGTCCTACAACATTTTGACTCTCTAACTATATTGGGTTAGGGGCTACCATCTATCTGACATATAAGGTCTGTAAAGGCTAACCAGCTGGTAGAGTATAGAGAAAAGTATGCCCGCACTGGTTAGAAACCCAATAAAATCTTCATGCCTTGGATGCCCACCTCTAACCTATATTAATCCTAATTACAAGCATCATAGTCTACAGCGAATATTAATCTTAACTACAACTATTAAATGACGTAAGGAATCCTTCATACTAACAACCTTTTTAGTACAAAAGGGGATCAACTCAAAGGCAACTCAAGCCAAGAAAGTCCCATAAAAGACAACAATGGGTTTCCTAAGAAAATCCATAAGGGCAAAGATTGAAATGGGGATCTTCCAACCATATATTAGGGCCATTAATCCAAAGTTTCTCTCCTATAAGTCGTAAAGGTAACAATTAGATATGCGTGAATTACTTTGTACATACAATAGTTAACCTGCGTGTAGGATTCATAAAAGTAGCAACCTAATCTACATATATATAACTTCTAATGATGACCATAAGGCATATAATTAATTCCTAAAAATGGTAGACAACTACACATATACATACATAGTTCTTAATGACAAAGATACGACCATATAACAATCCGCAAAATCAATAGCTGACTAACTAAATAATTTCTAACAATCATAATTCATGGTGCTTAATTAACTTATTAAAGAAGAACAATTCACAACACATTACCATCCACGATCATCAATAAAATATCCACATGTTCAATAGGAAAATACGCAATCAATTACATATGAAATGGACATCAGTTAGAACATCATGAAAAGCTTGAAAGGTAATTCTCCACCTTATCGCGATCAGGGTTTCTAGGTTCGAGCAGTCCAATTCGATCTCACTACCGACGGCTCCTACGACTAAAAATTGGAGGTTTGGGGAAAAACCAAACCCTAATTCCACAATCTAAGGTTTGAATAAAATTCATCTAGATTAGACCTAAATTCGGAAGGTAACAAAGGAATTTTTACTTACCAATTTTCTAGGCTAAGCTGATTCGATGTTACGACCCCAAATTTAGGCTCAACAGGATGATCCAACACCACGACAATGACAGAGAACTCGAACACATAGCTGGGTAATGTCTACAGGTTGGTTCATCTCCAAAATCGTCACATGCATGCGCTGGATAGGGTGTAAATAACATGCATGTGTCAGTAAAAAGGGTAGGGGTACACATGCACAACGACCTGCACCACCTCCCTCTCTCGATCTCATTCTCAATCTCTCCCTCTTACTCTCCATTTTTCACTCAGCCTCACTCCCCCCCTCTCTCTCTCAATCTCCCTCCAAATGAAAGAAAAGGGTGGGTGAGCTATATATAGCCCTAGACGAAATGTCGGTGGATCACAAGGGTATTAACGTCGAGGGATGTTGGTTGGACCAACTCCAACTGATGGCTCTATCGGTCAAACCATTAGAACATCAATTTCATAGGTTCTTCGGCTATAGAGATCAGTCGAACCTATAGGGTGGTCGGTCGAACCGACTAAACTAGGTTTTAAGCATAGACCGAGCTTCCTTGCCGGCCTAAGGTTATGAGTTCTGACCCTAAGCTTTCACAGGTTGACCTATGGTGCTCGGGCTATGTTTAAACAATTTTGAAGGTCATAAGAGTGGAAGGACAAATCAAGCAGTCCGAGTGATCAACACGCAAGTTGGGTATTCGGCTCGAAGCATTCAGGAGCGAGCTCTACCTAATCGAACAGTCGAGGGAAAATGGACAAGGGCTCCAGTGGTTCGAGTCCCGTAGGGCTCGACACGGTGCGATCTAGTGGGTGAGGAATCCATCGAGTTTGGAGTTCTAAGGACAGGGCTCACTAATAAGTTTTTAGGTTATTCATGTTCATCAATGCAGTGAGTTAGATTGCTCCAGGGGTTTCTAGAATGAGAGGTTTCACTAAAAAATCTAGGTTTCTAGGGGGATGACACGTGTGCAAGCACATGTGGTCACATGACTAATCAAAAAAATTTCTAGTGATGGCCAAGGACATCCAATACTCAAGTGTTAAAGGGTTGGGGCGTTACATGTGGTTTTCCATGACAGCGTGGGTATAGAATCGTCGAAGGTAGAAGCGGATTATGACTTCACTCTACAATATCACCTAGGAAAGAGTGCTTTAGCTACCGTCGATTGCTAAATGAAAGTGGGAGAACGTGACCATAGACTTTGTTATAGGGTTGACACAGACTCACTGTAATCATGATACAATCAAGGTTATCATTGATCAACAAACTAAATCTGTGTACTTCTTATCCATGTTACGTACTCATCGGGTGAGTTGAGCCGATTGTATATCAAGGAGGTGGTAAGGCTATATGGAATCCCAATGTCTATTATATTATACCGAGATTTCATATTCATGTCTCATTTCTGGAGGAGCTTTCAAAAGGCATTGGGTTCTTCGCTTGACTTCAGCATTACTTTTTCATTCTCAAGTTAGATGGGCAGACTGAGTGAATTAATCAAATTCTTAAAAACATGTCGTGTGCTTGTGTTTTAGACTTTAAGGGGAGTTGGGATGATCATCTACTACTGATTGAGTTCGCTTACAACAACAACGAGTAGGCAAATATTGGCATGGCACCCTACGAGGCGTTGTATGGTAGGCCTTGCAGATTACCAAATTGCTATGCGGAGGTTGGTGAGAGAAGTTTTCTTGGGCCGAAGGTGGTACATGAGACGATTGAGAAAGTTTTTATCATAAAAAACCAGATCTGCATCGCTCAGAGCTAGTAAAAGAGCTCTGCAGATCACCGTAGGAGGGACCTAGAGTTCATCGTGAGTGACCACATCTTTTTTAAGGTTTCACCAATGAAGGGTGTGATGCAATTTGGGAAGAAGAGGACGCTAGCCCTTAGGCATATCAGACCATTTAAGATCCTACAAAGGGTTGATGTTGTAGCTTTCAAACTCGCTCTACTGCCTCAATTTTCCAACATCTATAATGTATTCCACGTATCAGTGTATCAGTGCTGAGAAAGTACAACTAGGACGTTTCTTAAGTAATTGATTGACTGCCACTGGAGGTTCGAGAGGACGCATCCTATTGTTGAGTAGCCTGTTCATATTCCTACATGAAAGGAGCAGGTCCATAGGATGATGGTCATATTATTATTGAAGATCCAATGGGGACATCATGGCAAGGATGAGGCGTCCTTGGAGCACGAAGCTGAGGTCAAATACCCTAGCCTTTTGTAGATAGGTATGTTTTGAATTTTGATGATGAATTTTTTTATTAAGAGGGTAGACTATAATAACTTTGAATTTTACAATGGATAAAGATCTTCATGCATGTGCATTCACCCCCCCCCCCCCCCACACACACACACACACACACACACACACACACACACCTACTCTTATACATAAACTAATTATAAAATACTACTCACACTGTAAACCTTCACATACCTTTATTGACCATTGACCCTAGACTTTAACCATGGGACCCACATGTTGCGTATACCTTCACTTCACCATTTTTTGACACCTTACCTCTTGACCTTAACTGTGACCAAGCAAGGCCAAGGCCTCTTACACCCCGAACCACTCCTAGCTACCCTCATGGTCCCCCTCTCCTCTTCCATGCTATCTCCTCTCCACTCCCATCCCTCTCTCATGCTCTCTCCATCCATCCCCTCTCTCTTACCTCATCACACCTGACCTCCCATCCCTCCTCTCTCTCTTGCTTCATCACACCTAACCTCTTATCCCTCTCTCCACCCGCCCATCTCTCTTACCTTATCACACCTTACCTTCTCTCTCTCTCTCTCTCTCTCTCTCTCTCTCTCTCTCTCCATATATGTAACACCCATATTTTCGAAACCCGAGTTTATTACTCATTTTTTGAAATCCTGAGTGTTAGCTGTAAAATTTAAAGTTTATATTTAAACAATCTTGTCAACATTCAGAGTTAGCAGCAATTACTAGCGGAGTAAACCGTGCATTGAGTAAAAGTTTTTCATTCATGAAAAAATCCAAATGTAGTGCCCATACAGGACTTATACAACCGAAATACTAAGAGTACACTAATTTGAAATGAAAATCTATCAACTAATGATGAAGGTCAATACGCTCCACTAGGACCTCAACTAGCTCCCCAACTACCCAATCCTTTCTAGCAACTAGGTAAAAAACTTTGACTCGCTTTACACTTGCATTAACTAAATATTTTGATAGTGTCAATGTCTATCGCAGTGAGGAATACCCTCCAAGATTATATACCCAACATTCATAATCAAGCATAGTTCGCAAGACATAAAAAGAGATATATTCAACAATAAAATTTTAATTCATGATCATATATACATAGAATGTAGCCAACCAACATCATTTCACCATTAAGAAAATGTGGTAGAAACCGCAATATGAGTAAACATATCAAGATAATCAGATAATCAACATGTGACCTTTTACTTCACCTGAAAATCATGTTGTATATGAACTCCACAATATGACTAGAAAATCAACAAGGGAACTTACGCTTCACCTGGAAATCATATAGAACTCTGCATGGTGACTAGAAAATCAATAAATAAACTTTAACTTCACCCGAAAATCATATGAAACTCCTCAAGGTGACTAGAAAATCAATAGGTGAACTTCATCTTCACTTGGAAATCACAATACAAGTGAACTTCGTAAGGTGAATAGAAAATCAACATGTGAACTTCGACGTCACTCGAAAATCATAACGAACTCCACATAGTGACCCAGAAATCGGTAAGTTTATACAAAATAAACTATCAAAGCCATAAAAGGGCAAATATTCCATCAAAGCACAAAAGGGCAATTATTCTAACAAAGTCACATAGGGCAAATAGTCCATTAAAGGATGCAATAAAAGGGATTATCTCTAAAAGCCACATAGGCGCAAATGATTCATAAGGTGGTAAATTCACAACAAGTTCCATTTAATCCATTAGACAAAAAATGGCCACTAGTTCGAGGACCTCCAAAATATCAACCAGCATTCATAAGTGACAAACATCTAATTGATTAATCAATTTTTGACTTGAGATAATATGTAGCAATAAAATCCTTCATGCTTACTAGAATTAAAGAGGCATGTCAATCATTTAATTTGAGATTCAATTGCACAAAGGATTAACATATTCAAGTAGTGAAAAAAGTTGATTAATCAAGAAGCTCAAGAGGTTCTAAATACAAGAGAATATATGTTCACAACCCCAAATGTAGGGTCATGATGTAGTAATAATGTCGGTAAGACTGAGTCAAATCCACAAGGACTAATCTCATGTGTATTTTAAAAGTAACTAGAGTCAAAACTAGAAGAAGATCTAAATCTAAATTGGAAATAAAAGAAAGTAATTGTGAAGTATTTAATTAGAAACTTAAGAATTCAAAGGTGGGAAATAGGGTTTCTAGGGATCCACTTGCAGCTATTAGGATGTTTCCTTATTTGATTCAAGGAACACAATTGGAATTGGAGCCCTATCCTATCTAATTGGAAGATATATCAATAAGATTAGATCTGAACTTCCATTAACCTAATTTTCAATGGATAAGAGTTGAGAGGATTAGAAGTGATTCCATCATCTTACCATGCCCAGGAGACAATGACAAACAACAGGATATACCAATTCCATAACCAAACATAGAAGAATTGTGAAGATTAGAAGAGATTCCATCACCCAACCATGCCCAAGGGACGATGGTGAACAACAGGATTTACTATCTTCACAATCTTAATTCAGAAAAAGAAGATACTCAAAGCTATTGCAGATCCATTGTAATTTGAGTCACAATAAACCATTAAAAACTAAAAGTATTCATTAAATATTAAATTAGAATAAAATAAGATTAACAAGAACAAAAAATAAACAAGAAAAAATTTCAAAAATGCTACAAGCTTCACCCCTTAGCCCTAGCTAAGAGATTTAGCCAACCATATACATGATTGGATTCAAAAGCCTAGAAGAAAGCATTAAAAACTAAGAAGAAGAGAAGAAGAAACTCTTGGATGATGGCTCCACCCCTTTGCTCTACTCCTCTAAACCCTAAATATGTTAAAAAGACTTAGGAAACCCATATTTATAGGCTAGTTTCCACAAAATCGCAAAACCGCCTCAAATTTATGTCGTCCGCGTAACTCTGCATAACGCCTTCGATGTCATTGAAGGGGTTTGACTCCAAAAGTCATGCCTTTTCTTCTTTCGTACTGCATAAGTCTCTGTGTTGTCGAACCTTCCTTCAATGTCATCGAGAAGTCCTTTGATGCTATCGAAGGGTCTTCGATCCATCGAGAATGTGTCCAAAATAGTCCAGCGAGTTGATTCAATTTCTTCAATAAATTTGATGTCATCGAACTAACTTCGATGTCATCGAGCATCTTCTTTGAGTCATCGAACATAACTTCGATTAATCGAGAATTGCATCCCATATGTCCAGCAACCAACTCAATTTTCCTTTGAAAATTCGATGTCATCGACATATGTTCGATGTTATCGACCTATGTTCGATGTCATCGAACGATGTCTTCGATATCATTGAACAATGGTCGATGCCACAAATATTGAAGTAAATTTCAGCACTTTGTTCTTCCGATTTTCTTCCTTCTCCACTTAGTTTTCTTGGATCTTAGGGTCTTGAAATCTTCAATCTTGGTCTCCAAAGTTCCATTCTTTGCTTTGGCAATTCTTGAGCCTTAAATCCATGCTTTTAGCGTTCTTTTCAATCCAAGCTCTTAAACTCACCTTGCAACACAAATATGTATAAAATATACCATTAAGTATTATTATATTCATAAAACCAAGATATAAATGAGGAAAAATATGCAATATTTTAGTCTCAACACACTCCCCAACCAGCATTTTGCTATCCCGAGCAAAAACATGCGTAAAATAATCTTCCATCTTCAAAGTTGAAAACCTTTTTCAGAAAACAATCTTTTGTGCAATCAAGTATGAATGAGTAGAGTTAAGATAAAAAAGTGAGATTTTGAAAACCTAGAGCCGAATCACTTAAGCAATCAATCAAATAGGTTCTTTATCGATTTTAAAACCATAAATTTATGTATCACGTTTTTCCAATGTGCTTGGTGAATATCAACTTACTTCACCATGAACACACTATCACTCCCTAATGTTAGCCATGTTCATCATATCAAAATTAGTCAAAACTCAAGTACTGATTCCGAACATATCCCCCTTTTCCTTCTTTTTCCAGTTTTTAATTTTATACCGACGAGTACTCCTATTCATTCTTTAAAAAAAAAAAAGACAATACATCCTTTTTAGAGACCTTTTTCATTCTCCTCAAAGATGTTGTCATTTTTCATTCTTCTCATCATTCATAGCCTTTTTGTCGATCTCCTATTTTTTAAACTGGTTTTTCATCTTTTAAGGTGGATAAAAATTCTCCAGACTTAACTCTCAACATCTATCAATGATTCCCATGCTACCAATCAGATATCCTAGCATATCCCACGGAAGCAACTTGAATGTGTTTTGTGATTTAGATTAACATGATATATAAATTTCCTCTTAATCATTCAAGAACCCTAAGTGAGAGTCTACTTGGGTGATCAAACTCCAACAATTCAAGATTCAATCTTCATTATATTATCCTACTCAATGCATTCTTAATTACACAAACTATCACTTCCAAACAAGTTTTAGTTTGAAAATTTCAATAATTTCACAATAATTTCACTATTTTTGCTCAAAACTAAACAAAATACTGATTAGTTTACCTAATCCACACCCCCAACCTAAAATCTACATTGTCCTCAATGTAAAAGAAATAAATATATAATGCATATGAGGCACAAAAATAAATGGAGTAGTGATGGAAAGATAATACCTGGACGAAGGAAATTTAAGGCTTTTCCACAAATCTTAACATAAAATGGGTTAGCACAAAATAAAACTAAAGAAACTGGAAGCAAACTATCCTAGTCCTAAATCTTATGAAAGCAATAAACCTAACTATACCTCCATCAGACTAGGACATCAGTCCTTGTATATAGGATTAGTCAGAGGCATGGACATGTCCTCTGAATCAAATTTCTCAACAAATGGCTTTAAACGATGTCTATTTACTTTGAAAGCATTGTCATTGTTTGGATTCTTTATCTCAACGGCCCCATGAGGATAGACATTAGTAATAGTGAAAGGGCCTGTCCAACGAGATTGGAGTTTACCCGAAAAAGATGTGATCGAGAATTGTAGAAAAGGACTTTTTGACCAATCAAGAATGAATTTCGAAGGATGTTCCTGTCATGGAATACACCTTCATCCTATCCTTGTGAATTCTTGAGTTATCGTATGCATCGTTCTGGATTTTCTCGAGTTCATTCAATTGTAGTTTGTGTAGCAGGCCAACATTATCCAAATCGAAGTTCAAATTCTTAACAGCCCAGTAGGCTCTATGTTCCAACTCCATAAGTAAGTGGCAAGCTTTCTCATGGGCGATTCTAAAGGGAGACATTCCAATGAGAGTTTTAAAGGCTGTACGGTAAGCCTATAAAGCATTGGTCAATTGGATTGATCAATCCTTTCGGTCAGGGTTAACCGTTTTATCTAAAATGTGTTTAATTTTCCTGTTGAAAATCTCAGCTTGCTCACTTGTTTGTGCATGGTATTGAGTGCTCACCTTATGAGAGATGCCATTTTTTTTATTAAGTTTGCAAATGACCTATTACAAAAATGTGAACCTCCATCACTAATGATGGCCCGAGGTGTTCCGAACCGGGAATGGATGTTCTCTTTTAAAAATTTAATGACCTTTTGATGATCATTATTCCGGTATGGGATTACTTCGACCCATTTAATGACATAGTCTACTGCTAGCAGAATGTATGAATTTCCAAAGGATTAGGGGAATGGTCCCATGAAATCGATGCCCCAGCAATTAAATGCTTCAATGATCAGAATGGGGTTCAGAGGCATCATATTTCGACAAGACAATACTCCCAACTTTTGACAACACTCACAAGCTTTACAAAACTCATGAGTATCCTTGAACATAGTGGGCCAGTAAAAGCCGCACCGCAGAATTTTGGTCGTGGTCTTTTTAGCAGAAAAGTTACCACCACAGGCTTGAGAGTGAAAGAAGGAGATGACACTTTGGTGTTCATTGTCGGGCACACATCTCCTTAGAATCTGGTCTGGGCAATATTTAAATAAATACGGATCATCCCAGAAGAATTTGCATACCTCGGCGAAGAATTTCTTCTTATCTTGCGCAGTTCAATGTGTTGGCATGAAACCTGTGGCAAGATAATTAGCAATATCAGTAAACCAAGGTGAGTGGAAAACTTTAAACAATTGTTCGTCAGGGAACATGTCATTTATAGGTGTTGTCTCAAGGGAATCAGGGAGGTCAAGTCTCGAAAGATGGTCAGCTACTACATTTTCTACTCCTTTTTTAAATCTTTTTTTCCAAATTAAATTCCTGAAGTAAGAGGATCCATCTTATCAGGCAGGACTTAGTATCATTCTTAAAAAGAAAATACTTGAGTGCCACATGATCAATGTAAATGATGATCTTAAATCCAATTAAGTAGGATCTAAATTTGTCCAAAGCGAATACCATGGTCAAGAGTTCTTTTTCCGTTGTAGAGTAATTCACTTGGGTAGGATTTAGAGTTCTACTTGCATAATAAATAATGTAGGCCTTCTTTTCTTTTTTTTTAGCCTAACACCACCCCAATAGCATAGTCAGATGCATCACACATAATTTCAAAAGGAATGCTCCAATCGAGTGGCTGCATGAAAGGTGCGGTAGTTAACATACCTTTGAGCTTAGAGAAAGCTTATTGGCATTGCTCAATCCACTCGTATGGTATATCCTTTTGAAGTAGATTGCATATAGGACGAGAGAGGTGACTAAAGTCCTTTATTAATCTTCTATAAAACCTAGTATATCCTAAGAAGGATCGCATGTCTTATATGCTCTTAGGTGGAGGTAGGGTAAAGATAAGATCGATTTTAGCTTTATCTACCTCAATTCCCTTAGACGAGATGATATGTCCAAGCACGATTCCCTTACGAACTATGAAATGACACTTCTCCCAATTTAGTACCAAATTCTTTTCCTCACATCGCTTCAGCATATATTTAAGATTCTCCAAACAATCACTAAAGGATGGACTGAAGACAGAGAAGTCGTCCATGAAGACCTCTAAATATTGTCCCACCATGTTAGAAAAAATACTCATCATACATCACTGAAAAGTGGCGAGAGCATTACACAGTCCGAACGACATTCTTCGGTAAGCAAATGTGCCAAGGAGGTATGTGAATGTGGTCTTTTCTTGATCTTCAAGGGCTATCTCTATCTGGTTGTAGCCCGAATACCCATCAAGGAAACAATAGTATGAGTGACCAGCTAGCCTTTTTAAAATTTGATCAATGAAAGGTAAAGAAAAGTGGTCTTTTCTCGTGATGATATTCATGTTCCTGCAGTCAATGCACATTCTCCAACCAGTAGTAACTCTAGTTCGCACGAGTTCATTGTTGACATTAGCTACGATGGTGATTTCAGACTTCTTAGGAACCACCTGAGTTGGACTCACCCATTGATTATTGGATATAGGGTATATAATACTCACATCCCATAGCCTTAACCACTTCCTTCATGTTTGGATTTAATCTATGTTGTGGTTGCTGAGAGATTTTCATATTATCCTCTAGATAAATGCGGTGAATACAAATCAAAGGGTCAATTCCCTTGAGGTCTACAATTGACCATCCAAGGGCTCCTTTGTGCTCAATGAGAGTAGAAATAAGCATACTCTCATGTTCTTGCTCAAGGTAGAAAGAAATCACCACCGAGTATATCTCATCTTGACCTAAATAGACATATTTCAAATTAGAGGGTAAAGGTTTTAGGTCAAGCTTCGGTGCCTTGAGGTTAGACGGTAGAAACACTATATCAGTTTGGGGTAATTCTTCAAATTGCGGTCTCCACCGGTTAACTTTAAGTACCGGCATGGTATCCATCATGGTTCCCATCTCCCTAATCATATCATCATCTAAATTATAAGAATGGGTCAGGCATGTCTGTGGAGGGTCAGAGGATAAGGTCAAAAGTGTTTTACTTTTCACGAAAGAATCAATCAAGTTAATATTGTGGGCATCGTCATCATCCTCTGCCCTGTTTACTCAAATTGAAAAATATATTGACCTCCAATGTCATATTCCCAAAAGACAAATTCATGAATCAATTCCTACGATTAATGATTGCATTTGATGTGGCTAGGAATGGGTGACCAAGAATGACTGAAATTTGAGTGCTCATGTCCGCGATGGGTTGAGTATCCAGGATGATAAAATCTACTAGGTAGTAGAATTTGTCAACCTGGACCAACACATCCTCAATTATCACTCTCAGTACATGAACTGAGTGATCAGCAAGTTGTAATGTGGTTCGGGTGGATTTTAATTCTCCTAGACCCAGTTGTTCGTAGATTGAGTATGGGATCAGATTTACGTTTAATCCTAAGTCAAGAAGTGCATGCTCAATCCGGTAATTCTCAATTATATAAGCGATGGTTGGGCTACCAGGATCTTTGTACTTTTGTGGCACATCTTGCTTTAGGATGACACTCACTTTTTCTGTTAAAAAGATTTTTTTTTTTTTTAATATTTTGCAGTCTTTTGGTCGTACATAAGTCTTTCAAAAATTTGGCATATGAAGGTATTTGTTTAAAGGCATTTAGTAGAGGAATGTTGACCTTCATTTGTTTCAGCACCTCTAGAATGTCTAAAGAGTTAGAGAGAGGTTTTGGTACAATCAACCATTGAGGGAATGGTGCAACTAGTTTGCCTTGAAGTTTTGGTTCTAAATCATGTGGAGTAGTGCTAGATCTATCATTGTTGTCCTCTTCCGGGTCCTTAGACTTTTCAGCCCTTACTAGAATAGTTATGTCAATTGTTTTTCCACTCCTAAGAGTGGTGATAGACTTAGCTTGCTCCATTTGATTGGAAGAGCTCGGGTCGCTGACTTCATATTGTTGTTTTGGATTGGGAAGGGGTTGAGCTAGAAGGTTTCATTTTTGCCCAATTGCATTTTTTGTCTCAAGCCCTTGTATAGCCTTTGTAAGGTCTTGAAAGGCTTGTATCATACCCTTATTGAAAAGCTCTTGATTTTGAAGATGCTTTAAGACCGGATCCTCTTGAGATTTCCCTTGATTTAGAAGTTGATTAGAGAATCCTTGAGGAGTAGCATTTTGTCCATTCCTCCAACTGAAGTTTGGATGATTTCTCCAACTTGGATTGTAAGTATTAAAGGTGGATCCTTTGAAAGGCCCCTGGTAATTGTTTACAGCAATCGATTGCTCATTCAAAATTTCTTGAAAAGTAGGTATTGTTGAAAAATTTTCAATTGTATGAATGTTGCAAGCACAAATACCGCAAACAGTTTCCTTAGCGTTATCCTTCTTAAGTTCCATGACCTCGAGTTTTCTTGTGAGATTAGCCACTTTAGCATTTATATCATCTTCCTCTTTCAGAAAATATTTTCGCCTCTCCTTTGTTTGAGTAGGCTTAGACATGGTGCTAGGTTTTGGGGAGATGTCCCATGATTGTGCGTTTTCAGTAAATCTGTCAAAATAGTCCTACACATCGTCGACATTTTTGTTCATGGATTCCCCATTGCACATTGTCTCGACCAATTGACGCATGGAAGATGTCAGTCCATCATAGAAGAAGTTTGTGATGTGCCATGTTTCAAAACCATGTTGTGGGCATGAGCTGACAAGATCCTTAAATCGCTCCCAACATTGGAAGAATGTTTTGTCTTCTTTTTGGGTGAAGTTCATGATCAACTTTCTGAGGGTGTTCGTTTTATGGTATGGGAAGAATTTTTTTTATGAACTCCCTTGTCATATCGTTCCATCCACCAATAGATCGTGGCCGTAGTGAGTGCAACCACGTCATAGCTTTCTCTTTTAAAGAAAAGGGAAAGAGTTTCAGCTTGACCGTGTCTTCAGACATGTTAGGAAAATAAAAAGTGGCTATGATCTCATCAAATTCTTTTAAGTGTAAATATGGATTTTTAAATTCAAGTCCATGAAACTTTGAAAGGAGTTGGATCACCCCTGGCTTGATATCCATGTTTCCTGTATTTTCTGGAAAAACCATACAGGAAGGTGTGCTCACCCCCGCCGGTTATAAATAATCTCGTAAAGTATGAAGCGGGGGTGCTTGATGCACCTCATTTTCATCCTGGAATTCCTCAATGTTAGGTTGAGGAGGATTTGGAGGATTTACAAGTTGATTTGCAGCCATCACTTCAAATAACTCTGTGGATCTCGAGTGGTGTTTAATCTAGTGATGGATAGATAACCCCTCAACTAATCTTCCTCCACTCGAGATACGTCGAGTGTTATTACGGACCTACTTGGGCATGAAACACACTCAGCTCTCAATTTTAGAATCTAACCTAACCCTAAAAATAAATAAACCTAAAGCAATAAGAAATCTAGAAATAGAAAGAATTTACCAAATTAGAAGTTTCTATGTTAAGATCCTACAAAACAGAAAAATAAATTAGGAAAGTTCCTAACTTAAAAATAGAAAGTAAATAAACCCTAATCTTAACATAATTTTAAACTAGTTAATCTCAGAACAATGCAACCGTTAGTCCTCAACAATGGTGCCAAAAACTTGTTCACAACCCCAAGTATAGGGTCACGATGTAGTAATAATCTCGGTAAGACCGAGGTCGAATCCACAGGGACTTATCTCATGTGTATTCTGATAGTAACTAGAATCAAAACCAGAAGAAGATCTAAATCTAAATTCGAAATAAAAGGAAGTAATTGTGAAGTAATTAATTAGAAACTTAATAATTTAAAGGTGGGAACTAGGATTTCAAGGGATCCACTTGTAGCTATTAGGATGTTTCCTTATTTGATTCAAGGAACACAATTGGAATTGGAGTCATATCCTATCCAATTGGAAGTTATATCAATAAGATTAGATCTGAATTTCCATTAACCTAATTCTCAATGGATGAGAGTTGTGAGGATTGGAAGTGAGTCCATCATCTGACCATGCCTAGGAGACAATGGCAAACAACAGGAAATACCAATCCCATAACCAAACATAGGAGACTTGTGAAGATTAGAAGAGATTCCATCACCCAACTATGCCCAAGGGATGATGGTGAACAATAGGATTTACTATCTTCGCAATCTCAATTCAGAAAAAGAAGATACTCAAAGCCATTGCAGATTCATTATAATTTGAGTCACAATAAACCATTAAAAACTAAAAGTATTTCTTAAATATCAAATTAAAATAAAAAAAAGTTCAACAAGAACAAAAAACAAACAAGAAAAACATCCTAAAAATGCTACAAGCTTCACCCCTTAGCCCTAGCTAAGGGATTTAGCCAACCATAGACATGATTGGATTCAAAACCCTAGAAGAAAACATTAAAAACCAATAAAAAGAGAAGAAAAAACTCTTAGATGACGGCTTCACCCCTTTGCTCTGCTCCTCAAAACCCTAGATATGTCAAAAAGACTTAGGAAACCCATATTTATAGGCTAGTTTCTGCGAAATCATAAAACCGCCTCAAATTTATGCAGTCCGCGTAACGCCTTCGATGTCATCGAAGGGGTTTCACTCCAGAAGTCGCGCCTTTTCCTCTTTTGCACTGCATAAGTCTCTGTGTCATCAAACCTTCCTTCAATATCATCGAGAAGTCCTTCGATGCCATCGAAGGGTCTTCGATCCATCGAGAATGTGCCCAAAATAGTCTAGCGAGTTACTTTAATTTCTTCAATAAATTCAATGTCATCGAACTAACTTGATGTCATTGAGCATTTTCTTCTTGTCATCGAACATGACTTTGATTCATTGAGAATTGCATCCAATATGTCCAGCAACCAACTTGATTTTCCTGTGAAAATTCAATGTCATCTACCTATGTTTGATGTCATCGAACTATGTCTTCGATGTCATCGAACAGTGGTCGATGTCATAGATATTGAAGTGAATTTCAACACTTTGTTCTTCCGATTTTCTTCCTTCTCCACTTAGTTTTCTTGGATCATGGGGTCTTGAAATCTTCAATCTTGGTCTCCAAAGATCCATTCTTTGCTTTGGCAATTCTTGAGCTTATATCCATGCTTTTAGCGTTCTTTTTTATCAAAGCTTTTAAACTAACCGTGCAACACAAACGTGTATAAAATATACCATTAAGCATTAGCATGTTCATAAAACCAAGACATAAATGGGAGAAAATATGCAATATTTGAGTCTCAACAGTATACGTCATCTATAGCTAGATTAACAAACTTAAATGGAAAGCTTAAAGGGGGAAACCTCACCTTTGGGATGCGGATACACTCGCCTGGCTTAGAAAGCACAAAAGATCTGCTCCGCTCGGAGTCCAAATATCCACACTTGAGCCGACACGAACGAACTCAGCTTCACTAAACCTAGCTCCATCACGAACTAAATTAGCTCAACCTAATTTCGAACTCAATTTGAGATAACATTCCATACTGACTTCTCCCTACTCTGGTTGATGAACTGAAATGACCATACCCGATCAGGACTAAGCCCGTTAGATGGCCGAGTCAACTTGGCTCGACTTGGTAAGGACTCGCCCCGAACATGAACTCGATTGGGAATCCAACCTCTACCTCCCTATCCTTTATTTCCTACAAACCGATACTCACATCTAACTCCTAGATCTGGCCTAAGCCTAACCCAAAATCGGTCTCGACTTAGCCTAAGACCATCTGCAGAGTCAACTTGGTAGCAAAACCCAATAACACCTCAACTCACTCTTTCTCTCTCTTTCTTTTTCTCTTTTATCCTATAATTCTCTCTCTCATGACTAGACAATGTCTGGACTTGACCAATCATGCTCATGGCCTGAACTCACCAGACTTGGATGGCGACTCGACAACTCCCCCTACTCACCTCCCTCATCTTCCTTTTCTATCTTCTTCTTCTTATCTTTGTTTCCTCCTCTATTCTTCTTTCTTTTTTATCTCTTTCTATTGGAATTCCAGCAATACCTGAACCAAACCCAAGCCTAACTCAACCCAGCTGACTCGACCTGAACTCGAATTCACTCACTCTCCCTCTCTCCCTTCTCCTTTCTCACTTCTGTCTCCTCCTCCCTTCTACCTTTTCTTTCTCCTCTGTGGACGTCCAACAGTGTTTGGGCTCAACCAAACACGAATTGATTCGAACATAATTTCCCAAGAGACTCGGCGGGAGTTGACCGTCTTGCGCGACTGAAAGCTAACTCTCTCTCTCTCTCTCTCTCTCTCTCTCTCTCTCTCTCTCTCTCTTTCTCTCTCTCTCTCGCTTGCTATTTCTGGATGATGGTTGCCCTAAAAGGAAATGACTATATATAGGTTTCTAAATCTCCTCTTGAGGCTTAGATCTCTAATCCATGATTAGTTACACCATTTCGATCTAAATCACATGTGAAACTCGAAACTTAGTTAAGGTTAATATCTTATCCTAAACTGATTAAACTGCATGATCCCAATCGGATTCCATGGACAAGTTTTTGGCACTCGGTCCACCTATTTAATGTCTTAGATCAGCAAATGGGCCCCATTCTAGGTGGGTGGGTTTTTTGAATGAACGGAGAAGATAACCTCCTTGATCATGGTGGATTTCGATTGGCCCTACCATTTATCAAACCAATGGCCATCGATGGTTCAGATAGATCATAGAGACCTTATGGAGACCATCATTTAAATGACAAACACAGTTTCTATGATGGGTTGATTTCATCCTACGACTTACGAAGAAGAGTTTCTAATGGCGGCTGGAACATTATTCTCTTCGAGGGAAGCTTCTAAGCTCTAACTTGGGGATTTAAGGAGATACGGATGGTTAATATGCAATTCCGGCTCCCTGCAGCAATAACTAAGACGAAATAGAACAGATTCCTTTGAACCTTTTCCAAATAGGAAAACCCTAACTTGGAGGGTTAATGACGCAGGGGGATGTGAGGTCGAGCACTGTCTTCCTCAAGAGGATACGTATTCCGAATCCACGAAGCTTCTTTAGACTCCTCACAAAGACTTCTCGAATCCATGAGGAAAGAAAGCATAAAATAGAAATAAACTCTAATAAATTCAAAATTGATTAATGAATGAATAAAAATGAGTTCACAACCCTTTAAATAGGGGTACCAAGCAACAGGAATGAAATCAGAATTAAACTACAACTAAAACTCCTAGAAATCGCGACTTACTATAAATAGTAAACTTACTATTTATAGACGGTCGTGATGTCTACTAGTGCGCAAGGTTTTTGGCCAAAATTAGTAAGTGTCCTATTTGGCTTCACCAAACCGTTCTCCTAATTATTCTAAGCTCTTTTCACGTTGGGCGCAACTCCTAAAGCCCGACGGATGAAGAGTTATAATCAAACTAAAACTTACTATTTATAGTAAAAACGAGATTAAAACAGAGAAACGATTGTCAATCCAGGGTTTTTTTGCAATTCTGAGTGTTGCAACCCGGCATAGTAGGGTTGGTTGGCTAAAGTAGCTCGTTCTACCCCAAAATCATATATTTTTACGTCAGCTAACTCATTCTGGATTGTGAGATACGCTCGATTTAAGGTCCGATGGTCTGGATCACTTCTGTCGCCGACCAGGCCTTTTCTGATCCATCTTGGCCATGAAACTGTCCGCAACCCGCTCTACATCAGTTAAGATTTGATCAAATGGATGATCGTGATGCTCGGAGAGAGACACACGCGGATTTCCAGCAAAGCAACCTAAATGAGATTACCATTTTCGAAAAAATTACTCCCGAACAACTTACTTATGAGCTAGATTGTGCACTCATACATGACTTTTGGTGTGTGAAATTTACAGGTTTTTCGTCGAAATTGAGTTGTCGATGAGATGGACGGTTCAGATCAGTCATTTGATCTCACCAGGTGGGCCACAATTCGAGATAACAAATGATTGTTTGATACTGGTGAAAAATGAAAGAGAGAAATCTCTATGTTTTTAGAAGATTTATTAGGTCAACTCCCACTTGACCTGGGGCGTGATTCAGTGCGATGCGGGAGTACACAGGCTATGAACACACAACACCTAAGGTGGGGTCCACAATAATGTGTGAACCAATCCACACAGTCCACTTGCTTTGTAGGGTTTCATTATGACCCTAGATCAAAGATGGGTCCAATCTACCACTTATGTGGGCCATACAACTCTGTTTGTGCACCATAAAAGACATTTTCCAACATTCAACGGTCGGATTGTTTTTCAATCTAATCACTGATGTTTCTAATTGCTCCTAACCTCCTTTGGTGGGATAACCATGGTACATTTTATATTATGATGATCTAGATTAGAGTGTTCTAGTGGTGGATCGCTCAAATACCAATTGTGAGTTTAAAGGACGATGTATCTCATGATCCAGGCTTTTAATCTAAGGTAGAGGGTTAGATTCTATCTATTAAGGAGAATAAGCTCCTAAAAATAGGTTTCTTAGATGATATGAATGTCCATTTTGAAAATCAATGGACGGATGGTTTGATTTATGGATGTAGACTACTCCCAACAATCAGATTTTATTGGGAACGTAGGCGAACGGTTCAATAAGCTAGGTTTGTATTTATATTAGTTTGGGTTTTCATGCTAACACTCGAGTACGAAAAAGTACGACGTATTATAATATAAGCAAGGCTTACTCCCCCATTGCTAGCCCTTCACACATCCAAGCTTGGAAAAGAGAAAGAAAAAAATAAAAATAAAATAAAAAGAAGAGAGAGAGAGAGAGAGAGAGAGAGAGAGAGAGAGAGAGAGAGAGGAGGAGGAGGAGGAGGAACCACACTTTAAGGCACCCAAAGCATTTATCAAAGTAACATTGCACAAGAACAAACAAGTGAGTACACCTAGCTCATTCACTCTTCCCCATTTTTTCTTCTCCTCCTCACATGGCCTAAGGAAAGAGGTGGCAAGCCACCTAAGATGACCTAGTGGACCCAAAACAGTCCACTTGGATGTGTGGTAATGATACTAAAATCAGCCTACTAGGACATTGGTTAAATTGGTTCACTTGATCATGTGTGAATGATGCTTGACTTAATTAGTTCACTTGAACATGTGCGAATGATGTTTGAATGAATTCTTAGTTCACTCGAACATGTATTTATGATGCTTAAATTAGTTCTGTTGAACATGTGTGAATGATGCTTGACTTAATTAGTTCACTTGAACATGTGCGGATGATGTTTGAATGAATTCTTAGTTCACTTGAACATGTATTTATGATGCTTAAATTAGTTCCTTTGAACATGTGTGAATGATGCTTGACTTAGTCCACTTGAATATGTGTGAATGATGTTTGACTTAGTTCACTTGAACATGTGTGAATGGTGCTTTACTTAATTCACTAAACACATATTTATGATGCTTAAATTAGTTCACTTGGACATGTGTAAATGGTGCTTAGTTCACTTATACATGTGTAAAACATGTTCTTACTATTGAGATCGGAAAGTGGTTGGGAAAGTTTTGGCCAGATGGTGTAAAATGGCCCCGATTATTCAATGAAGTTAACTGTATTGAAATGTTTTGGCTATTGCATTCATAAGTATTGCATTAATAATTATCTTACATACATAGTTTTATACATATTTTTCATATCAACATGTTAATAATGATTAACTATAGTAAGATATATTTAATTATCTTACATATAGAGATGTACTAACTAAGCTTATTAAGCTCACTCAAGTTGTTGTTTTTAATGTTTAAGAAAACTTTAGTAAATAAACATCATGGTGGGCCTTAGGAAGTTTTCAATAGTAAGAGTTTAATCCCCACTACTTCTTATGGTGTGGTCTACATGAGACTTTGATCTGCCTCCTTTTTGGGCTCATGCCCTTAAATGATCTGTCAAATACATGGACGGCGTGGATAAAACATATACATGACATGACCATCCATCTCTAGCTAGGTCCTGGTGGGGATAATGCCCAATCTGTGCCCTGGGATTACCAACCCCAACCCCAACCCCCCCCCCCCTCTTAACCCCACGCCCGACCTGATTAAGGATTTTTAGCTCAAGCCCAACTCAATGAGTTGAGTTCTAGCCTAAGTCAAACCTGGCCATAACCCCATGCCTTAACATAAAGTTCACTTTGGGCCATTCTGTCACATCCTGAACTCGATGAACGGTCTCTCTTACTTCCCGAACTCCAAATCCAGTGGACGGTAAAAAAATTTTATTGGTACTTAAGCATGACATTGGTAATAATCAAAGAACATGAAACCTATATATATAAATATCCACTACAGAGTGCTTTTTCTTCTACCCAAAATATTACATTCCTCGATGTTTCAAAATAAGAATACATTGTTGAAAATAATAATAATAAAAAAAACTAAAAGAAGTTGTGATTGCTTGTCTTCACTGACGATTCCTTCCTATAAGTATAAGAGGAAGCAATGAGATGATCTACGAAAGCTCAGTGGGGAGTTTTATCTAGTAGCATAACATAACCAAATCAAAGGCATAACACTGCCAGATCAGAGTATAGCGCAGGTAATTGTATCATATCATAATCAAGCAATATTTGAAAATAAAATAGAGTAAAGTGTAAATAATCACATATAATATATGCTATTGAATGAAAGCGGATGGAATGTAACATGCATGCAGTGCACCATCTCTCAAAATACTCCAAATAATAACATCAATGACAACCTCACATCCCTCCTAATAGAATAAGGGGAATAGTGCAATTCACAGTTCGCCTATGATAGGTTCTCCACACCCTCTCCCCTGCTCCTGGAACGTATGCACATGAAGACAAGAGGCTTCCCAATGGCCAATTGGAGCAACTGTCAGGTATCATACCCTAGGGACCCAATAACCTCCCCAAGCCAGGAAAGTGAGGCTGCTTTAACAGAAGATATTACTCATACATTCCTCAAGGCATCCATATGGTTCCAAGTCTAGATCGAACCATCCACAAATTTGGTTAGACCAACATGAGGGCCGTCACCAAATATTCATACTACTCATCGAGTCTTGCCACGCACAACTCCTCGAGTTCGTCACCTCATCATGTAAATGGGTCGTCTGGTAATATACAACATAAAATGTCAGGTCCCATCACCTCACATGAAGATGGGCCACCCGACAATCATATAATGCAACATATAATCCACTTGGCCACACGATGACCTAATATCATATCATATATTTCACTTGGCTAATATAAATGTTGAATATCATTTCACATATTTCACATGGCCAAGCCAACACAGGACCCTATTATCATATAACATATTTCATTTGGCCAACACGAGAGCCTAATATTATGTTACATATTTCACTTAGCCAACACAAGGGCCTAATATCATATCACATATTTCACTTAGCCAACACGAGGGCGTAATATCATATCATATATTTTACTTGGCCAACACGAGAGCCTAATATCATTTCACATATTTCACTCAGCCAATACGATAGTCGAAATCCACTCGACCAACACGAGGGCTGCAATAATATTTCCACTCGACAACATGAGGGCCGCAATATCTATTTACTCTCATAAGATTCTAAAGTTTCGGTTCTTCATCTTCCCAGGGATATATGCATGGATATGCTATGATAATGCCGAATGTATGTAACAATCACAGATTCTCCTATCATTAGTTAGACACTATATATTATTCATTCAATCGGTTATAGGCCCAAGTCCTTTGGGCTTCAATTCATACACATCGTATTTGCAGCAAGCTTATGGCAATGCCCAATTCCTTTAGGGCCCGTTTGGCCAGGTGGATTGGAAGGGATTGGATGGTATTGGAAGGGATTGGAAGTTAAATCCCAGGATTTCCCGGGCGTGCCAAACAGACTGGGTGATCTGATCCCGGGATATAACAATCCCATAGATCTTAAGACAATCCACTGACAACACCATCATTACCTTTAAATCCCATCCAATCCACCCTAATCCGTTCAAATTTTCCTGGGACGTGTTTGGTTTGAGGGATTGGAAGGGATGGGAAAGTTTAATCCTGGGATTGGCTGGGCGTGCCAAACAGACTCGATATAGTAATCTCGGGATATAACAGTCCTAAGACAATCCAATGACAACACCATCATTACCTTGAAATCCATGCCATCCACCCTAATACCATTCAGTCCCTTCCAATCCACCTGGCCAAACGGGCCCTTAGTGGGCTTCCACAAGACTCGTAAGTTAGTGGGCATTCCTAATGCCCATGAGCAAGTGAGCTCTCACAAGGCTCATGAATAACTGGGCTTTCACAAGGCTCGATAGGCAAATGGACTTACCCAACCCTAATAGACAATTGATAATTAACTACATATATAATTATTACATTACAACATACCAAATGAGCTGAATGAATTATAAAATCACAAATATCATTATCATCATAACCACACATCATCATAACGACAAATTAACATAACCAAGTATCATTATTATCGCATCGAACAGGTAAATATACGGCTGATTCAAATGTCAAGTGTAGTCCAAAAATTGGCATCTACATGTCTTACTTGAATGGATTGATTCAACGGCTGGCACACATTCCTTGATAGGGTCCACATCAATGGTTCCATTATGTATGCCAGAATTAGCCTGTTCAAAGGTCCAACGCTCCTATCAAAAGGGGCCCGCAGTTATGGGGTGGGCAAGTAGGATCACATACATAAATATGGGCCTCACTGCCCAAGCATAATCATCAAGGTGGGGCCCACGGTCAGACCAACCACCATAATGATATGACATATATATCAAGTGGGTTTCACAGTGTGGCCTATCAAGCTTTGGATCAAAGTAGTATTTGTGTTTTTGGTCCAGTTTTAGTAGAAATAATCTTATTAATATTTGATGACATATGAAGATCATAGTAGGGGGCCATAGTTAGTAGGTCCCAAAAAATTTTTAGGGCAAGCTAATATTCACGTGGTCCCTTCATCCGGGTCTAAGTGACTATTTGAACAAGTTAAATTGCAAACAAAAATCATGGTGGCCCTGTATTAGGGGTTATACAAATTGGATTGGCCTCGAATTTGGTGCATACATTATCTATTAAGTCTAAATTCATCCTACAAAATTTGGAATCAATTGGAGATATGTGGACTAAAAATTTCTTAACCGTTTGGAAGGATGTTAGTGCTAACCATTGCACAAGACAACAAACTTAGTCCAAATCATATTAATCTAATGAAATGTGTTAAACATATCTGATTGACCCCAAATTTAATACACATATGATTTGTCAATTCTACTATCATCACACAAAATTTGGGGCCAATTAGATATCTAAGGACCCATAAAGTCTCTTTCATTTAAAAGGGTGTTAGTGTTGACTATTGCACCAAATAACAAACTTGGTGTGAATTGCATTAATCAAATGAATAGGATAGACAGATCGGATTAACCTCAAATTTATTAATAGTCACCTAGATAAAATATTATTAATAGTCACCTAGATGAAGTTATAGTCTAAGCCAATACTATAGGAAGTTCAAAGGTTGACAAGCAATGGGATACGCCTTCATGAGAATCGAACCACTTATAACTTTAATAGTTGGACAAGCACTGTCGAATCCCGATGGTAAAATCTTCTTTAAGGGGGGTAGATCTGTATATAGCTTGTTGGGTTTCATACCTAGGCACATACATCGTCCGACTTATTAAAATGAAGGTATGAAAGATTAGCAAAATTCTCCTATGGGCCGTTTAAGCCCAGTTTTGATAGCACGCTTGGACATAGGCGATAGAGGGTACGCAGATCACTCATCATGCTAATAATTGGGATTCGTTTTACCAAATCTCGGGGACGATATTTTCTTTAAGGGGGGTAGTTTGTAACACCCTGTACTTCCCAGTGCTCGGGTGTTACCATGTAGATTAATTTAATATAAAAATATATAAATAATGCAACCTAAATATATACACTAGGAAATGAATATACATTGTAAAGACTTAAAATTTCATGCTAAAATGATGCATATGTATTTAATGTATATAAGACATTATGAAAATAATATTATATTAAATAATTATAATGAAAAATAATTTCTGAACATGAAATCAAATTCTAAATAATAATGTAGCATTTAATATTGTTTTTATATACATATGTATATAAAAGTCATTAGATAATTAGATGGAATTGTATATTATTTAGCAATATTATCGAATACTAATATAATTTTAATTAAATATGACATTGTGTATTATGAATTATGTATGTGAATGAATGTGTGAACAACAGCATATAATTAATGATATGTTAACATTAAAATTATATCTATATATATGTGTGAGGTTTTAAAATATTGTAATTACAAGTAATATACATAATAATAATAATAATAATAATTTACATTAATGTTGGTATCAGTTAGTAACATATAACGAAAGCCTTTCATGTGGTCCATTAGGAGTTTTTAACCGTTGACGTCCAACGTCGAAATCATCCGACCACTAGTTTGACAAGAAACCACCATGCGACTGCAAATCACGTTGTGGGCCCCACCTAGACCTTTGATCAGCCTGATCTCCGGTCATGGACCCCTATTAGGACCTCTAAGTGTAATGGACGGAGTGGATTTATCACTGACATCACAGTGGACCCCACACCTGAGATCGGAGTACACCACCTGTGTACACCCACGCCACACCGCACTAGCCAATCGGTCAGCAGCGGGCTGATCGCGTTTTACTTTAAAAGAGAGATTTCTCTCTCAACATCTTTAGCCAACAGACGGACCTCGTCCGTGAAACTCGATCAGGTGGGCCCCACCTGAGATCATATCATTGATCCAAACCGTCTATCTTGTGCACAGCAAGGTCCTGACCAAAACCTAACTTCTTCTGCACGTGGAAACATGTGTACACGCGCACCACCTTCGACCTAAACAGGCCTACAAACACAAAAATTCCAAAAATAGAAACTGTTTTTCTTCTCGCCAGCTCAACGATCCGCGTCCTCTTGCACCTGTCCATCCTAACCGTCCACCATAAGCAATCCCAGCCGTCCGTTTTAGCTGAACGGTTTAGGGCTCCCTCAGCAAAGAAAACCACAAACAGTTTTGAATCCGCCCACCGTATTTGGAGACGGTTTCAGCCAGGGCGATCCAGACCGTTTCTTGTCAATCCTACGGCTCTGGGATGATAGGTTTAAACGAATAAAAGGGTCTGGATCGAGCAACAACAGCTCGACCTCCATTCTCGCAGCCGTCCATGAAAAAAATCGCCGTTTCCTTTCCACCAGTGAACCCACCACTCAAATCATCTTAAAGCTTCGAAAAAGCCTATCTGTAAGCTTCCTAAGAACCATCCCATGTGGTCAGATTAAAGGGAGAAGCCATGGGAAGGAGTCTGCCATTAACGGCTGAGCCTTCTTCCCTGTTCGCCTGCAGCTCGAACTGAGCTGAGTTTGGGCCGTGCTTGGGTCGAGTCCAGTGGGTCTGCTGGTCTTCAATGAAAGAGGAGAGAAGAGGAAGAAGGAGCATAAGAAAGGAAGAAAGAAAGAGGAAGAGAGAAAGGAGAGGATGGGTGCACCGTTACACCAATCTGAACCGAGCCGAGCACTGTTGGGTCGCTGCAACTCCAATGACTTGTCTTGCGACTCGGTCCGAGTTGGGCTTGGGCGTGAGTCATGGGTTGACTCAGCAACTCACTGGGTTTTGGCCACTGACTGAGTCAGGTGGGCGGCCACGACTGGATATTTCTAGCAACAACAGAGGGGGAGAAAGAAGAAAGGAAAGAGGAGGAGGAAGTAGAGGAAGTTGGAGCAGGGTCGAGTCAACTCAGCTGGAGTCGAGTCAACTCGGTTGCGTCGAATTGAGCCACCGAGTTATAATATGTAAGTCCACTCTTCTCTCCCAAGATAGATTGTCTGGATTATTATTGTTAATACTAAGATAATAAATTAAGCATGATTAACCATTAATAGATTATCCATGCTAATGGTATTTATTACAAATAAAATTATCATTATTAAACATTAGTAATTTACTTATCATCCTTTAGTACAATCATTGATAGTAGATCATACCACTTAATTCATCGCGATGATTGTTAATGTCGTATAGCTAACCGTAATTACATGGTTAATGATAATGGTTGCAATTGTACTCTAATTAACACTCAAAACCTAAAATCCATCCTAGAGCTAGGTGATATAAACTCTAGGAGTGTGTTAGGTTTTACCTGATTGTAGAATTTCACAAATTATGGTAGAGTATAACATCTATTACCATAGCTAGATGTATTAATGATAACTATTATTATTATCATTAGGGAATATCAACATCTTCATTACGGGATTAGTATAATTCTTGGTAATATAATTATCAGTATTAGTCCTTACTATACTATCGTTAGCAAAGACTCTAGTACTATTACTTATATCATCTAAGAAGCTATCAGTCATTATAAGAATATTAAGTAATGTCGGCATATTTAAATAGGAACCTGGGAGCCATCATTGATTATGGATTAGTATTCTTCCTATGAGTATTATTCGATCCATCGTACAAAATTAATAATAATAATAATAATAATAATAATAATGTTAATCGAGGATTCAAATCCTGGAATCTAAAGCCTACAATAAACCCTAGGATGAAGCCCTAATTCTATATGAAAACCCTAAAAATAAATAATCCCAACCCTAGGTAGGGTGTAGAACTTGAATCTAATTGTACAAGTTCTTGATTTTATGATAGGGATTGATTCTAAGGAAACACGCATCCTCTAGCAACACTGGTAGGCGATTCAACGTATAAGGTGATGATTCTTCCCCTTGAGCTTTCCATCTTCTCATTAGCTTAAGTTATAGTTTTTATTTAAATTCATAACTGATATCTCTCTTGTAATCACATGTGTTAGCTGGTGGAAATTGAATTGCTATAATGCCTGCTTAATGTTCATCCTGTATATTTGTTTATGCTTGTGTATTATTTATGGACTTTAAACTAGTACATTAGTGGAAAACCCCCCCCTATAAATGCACACCCATACTTGGGATGTAACCTGACTGGTTATGATTAAAATGGACCTTCGACTTAGGGGTTATGAGTGGTGGTCTAGATGGATCATTGATGTGGGTCTACCATTCAGGGTTGTTGTGCTCAATAGTTTTTACGGATGGTTTTCATCGTATGGTTTTGATATTCGCCCTATGTGGCATATTTTGATATTCGCCCTACGTGGTTTTATTTGATATTTTTCGTATATGGGTTTGATGTTTTATACTGTGTAACCATGCGATGGTAAGCCGCATATACTGTAATATGATTGGCCACTAGTCGATGGGTTTCCATTAAACATCCTAAGATGGTAGCCTCATGAGCTGGGGATGGTAGTCATGGGATACTATGCCCGAGCTGTCGGCCTACGCTGGGCCATGTGCTCCCCGTAATGACCTTTGAGCTTATCTAAATTGGCTGGTTGTAAATGGACTAATAATGACTTGGCTAATCATGCATACATGGAATGTTCCGACTGGTTGATATTTCCCAGGTTCGATGATTCCGACTGGTTGATGTTTCCCAGGTTCGATGATTGCATGGGCGACAGTCCACTGTCCGCACGGATGAGCATCCCCGGGGTGATGATTGCATTCACGCATCCATGCATTTAAAAAGACTGCATTTACTCTGTTTTGGTTGTCTATGTGTTTTATAACTATGCTTACCTAATGCGGCGGTGCGTAATCTTGAGAGGAATTCACACTGAGTTGGCCACTCATCCATCAAATATATAACCGTACAGGTAGTACAGGTGGCTTTAGTGATGTGCATGTTCAGATTTAATGAGGAGCAGGGTACGATTGCCAGGGATGCATGGCCGTATTTGCCTGGAGGAGCTGCGTGATCTTGCGGCTTATATTTATATGCTTTCTGTTATTCTTCGTGTATTAAATCTTGTAAATCTTGTACTTGTTAAATTCAGAGACATTGGTTTGTATAAGTCATTATGGGTAGCTTCTTGTATATCTGAATGATAATGAAATTTTCCTCTATGTCAATTTGTCCACGCTACGCTCATTTGCTTACTCTGATGAAAAAAAAATGTGTACACTTGAATTTGACCATCCTTTAAGGTTAACACTTGAGTTTTCGGGAAACAGGTCGTATACTCGGGTCCTGAAGATTCGGGTCGTTACACCTCAAATATGGGCCGCATATACATCACATTAGGCCTCAAACACGGGCCGCATATACATCACATTGGGCCTCAAACACAGGACGAATACACATCACAATGGGTCTCAACTACGGGCCGCATATACATCATATAGGTCTCGATAATCGCCCTCAGCAATCGAAATGGGCCTCAACAATTGGAATCGACCTCGATAATCGGAATCGACCTCGTCAAACGGAATCAGCCTCGTCAATCTGACAGGCTTCGACAATCGGCCTCGACTAACGGAATCAGCCTCGTCAATCGGACTCGGCCTCGACAATCGGAATCGACAATCAGAATCGCCCTCGACAATCGGCCTCGACTAACGGAATCAGCCTCGTCAATCGGACTCGACCTCAACCATCAGAATCGACAATCAGAATCGACCTCGACAATTGGCCTTGGTTAACGGAATCAACCTCGTCAATCGGACTCGGCCTTGACAATTGAAATGGACAATCGGAATCAGCTTCGACAATCGGCCTCGGCTAACAGAATCAGCCTCGTCAATCAGACTCGGCCTCAACAATCGGAATCAGCCTTGACTAATGGAATCAGCCTCATCAATCGAACTCGGCCTCGACAATCCGAATCGGCCTCGACAATCAGCCTCAACTAACGGAATCGGCCTCGACAATCAAAATCGGCAATCGAAATTGGCCTCGATAATAGGCCTCAATTAACGGAATTAGCCTCGTCAATCGACCTCGACCAACGGAGTCAGCCTCGTCAATCAGCCTCGGCCTCGACAATCGGAATCGGCAATCAAAATCGGCCTCAACTAAGGAATCATCCTCATCAATCGGACTCGGCCTCGACAATCGGCCTCGACTAACGGAATCTGCCTCGTCTATCAGACTCGGCCTCGACGATCGGAATTGGCAATCGGAATCGGCCTCGACAATCGGCCTAAGGAAAGGTCACAATGTGGACATTCAACCATCATTGCCCATCAATGTGGACATTCAATCAACATTGCTCCCAAGGAGTGGCCCACATAGGGTTAAACATATAGTGGACTCATGGCCTCACACGAAGGCCTAATACACATCGCAATGGGCCTCATACAAGGGCTACATATACATCACTATGGGCCGCATCACATGGACCTCGAATACATCACAATGGGCCTCACTCATGGGCCTCGAATACATTACAATGGACCACAACCCATGGGCTTCAAACACACAATAGGTGAGCCCTACACATGGGCCTAATACAATCAAGTGGGCCTCATACCTAGGCCTTTAATATATCTCAATGGGTCTCAACCCATGGGCCCCAAATACATCTCAATGGGCCTCGACCCATGGACCCCAAATATATCACAATGGGCCTCAACCCATGTGCCCCAAATGCATTATATTGGGTCTTATACAAGGGCCTCATATACATCACATTGGGCCCTTTCAATTGGGCCCCAAATACATTCAACGGGCCATATCAAATCGGCCACAACAACTACACCATTCATCCATCTATAGAGATCATTTTGGAGCATTATCCAACAATGAATCATATCAAAAGATCATCTGGACCATACCACAAATAACAGTGGTGATAATGTTTTCACAGTTAAATTTCCAGTGGGCCCACCATAGTATTTATTTTCCATCCATACTGTTCATAAGGCCACAGGGACAAGGAAGGAAAAAAATATTATATTGAATCCAAACTTCTGTAACCTAAAGGGGTTTTAAGGGTGGGCGTTCAACACCATTGTTTTCTGTAGGGTGGTCCACTTGATATTAGATCTGCCTTATTTTTAGTCTCAAGCCTTAAGACGTGACGCCAAATGGATGAACGGTTTAGATGTAACACATACACCAGCGGGCCCCACAGAATTGTTGGTGTCATGGGGCCCATCGATGGGTGGTATAGGTGCAGCACATGCATCAATGGTGGGGTGTCCAGCACATCAGATGGATGGACGGTTTGGATCAAATACATCCAGCCGAGTGGGGTCCACAAGCAAGTCCAATGAATGGACGGTTTGGATGAAATACATCCATCAGTGGTGGCCCCATCTGCTACCATCCAGATGGACGGATGAAGTGGATTGTACATACATCACGGTGACCCCTAGCTCTTATTGTACGTCAGCAGCTACAGGCCCACCGTCCATCAGACGGACAGTGGGGATTAAAAGTACATATATCATGGTGGGTCCCATTTAAATGGACGGCGTGAATGAAGCACACGCATCATGTGGGACCATGCAAATGCATGCACGGTGTGGATAATACCCATAAGACTAGCACCAATACAATAGCCCCGGATTGCTCGCCTGGTAGATGGACGGACTGGATCACCAGACCCATTCACTTGCTGGCGTCATCAGTTGGGGCCCACCGTCCCTGATAGTGCACGGTGAGGATGAAGGCATACATCATGGTGGGTCCCACGTGGGGCCCACATGATATAATATTATATTATTAAATAATATAATATATATATATATAAATATATATATATATATATATATATATATATATATATATATATATATATACCACCGTCCAACGTCCAGAAATGCAGGACGGACAGCCTGTAGTTTGCACACGTGCGATGTGTGGGACCCACGGGACTTCGACAACAACAGCAGGTGCTGGCCGTCCAGCAAATGGACGACCCAGCTACAACATGGCACGAGGTGGGTCCACACGTGTGGGACCCACCAGCAGTGTTAGATCAAGCAAGCATTTGTGTTTTTCCTTCATCTAGGAGCGCTGAAGGCTGGACGTGCCAGCCCTAGCAACTGGGCCCCAATCAGATCGGGCCCATTGATGGATGGCCTAGCCTGGTACGACACAAACATCAAGGTGGGGTCCGCACGTCCCCTGATGGACAGCTGTCCACCTGAGATTTGAATATGCTTCAATGGATGGACGGTGTGGAAACACAAATCGTGGTGGGTCCTCATGGCTATGAAGCGTGGATCAAGTGGGCCACACACCAACACACAAAGAGAGAGAGAGAAAGAGAGAGGAAAATTGGATGATAGAGGGACCCCGCCACTATGGGCCCCTCTTTACAATGCATACATCAAGATGGGTCCCACCATATGTGGGCCCTCTAATAATTTAAAATCATATAAAAATCACCCTATAGCCTCTAGAGCTCCAATGGATGGACTTATCTTCTCTTCTTCTTCCGCCTATAGCCTCTAGAGCTCCAATGGATGGACTTAAATGGTTAGGACTGATCATGGAGGGTGGGATTGGATGGTAGGAAGGTGGGCCACTCCAAGCTCTTTCTTATGGAGAGCTTAGACGTCCACTTCCCATGGTTGCTTGGGAGAATTAGAGAGAGAGAGAGAGAGAGAGAGGTGATGGGAGAGAGGTGATGGGAGAGAGGGATGGTGGAGTGACATGAGAGGTAAGGTGCTTGTTGACTTTAGGGTACTTATGTAAGAGAGAGGTAAGGCTAGGGTATGGGTTGCTTGTACTTAACTTTGATTGATGGATTGATATGACATTTGATGTGATTGATGAGACATTCTCTTGAGATTTGTAATACGCGGCATTTTCCTCGAACTGAATGCGGGCCTATATCTCCTGGCCCGGGTATCGTCTTGGCGCGTAATACGCCGTGACGGCGCGGTCGCTAGGGTATAAGTCTCGGGTTGGACCGACTCTGAAATACAAGATATGATGCAGGGTCGCGCGCAACTGCAATTACATATCGCGAGTTGCCGGAATTCGACTGGGAGGATCGCGGAAACCTACGGAACAGTACGGGCTAGGATACGAGCCTCACGGTACGCGCCTAGACATAGCATATGCGGTTGGTATTGTCAGCCGGTATTTTGTTAATCCTAATAAGGAATATTGGGCAACAGTGAAATGGATACTGAGGTGTCTAAGAGGCTCATCCAGGTTAAGCTTATGCTATGGTGACGAAAAACCTATGTTAAAGGCTACACAGATGCAGATATAGCAGGTGACATAGACTCTAGAAAGTCTACATCAGGGTTCATGTTCATGTTTGCAGGGAGAGCGGTCTCTTGGCAGAGCAAGCTATAAAAGGTCGTAGTATTATCAACGATGGAGACCGAGTACATTGCGGTCATAGAAGCATGTAAAGAGACGCTTTGGATGAACAGGTTCCTACAAGAACTTAGCCTGAAGCAGGAAGTAGTTTATTGCGATAGTTAAAGTGCTATACACTTGAGCAAGAATCCAAGTCAGCACTCCAAGTTGAAGCACATAGAGATTCGGTATCACTGGATCAGGGATACTTTGGAACAAAAGGTATTACAGCTTGAGAAGATCCACACGGACAATAATATGTCAGACATGATGACCAAAGCATTACTCAAGGGCAAGTTTGAGGTTTGTAGAAACCTAGCTGGCTTGAAGAAGGTGAATCCCTCCTGAGTCGGAAAGGGGGAGATTTGATGGGATTTTTCTCCTCAGTTCAGAGGAGAGGTTGTGTAGCACAGATGTCCTAAATCTTGCTGGACAGCGCTGCTCGACGGTCGAAGGGGCCTGCTCAACCGGTCGAGGGTCGCTCGACTCAAAGTCCAGCAAACCATGATTTTTGGCTTCGACCAAACGAGAACCTGGCTCGACTAGTCGAGGGTCGCTCGACTCAAAGTCCAGCAAACCATGATTTTTGGCTTCGACCAGTCGAGAAACTGGCTCGACTAGTCGAGGGTTACGCAAATTCTGCGCGATTTTGTGCAGACTGCGGAAATTTGAGGCGGTTTCGTAGATGTGCGGAAAGAGAGTTGCCTAAACTATAAATAAGGGTCCTTAGGCTATTCTAGAGCAATGTTAAGGCTCCCTAAAGTGATTTTAGAGGAAGAGAGAGAGAGAGAGAGAGAGAGAGAGAGAGAGAGAGAGAGAGAGAGCTTGTGGAAGGGAAGGTTCTGCTCGTAGAGGTGATCTACTGTGCAGTCGACGTCTCAGTGCTTCTACGTCCTCATGATCGGTGAGATCTCTCCGTTTTCATTATTCTCTTGTTGTTCATCCACTCCTACGAGAGTGAAGAAGGTTTGATCCAAGCAGTGTGTGCTTGTGATTAGTTGTAACGTTCTACTTCATAGTGAATTGTTGTTCTGGACAAGGTCCCATGGTTTTTTACCACTTCGAGGGTTTTTCACATAAAATCCCTTGTGTCGTGTGGTTTGTGCTTTGATGTAACGACTCAGAAATTTTCATACAAAGACCCAAGTACCACCTCAGGCAGAAATCACTCAGGACTAAATCCTTTAGAAATTAGACGAGGATTAACTAGTGTTAAACTAGATTACATACGAAATCCGCACTGATCATTTTAAATACGATCTACAAGACCCAAAACTTGTAGAATCGTTGACACTACATTACCAAAAAATCTATGATCAATCTCATTACTCGGCTGCTCTCAGGAGTATCGCGAAACTCCGTATCAGATCTGGACCGCACATCGAAAGTCCGAATAATACGAGGTTATAGAATTAGGACCGCCTTGCTGGGCTTGACAACCATCTTGGAAATTAAAACCAGATAGTACCTCAGGGCTATTCGCTTGAGCCTAGAGCGAGGAGTGTGAGAAAACATGGTTTTCTTTAGAAATTAAATATAATTTATGTAATCTGAGACTTGTCGCTTGCGGGCCAAATACAAGCAATCAAACCGTCAGAATCTGACCCAAATATACCTTCGGATCAGGGAACATTTCTCATACATGTCTGTGTACTTGCAACCCTGATTGAGTTTCAGTAACCATTGAACTGAAACTGGTTCACCACGTGTGATCTGGGAACCCAACTGGAACGAGAACTTAACTCGACCTAGATCCAAGGTTGGTGAGCTTAAGTCCGAGCTTTGGCTCAAGGGGGGGCTCCAGAAGTGCTCCGTTGAGACGGAACAACCTCACTTTAGCTATAACCTAGGTATACTAGGACCCTGGGTCTAATTTAGTGAGTTCTAAGCCTATATAAGGACCTTAAACCCTCTCTCATTCAGCCCATATGAATTTGAGAGAAACCCTAGGAGAGAGAAGAGAGAAAAGAGAGAGAAAGTGTGATAAGAGTGAGAGATTCTTCCTGATACTCTACTCTGCTATCCTACGTGCTTAACCATCACGATCTAATCACTTTTCTGGCGATTCCGGCTTCGTTCCTAGGTAAGAAAAACCTAACCTTTATCCGTTCTAAGGTTTCCAATGTTGCAAGTAGCGAAATAGCTGACTCAACTCATGATTTAGGTCGTCATATCAACCTCGACGAAGACTTAGAGATTCTATCAAGTTCGTTACGCTTCTACGGCGTAAGGTGTGGACTTTAGAAGTACAGGTTGAGGTTTTCAAAGCTTTCAATGTCAGATAATGATAGATTCATGATCTGGGTGTTATTGTATATGCAAAATGCGATGTTTATTTTGCGATTCAGTTGCGTATGCAAATTATGGCGTTTAGTGTATTCTGTATATTTGTAGAAAATACCGTATACGTACAAATTATGAAAGTGTGTTTGCCATGATAAATTACTTTATGTATATGCTATATATGTGTATAATACTTACTCGGCGAAAGGATTCGCCCAAATACATGTTTTGGCTAATATACGTTATGTATGTTAAATGAGTGTATTCTAAGTGTTTGTGAAAATGCTTGTAAGAGTAAGTACTTAGATGATAGTGCTTTTGGTAGGTGTTGAGATAAGATTCTTAAATACCTTAGAGATGTGTATGATTTCCTTCATGCAAGTTATTTAATTTAATCGCTTACTTATGAAATGTATGTGTTGTATTTCTTGCTTACATTGTACTTTATAACATGCTTGTTAACATGTTTGAATTACTTGTTAATTATTCTTTGACTGCTATATATGCTTTCTGGTTATGGATCGAATGTGATTGGGGCTAAGTTGTAGTCCAGGCAATTGGTAACAGGCTTGAAGTCGTGGTTGAGATTCATTCACCACGTATGACGTGTTTGATGAACCTGAGTCGTGTGTTAGTCGTCGGCAGTGGTTAGGCCACACGAAGTGCTTATGCACTTCATGTCGATCGATGCAATGTGCGCTCGTATTAGTCGAGCTCGCCAAGTAACCCGACGTGCCATTGTATGTTCACCATGTACGGACGTTACTGTTTGAACCTAAGGTACCAAACTCACCAGTAAAATCCCGTTTAACCTTAGTACCTCAATCCGCTAAGACTCATGAGCCGGACATGGTGGTATGAGACACCATGGTCGAGCTGTTGGCCTACGCTGGGGCGACGAGCCTCCCCATAGTGACCAGTGAGCAACCTAGACTTGTGAGCCGAATACAGTGGTATGGGACACTGTATTCGAGCTGTCAGCCTACACTGATAAGGTGTGGGGGAGTGGTGTAACGATTGCGTGTAACAGCCCTGGCAGCCCTTTGTAGTGACCTCGAGCATACTTTAAATTTGCGGTGAGGCGACGGGTCTTCCCGTAGTAAACAGAGTATAAACTAGGCCTACATTGATAAGGTGATGAGGGAGCGGTGCAACAAGTGCGTGCAACAGCCCTGACAGCCCTTTACAGCGACCTAGAACTGCATCATCGTATGAGATTATCTAGGACTGACGACCCTAGAATGAATCATTGTTTGGGAATGATATAAGGGAGGTACCTTAGTTTCCCAATACTACTGTATGAAAAGGACTAATAACAACTCGGTAATCACGCTCATAACATAGCATTGCATGTACCTGGCGTTGTGGAGCATTGAGGGATGAACGCATGCCGCGGACGTAAGATGGTGTCGCACAAGGGAGCATTGGTGAGGGCATGCATCATGATTGCATTTCATCCTTGCATTAATAAGAGTAATTAGGATTGTTGGATTGTACTGCTTTATCATTACTGCTTGAATGAATTGATAACATGTTAACCTATGCTTTATTGTTCCACTAAGTTAGCTACTCACTCCCACGTTACGGGACGGTGTTCTAGACACCCACCAGACTCGTCTTAGATGCAGGTATTGAGGAGACGCAGGAGGCTCAGCCTGATTACTATGATAATCAGGACAAGTTCTCCTACATGCAGTTTTCTGGAGGCTTCGCTTAGGCCATTCAGATGACGGGGCTACAGGGTTTACCATTGTAGTTGTACTTTTTTTAGCATTTTGATTTTGAAACTAATACATGTATATGGTGACTCAGTAAGGTGTTTATACTCTGGAGACTGATTGTAACCGTTTTTGGCTTTATATACATTTATATACATCTTTCAGTCTTCTTCTTGCGTTTTATAACTTGATCTGGAGTATGAATTACTGTTTTGGTATAATCTCACTCATGATTATTGCACTAACACAGACAATATTCAATCATAAGCATTTATGTTGCATAAGTGATGTTTTGGAACTCAGATGTTAAGTTGCTACTTGACCCCCGATTTTCAGGGCGTTATATTTGATTTATTTCATTGCTTTATTATATCCCATAATTCTGGTGTTTTTAGGAGGCGAGATCCTAAGGTTTTTGTGCAACGCTCCCAACATGGACCCACAAACACAATTATGAAAGTAAGGAGAATAAAGTAAAAACACATATATTAAAGTGGGCCTCCATGCGAATTCAATAGTGGATTTTATTCCCATACTTTCTCAAAGGGGTAGCCTACTTAGATTTTGTTTAGGGTCACCCAAACACTACTTTGATCTCATGGTAAGGCCCACCTTAGTATACATAAAGAAAAGAATGAAAGAAATACAAGGAATAGATCTAACAACCTTAAGGTTGGATGGCTTGGATCTTCCTCTCCAATGGTGCCCAACCTCCACTCTCTCTCTCTCTCTCTCTCTCTCTCTCTCTCTCTCTCTCTTCTTTCTTCTGTTTCTCTCTCATTTGATGGAATTTTCTTGGTAGAAATGACTAACCACTATATTAGCCCTATTTTGTGTAGAAAGTTAACCCCCCTTGGTTAGGGGAGATGGGTTAATTTACTTAGGTTAGTTAGTTGTGAGATATGTTGATGTTATATGGCTATGACTTATGCATGGAGAGGGTGATGTGTCACAGAGAGAATGTGCATGTAATATAAGTGGGGTGAGGTGTCATGTGCATGTGATGCATGTGCGTTTAGAATGGCTCATGGGCTATGGTCTTAAGTCCATATGAGATGTGTGTATATGCAGTTCTTTGTGCACTTGTATCTCACAAATGGAGCACCGCAAATATGAACAGATGGTACCTCCACAGTCGGGACGATATGCCAGTTGATGTGGCAGGAGTTTTGAGGTTTTGGAGCTTGGGTAACCCGGGTGCATATTGCTCATAGACAGTACTAATGCTGCTCTGGGGCTCCGGACAATGCATGGTGCGGAAGAAATGTCGAGTACCAGAGTAATACAATGGGAACAAAAGTTACCTGCGAGCGGGTACTGACTACCGTAAAAAACTAGAGTATTACACATTCTAAGTTCATGTTGAGCTCGATCCAAGTTGGACCCCTGTTCTAAATAGGTAGTGAACCCAAACCCTGATCCCATGGATCAAGTCTGTGATTGAAATCTGGATCCGTTGTCTAATGGGTAGTTCTGGAACCCCACCGTGTCCTACTTGATCCGATCCATTTGCACCCTTAATCATGCAGGCCCACCTGTGATTAACCCAAACTCTAAAATAATCACTTTACCTTCATGGATCCAACCATCTGATCATTTTGCCTGTTAAAAACCTTAGCAAGGTCCAATCATTGATCTGGATATTCCATCATGTAGCCCACCTGTGATTGGTCATTCATCTTAAAGTATGATTTTGATCTGACAATCCTAACCATCTGATCAATCAAAAAATGAAATGGATGGTCCAAATCAGTGACATGGAAAAGTGTCATGTTTAATCCAGACATTCCAACATGTGGGGTCTGAGCCTGTGACTGTTAATTGCCTAAACTCTCAGTAGTTTCTTTCATTCCAGAACTCTAATCATTCTACTAGTTGACGAGAAAAAAAAATGGGCGGATTCGGATTCGGTAATGACACTCCAGTTCCAAGGTTGGTACTACTGCTCGATGCTGGAGAACCTCCGTGGGACCCACATGATGTATTGTTTAATCCACACCGTCCATCCATTTTTTTAGCTTATTTTATGGGATGAGACGAAAACGAGGCAGATCAAGTGGGCTCTTGGAAGTTTTTAATGGCATGCGTTTAATCACCACTGTTTCCTGTAGTGTGGTCCACCTGCGATTTATATCCATCTCATTTTTGGGTTCATGCCATAAAATGGGCTGGAAAAATGGATGAACGAAGTGGATAAAGTACGTATGTATCAGAGCACCTACCAGTACCAATGTCATTAGTGGAGGGGTCCAACCAGAACCAGGTCTTCATTGAATTGGACCGTGCATGATTTTGTCTCCACCTTTTGCTGTTTATGCCTCTCAGTAATCATTTTGATGAGATGATCCTAACTATCTTATCAGGTGTAGGGGTCCAAATTCTCATCAATCAGGACCCTTCATCCCGTGGGTCCAACCATTAGCTCGTTACTTTGGTTGGACAACTTCAACCATGACCAGTGCAACGAACAATGGACGGTCATGGTTCATCATATTGAATAAGAACGGTCATAATCTCGGGCACCTTGATTACTCGTTACTCTCATGAATGATTGGAGGATCCTATCCAAACCTATGATTTGTTGACACGCGTCCACTGCATCATGTTTTGTGGGTGGAGAGGAATTATTTTTATTTTTCTTTTTCTTTTTCTTTTACCCCAGCCAGCCATTTGAAATCACAAAAAGTGGGGAAATAGTACTTCCATTTGCGTAGTGCGGGGAGAAAAACTTTTATACTCTTGCAGAGTGTGATGTATGATACACAGGCAGTTAAAAGTTAGTCAGATATTGCATTAGTCACATCCGATTGTTTCGTTTCAAAATTAACCGTCCAAATTATCAGTACCAGTTTAGATGCATCACCCACCAATAAATACTCTAATTTGATCATGTAACTATTAGATTGTTAGACATTTATTGGACCGTCAAAAGAAAATAAATCCAGTAATGTTATTTAAAAAAGTAAGTGTTAATGAACCAAAGGTCAGGATTGTTTAACCAATCTGATTGTAGCTTGATGCAGTGGGTTCCACAATTTAGTACGAGGCCGTTTGAGTTAATATTTGCCACGTGTACAATTTCTAAGTGCATGTGTATCAAGCGTTTGATGGAGCAGAGTAACAAGTGATTCGCCTGGGGCAAACCCATCCATCTCGCTTTCCAACCGAGGGAAATGGAATTTTCATGTAACAAATGCCACTTCTAGCGAACTATTTTCTCATGCCCAAAGTACCCCTGAAAACTTATAACATTTTCAAGGATGGCATAAAAGGAGGACGTGGATTGCCTGCGACAGTCTGTCGCATGAGCTTCCTACTGGTGGGGCCCACCGTGATGTTTGTGAGAAATCCACCCCGTTCATCCGTCTTTCCAGATCATGTTAGGGTAAAAGCCAAAAAATGAGGCTGATACAAAACTCAAGTAGAGAACTTATTAGGAAAAAAGTGGTTAGGAAAATGACTACCGTTGAAACGTTCCTGGAGTCCACCGTGATGTTTGTATTCCATCCAAACCGTTCATAAGGTCATTACTACTGGGATGAACTGAAAACACAAAAAATTTAGCCTGATACGGAACATCTCTGACCTCACGAATGTTTCAACGGTCCACAGTCAATCCTTACGTCTTCCAGTCGTGCAGGCAACTTGAGTTTTATATCTGCCTCATCTTCGGTCTCGTGTACTAAGATGGTCTGGAAAAACCGATGGACAGAGTAGATTTCTAACTAACATCACGGTGGGCCCCACTTAGTCAAGAAGTGGTACTTCGGTTGTAGGTGGTCAGATCTCCAACCGTGGACCATGAGAGAGCCTATATCTCGAATGGAAACGGATTGGCTACTCCCCCTGCCACCAGCCCGGTGGCTGGTCGGTGGTCTGTGGGCCTGACATGATGTAATATTTCATCAATTCTGCTCATCCATTTTTATAGGTAATTTTAGGGCTTGATACAAAAAATAAGAGGGATATAAATCTCAGATAGACGACACCACAGGAAAACAATAGTGATTGGATATCCACCATTAAAATCCTCCTAAGGTCCACTGTACTATTTACTTGACATCCAATTTGTTGATTAGATCATACAGGCCCAAATGAAAGAAAAAAACAAAGATTAGCTTGATCCAAAACTTTTATGGCCCCAAAAAGTTTTCAATGGTTGACACTCATTCAACACTGTTTCCTATAATGTGGTCCACTTGAGATTTTTATATACTCATTTTTGGTCTCGTACCATAAAATGATTCAGAAAAATAGTTGGACGGCATGGATGAAAAACATACATCATGGTGTAGCCCACAGAGCATCGACCATTAGCCATTGGCTGGTGGCAAGGGGAGTAGCCAATACATTTCCATCTCGAATTCCAAAAATCAAACCAATCAGATGATCCTGTCCATAAGTTACCTTCCATTGGCGATCATGAATGTTTGATCGCTAACCATTGTCATTCGATATTGGTGCTTTCTAAGTCCACTAATCTTTCTGTGTGCTGCCATCCATAATAAAGGAATTTGGATGAACTGAACGGTGTCAGTTGATAAAACACCATGCCACGTGTACTATGGAGAAATAGCTCTGCCACATTCTGGGACTTGGAAGCTAGTGATAAGGTGAACCACCCTATTCAGCCATTTTTGTTTACAACCGTTGATATGAATGGCCACTGATCAGATATGAATCCCATCCCCTATTTATAGATTTTGAACCATTTGCTCAGGTGGTAGACTCACATGAGTTTCAACACCAGGTCAAGGATTCAAGTACTAATAGGCAGTGAAATTCCACTAAGAAAATAAAATTAAATTAAATAATTTAAAAAAAAAAAAAAAAAAAACATTTGCCATCCACATCCAGGGAAAGCAGATGGGCGGCCCTAATTGATGCATCTACTACATTCACAGTTCTACTGACTCCACCGTTTGTTCTTCTTACACGAGTTGCGTATCTTTGTGCCGGCCATCCCCAACTGTTCACGCCCTCCAATTAGAATTTTTTTATTTTAAAATCTATAATTAAAAAAAAATAAAAATTGAGCGTTTAAATCTCCCTATATATGAAGGGAAAAAAAAACCCTTTTTTTTTCGGGAAAATCGAATTGAAAACATTTTTTTCAATAAAATACATTTTTGCCCAAAAAGAAAAAATTTCAGGGTCTGTTTGAATATGTGAAAAAAAAAAAAAAAAAAAAAGTGGCGTTTTTTTTTTTTTTAAATATTTTAAATTCCATTTTTAGAAAATAGTTAGAAGTGAAAAGTCATTTTAATTCGATTTTCCCAATGGCTGTCTGCCTTTCTGGCTATCGACCAAAAACCTCCTACTATTATATTATTTCCCAAAACTTGTCCATAATTTTCACCATTAGACATTAAACCACTTACTGTTACGTATCTATACGAATATATTTTGGTATTTTGGTATTAACTAGGCTACCCTCACTTTACTACACGGCGATCTCGCCCAGTGCTTTTGGATTCATGGGCCTGCCACCCTACTACTGTTCATGTATAGGGTCCACCTTATTGTTTGTGAGAAATCCACTCTACCCATCTATTTTTCCATATCATTTTAGGGTATGCGCCCTAAAAAGGAGGCAAATCCAAAGCTCAAAATAGGCCCTATGGTGGCATCAAGATATGTTAATGGTGGGGTTCAATCCCCACTATTTCTAGTCCTTCGTCCCATTAGAGCTTGGCATCGGCATAGTTTTGGACCCATGCCATAAAATGATCCGAAAAATCAGATAGACAGGGTGAATTTGTCACGAACACATTGTTCCCCAATGATCGTTTTGATGACATTATTTAATCCCCACCATTTAATATTTGTTTGGCTCACTTGAGCTTTGGTTCAGCCTCATATTTGGTCCCATGTCCTAAACAAAGGCAGGAAAATAAATGAATGAATTAGATTTATCACAAACATCACAGTGGGCCCTGCCTACAATCAGGCAACCCTCACCCTCCACGCTCATGTCCATCAAACCTCAGACGTTGATTTCCGTTCTATCCATCAAACGTGTTGATGGACGTTGATAGCCGTGCTAGCCTAACCTTGACTCCATCTGTCTTTCCAGTTCATTTTATCCTAACCTTGACTCCATCTGTCTTTCCAGCTCATTTTCTCGCATAGCCTAAAAATGAGGCAGATCCAAATCTCAGGTGGACCACACCACAGGTACAACGAGGATTGAAGCGTGACCATTAAAACTTTTTTAGGGCCATGAAAGTTTTTAATCAAGCTGATATTTGTGTTTTCCCTTCAACCAAGTTTACGTGGACTTACCAATAGGTTGGATGGCAAATAAACATTATGCTTGGCCCAAGTCTTTGATGGTGGAAATTTAGGTAACATTGTTTTATTATATCCTAGTCGAGTGAGATCTGGATCTCCCTTATTATTTTTCGGCTCATGCCCTAAAATGAGCTGAAAAATGGATGGACTGTGTCAATAAAACACATAAATCCCAGTGGAGCTGCAAAGCTTTGACACTATCTAGCAGGGTGGGTTTTGGGGTCATCAGCTAATCCACCTCCAATGAAACGGGGTAAAAAGTGAGGGCATTACCGTCATTTGGCAAAGGTAAAACCACGAGAGGCAAACAGTAATACTTGAGGGTCAAATAGGGGTAAAATCGATGTTTAATGAGTTAACAGCTCCATCTGCTAAGCATCAGGCAGTATAAGCGGCTGCAAGACATACAGGAATAAGTGGGTGAGTGTTGTAAAATAGTTTAAAAGTGGGGGGTTTTGAGTCCATAACCAAAAAGGGAGGCAGTTGCAAGAAAAAATTTATTTTTAAATTAATTTTTATTTACTACTCTATTGTTAAAAAAAAATTCAACAATTTTACTTGAAGAAAGGCCACATGTGATGATTTGTGAGGCATGTGTCACATTATTTAGTACCTGTGGGACATTGGCATGTATGGGATGCTTAAAGATAAATGATGGCAAGTGTTTCACATGAGGTATATTCGTAAGTGTGATACATGTAAAACTCTTTAAGGGTGGATTGGATGGCAAGTGGCATAATATCACATGTGGTACATTTGCACATGTAATGTCACATTGGGGTTTGTAGCATGTTGATACAATTTATGATGGGTGGTTTTACATATGCAGATGTGGCACATTGGCACTTATGTTTAGCTTTAAGATGTGGCGTGTTCAACTTAGGACATGAGAAAAAAAAAAAAAATTGCTAGCTCAAGTGGGCCACACTACATGAAATAGTGGGGATGAAATACTCAACATTAATGCTTTCTTGGTGCCTTTTGTAATGTTTGTATGCCATCCAATCCATTGATAATGTGATTCTTACCGGTGTGAAGGGAAAACACATATAACAGCTGGATCTAAAACTTTGGTGCCCCGAGGAGCCTTGAATGTCCAGTATTTCATTCCTACCATATCCTATGGTATGGCCCACTTGAGTTTTTGGATCTGGCTCATTTTTTATCTTATGTCTTAATATGAGCAGGCCTAACTAATTGATTGAGTGGATATAATACAGACAACGCCTTCGTCTCCTTAGAGCTTAGGGCCCATTTGGGAGTTTGTATTTGAAATGCATTCAATTTCGAGGGACTGTTTGGTTAGCTGTAAGTGTTGGTGAAGGATGGTGAATAAGTAATGGTTACTTCCATATTTCTAGGTATTTTTAGCCATAACATGTACCAATCCATATAGGTGCCATGTCTACGTGGAAAAACCCTGAGGGCCCCATTTTGATGTATGTGTTTTATTCATGGCATCTATTCATTTGTCAATCATTTTAGGGCATGAGCCCAAACGTGAGGTAGATTGAAAGCTCAAGTGGACCACACCATAGGAAGCAGTGGGAATAAGGATGCCCACTACTGAAACCTACTAAGGTCTACCGTGATGTTTATTTGACATTGAAATTGTTCATAAGGTCATGCAAACATGGATGAAGAGAAAACACAAATATTAACTTCATCCCAACACAAATGTTAACTTCATCCAAAACATCTTTTCAATGGTAGGCGTTCAATCCTCATGATTTTCTGTAGTGTGGTCCACTTGAGCTTTGGATCTATTTCACTTTTGGAATGATGCCCAAAAATAATATGAAAAACCGAATGGATTGCATGGATATATCACATTCACCATGGTGAGGCCCATAGAGTTCTCGCTTGAAAACAGTTGATTTTTGCCTGATTTTCGGCGTGGAATGTCCCCAGTCGCATACTCAATTTAAGAGTCCAAATATCTTATGGGATGCTTTCCTCTTATTCCAACTCTAGCAATTTTTGCCAAGCTTTCTTTTCTTGCTTTGGTTTGACATATTCGAAGCGGGGAGAAATTCTAGGATTTTTACCTCCAAAGAGTGTCCCTTAGAGTCTCTCTTTACATCTATTCTCGAGGACATTAAAGCTACGGCGATATGATCCTTTCATTGCAATGGACGCTCCTAACTCTCGTTCGGGTCATTGGGATCTTCCCCTGGTTATTGTTAGGAAGTTCCCAACCATGCCCTCTTAGCCCCTCAATGCTCTTCTTCTTGTTAGATAGTGGTGTATTGTTTTTATGATAAGACTTAAATATTACATATTTATCCTCTATTTATGTATTGTTTTTATGTGAATTCAAGTGTTAAATCAATCTAAAGTGGATACGGTTTCAACATATATGATGATTTTGAAGCCTAAGTAAAATATATTCATAAATTGATGATTTAAAGTACGAAAGATGATCAAGTTGAAGAATTAAAGAATGAAAGATGGAAGTAAAGACCTAAAGACCAAGGATTCAAGGAAACAAAGTGCCAAAGCTGTAAATCAACTGACGATCAAGAACACATTCATTGAAGAAAATCAATAGGGTTTGAGTGATCAAGTAGAGGGTTTGATTGATCGACAAACTGTCAAGCAATCTCAATTGATCAAGAATTAGACCAAGGAAATTTAGAATTATGAGAACTCTTTGGACACTTTTTGGTATGTTCAATCGATCGAAGTTCAGAGGTCAATTGATTGATGGTGTAATGGAATTTTGAATTCACTCGCTGGAAGTTTTTGGGCATGTTTGGTTAATCAATCAACCGATGATGCGCACGGTTGCATAAACAAGTGATTTTGGGTTTTTCCAAACACGAATTAGGTCTTGGGAGGGTGATAAAGTGAAGGCGAACCTTCTCTAACATCGTTCTTGTCACACCTTAAACTCGGAAACCGGGCTCACAGAATTTTCGATTGCCGAATCCGGCGCCGACAGCCTCCGTAGTGCCCCATTCTCGGCTCTTGGCACCCATATGCAAGATTCCGATCCTAGGATCCTACAAGAAAGATTTTTAATATATATATATATATATATATATATATATATAAAATGGAGCATAACCACAAGCATAACTAAGTCACAAAACAACATCACCACATATCCATTATATCAGAAATTTTGAGTACAATGCGGAAAGGGAAATACAAATATAGATATCGGAACTCCAAAAGCTCAGCTACACGTTCCTGCCTCAGTGTTGCTGCGATCCAACGTCACCTGCACGCAACAGTCGTGCATAAACTTATAAAAAGCTTAGAGGGTGGTGTAAGTGTGTGTTCAAGGTAAGTGTCAAGTATGTAATATTAGAGTAATGCAGAAATATACTAGTAAGTCCATGAATACTATCAGCTGTATCAAGGCTATGCGATGCAAGGCATGAATGCTATTGGTCATACCAAGGTCATATGATGCGAGGCATACGTAGCCAAATGTCATATGCAAGATGTAACGCAAGCATGCCAGTTCTCATCAAGTACATATATAAGTACAGTTCTCCTTTGGGGTATCACCGGGGTCTAGTACACTCCACATCGACTGTCGCCTCCCTAGCCATAAGGCCCAGCGAGTGGAAGAGACCACACTATTTGCCCGACTAGTAGTCTACCAATACCTATCCAGCTCGCAAATGGGTCGATAGCGGACCCATTTGCGAGCTGGTCAAACTCAGCCTAGCTTACAACCCCCTCACTCGGGCGGATAAGGTTACACCCCCTTCCAATTGACCAAGTCGTAGTGGAAGATGCGGTCTACTGGTATTCGGCACTCATGCGCTCATGTATCCACTCGGTCTAGACATTGGAGCATCTCCTGGTACTAAAAAGGTTCTAAGACTTTCACCCAAGGACATCCTATGTGCCCACAGTGCTAGAGCTGATATTTTCGGTATCTAATCCGGTCATCCATGATGTGCCTATGCAGGGCACCGTCCTGATGTCGCTAGGGAGTACAGTGATCATGTCACACAAATGCGAGATGGATGAATCACACTGTCCAGTCATGTAGCAATCCTGCGCGTATCGCGTGCTCATGTGGGCAATTCCTATCAATGAGTCCCATAAACAATGTGCCTAATGGCATATGCTATGATCAGTCACTCCTTATATCAATCATACATACGATGTGTATGGGCATAAATCATGGAGTTATACTAAGCATGTTTATGGTAATGAACTATCTTCATAACGAAGATGGGCGTAGACAACCTACACACAACAAATATGAGCCTAACAATGGGTCCTATGGAGAGTTACAATGCGGACATTTAACCATTATTGCTCTTACAATATCGACGTCAAACCATCATTGCTCCTAAGGCATGGCCCGCCATAAACATCATTGCATACATCATGGTGGAATCAGACATCGTAATGAATCTCATATGCATCACATTCAGCCCTACACGAAGGCCTCATATACATCTCATTGGGCCTCACTCATGGTCCTTATATACATCACATTGGGCCTCAAATACATCACAATGGGCCTTATATACATCAAGTGGGCCACATCACATGGGCCGTACCAATGGGCCTCATATACATCAAGTGGGCCGCATCCACGGGCTGCACCAATGGGCCTCATATACATTAAGTGGGCCACACTAATGGGCCTCATATACATTAAGTGGGACGGATCAATGGGCCGCACCAATGGCCTCATATACATCAAGTGGGCCTCCTAAACAAATGAATCATATCAAAAGATCATCTGGACCACACCTTAAATAGCAACGGAGATGATGATTGGAAAATTATCTGGACCATACCACAAATAACAGTAGAGATAATGATTCTCACGGTTAAACAATTCGTCGGGCACACTACAACGTTTATTTCCATCCAATCTGTTCATAAGGTCACAAAGACCTGAATTACGAGTTAGAACAAATATCATATTGATCCAGAACTTCTGGAACCCCAAATAGTTTCAATGGTGGACGTTCAATCTCCACTGATTTTTGCGGTGTGGTCTACCTGATAGACGGTTGGATATAACATATACATCACGGTGTGGCCCACCATCCAGCCATCTAGATATTTGGGATTTAACATATACATCATGGTATGGCCCACATAATCTACACGGCCTGGATTTCCGGCACGTGCACCATGTGTGGACCCATCTACATTTCAGATCTATCTCATTCTCTTGTGCTAAAACGATCTCTACAAAGGATGGACGGTATCCATCACACGTACCTAATGATCAGGCCCACAAAACTTGCAACTCAATACAACAACTACATGCTACTGGTGGGATAAAGAGATGGATGGTCTGGATGTATCATGTACATCACAAGACCCACAGAGCTGGCTGACGTCAATACATCAGCTAAACAGCCATCCAGGGCTGCCCTGGACGGTCTGGATGCAACAGATACATCATGTGAGGGCCCCACCGTCCTCCAGATGGACGGTGGGAATAAAACACATACATCACAGTCCGTCCCACGGACTTACTGGCAGCAGCTATATAGCTACTGTACACCAACAAATCCCTTGCCTAATCATGGTGGGTCCCACGTAAGGCCCATCATATAGTATTATATTATTTTAATTATTATATATATATATATTAAAACAATCAGCGTCCAGCGTCTTGCAGCTACTGACAGCAGTCCAGCAGCACGCTAAAGATGGACGGCTCGGATGATCACCTGCATTAAGTGAGGTCCACGCACACCTGATATTTGTGTTTTCCCTTCAACAGGGCCTCCCCAAACGGGCAGCAAGGTGGCTGCAACGTGGGCCACAGTTTGGTCTACTTGGTGGTCGATATGCATAAAATTCATACATCATAAGTGGGCCATAAAATCAGAGAGAGAGAGAGAGAGAGAGAGAGAGAGAGAGAGAGAGAGAGAGAGAGAGAGAGAGAACGGTGAGATGGAGGGACCTCGGCACTATGGGTCCTCCCTTCCATGCATTACAACATACATCAAGTGGGTCTCATTACATGTGGGCCCACCAATTAAAATCAACGGTGGGTATCCCTTCTCCACCAAAATGCAAGGTCTAGATGACCTTTTTTATACAAAGAAATTAAACATCATGATGGGGTCCATGGAGAATAGCCCCATCATGGGATGGATATATGAATCATGGAGGGCCATCGGCCATACCTAGGGTCCAAATTGAGATCCATACCATCAATCGGTAGGCCCCACTTGACCATCATCAAAACATAAAATATAAGCCTATAAAACATCCACCGTTCGATCTTCTTGGTCTAATGGAATGCCAAACTCCTTGTCTCTCTCTTTGATGGAAGATGATGAGGATTGGAGGGCTAGGATGAGGGATTTTTGGTAGGAAGTAGCCAGACACTTAGCTTATTTTCTCTCCTTAGGATTCTTCTCTCATGGTTGCTTAGGAAATGGTAGAGAATTGAGTGAAATGAGCGAGGAGTGGGGTTGTGTAAGAAGGATGGGATGAGAGGAATGTGTAGTGTAACAGAGGGATGGGTGTGTGTAAGAGAGAGTTAACTTATGGGGGGTGAGGTGGCATAGGGTATAGGTTGCTTGTCTTTGTTGGTAAGAAAGGGATGGGAGAGGCATGAGTTGTGTACTTGACTAGTACTTGATTGATTGATGTGATGGGTTGTAGAAATTCTCTCAAAATTCGCAACACACTGCGTTTCTTCGAAATATACGGGGGCCCACAACTCCTGGCTTGGGTATCGCATCAGTGTGCAAGACACGGCGTTGGAACCACAGCGATGGTGCGGTCGCGATGGCACAAATTTTGAATCGAGCCGACTCAGATTTAAGGGATGCAACTCAGGGTCACTCTCAAATGCCAATTACAGGTCGCAGGTTACTGGAATTCGATGGGGAGGATCACGAGAGTCTACAAAACGATACGGATTAGGATACGGGTCTTACAGCTCTCCCCTCTTAATAAAAATTTCATCATCGAAATTTACACTATCATCGCAACTAAACATAATTCATAAAAGGAGAGAAATCATGACATCATATATAATCAGAGACAATACAAAATACAATCAATCATCAAAGAGATGGGGATAACGCTCACGAATCTCGGCCTCGCGCTCCCAAGATGCCTCATCCACACTATGATAACCCCACTGCAACTTTAATAAGGGAATGACCTTGGTCCGGAGGACCTGCTCCTTCTGATCAAGGATACGAACTGGCTGCTCAATATAAGAAGCGTTCTCACGAACCTCTAACGGCTGCCAATCAATAACAGGAATGATGTCTGACCCACACTTCCTCAACATAGAGACATGAAAAATATTGTGGATGCCAGACAACCGAGATGGCAAGGCAAGCCGATAAGCCACGACGCTAACACGCCTAGTGATCTCGAAAGGTCCAATGAATCTCAGGGTAAGCTTGCCCTTCACTCCAAAATGAACCACACCCTTCATAGGTGAGACCTGGAGATACATATGGTCCCCAACGGCAAACTCCAAGGGATGACGCCGACGATCAGCAAAACTCTTTTGTCGGCTCTGAGCTGTGTGCATCATCTACCTGATGATGTCAATGACCTCTGATGTTTGTTGCACAAGCTTGGGACCTAGGAGACACAGCTCTCCAACCTCGGTCCAACAACTCAGAGATCTGCACGGTCTGCCATATAATGCCTCAAAAGAAGACATGCCAATGATTGCTTGATAGTTGTTGTTGTACACGAACTCAGCCAATCCCAGGTGCTCGTCCTAACTACCCGAGAAATTAATCACACAAGCCCAAAGCATATCCTCAAGGATTTGGTTGACCCTCTCGGTCTGCCCATCGGTCTGCGGATGATATGCGGTGCTGAGCTACAAAATAGACCTCATCGCCATCTAAAAGCTCCTCCAAAACTGAGACGTGAACCTCGAGTCTCAGTAAAAAATGATTGAAACTGGAACGCTGTGCAGTCTCACAATCTCCTCGATGAATAACTTCACAAGCCGGTCCAAAGTTCAGGTCGCATGAATCACCAGAGAATGTGCCAACTTCGTCAGACGATCGATGGCAACCCAGGTGGCGTCGTGACCGCGTTGAGTCCTCAGTAAACCAATGATAAAATCGGTGGATACGTGCTCCCACTTCCACAACGGGACGCTCAGCGGCTGTAAGGGACCAGGGGGTCTCTGATAATCGGACTTGACACGCTGGCACGTGTCACACTCGACCACAAAACTAGCTATCTGGTGCTTCATCCTCATCCAAAAATACTGACACCTCATATCACGATACATCTTCGTCAAGCCAAGGTGGATAGAAAATCGCGATCGATGTGCCTCGGTCATAAGATTTCTGCACAACCGGGACACATAATCAGCCTCTGAAGTGAAGTTCACTATCAAAACCAATCTACCAAGATTGACTCGCAGATGCTGCCTCTACCTAATAACTCTGCAACGATTCATCTGCCTGCTGAGCTTCAGTCACCCTTGTGACAAGAGAGGGTTGAATCGACAGGCTCGATAACTGCACAATAGAAGACTGTAAGCCTATCTTGAAGTCGAATGCTGACACCTCCTCAAGCATCTTTCACTCTTGAATTATCATGTGCGCCACCAGGCCTCGTGGCTGATGGCTGAGGGCATCTACTACCACGTTCGCCTCGCTCAGGTGGTGCTGAATATCAAAATTATAGTCATTCAAGAGCTCCATCCAACGCCTCTGCCTTATGTTAGGTCAAACTGAGAGAATAGATACTTCAACCTCTTGTGGTCGGAGAAGAGCTCGAACCTAACACCATAGAGATAGTGCCTCCACACCTTCAATGCGAAGACAACTGCTGCCAGCTCTAAATCATGCGTGGGGTAGTTCAGCTCATGGACCTTGAGCTGGCGAGACGCGTAAGCCACGGGCTTCCCGTGCTACATCAAGATAGCACCCAAGCTAACTCCCGAGGCATCAGTAAATACAACAAATCTATCACTCTCAGAGGGAAGAGCGAGGATAGGAGCAGATGTGAGGCGGTCCTTCAGTTCCATAAATGCATGCTCACAAGCGTCGCTCCAGACGAACTTGGAGCCCTTCCGGGTCAACCTGGTCAACGGGGCTGCAATACGGGAGAATCCCTCAATGAAACATCGGTAGTAGCCCACCAAACCAAGGAAACTACGAATCTCGGACTCATTCGTGGGCTGGCCCCACTGATGCACAACATCAATCTTTGAGGGGTCTACTGCGACGCCCTCCCTCGTCACCACGTGACTGAGGAATTTCACCTCCTCCTCCTAGAACTTGGACTTCTCCAGCTTCGCATAAAGCTGGTGTGCACGAAGGGTCTGCAAGGTAATCTCCAAGTGCTTCTCATGCTCCTCACAGGTCCTCGAATATATCGGGATGTCCTCGATAAACACCACAACAAACTGATCGAGATATGGATGGAAGACCTCGTTCATCAACTGCATGAATACGGCAGGCGCATTGGTCAGTCTGAAGGACATGACCTGGAACTCAAAATGACCATAGCGCATCCTGAATGCTGTCTTCGGGATATCCTCCTCTCGGTAACCTGATGATAATCGGACCACAAGTCTATCTTCAAAAAGAACTTTGCTTCCTGCAACTGATCAAACAAATCATCAATCCTCGGATGCGAGTACTTGTTCTTAATCATGACATTGTTGAGCTTGTGGTAATCTACGCAAAGCCTCAACGAGCATCCTTCTTCTTCATGAAAAGTACCGGTGCTCCTCACGGCAAACTGCTTAGACGGATAAAGCCTAGCTCGCATAACTCATTCAACTGCTTCTATAGTTCCTACAACTCTAATGGTGTCATGCGATACGGGGCCTTCGAAATAGGCGCAGTACTTGGCACGAGATCAATCTATCCGGAATCTCCTGGAACACATCGGGAAAATCACAAACTACCTGCAGCTAGTCGATACTCAAAGCAACTAACTCCTCAACGGCATACGACAACAGGCAGGAAAACTTCTCTCCTCTGGGCTCTGCTATAAGCTGGAACTGCGGCACACCGGGTATATAGAACGTGACTGTCCTCGTAGAGCAGTCCAATATCGAGTGATACTCGGCCAGCCAATCCATGCCCAGGATGACATCAAACTCGGACATTGGCAACACGAATAGATCAGTAGGTAAAAAGATATCCCTAACTAGAATAGGGCAAGATGCCCAAAATTGGCCCAACACTGCAGTCTTTCCCAAGGGTGTCGATACCGACAAACCCTCACGAGCAGACTCTAACGGAAAACCAGTCGATCGGTAGAAATCCTCGACCACAAAGAAATGCGATGCACCAAAGTCAAACAATACACGTGTTATGCATGAGAAATAGGGAGGGTACCCTCGACGACCCCTCTTAATGATTGAGGGTCCCGCTGGCAGCATAAAATCTGCCCTGAGCCTACTAGGGAGGTGTATGTCCCCTCTGAGGTCTCTGTTGCTGCTACTGTCGTTGTAGCGGCCTGATCTGCTACCTCTGCTGTTGCGGGGGAGGTCTCGAAGGCTGGTGCTGCGGTCGCTGCTGCTGCTGTGGGGGCTAATACGAAGGCTGATGCAGTGTCGTCGGCTGGTGCTGCTGCTCCTACGAATGAGGACACTCGTGCCTATGATGTCCTATCCTACAGCATCCAAAGTAAGCACTAGGAACCAACCCAGAGGTGGTGCTGGAGGTGCCACTGGTGCTCAGAATGTTGGGCAGGTAGTGCGTCGCTACTGTGGACGATGTTGATGCTGGTGGGAGCTACCGAAGGGAGCCTTCCTCTTTTCGTCTCCTCTACGGTCATGAACCCTCTGTAAATCGGCTCAATCTGCCTTGTAAACCTGTGCCCTCTGCACAATCTGATCAAACGTCGGAAGCATATGTCCGACTACATGGCTCCGAGGGCAGGACGCAAGCCGTTTTCAAAACGGTGGGCCTTCCGCCCCTCATCATCAACAAGCTATGTCGCAAATCTCGATAGCGTGATGAAACGTGCCTCATACTGGGACACTGTCATGTCTCCTTGGACCAAGGTCTCAAACTTTAATGCGCACTGCTGTCGAACATACTCGGGAAATAACTTCCAGTTAAACCAATCTACAAAGTCCTCCCAGGTCCACTCAAAATCGGCTACTGCTGCTCGGGCGACTGATGTCCACTAATGCAGAGCCTCTGATGTAGGACAATTAACCACTTGCTCTAAAAGCTCGAACTGTTAGAGTATGGCAAATTAATCCCTTTATCTCATAGCCCAGGCCCCACATCTCATGGGTTTTTAAGATCACGGTCGAACCCCCTTCGTGGGCCCCAAATCACGTGGGCTGCCCACTCCGAGTGTGTCCTCGCATCCCACAGGCTACCCCACTCGAGCCCTGTGTGAAATGCGCATTAATCACCCCTGGTGAGGAGTCTCGAACACGAGACCTCCTCCGTGGGTTGCACCCACCCCGAGTGTGCCCCTGCATCCCACAAGCGACCCCACTCGAGCCTAGTGTGAAAATGCCCCTGCATTAATCACCCCCGGTAAGGAGTCTCGAACCCGAGACCTCCCGCTCTGATACCAATTTAATGCAGGACAATTAACCACTTGCTCTAAAAGCTCGAACTGTTAGAGTATGACAAATTAATCCCTTTATCTCATAGCCCAGGCCCCACATCTCATGGGTTTTTAAGATCACAGCCGAACCCCCTTCGTGGGCCCCAAATCACGTGGGCTGCCCACCCCGAGTGTGTCCCCACATCCCACAGGCTACCCCACTCGAGCCCGATGTGAAATGCGCATTAATCACCCCTGGTGAGGAGTCTCGAACACAAGACCTCCTCCGTGGGCCGCACCCACCCCGAGTGTGCCCCTACATCCCACAAGAGACCCCACTCGAGCCCAGTGTGAAAATGCCCCTGCATTAATCACCCCCGGTAAAGAGTCTCGAACCCGAGACCTCCCGCTCTGATACCAATTTGATGCAGGACAATTAACCACTTGCTCTAAAAGCTCGAACTGTTAGAGTATGGCAAATTAATCCCTTTATCTCATAGCCCAGGCCCCACATCTCATGGGTTTTTAAGATCACGGCCGAACCCCCTTCGTGGGCCCCAAATCACGTGGGCTGCCCACCCCGAGTGTGTCACCGCATCCCACAGGCTACCCCACTCGAGCCCGGTGTGAAATGCGCATTAATCACTCCTGGTGAGGAGTCTCGAACAAGAGACCTCCTCCGTGGGCCGCACCCACCCCGAGTGTGCCCCTGCATCCCACAAGCGACCCCACTCGAGCCCAGTGTGAAAATGCCCCTGCATTAGCCTCCCCCTGGAGAAGAATTACAGTTAACGGGACCCGCTGCCGGGTCGTATATCTCATAGTATCAAATATCTTCTCCACCTCAGAGCGCTATATCTTTACTGCAGTAGGGTCTGCCTCGCCCAAGAAGTGTGGGGGATTGTACTATTGAAAGTCTCTGAGAAGGGCGCTCGTGCGCTCTTGCTCTGCCTGGGTTGGCGTAACAGCAAGCCGCCTGCCCTGCTCTTGAAGGATAGTGGTCATCGCCTGCAGCATCTGCTAAAGCCGATCTGTAATCACCGGTGCTGCCGGGGCTGAGCTGGTCTTAAATGGGGGAGCGGGGTCACTCTCCTAGGCGTCATGTTCTACATGAAGGAACAAGGGGCCTATTAGCCTTGAGAACTCTCGAAGGCAAAGACGTTAAGGGTCAATAGCTGAAAATCTCTAGGTTATTTAGACTCAAAACCTTTCATTCTAAGTTCATAGCAAAAATGTGATATGATCCTTAGGTATTCCTAAGTTATGCTCTGATGCCAACTTCTGTTACGCCCCCAACTCAGAAACTGGGCTCATAGAATTTTGGTAGTGCCCCATTATCGACTCTTTGCACCCATATGTCAAATTCTGATCCTGAGATCCTATAAGGAGGATTTTCAATATAATTTTTTTTTGGTAATGGAGCATAACCACAAGCATAACCAAGTCACAAAATAACATCACCACATATCCACTATATCAGAAATTTTAAGTACAATGCGGAAAAAGAAATATAAATATCTGCCTCAGTGCTGTTGCGATCCAACGTCACCTACATGCAACGGTCATGCATAAGCTTACGAAAAGCTTAGAGAGTGGTGTAAGTGTGTGCGTAAGGCAAGTGTCAAGTATGTAATATCAGAGTAATGCGGAAATATGCTGGTAAGTCCATGGATACTATCAGCCGTACCAAGGCTATGCGATGCAAGGCATGAATGTTATCGGTCGTACCAAGGCCATATGATGTGAGGCCTACGTAGCCAAATGTCATATGCAAGATACAATGCAAGCATAACAATCCTCATCAAGTACATATATCAGTACAGTTCCCCTCTAGGATATCACCGGGGTCTAGTACACTCCACACTGACTGCCGCCTCCCTAGCCGCACAGCCCAATGAGTGGAAGAGACCACACTATCCGCCTAACCATTAGTTGGCCAATACCTACCCGGCTCGTCGATAGCGGACCCATTTGTGAGTTGGTCAAACTCATCCTAGCTTACAACCCCTCACTCAGGCAGATAAGGTCACACCCCCTTCCAACCAACCATGATATAGTGGGAGACGCAGGCTACTGGTATTCGGCACTCGTGCGCTCATTTATTCACTCGGTCTAGACGTTGGAGCATCTCCTAGTACCAAAAAGGTTCTGGGACTTTCACCAAAGGACATCCTATGTGCCCACAGTGCTAAAGCCAATATTTCTGGTATCCAATCCGGTTATCGACGATGTGCCTGTGGAGGCCACCGCCCTAATGTCGCTAGGGCGTATAGTGATCATATCAAACAAATGCGAGATGCATGAATCACACTGTTTAGTCATGCAGGAATGTTGCGCGTACCACGCACTTATGTAGGAAACTCCTATCAGTGAGTCCCATAAATAATGTGCCCAATGGTATATGCTATGATCAGTCACTCCTCATATCAAGCATACATATGATGCATATGGGCATGAATCATGGAGTTATACTAAGCATATTATATGGTGATGAACTATCTTCATAACGAAGATGGGCCAAAATGGCCCACACACAACAAGTATGGGCCTAAAAATGGGCCCTAGGGAGAGTTATAATGCGGACATTTAACCATTATTGCTCTTACAATGTGAACATCAAACCATCATTGCTCCCAAGGTATGGCCCGCCATAAACATCGTTACATACATCATGGTGGAATCACACATCACAATGGATCTCATATACATCACATTTGGCCCCACACAAAGGCCTCACATACGTCTCATTGGGCCTCACGCATGATCCTTATATACATCACATTGGGCCTCAACCCATGGGCCTCAAATACATCATAATGGGCCTCATATACATCAAATGGGCCGCACCAATGGGCCTCATATACATCAAGTGGGTTGCATCCACAGGCTGCACCAATGAGCCTCATATACATCAAGTGGGCCGCACCAATGGGCCTCATATACATCAAGTGGGCCTCATATACATGGGCCTCACACATTCAAAAAAATGAATCATATTGAAAGATCATCTGGACCATACCCTAAATAGCAGCGGAGATGATGATTGAAAAATCATCGGGACCGTATCACAAATAGCAATGGAGATAATGATTCTCACTGTTAAACAATTCACCGGGCGCACTACAACATTTATTTCCATCCAATCTGTTCATAAGGTCACAAAGAGTTGAATCACGAGTAAGAACAAATATCATATTGATCTAGAACTTCTGGAACCCCAAACAGTTTCAATGGTGGACGTTCAATCTCCACTGATTTTTGCTGTGTGGTCCACCTGATAGACGGTTGGATATAACATTTACATCACGATGTGGCCCACTGTCCAGCCATCTGGATGGTTGAGATCTAACATATACATCATGGTATGGCCCACATAATCTGCACGACCTGGATTTCCGGCACATGCACCACGTGTGGACCCATCTACATTTCAGATCTATCTCATTCTCTTGTGCTGAAACGATCTTTACAAAGGATGGACGGTATGCATCACACGTACCTAATGATCAGGCCCACAGAACTTGCAACTCAATACAGTAGCTACATGTTGTTGGTGGGATAAAGAGATGGATGGTCTGGATGTATCATGTACATCACAAGACCCACAGAGCTGGCTGACGTCAATACATCAGCTAAACACCATCCAGGGCTACCCTGGACGGTCTGGATGCAACAGATACATCATGTGAGGGCCCACCATCCTCCAGATGGACGGTGGGAATAAAACACATACATCACAGTCCGTCCCACGGACTTACTGGTAGCAGCTATATAGCTACTGTACACCAGCAAATCCCCTGCCCAATCATGGTGGGTCCCAAGTAAGGCCCATCATATAGTATTATATTATTTTAATTGTTATATATATATATATATATATATATATATATAAACAATCAGTGTCCAGCGTCCTGCAGCCGCTGACAGCAATCCAGCAGCACGCTGCAGATGGATGGCTAGGATGATCGCCTGCATCAAGTGGGGTCCACGCACACGTGGTCCACTGTTGGGCCAAACTGATATTTGTGTTTTCCCTTCAACAGGGCCTCCCCAAACGGGCAGCAAGGTGGCTGGAACATGGGCCACAGTTTGGTCCACTTGGTGGTCGATATGGATAAAATTCATACATCATAAGTGGGCCATAAATCAAAAGAGAGAGAGAGAGAGAACGGTGAGATGGAGGGACCCCGGCACTATGGGTTCTCCCTTCCATGCATTACAACATACATCAAGTGGGTCCCATTACATGTGGGCCCACCAATCAAAATCAATGGTGGAGATCCCTTCTCCACCAAAATGCAATGTCTAGATGACCTTTTTCATACAAGGAAATTAAACATCATGATGGGGTCCATGGAGAATGGCCTCATCATGGGATGGATATATGAATCACAGTGGGCCATCGGCCACACCTAGGGTCTAAAGTGAGATCCATACCATTAATCGGTAGGCTCCACTTGGCCCATTATCAAAACATAAAATATAAGCCTATAAAACACCCACCGTTCGATCTTCTTGGTCCGATAGAATGCCAAACTCTTTAGCTCTCTCTTTGATGGAAGATGATGAGGATTAGAGGGCTAAGATGAGGAATTTTTGGTAGGAAGTGGGTCACACACTTAGCTTATTTTCTCTCCTTAAGATTCTTCTCTCATGGTTGCTTGGGAAATGGTAGAGAATAGAGTGAAACGAGAGAGGAGTGGGGTTGTGTAAGAAGGATGGGATGAGCAGAATGGGTAGTGTAAGAGAGGGATGGGTGTGTGTAAGAGAGAGTTGACTTATGGGGGGTGAGGTGGCATTGGGTATGGGTTGCTTGTCTTTATTGGTAAGAAATAGATGGGAGAGGCATGGGTTGTATACTTGACTAGTACTTGATTAATTGATTGTGATGGGTTGTAGAGATTCTCTCAAAATTCGTAATGCGTGGCGTTTCTTCGAAATATATGCGGGCCTACAACTCCTTGCCTGGGTATCGTATTGGTGTGTAAGATGTGGCGTTAGAACTGCGGTGACAGTGCGGTCGCGATGGTATAAGTTGAGCCGACTCAGATCTACGGAATGCGACTCAGGGTTACGCGTAAATGTCAATTACAGGTCATAGGTTGCCGAAATTCGACGGGGAGGATCGCGAGAGTCTACGGAATGGTACGGACTAGCATACTGGCCTTACAGTTCTTCTTCCCCAATCCTCTAATTTTAGTTTGTTTTCTTTTATTTTTATTTAGAGATGTTAGTCATGCTAAGGTAATCTCTTATATAAGGATAAGGGATGAATCTCTTAATGAATTCTTCTATTTAATTCATTTTTAATTCAAGTTAATGGCTTTTAATGTTGTATTGTGATTGTGTTGATTAAATTCTTAAATTGGAGAAGGAATCAATCTGTAAAATTGATTGATATATTATTAATCACAAGTACAATAAATGCTTTTGATTCCCTGCGATTGATTACCTAAATCTTCACGAGATATCAATCTATCTCAATTTATATATCTTAATTAGATGTGTTTATTGAATTTATAGATTTATCTTCCGATTAGAATAGATTGGAATCCGATTCTAGTTGAGTTATCTACTTGAAGAAGATGAATTGGTTAAATAATTTATTAAGTGGGGATTCCTGGATTCATAGTTCTTTTGAGTTATTGTTTAAACTCTTTTTAATCCACTGGAATCCTTAACTTTTCAAATCCATTTAGTTCTAGCTATATTCTCAACCATATACATCCCTGTGGAACGATCTCGGTCTCACTGAATTATTTTTACATCACAGTTTTACACTTGGAATTATCGATCATCATGCCAACATTAATGATTCTTCCTTTGGTCTTCCTTGCTTGCCTCTAAATCACCGAGCTGCTTATTGGGGTTTTATCTTGCTTGACCTTGATCCAGATCCTCTTGATAAATGTCTAAAGCTTCTCTTTTTTGGTCTTTTCAGGTTCAGTACAGACATAATGACAAGAATTACTATTAAGGTGCGTAACAGCCATATGCTTCTTACTTTGAAGGATCCGCATTTCTTTTCTTAGAGAATGTGTATGTTTGTAACATCTATCTTCACAACCACCTCCATCGTGGACATTTCTTTTTTCTCGCCTCCTCTAGGCACTCGAAGTATTGCTCAGTTTAGTACTATTTAAATCATTTCTTTAAATGCCTAGCTCCTTTCAACAATGGATCTTGCTTCCATTTTTTCCAACTAGTTGTGTGAGATGTTGGGGTATTATGAGAGAGAGAGAGAGAGAGAGAGAGAGAGAGAGAGAGAGAGAATCTGTCACAGTATAAGAGTTTGTTAAATTTTAATTTTGGTCAAATTTTTCTATAATAAGTATGTAGGTTATTTGTTAAATTCATTATTATTGAGAGAAAATATTGTATATTTTTTTCTTATTATGCATTGGTTTTATAAACATAGATGCGCTTAAAATGATTTAATTATGTATATTTTGTTATGCAAGGTGATTTGGAGAGCTAAAATGAAAAGAACGATTAAAAAGAAGATTTAATGCTAAAAAATGATCAAGTGAAGATTTTGGAGGTGATTAATGAATATTTCAAGTGCCAAAGATCCAAGAAAAGAGAAGAAGCCCTACGTCATCTACTATGTGAGTAGAACTCTAAATCCTGCCTAAATAAGCTACTTCACTACAGAAAGGGAACTCCTAGCCTTAGTGTTCGCTTTAAACAAGCTTAGGTCCTACTTGATAGGATTCAATATCATCATCTTTTACTGACTATGCTAAGCTTCATTTACTAAGATGGATCCTTCTACTTTAAGAGTTCAACCTTGAAATTTGAGATAAAAAAGTAGTAGGAAACACAGTGGCTAACCATCTCTCTTGGATTATCCTATGTAATTCAATGGAGATGATACATATCAATGATATGTTCCTTGATGAACAACTTTTTAAAGTTTCCCAATTACCTTAGTATGCTGACATTACCAATTATCTTGCCACAGGTACAATTCCTACTCATTGGACTGCACAAGACAAGAAGAAATTCTTTATCAATGTACACAAGTTCTTCTAAGATGATCCATATCTTTTTAAATATTTTTCATATCAAATCATTAATAGACGTGCGTCTGATCACGAACAACACAGTGTCATCTCCTTTTACTATTCATACGCATATGGTGGCCACCTTCTGGCTAAATAAACCATAATAAAAATTCTTTAGTGTGGCTTTTATTGGCCCACTATGTTCAAAGGTACAAACAAACTCTGCAAAGCATGTGAGTGATGTAAAAAATTGGGAGGATTATCTCATCAAAATACGATGCCACTAAACTCCATCCTAATCATTGAAGCATTTGATTGTTGGGGCATTTCTTTCATGGGACCATTTCTCCTATAATTTAGAAATCTCTATATCTTACTCATCGTAGATTATATTTTCAAATGGCTGAAGCAATTTTGTGCTGAAATAATGAACATTGTATAGTTATTAAGTTTCTGAAAGAAAATATTTTATCCAGATTCGGAACACCTCAAGCCATCATAAGTGATGGAGGATCCCAGTTTTGCAATAGACCATTCGAAACATTAATGAAGAAATACAGTATTTCGCACAAAGCAAGGACCCCTTATCACCCTCAGACGAGTGGCCAGGATAAAATATCAAATAGGGAGATTAAACAAATTTTTTGAGAAAACGGTTAACCCAGATTGCAAGGATTGATCACTTCGACTGACTGATGCATTATGGACTTACTGTACAGCATACAAAACCCCTATTGGTATCCAACCCTATTGACTTGTGAAATTGCGGCTGAACCGCTAATTGAAGTATAGAATTATATCAAAGTTGTCCTAGAGGGAGGTGAATAGAACTTTTCAAAAATATTTAACTATAAAAACTAATAATGCCTAACTTAAACTAATTTACTAATTAAACTAAGCAAGGCAAAGTAACTCTAAAGCTTCCAAGCCAATAGAGGGTCCAATCACATAGGCTACACATGATTTGCAAGTTTAGTTAGCCTGTAAAGATAGTGTATATGAGTGTGTGGGATGTGATTCCTATCAATCCTAAACATTTATCCAATCATGCATTATAATTAAACATTTAAACCATATAAGTATAATTAAACAGATGCACAAAGACAATCCCAAACACAGCGATATATAGTGATTTGGCTACGTGCCTACTCCACTCCCGGTGGGCGCACTCAACACATGAGTGTACCGGATTTCACTATCCAATGATTTTAAATCAGGTTAACCATGAACCTTTACAACCTACACAAGGTTAAACTAAGGAGCCTACACGAGGTAACCTTAGGTACTTACACAAGGCAACAGGTTTTACACAAGGATACTTCTAGGAGCCTACACAAGGCAACGTATGCCTAGACAAGAACACTTCTAAGAGCCTACACAAAACAACATATACCTACACAAGGCAATAGGTCTGACACAAGGACACTTTTAGGAGCCTACACAAGGCAATCTATAAGTCTACATAAGGTAGTAGGTCCTACACAAGGACACTACACGTATTCTCCTGTTAGAGGCCTATGAAAGGACTTAGCGAGTTTGTCAACTCAAACTCTGAATCCCAATCCTACAAAAGGAAATGGCTTTAGACTCAATGGACTCTAGATACTTACTTGTAAGTGAGTGAGCCCCATTTTAACACATACCAAAGATGATCTTCCTTATGATGAATAGTCTTCAGCTCCCTTGATCCACAACAACAGTAGATGATCCAATGGAAGTTGTTGGGTGTTGGGTCAAGGTATTTGGTGAATTTATCTATTAAATGTGGATCTTTAAGTCTAGATGAGATTCTCCAAGGTTAGGCATTCAAGAGATTCCAGCTCAATGATTTACCAATAAATGAGTGGCTAAAGGATCCTTGAATGCTGGAGTTCATTTTTCAATCCAATCTATTGATTTTTCAATAATAGCATTTAAGATAGGATTGAAAGATGAACTCATGTGAGGAAAAGGGATTTAAGAGGGTAGGTGGCTTTCTCCTAGTAATAACTCTCTCAAATATCTCTCTTTTTTCTCACTGAGAACCTAAAAAACAAGCCCCTAAATTTATAAGCAAAAATTCCAATGATAAAAAAGAGCAAAATTCTACCAGGATTCGATGTCATCAAAGGGCTTCAATGTCATCGAAGATTCCTTCAACGTCATCGAATCTCCTTCGATGATATCGAATCCCTGACTAAGATTTTCATATAAGTGTTATAAAGTTATGCTCGATGTCATCGAGTGGCCTTCGATGCCATCAAAGGTGATCTTCGATATCATAGAATGCTAGCTCAATGTCATTGGGATTTTCTCTGAAAATGCTTGGAGTTTGTTAGACAATTTGGTTCACTTTTCGATGTCATCGAACATTCTTCAATGTCATCGAAGTTTGAATTTTGATGTCATCAAATGCAGTTCGAGTCATCAAATATTTTTTCAGATTTTCTTTTTGAGTTTGCTGGAACTTGAGTGCTTATCTTTTCGATGTCATCGAGATAAGTTCGATGTCATTGAACTTATAAATTTGATGACATCGAAACATGTTCGATGTCATCGAGTATATCTTTAGGTATATGAGTTTGGTTGCTAGACACATTGAGGCACTTTTTCGATGTCATCGAACTTGTAAGTTTGATGTCATCGATAGTTGCAGATTTTTTATGTTCTTTTACAGATTATCTTGCAACCGTGTTTTCCTTCTTCCAAGCATACCAAGATGTTTTCCTAGTTGGTTTTGAGTAAGATTGGACCATTTAAAGGATTTATTACCTGGGGTTTTTTTATCATGGGCTATGAAGCTTAATTTACCTTTGGAAATGCCTTGAACCTCTTCTCCTTGTTGAACCTTCAGTCTTGTAGTCTTCAATGTGGGGCTCACTTGACTTTATGACTCAACCGTCACGTCAATTGACAAACATGAGCACTTTCAACTTATCTATGGGAAGGCTTGCCACTTACCTGTAGAGTTGGAACATAAAACATATTAGGCTATAAAGAATTTCAACTTCAATCTTGACAAAGTCGGCTCACTACTTAAGTTACAACTTAATGAACTTGAAATTCGGAATGATACTTACGAGAACTATTGGATATATAAGGACATGATGAAGGTGTTTTATGATAGGAAAATTCTTTAAAAGCTTTTGAATCAAACCAGAAAGTCCTTTTGTATAATTCGAGAATTCATCTTTTTCTCAGTAAATTGAGATCTCGTTGGATAGGCCCCTATAAAGTTAAAATGGTTTATCCTCATGAGGCTATCAAGATAGAAAATTCATTGAATGGTAACATTCTCAAAGTAAATGGTCACCGCCTTAAACCATTCGTTGAGAAATTTGATTAAGAGGATATATCCATCCTTTAATTGATCCTATCTATTAAGAGTAACCTTCTAGTCTAATGGAGGTTTATCTATCTATTTACTATTTTCCTAGGATTAGGTTAGAATAGATTAGGTTTTGTTTTATTTAGTGTTACCCCTTTAAATGGTGCAGAATTCATCCCATCTCATTGATCTTCTTCAGCTACTCTCTCTTACTCATTCCACTTTCATTTTCATTGTTTCATGTTATAATGCATTGCATATCTTTTTACATTGAGGACAATGTAGATTTTAGGTTGAGGTTGATATTAGATGGAACTAATCAGTATTTTCTTAGTTTTTGAGAAAAAAATTCAAACTTTTTCAAAATTTTCAATTTTCAGATTTAAAAAATCTTTTTGAAGATTGATATTTTGTGTATCTGAATATATTTGAGAATAAGATGATAAGATATAAAGTAATTTTGAAAGTCTAGAGTCTAGTTGATTAATATATTTTTGAACAAATTTCTTTTAATAAATTGATTGATAGGAAAATTTTAAACATCAATTGAGTCTAGCTCACAATTCACATCTGACTCATATTATGTAAAAGTTAACTTGAAATCCAAGTTTTAGCTTGATGATTGCTTAAAAGTGTTAGGAACTAAGTTTGAAAATCCTTATCTACCTTGGTATGAAAAGAAGAAAAGACCAATGAAAAAATAGTTGGAATTGAAAATGGTTACCTATTGCATGTGCCTAAATGGAAGAAAAAAAGAAAAGAAAAAAAAAAAAAACAATGAAGAAAAATAAAGAAGAGTCGATTGTGCGAAAGCCGTCAATGAAAAAAAAATTAAAAAACTGGAAAAATAGTGAAAAAAGGAGTTGGGTTCGGAATCTATAACTTGTGTTGATCTGACCACTTTAAGGTAATAATCATAATTAATATTATGGAGAGAAGGCTAATTCATATGGATTGTAAGTTGGAATTCACTGAGCATACCAGGAACTTGATGTTTGAATGCATTCTATTAATGATTGATGAAAGAAAATCCATTTTAAAGGTTTACTAGTGATATTAGGTTCTAAACTAATATATTTCATTTTTGTATCTTTGAATTTTACTTACACGTATAGGATTGCACAAAATGTTGTTTTTTATATAGAAATATTTGAATTTTTAATTTTGAAGATTAGTTTTCACATGTTTTGCTCGGGACTAGAAAAATGTTGGTTAGAGGGTGTGTTGAGTGAGAAATATTATACATTTCTCTCTTATTATGCATTGGTTTTATAAGCATAAATGTACTAAATTGATCTAATTATGTATGTTTTACTATGCGAGGTGATTTAGAGAGATAAGATGAAAAGAACGATTAAAAAGAATGTTTAATATTCAAAGAATGACCAAGTGAAGATTTAGAGATTTGGAGGTAATTAATGAAGATTTCAAGTGCCAAAGATCCAAGAAAACTAAGTGCAAAAGAGAGAAAATGCTGAAAAAATCACAAAGTACATTAACAGAAATAACAGATTATTCGGTCCCACCTAAGGTTGGTTCAGTCCAACTAAATGTTCATAGAATAGTCCAACAAAAAATTATAATTTTTCTGTGATAATTTGACTCAACATTAGGTGCAACCAAAGCCATATTTGGTGCCACCGAATGGAGGTTCGATGCAACCTGAGGGATACAAAGACTTCAGATGAATATTGAAGAAATTCGGCTACAACTAAGAGACTAATTCGGTGTAACTAAAGTGATATTCGTTGCGACTGAAGGCCACAGTCGGTACAACCAAAACATAACAAAAGTGCATAAATTTAAAGTCTATTATAAGTCAATGCGAATTTTTCCTATTTGAAGAGGTGATTTTAGCTTTTCTATATACAAATTATGGTAGAAGAGAAAGAGTAAGGAGTTGTGGAGCTTCTTCGGAGTCCACCTCCAATCTCTCGTTTTTTCTTCAATTTTTAGCTTTTCTATATACAAATTATGGTAGAAGAGAAAGAGTAAGGGGTGATTTTAGCTTTTCTATATACAAATTATGGTAGAAGAGAAAGAGTAAGGAGTTGTGGAGCTTCTTCGGAGTCCTCCTCTGATGTAGAGTGGGTTGCGACCAGTTTCATGGCCAAGATGGATCAAAAAAGGCCCGGTCGACGACAGAAGTGATCCGGACCGTCAGACCTTAGATCGGGTATATCTTGCAATCCAAAATGAGTTAGCTGACGTAAAATATATGATTTTGGGGTAGAACGAGCTACTTTAGCCAACCAACCCTACTATGCTGGGTTGCAATGCCCGAAATTGTAAAAAACCCCTGGATCAACGGTCGTTTCCCTGCTTTAATTTCGTTTTTACTAAAAATAGTAAGTTTTTGTTTGATTATAACTCTTCATCCGTCGAGGTTTAGGAGTTGCACCCAACGTGAAAAGAGCTTAGAATAATTAGGAGAACGGTTTGGTGAAGCCAAATAGGACACCTACTATTTTTGGCCGAAAACCTTGCGCACTAGTAGACATCACGACCGTCTATAAATAGTAAGTTTACTATTTATAGTAAGTCGCAATTTCTAGGAGTTTTAGTTGTAGTTTGATTCTGATTTCTTTCCCATTGCTTAGCACCCCTATTTAAAGGGTTGTGAACTCGTTTTTAGTAATTAATTAATCAAGTTCAAATTATTTATTAGAATTTATTTCTATTTCCTGCTTTCTTTCATCGTGGATTCGAGAAGTCTCTGTGAGGAGTCCAGAGAAGCTCCGTGGATTCGGAGTAGTTATCCTCATCACGTTCATCCCTGTGTCATCCTCCAATCTCTCGGTTCTTCTTTAATTTTTATAATTTTCTTTTAAGTTTTAGTTCAATCATGTCTTTGAATGGCTAATCTCTGGGCTACGAGGTAAAGTTTGTAGTTGTTTTTAATGTCTTAGCTTACTTTGATTCAAGTAATCATTTTGATTGTTGAACAATTCATTGATATTAGGTTTGAATAAAATATTTATTTTTAGTTTGCTTTGATCCATTGTCGACTCCGGACACATTTAATGCTTAGGAAAGCTAAGAGTAATTGCTTATATATTTTACAAGGGATTGATATGTAAAATCCATTGATTTATCAGACTAAGGGTACAATAGATGCTTTGAATTCCTTATAATCAATACTTTGGTGCTTTATATGGGAACCAATTCAATTGAAGTTCAATTTTTTTTTTTTAATGAATGATGATTTAACTGTTCTATTATCCGGCTGGATAAGATAGGACTTCGATTCTAGTTGAGTTATATGATTGAATCAAGTTAATTAAATATTAATAATAGCTATAAGTGGATCCTTGGTGCTCTAATATTTTATTCCTATTAAATTCCTTTTCAACTACATCATTATTCCTTAAAACATATTTTAGAAGTAGTTTTAGTTCTAGTTTTAGTTCTAATTCTAAAGTATTCCATAAATCGCACAATCAGAAGTTCCTGTGGGTACGACCTCGGTCTCACCGAGTTATTGCTACATCGCAGCCCCGCACTTAGGATTTATCTCAAACACTTTTTTTTTTGTCAGATTTTTCTAACAATATTGTGAGAAAACATACAATTTAAAAAATCTTTCGAGAAATTTTCAAGAATGAGATTTGCTTCGATTATGAGAATTGAGAATCAAAGTATAGGGTGAAAAAGCCTTGAATGGAGATCCTATGATAAGATTTGATAGTAAGTCCAATGGGGAAACTTTCTCATAGGTGTAATCTAGCTAAAATGCTGAAACTACTTATAAATAACATGTAGTCGGGTGGTTAGCAAGAACTTTATGTTAAGAAAGGAATTAAAATGAGCTCAACATAAACTAGACCTAAAACAAACCCAAACCATGGATAGATGAGAAGTAGGGAGTTAGAATGAGCTCAACATAACCTAGACCCAACACAAACCCAGACCATGGATAGATGAGAAGTAGAGAATTAGAATGTGCTCAACATAACCTAGAACCGACATAAACCCAGACTATGGATAATGAAAAGTAGGGAATTAGAATGAGCTCAACATAACCTAGACTAGACACAAATCTAAACCATGGATACATGAGAAGTAGGGAATTAGAATGAGCTCAATGTAATATAGACTCAACAGAAACACAGACCATGGATAGATGACAAATAGCGAATTGGAATGAGCTCAACATAACCTAGACCTAACACAAACATAGATCATAGATAATGAGAAGTGGGGAATTAGAATGAGCTCAGCATAACCTAGACCTGACACAAACCTAGACCATCGACAAATGAGAAGTAGGGTGTTTTTTTTTTATACATTGGGGTGATAGGGGTCAATGTCCCATGATTTTTTTGGGGCATTATCTATTACAAGAAACTGGCATCCTTTCTCAGATGGGATGAACAGGTGCAGATTAGGTGAGGCAGGGTTAAGGGCTTAGTGGGCAAGGCCTTGACCATGGGGCCACCTCGATGTATGTGTTGTATATCCATGTCATCCATTTGTTTCACCAACTCATTTTAGGGCATGGTCTTAAAAATGAGGCAGATCCAAATCTTAAGTGGACCACACCATAAGAAAAAATGGAGTGAAATGGAGTGATGTGACCCATGCTCTTCCCGACTTAGCAAGTCGAGTTCAATCGACTTGACAACGGCCCATGAGTCGGTCTAGCTCGGTTGAGCCGAGTCAATGCCGCACATGCACTCGCCTTCCCACTCTCCTTCTCTATTCTTCCTCTCCCTTCTTTTTTTTTTTTCCTTTTCTTTCTTTCTCCTCAGAGCTTCATGGAGCTCTGGACGCAGTCCTGGCTTGCCCAGCAGGATCTGACTTGATCCAGTCGCTTCACGAAGCGGGACGATGGGTTCGAGCGTGGAAGAAGGCAGCCGTTAATGGTGGTTCTGACTTCTCGGCTTCTCCCACTGATCCAACTTTTGTGGATGATTCGAATGAGCTCGATGAAGCTTTTGGACGGCTAAAATCAAAGCTCTATGGAAGTTGGGAGGAGTTAGCTCGGTGGTTTCGTAGGGAGGAAGGAACGGCTGTTGTTTTTCTCATTTTCTTTCTTTTAAGCAAAACAAACTAGTTTATAGGGCTAGGATTACTTCAAGAGGGACAGTCAGGATGGAGAATCCTTCTCCTCACACGGATCGCTGAGCTGGAAGAGTGACAGCTTCCATTTTTGGAATTTTTGTGTTTTTGGGGCTTGTTTGCACCCAAAATCATGTGCGTGCACATGCGCTGAATCACGTGAAGTTTGGGGGTTTGGGTCTCACGTGTGTCCTCCGTCAGATGGACGGTTAAATTGTCCAGATGGATAGTGCAGGTGGGCCACCGATCAAAACTCCGGATGCTCATCTGTCTACTGCTACAAACAAAGGGAGAGGGAGAACCCTTCTTCTTTTGAGCAAACACAGGTCAGACCTGTTTGACTGAGTTGGGTCGTCTAGCGCACCGTAGATGCTTTAACACCGGTCCACATTCACCCTAATGTGGGCCCCGTGGTGATGTTTTTGGGAAATCCACACTATCCATTCATCTTGGAAGGCCCCACTAAAGGCCTCTGACCAAAGATCGGTCAGATCCCAAGCCTAGGTGGGCCCCACGACTTGCTTCGGGTCTCGTTTATCGATTTCCTGCTGATTTGTTGGTCGGATCAGCCCGAAATTGAACGTCAACGGTTAAAATGGTCTAAGGGACTATTTAAGCTAAGACTCAATGGTCAGATTATGGACATATGGCCTGTTCTGATTTTATAACACTAAATATTATGTTATACTACTTTTAATAACATTATTTACTATTATCATTATTATTATTATTATTATTATTATTGTTGTTGTTGTTGTTGTTGTTGTTATATTCACTATTATTATTTCCCCCACGTATGCATGCATTTTAGTCATATTGTGGGTCCCACTTTGTAGACTATTAAGACTAATCCATCCCATGACTTTATATTATTAAACACCTAATTATTATTGTTAAAATTATTTTCTAAGTTGTTTATTGCGTTTGCATCTTGACCAACGCCATTCATTCACTTGATCAGCCGCCTATAGGGTTTTAATAAGAAGGATTTTATTATTTTAAATTTGTAAGTGAACGTCCACTCATCAGTTCTCATCATCCTAATGATTCAAATGATTCAACGGTTGGATCTTCAATCGTTAACAATCCTAGGAACTTGTTCGAGTGATCAGGACGCCCTATGGCCCATAATGGAAGATTAGATGGCCAAACTCACAGTTGAATAGGTTCGTAATCTAAACCAATAGCTACCCTTAAGGTTTAATGGACGACTTTAAGGTCTAACGACTGACTCATTGTAAATTGTCGATTAATGGCCTCAGATCATTTCACACAACTAATTACTCGATGATATAGGGTTCTAAGAGTGATCATACAGAGTCTAATAGTTAATCTAGAATTGAATGGCCAATCCAGCACATTTGAGTGGGGATTTCGCCTGGCCAGACATTATGGACTGCTGGACAGTGGATTAGATGATCCATATTAACCTTTAAACGTACTCTGAGGCTAGTGGGTGTTCATTTATGACCACGAGAATGACCAAGACAGTCCATGGTCTACAATAGATGGTTTAACCCTAGAGAAGATTGCTTCCGATAGTCAGATTTAGACTACAATGAACATGAGTGTTTGCTTTAGCTAGGTTTATATTTATACTAAGCTTGGTTATACGGTAACACCCGAGTACTGAAAAGTACAGGGTGTTACAAGATGTCTTTCCTAGATCGATGATTGCATGAGTGATAAGCCCAACTTCCGCACGGATGTGCATCCCCGAGGCGATGACTGCATTCACGCATCCATGCACCTAATAAGACTGCATTTGCTATGTTTTGGATTGCCTATATGTTTTATGTTATTTCTTGTCTAGGGCGGCGATGTGTAATCTTGAGGGGAGATCACACTGAGCTAGCCACTCATTCATCAATGTTCAACCGTACAGATGAGCCAGGTATAGGCGCTGAAGAGAGCGGGATGGACTCAGAACTTGCTACTGCTGAGGGGGAGTACTTGACGAGGAGTCACAACAGGAGGCGGCTGCCTACTTTAGCATAAACCAATAGTCTAGTTATCATAGTTACTTTTTAGACAATTACATTTCCTTTTGGAATTTTGTATATGGCCTCAGCTGAGTGGCCTTGAATGTTCATTTGAGTTTGGATGTATCTATGCTACGCTTGTTTCCACAAATCACACTTTGATAAATTTTCTATTTTGACCACTAATTAACACCTGATTTTCGAGGACGGGTCGAGTACTCAGGTTTTCAAAAACCGGGGCATTACAAACTTCCAAAATTAAACCTTAAAACCCTGGGTTAGAATTAGAAAACAAAAACCTAATCTAGACCTAAGTATTCTCAGCATAATTCCATGATAACAGCACCGAAAACTAGTTAGGCAATCCCAAATGTAGGACTGCACTGTAGTATTAAACTCAATAAAACTAAATGATTGTTTGAGTTTTTAATCCTGTAGAAAGGGAATTAAAAGGTTTAAATAATTAATAAAAGTAACTAAGGATCTAAGAATCTCCAATCAATGAATTCTAAATTTAATTCATCTTCTCGAGTTAAAAACTCAAGTAGAACTAAATTCTAATCCATTCTAATTAGAAGATATAACAGTAAACTCAATCATAACATCCAACATAGATTAGAATTAAGATAGGTTGATATCTCGTGAAGATTTAGGCAATCAATCGCAGAGAATTAAAAGCATCCATTATATCTAAAGGTGATAATAGATCAATTAATCTTTACAGCTTGATTCCTTTTCTAATATAGGAATTCAATCACATCCAATCACAATTCAATATAAAAATCTAAGAACTTTCATTGAAAATGAATTAAATATTAAAAAAAATCATCAAAAGGTTCATCCCTTAATCTTAACAAAGAGATTAGCCAGTCATGACTAACATCTACAAAAAAAAACATGAAAAATTAATTAGAACTAAAGGATTGAAGAAGAAGAATGGCTCCGTGAAAGCTCCATTGCTACTTGTTTATCTCGTAAGCCCTAATTCGTGCTTAGAGAAGCTTAGAACACCTCCTTAAATAGAAAATCTCACACCGAACTTGAATCGACTTCAAATCGTGTACTTTTGTTGCTTTCAGTCGCACCGACAAGCACCTTTAGTCGAACCGAACTCGCATTGAATCCAATCGAACATTCCTTCGGTTAGAGCCGAATTTCTCTAAAAATCATCTGAATTCTCTGTATACTTTTGGTCGGGCCGAACTACCTTTCAGTCGCACCGAACATTACTCTGGTCACATCGAATAGTCATTCGCTCAAGTTGAATTAGCTATGAAAATCCATTGTTTGTTGTTGGACTGTCTTTAGCACTTTTGGTCGGACCGAATCTGACTTTGTGAGATCGAACGGTATGTTATTTTTGTTATTTGACTAATTGATTTTTTAGACTTTTCTTTATCTTCGATACTTGATTTTCTTGGATCTTCATGGCTTGAATTCTTCATCTTAGAGTCCCCAACTCTTCAATTCTTCATACTTCATGGTTTGAGGCCTTAGATCATCACTTTAAGCTCATATTCGACTCTGGTTTCGAAATCACCTCATATGTAGAAAATATATCTTATTAAATCAATTTAGTGCTTGGATGCATGAGAAAACAATGCATATGAAAGGATATATATACAATATTTAAGTCTCCACCATGGTGGAGGAATTTGTTTTTAGTAAAAGCCTGAGTTTATATTGCAAACGAGTGAAGTTAGTACCATCGAAATGGTTGAGCTTTACCAGATCCTGGTTCATTAACTTGATGGAAGCAATACTGATTTCGGTCTCCATAATAACGCTTTAAGATTGTTAGGAAAATAGGCAAAAATCAAAATCAAGATTAAAAAAATAATAAAATAGATAGAACCATGCTTTGAAGCACGTAGTAAATACATTCTCCTTAATGCGTTATTCACCCTCTCTTGTTGGTATGAGATCAATCTCAGGTTTTTAGTGAACAACTTCCAGGATACACAAGCCTTGGTGATTCTACATGTAGCAATCACAAAGAGACCACAGTAGGAACTTGGTATGGACTTTTCTATTCTGGCAAACTTTGTGTATGAGAAAAACAGATAATCGACTTATTTCTTACAGAGAGCGAAAAGAGAGAATACATTTGTTATGTTTTGAAACCTCAATTTACAAAGGATTTTATAGAGAATGAGCGGCCATGCGATTTCCCAAAGAAGCGTTTCTTAAAGACACATCTAAAAACGTTCGCAACGGTCAAGTCACTTAAGAAGAAATGTGACTTATCTCAAAAGGCGGAAGTTATCATTTCTTATAACGGTTTGAGATGCGGCTGTTTCCTATCGGTTGATCTGCAAAACGATCAATAATAGTCGGCTGATTGACTCAACGGTCGTAATTCGCCGGCCGTTCAATGCAATGGCCATATCCGTCGACTATTTGACAGGACGACCGTATCTGCTGGTAGATAGGTAAAATGACGCCTCTACAACTAAATTGCCTTATAGCCCATGCCCATGACTTTGTTCGTGCATGTGCGTATGTTCTACTGGAATACACAAACCATCATTGAAATAAGAATACTAGAGAACTCAAAACTTATAAATCCTCTTTTCTCTTTCTTTCCAAATAATGTGAGACTAAACTTTTCAAGCAATTTTCATTTTTCAAATAAAAATTTTGGAATAAAAGTTAAAATTTTAAATAATTGAATAAAGCAAAAGAAAAAGTTATATGCATAACTATAATCATTTTTATTATTTAATTTAACAAACCCAGTTGAGAATACATTTCAATCGTGTATGCAATCCAAATTCCTTAGGATGGACTTTAAAAAGCTTTATACAAAACTTCTATGGCCACACTAATGTTTCAACAATTGTGTGGTTGCCGTGAATTTCTCATAGGAATCTCTATGGACCCCACATAGCTTCCGACCACAGGAACTTTCTAGGGTGGGGAGGCTTAGGCAATTCACATACCATGTCTAAGCTTGCATAATGGATGAACAAGGTGGATTTCTCACAAACATACGGTGGCCCATCTAGCTTCTAACCACAAGAACTTTCTGTAATAAGAGGTCACTCCAAATATATGTTTGAGCTGGTGGATGTTGTTGGGACGCAGATTTTCCCTGCTCTAAGATGCTAGGTGAGGTTATAAAAATCTACCTTGTTCATCCATTTTTCAAATTATTTCGGGACATGAAACCAAAAATCAGATGTATCCAAAACTTAAGTAAGCAATAAAAGAGGAAATAGTGGAGATTAAGTGAGCATTGTGTAAACATTCAAATAGCTACAAAATAGCGGTATCATGCTAAGTTTTTTCTGTTTTTATTTTATTCCAGTAGGAATGACCTTATAAACAATCTGGATATCGTGTAAAAATAAAAGCGGCTCATAAGAAAGTTTCAACGATTGGAAACTCTTTCCCAGGTTTTTCTTTTGTATCTGTATGGTCGCAATTAGTTTTAGATCCACTTTCAACTTTTAATCTCATATCCCGGAATCACATGGATAAACGGAGGATAAGGGCGAAATTTACAGAAATATCATGGTCCGCATTCCAAAAACTTCTTGGCAGGAAATCTGCGTCCACGTTGTGGTAAGAATGGAGTAGTGGAGCACGTGTCTCCAGCCGATGCGGTTTAGGTACGACCCTTGTCCCGAGCTAGCCACAGGCTGCGGTTATGAGGGGACACCGTGATGTATGGCTTTCATCTATACCGTCTACCCATTTTTCATATAAGTCTCAAGTGGACCACACGCTGGCAATTAAATTACCACGGTTGAAATTTTCTTGGGCCCACGAAAGTTTTAGATAAAATTGATATTTGTACTTTCCATTATTTAAGGTCTATGCGAATTTTGAGCAGGTTGGATGGCAGATAAATATCAGGATGGCCCTAAAATGATTTAAAGGCAAGTGTCATGATCACCGTTGATTTTCACAGTGCGATTCATTTGAGAATTGGTTCCACCTATTTTTTAAGTAATAGCTTAAAATAATAGGAGAAAAATGGATGGATAGTATGAGTTGACGAGCTCGTCTTAATAAGATACTTCCAAATATCAAATGGACCACACTGCAACGCGTGACAGGAGATTGAACATCTATTATTGTAACTATTTTGGGGTTACAGAAGTTTTGGATGAATATGATATTTGTTTATCCTGATCATCCTGAAATGTGTAACTTTATAAACAAATTATATGGATAATAAAGGTTACGGTGGACCTACAAATATTTTAACGGTGAGAATCATTGTTCCACTTACTATTTGCTGTATGGTGCACCTGAGCTTTGGATATAATTCATTTTTGAGATCATGATCGAAAGTGATCTCGCCAATTGGATGAACGGTTGGATATAATAAATACATTGTTAAGTGCCCAAGTAACTTTGATTTACTTTTAACCGTTCGTACAACTCAGAGCTCTTGGCACGACACGTACTCACAACGGCCATGTTGGTGGTGTGTAGTACACCAGCCTCTCCGCTTCCGTACCCAATCCGCGTCCTACGTGGCAACGCGGTGGAAAAGGACGGGGCGCAGTGAATTCTAGAGAAAGCAGGGGCATTTTGGTAATCTCTCGCAATAGTTTTTAACCCGGTGGTTGGCAAACGTCTCCCCGAGAGAGAGAGAGAATCTCCCGTTTAACCCATTTTCCCCCGAAAAAAAAAAACCTTCCGCAAATAAAAAGGGGAAAATCGAAGGGAGAGAGAGAGAGGATGGTTAGATAGAGGAAAATTCGATCTTTCTTTGATTTTCTTCTAGCGAAAGGTTTTTCTATCTGAAGATCGATCGGTAAGAACACTCTCTTCGGATTCCGATCCTTTTTCTTTCCGATTTATTTTTTCTTTTTGAAAAAATGATATATTAGTGAGAGATTTTTAGGGTTTTTTTTTTTATTTTCATCTGTTTGTCTGCATTCTTTTAACATTTCCTGAGATGATGAAAACGGATTTTGTTTTCATGATTTCACCATTTTTTTTTTTTTTTTTTGTGATTTGTTGTTGTTTTTTTTTTTTTTACCTCAATAAATGGATTTTTAAGGTTTTTCATTGCTTGAATATCCATGTAAATGTGTTTTATTTCTCTTTCTTGATTTTTATGGTTGATGCATTGTGGTTATTTGCAGTTCTCTTCTTCTAGTGTTCACTTCGACTTTGATTTTGTTCAAAACGGGCTCATGGTGCGGAGATCCGGACCGTTGTTTTGATGGGCCGTGCCCTGAAAATCTTCCCGATTGGATGATCTTAGCCGCAGAATCTTTGTCCTTTTCCCAGTCGAATGTGGACCGTTGCTGCAATTTTCTCCTTTAACAGGCTTGTTTTCAGAACACGGGTCGAATGGCTAGGATTGTACTGTTTTGGGAGATTTTCGGGTCTGCATCACCAAAATGTAGGCCTGGTGGGCTAGGTTTGTGTGTTTTAGGAGATTTTGGGGTCTGGATCACCCAAATGTAGGCCCGGCCTGAGGACTCTATACGCATCCTCCACTGGCGGACCATGATATGGTTCGTCTCCTTTCTTTTTGTATTTTTCGTGAAATGGGGGAGTTAGGGTCCATGTCTTGGAAATGATAGGGTCTGAAGATAATGCAATACTGACATTGTCGTGTTGCTTCCCTTTTCTTTTGTCTCTTCCTTCTTAATGTATGCAAATTGAAACAATGTTTTGTGTTAATTGGTAAGAGGAATAATGTATTTCATTTCATTTTATTTTTTTATTGATACTTAGGGAAAATAATTTTTTCCTTATATGATTTATAGTCACCGATTCGATTAGAGATATGAGCCACGTTTGGATGCATTAGGGGTCCGTTTGGATGCCTGTAAATGGGCCAACTTGTAAATGATTTACAGGTAAATTATTTACACTCTGCGTGTTTGGATGGCCTTTTTGGCCTGTAAATCATTTACAGCATTTAGCCCCATCTCATTAACAGGCAAAAAGTTCGATTTCATTTACAGGCTCTCCATCTACAGCCTAACAGCTGTAAATGGAAAGATTGGCTCTACATTTACAGGACAATTTACAGGCTATTCAAACACAGAAAATCATTTACGGCTTAAAGCCAAACAGGACAGGCTGTAAATGATTTACACATGTAAATCATTTACAACTTGAACCATTTAGAGGCATCCAAACGAGTTGGGTCAGAAACATTCATTTTAATCAAGAGAGGATAAAAAAAAGAAGAAGAAAAAAAAGAAGGAAGAGAGATTAATGATTTTTCCTAGTATATGTGATAAGGAAAATAGTGCTCAGATTGCAGTTATTTACCTTGCAGCCCAGCTTGAAAGTTATGTAATCGAGATTTGGAGCACAGATCGCAGTGTGGACGAAATTACAATTTCATCATTTCCACTTTCTTGGTCTGTAGTCTGATTTGATAGTCCATCTAAGCACACCTATAATTTTATTTGATTTTTTATTTTTGTTGGAATTATGGTTTGGGGATGATCGGTACTGTGATGATGTTTGTGCTAGTTATGTTTCTCTCATTTTGCATGCAACATTTCCGCATGTTATAAAAGGTTATGGGAACTGTTTTTTATGATGATTGATGGAATTCGATTTGTATAACATATGTAGTTTTAATTTCTCAATAGCTCGTATGTTTCTGGAGATGATGGATTAATGATTCTTTGATGCTTACATTATTCTCTAATGATGGTTTTAGAGGACTTTGATTTACAATCTTGTCATTGATTATGATGTATTTTGGGCAAGTTTCGTAATACCAGTATGGATGTTGTATTGTCCAGCAGAAAAAAAAAAAACTGATATGAATTAGTTTTTATTGGCTGTCCAGGTGCCATATCTTTGTGAATTTTGGTAAAACAAAAACAAGATCTCAAAACTATCAGACAAACAAGGGGGGGGGGGGGGGGGGGGGGGGGGGGGGGTGAGAGAAGAGAAATGCATAGTTTGATACTTAATTTTTCTTCGTGTATTGATTGGCTTTCTGGTATGGTTGACATTGTTTGTCTATCCAATGTTGGAATTTGGATGCAATGCTGAATGCTGAGTTTTGACTTTAACACTAACCCTTTCTTCATCAGTAAGACAAAATTTATTGTGGATGAAGAAAAAGAGATAATGAGAATAGCCGCAGTATAAGAGTTCAACAGCAAGAGGGAGCTGTGGTTAACCGCTTCCTGAGCTGACAAATTTGCTACATCATTTGCCTCTTGCCTAACAACATCAAAAGAAATATTTGTGAGTTCAGTTTTCTAACCTGTTTGGTAGACACCTAAAAATGAGTTCATCTCATTTTAACAGTAAGTATGTGTTATATCTTGATATCTAATACATAATGAGTTCATGTTAACAGTAATTATATATTAGAGAGGAAGATCTCTAATACTTTATTTTCTTTAATGAACTCAGTTTTAGGCATCTACCAAACAGGGCCTTAGTTCATAAATCAATTAAGGCAAAGGCATTGTGTATTTATGTGTGAAATGTAGCACAACATGTGCAGTAGACCTTTACAACTCTAAAAGAGAACCCCTTCGTCACTAAAACTAAGAGAAGAAATCAAGAAAAATAATGAAAAAAAAAAAGAAGTCTCACGAGTATTGAGCATTGCATTTTTGGCCTGCGATGAACATATTGTCCAGTTCATTGTGAACTTTGGTATGGCCTATTCTCAACTGAATGTCGTAACAGAAACCACTGATTCCCAATACATATGCTACATGCTGGTTGATATTTTGAACCATGGTTTTGCATCTATTTATAGGGGAACACTCTAGTGTTGCTGCTACCACTATAAGTAACAGTGGCAACACACTATTGCAGGCCCCATGTAGTGTGTGGATGCATCCAACCCGTCAAAAAGGTTCTCCCCACCATGATGGTTACATGCCCCCAAAATTAGGCTGATCTAATCAGCAAGTGGCCACGCCATAAACAATAAAACCACAAACCAATAAATTCAAGTGGTGGGCCCACCTGATGATTGATTGTCCTGATTCTGGGGCATCCATCATCTTGGTGAGCTGCACCTTTTGGACTGGTTGGATTCCAAACAAATACCACATATGGGTCTCATCAATTGAATTTGGGGGGTTTTGGGGGAGTCGAACATTGTTTTCCACTGTGTAGCTGCTGATAGTTGGATTCGGCTGATTTTTGAGCTGGACGTTCATCATGGTGGGCCGAATCTGTTGGATCGGTTGGATGTCATCTACACACCACGTGGGGCCAACAGTAATGGTAACGGTGAATGTAATGGTAACAGTGACTGGTTGGCTTCCAAACAAATGCCACATGGGCCTCATCAATTGAATTTGAGGGGTTTTGGGGGAGTTGAACATTGTTTTCCACTGTAGCTGCTGATGATTGGATTCGGCTGATTTTTTAGCTGGGGTGCTCATCGTGGTGGGCCGAAACTGTTGGATCAGTTGGATGTCATCTACATGCCACGTGGGGCCCACAGTAATGGTAACGGACCCAACGGTGACTGTAATGGTCATTTTTTTTTTTTTCAGAAGGCCATGTATTGGACCGTTATCAGCCGTTACAGGCTGTTATTTATTGCGTAACAGTCCTCACTGTTACTGTAACATCGTTAGTAACCATTTTGAATACCATGCCCACAATAGCAAGGTATCATTGTTAATTATGGTAATATTGATGCCACTGTAGCATTGTCCTTGTTTATATAGTTCTCTCTTCTTTTTTTTTTTGTTCCTTTTTTATGTCATGTTCCTTGGAACAATGGGCTTGCAAACCCAAGAGCAAGGCTCTAGATTACAGTAGAACAAAGGTCTGATGATATCTGGGTTAGATGGACTTTTAAGGTCCATATCTAGGATGGGATGGGCTGTGGATTATTTAATGCTTTTAAAAATGATCCACCTTTTTTCTTCCAGGGCATGGAAAGTCATTCTACTTTTCAAAAATAAAAATAAAAATTGTCAATTCTACGTCTTCGATGCACCATGCTTGAACGATATGTGAATGCCACGGTGCCATGCCATCATTGCTCTCAGTTGTGTTTGTATGATGTAACTTGGAAACAAACATGTCTAGTAGTGCCCGACACAGACATGCAGTTCACACACATCTGTACAGACATGAAAATATTGGACAATGTATTATTACATATTAGTTCATAAATGCATAAAATGAATAAAATTGGTAAATAATCTCTTTTTTTAAAAAAAAAAGTTAAATTACTGGAAATGTGTTAGAAAATTATAAATAGGAGACGGGTACTGCTAAAATACAAGAGTTGAAGGTAAATTAAGGTTTTATCTTAATTCCAATGTTTCAGTCTGTCATGTTTGTATTTATTTATTTAGCAACAAAATCATGTTGCTTTAGGAAAAAAGATGAGTGAATGGAAAAGGTTCCTTTGAGTCAACATCTTCCGATAGGAAAAGTTCATTAGAGGTAACATGAACAATCATGAAAGTTATTGCTTACTTGGGTTATGCAAGCAATCTAGTTCTCAGCAGGCTTTTTTTTTTTTTTTTTTTTTCATATCACTTGTATGTACATTTGCTAACGAATGATCTGTTGAAAAGGTGGACCATGAAGGTCACCTAGTGCAATAATCACAGCTCAGTCACTCATCAGGCAGACCAAGCATGTACATTGAATCAGATCATCAACGGATCTGATTTAGACTGTCCATTGTTTTCATCCAAGGGTGGTCCCTGCCTACTTGATGAGTGGATCTACCTACCTTTTCTGTAGGTGATCTTCATGATTCACCTTTTGCACATATCGGATGTCTAACAAGTGATCCATTGCATAGGTGATCACCTTTTCTGTAGGTGATCTTCATGATTCACCTTTTGCACATATCGGATGTCTAGCAAGTGATGCATTGCGTGCTTACTGCATTGCATGTGAAGTTCACATGCAGAGCATTGTAGGTGATCGTTCCTCCTTAATTAACTTTGCATGATTTACCTGCCATTGCCAAAAAAAAAAACTCTCTGAAGCACGTAGATTGTTTTCCTTTGTGTCACTTTCCTTCCATGTAAAAGAATAAATTGCCAAGTGTGAGGGAATTTTAACTATGTCTCTTCCATCATTTGCCTTTCTCTATATACACTTTCACTCTGCGCATGTGTCCTCCCTGTATTGTATGGAAATTTTGCCAATGAGAACATTAAATTCACTGCCACATGGTATTAAACAGTAAAATTTTGTTATCACTCAGTTTCCATAAAATGCATTGATAATGACTCATCGATATCATTTTTTGTAGGATTGCAGGCCTTAAGATGGTTCAAATTACTCTGATTTCAACTTTCAAGAGGCATAAGGGCATATACGGAAGCCACAATACAGTTGTTTCTTCAGTCTGTTTTTCACTGTATGACCTTTCTTAAACTGGGAAAGAAAGTAAGAAACAGACAAGAACCAGCTTATCTTCTGCCATTCAATCTGCACAAATGGACGTATCAAGTTCGTTAACAGGGGATGATGATTCTACTGCTCTAGGGTCAAATGATCAGGCTCACCTACAGGTTAAAGGGCCACATGGAAGAAAACCTCTTATACTTCCCGATAGCGATATAGATGGTTTATTGGAGTGTCCTGTGTGTAGTAATTCAATGTATCCACCAATTCAGCAGGTTCGGATGTCTTCAACTTTGATTCCTTGATTAGGCTTAATGCAATTCTGTACCCATTTTATTTACCTATGCATCTTTGCATCTGTTACCACGAGCTCTAATTAATACTTGTCATTTGCACCATTATTTTTCCATGCAATGATCGCGGGGTTGGGTGGGTTGTTGAATTTTGGAGACTTGAATGAGAGGGTTGGGGAACGATAAAAAACTTTGGTTTCGGAAAGACTGTTGGATGAACAAAATTACTCTAGAAAAGATCTCCTCATCTATACTCCATACGCCCGAGGAATCTTCATCATTTTTGCAGGAACCTGTGTGGACTCTGAAATACCCTTGGTAGTTGATCTTCTGAATCGTTTGCATAGGCTGCCTTATTTCCTTTCATTGAAGATGAGCTTGTGTGGATCCTATCCTCCAAAGGTCTGTTTCTTCTTCTTCTTCTTTTTTAAAAAATTTGGTTTTCTGCCCAGGTTCTAGGCTGCCTTGGTAAAAGAAAAATCTGGGGGTCTGACATTCCATCCTGGGTGGAAGCCTCTATTTGGACTACTGTAGCTAATGTAATCATCACAACAGATAAACTTCAAATGCAGTTGGTCTATTTCCAATGCTTGTATGGTGTGGGAAGGATTTATAGTTGATGGATTGTCTATATATATGTGGTATAGTGCTGCCTGGAAGATTTGATCTAGTTTCTTCAGTCCTTTTGAAGTCGTTTGGGTCAAGTCGGATTCGATTGCCAAGCTAGTGTAAGGGTGGAGTACTGGTTCCTTCAATCTTGGCGGTAATGCTCTATGGAAGATGCTTCCCCATACCATTATGTGGGGAATTTGGAAAGAGAACCAAAAGATTATTTAAAGAGGAATCTTGTATTCTAAGATCATTTTCTCTATAGTCTGTGGGGGAGTTCTTTGGAAATTCTCTGTAGTTGGTTTGGCACACTAAGTTATTGAAGTCCTAAGTCCATTTATGCTTTTACTAGTAGTTGACTGTGACAAGAGGTAAATATTCACTCTTTCTACGAATAACCCTACCTAGATTCCTGACCTTATAATGACCATCCATATCTTGTCTAGGTTATATTGAACATCAACATTGCCCTTCCGATCGTCCCAACTGTTACCTTTCTCCCAACAACTATCATGGTGATCCACATTGATATGCATCACCTCATTATGAAACCATACAACAACATGTTGGTTATCTGGAAATGGACTGTCATAAGAAGTCATGTGAGAACTAGACAGGGTTGAGAAGTCACGGGAAGAGGAGTTGAGATGACTTAAGGAGGGGACACAAAGGTTAGAGAAGACATCGGAGGAAGAGATGAGAAAGCTTGAATAATTAGTCAAGAGTTTCCTAAAACTGGCCGAAGCTCATTTTGATTGCTAGAAGCAGGGAAAATTAATATGAATCCAAGTCCACTTTGTCTAAAGATATAGATAAAGATGCATCTGAAAGTGGTGCAATCCACGCTGAGTCCACCATTGGATCCATGGATGGGTCTATTGATCGGTCAACAGACAGATCAGATGAAGGGTCAACTGAATCCAAAGATCAGTTAACAGAGGATCTGATATGGAACTGTGGTATGAGCCAATGACAAACTCTATGGAGATTGACAACTGGGTACCCTCTCAAAGATGATAATATATGTGCAGAGATCAAAGGGACAACAATGGAATGGCAGCGGACCATAATAGCCAATGAAAGCTGATTAGCAACAACGGATGATGCCAAGATCCACAATCTAACCGACAAAAACGAGAAATGTGCATCCACAACATCTGCCTTCTGCGCTACCGCTCCAAAGAAACAGTGGACCACCTCGCACTGTCCTTTCTTTTCTGATATCTGGTGGAGCATTCTTAGAATGTTCGGGGTAGCGTGGGTCATGCTAAATTCAACGGACGATCTCCTTTGTGGGTGGCAAACAGATTTCGGGAGGGGTGATGGGAAAAAGAAAGTGGAGAATCTTGTTTCTAGCAGTCTTGTGGGCAATTTGGGCAGAAATGAATAATCAATGTTTTAGAAATTCTAGTGTTTCTGCAGCAGGGGTGTTCTCTTATTTATTTATTTATTTGGGGGGGGGGGGGGGGGGGGAGTTAAACCATGTTATTAGAGATTATGAAAAAGGTTCTAAATTAAAATTAAGGGCATTTAGGTAATTTGTTGAAGATGGCAGAATTTTCACGTAAATCTGTAGTTTTTGGAATGGCTAAAACTTTGTGTTATTAAAGAATATGGAGAGGGTTCTAAATTAAAAGTAAGGGCATTTAGGTAATTTGTTGAAGATGGCAGAATTTTCACGTAAATCTGTAGTTTTCGGAATGGCTAAAACTTTGTGTTATTAAAAGATATGGAGAGGGTTCTAAATTAAAAGTAAGGGCACTTAGGTAATTTCTTGAAGATGGCAGAATTTTCACGTAAATCTGTAGTTTTCGGAATGGCTAAAACTTTGTGTTATTAAAGAATATGGAGAGGGTTCTAAATTAAAAGTAAGGGCATTTAGGTAATTAGGTGAGGAGGACGCTCTTGTACTTCTCAGAATGAGGAACCTTCAATACTTTGGTAGAGTTCGATGGTTGATTTACAGGCACTAAGAAATTGTTTGCGTGGCATATGATAAAGTCGAACTAAACCGTATAAATCATGTGCCCTGATTTAGATGACTCTTTTACTGAAAGTTAGATTTGCTTCCCTAACTGGCTGATTAGTGGATATTTAATAGATTTGCTTCCCTAACTGGCTGATTAGTGGATATTTAACAGAGGGTGAAAATGTAAACAATCAGGGGTCCGAATTCAACTACCAAAAAAAAAAAAAAAAAAGCTTCTTAACCAGAGATTAATATTGTTAAATCGCTTTTAATTTGGGTGATGATGCATCTAAGGTTTTTCCCACTACTTAAATTGTTCAATTGAGTTAATGGATGCTATGTGCACAATTTCAAAGTTATTGAGTCTCAGCCATCAAACCTTGCCAGAGTATCAGATAACTCCACCTTTTCAACCACTTCTCTACCTTTTCCTCTCACATCTCCCAAACTATTTCCTCTCTCCACATGCATTGAATGCAGCCATGTCGTACTTGTATATGTAAAGGTCTACCCTCCATCCAATCTCCAAAAAAATCGCAGGAAAGGAAAATCCTACAGCAATGTGTATGAACAACTTTGCAATGACTAGGACTCTTAAGCTGCCTTACCTGAACCAAGGTGTTTCGTATCCGTTACGATACGCCCGTAAAGGCCGATACGTATAGGTAACAGCCATTACCGTTACACGATATGGGGGTGAAACGGGGTAGTTGATTTTTTGGGACCGCATCGACCGTTACGATGGCCGTTATAGGGCATAATGACCGTTACCCTCGTAACGGTCGAAAAATGGCCACTTTTTTTTTTTTTTCCTATTTAAATCCATTTTCTCCCATTTTTTACTTTTTTCATTCCAAAAACTCTCCTAGATCATTTTACAATAGATTTTGAACACTCTTACTATAGTTTTTAATATTAAAATCGTAGTTTGAAGTGATTTGAGCGAATAGAAGTTCCGATGGGCTTTTTTTTTTCAAAAAATTGAAAAAGTAGTATTTATGCAATTTTTCTTATTTCTAGTTTTAATGCTTGATTGTGATGTGTAAGCATTAGATATATGTAATCATGTTCACAAATTCACTAGACAACCCGATATAACACTCTCACCAAAGAGCGGACCGTTACACTACCATAAACATGTTTAAAATAGAAAATAAATACATATTTGAAAATTTTACATTATTTTTTATTTTCTAAATATTTTTTCAGAATTTTTCGGTCAAAAGAAAATTTTCAACCGTTACGGTTGTCATAACAGTCGTTACGCCCCCGTATCGGCCGTTACAGCCGATACCCGTATCGGTAATGGTGGTGACCGTTACGGCCACCGTTACCGATACGGAATACCTTGACCTGAACGCTTCTACTTATTTTAGTTTTTCCCATGCTGACATTTGGAGAACTTGAACTCTCCTTGATATGATGGCACTTCAGAACCTATATGGACAAATGCCTATTTCTGTCATTGAAAAGTGCCACATGTTGAACACTTTCGGTAAATTGACCAGCCGAATGCTTTAACCATGTCTGTATAGGCATATTAAGTCGTCATCATCATCATCTAAGCCTTATCCCAATTAATTGGGGTAGGCTACATTAATCCTGTTCCACCATTCCACTCTATCAAGGGCCATAACTTCAGGAAATGCTGTTGCATGAGTTTGGAATTTCATAGTTGTTGCGGATTCATGATGGAAGTTCTGATATAAGTTTGTTGCCAGCTAGCTGCCTACTTGATGCAACCCTCCTTTATCCAGGCTTCTGACCAGTGAAGACAGTACAAAAGTCCCACAGGCGCAATGACAGAGACTATTATCTTATACTATCTAATAATGTGTAACATAGTTTTATTACAATCAACGAGTAATCAAATACTTAAATTATAAAAAGTATAAAAATATAATTCATCTATAAAAAATCTATTGCACTAGCTAGTCAATCAGCTGCCGTATTGTGCAAATACTCAAAAACATTGGAAATTATCTAGTAAGAAAATAGGACCATGCCTGATCCGCATATAGTTGTCAATACATATCTGGAAACCAGGTACACAGGTGGCCTGCCTAATGATTTTTTCACCTGTCAATCTCCATCAATCTACCTTTTGCACAGCTCAGATGTCATCTGCAAGAAAAGCAATTCCTACTTGACTGCCAGTGTTTTTTTAAACCATGCTTTATGTTTCTCATCTGATTTTGCTGATCCTCGTTGTTCTATTTATGCAGTGTCCAAGTGGCCATACCCTGTGCTTTGATTGCAAATCGAAAGTCAACAACAAGTGCCCGATTTGCAGAAAGGAAATTGGCAATATTAGATGCTTGGCACTCGAAAAGCTTGCTGTTTCCCTCCACTTGCCATGCACTTATCACTATCTCGGATGTGAGGAGATGTTCCCTTACTATAGTAAACTGAAGCACGAGGCGCAGTGTGTTTTCAGGCCATATAGCTGCCCCCATCCAGGTTCGGATTGCTCGTTTACGGGTGACGTTCCGACTCTGTTGACTCACCTGAGAGAGAGTCATAAGGTGGATCTTCAATCGGGCTGCACTTTTAACCATCGGTATGTGAAGCAGGACCCGTGTTCGGTTGATAACGTGTCGTGGACACTAACTGTAAGTTTGGTTTGCCTTCTCTTTTATGATATGTATGGGTTTCATTATTCATGAGATGCTAAATGTCAGGTACTAGAAGTTTGTTGAAAAGCTTTATGAGCCAAGCCGGGTCCGATCAAGACTCTGGGTTGATTTGAAGGATTATATTGATTTATTTGAACCTTCAGATTATTCCATTTTGAACTAAAAAATACCCAAATGAGTGCTTGAGAGACCTGATCGAGGCCCGCAATTATTAGATTTGTGGATTGATTATTCGAAGGATGCCGAAAAGAGACTTCTTTATTAACTCTGCCAGGCACTCAAAAACTGACCAATTCCATTTGACCCAATTAAGACTCTCGTCGAGTTTAGGGCGTTGTAGTTTTGATTAATGGTGTGTTTGTTTCCAACACATCATGAAATTTCATGATATTTGTTGCAACCAAACACACCCACTTGGAAGAAGTAAACTTAGATCAGTTGCTGCCCCATAGATTACTCGTAGAACTTGAGTGATTTGACATTGACATTTGCTTTATAACAATTCAACCTAGATCAGATGTGGGAATGTTTTTCATTCCAATTAGAAATCCATCTGCAATGCCATTTTCTGGTACTGACCTTTTCATTTCTTCTTCTTCTTCTTTTTTTTTTTTTCTCTTCTTCATTAAAAGCTCTTCAACTGCTTTGGCCACTATTTCTGCCTCCACTTTGAAGCCTTCCGGCTTGGAACTGAGCCGGTCTACATGGCTTTCCTCCGCTTCATGGGTGAGGAATCTGATGCTAGGAAATTTGGGTATTGTCTTGAGGTTGGTGGCAATGGACGGAAGCTGACCTGGCAAGGTATTCCACGGAGCATCCGGGCTCACCACCGGAGCGTCCGCGACAGCCATGATGGCCTCATAGTCCAGAGGAGCCTGGCCTTGTATTTCTCGGGGGGTGACCGAAAGGAACTGAAGCTGAGAGTCACCGGGAGGATATGGAAGGACCTCTGAAACTGTTAAGATGAGCAAGAAAAGAAAAGCCACGACAACTGAACTTTTTTCTGCCTTCCCCCACGTTCTTCAAAATGAGAATGGTGAAATGTCTACTAGTTTTGGCACTGTTTGGCAGTCAGCGAAAAGAAAATGTGAAAAGGTGTTTTGCATGGGGCCTTTCAACAAATCACAATGCATTTCATGTGTGTGGGTCTTAACATTTCATTGTTTATAGGTTGCCTGATCAGACGGTGATAAAGGAGCTGTGATTTGTGGTGGTTGGAATGGGTTCCACTTCAGGTGCAGCAAACTTCAGTGCTATTGTGTTTTGTGGCTATTATTACCAATATCTGTAGTTTGGTCTGTATTTTCATGAGCGAATGAGCCTCTCTCCTTGGATTATCAATATAAAATACCAATTACTCTCTCGAAAGTATTTCTTTTCAGAGCAAATATACTTCCTCAAGGTGCTCACATGCAGTAGCACATGCCAACAATGTGAGTTCAGAACTGTTCACCTGGTGGGCCTTAATGTGTGGATGCCCTCGATTAAAAATCAGGTTGGTTTGCTCATCCTGTGGGCCACACAAGTACGCTTGTGTGGTTTGCTGGTCAAATTTTTACCCGTCCATTTCTTTTGCAGGTTATTGTCTGCCAGATGAATGGACCTGCCTGAGCTTTTAGCTCAGGGTAATGGGTGGCAGGTTGAGTTAGTGTTAGAATTCTCAGCTTGTTCAGTAAGCGGTTTGGACTTGGGCTGAACCAGACCTAACCAGAACCCAACCCATTGCCACCCTGTAAGAAAGAGAGAGAGAGAGAGAGAGAGAGAGAGAGAGAGAGAAGGTTCCTTACCATTATTATGTACTGAGAGTTTGCTAGTTGAATCAAACAAACAGTAACCTTTTTTCTTTTCTTTTCTTTTTTGTTAGCTTGTTAGTACACAACACTGTCAGTTCACAGTTAGCCACTCCCACTAGGGAATTGATATGAGGACCTCAGTGTTGAAACGAGGTATCGTTCACTCAGTCTACCACTTAGCTACGGATCAGGATAAACAAACAACAACCTCACACATCCAGAAAGATATACTTTACCATTCCCTCAAACAAGGGTTTAACATAAATATTTCAATAAATATCAAGTTAAAGAGTCAGGTCTTCTAGTCGGCCCCCCTCTGCTCAACATCCAGTTAACTCCAGTTTTCAAACTGTGGTTTCACATGCCTATCTCGCAGTTGGTCTTGTCTGCGGTGTATCTGAGCTTGTGTATCAGCCGTTGGCGCTGAAAATCAGGACAGTCAGCTCATCGGGCTATAACTCGGTTGTTGGTCTCCATCTATCATAGAGTGATGGTTGATATGCCGCACTGAGGTATTGCTTGTGTGTGCAGGTAACTTGAAACATTCAACAGGTCGATTAGTGGAAAACGGTCGGGATGATAAATGGTCTTCGATCTGAATTTGGATGATGACCTACCTACAGTTGGCCCTGCAATTTGGACTTTTAATTTTATTTAATGTTATAGTACTTGTACGGTTTCTGAGTTCCAGTATATCAACTATGGCATTCTACCAAAGTAGCAATTAATTTCCCAAAGGCACGTTCCAACAAAGCCGAAGAGCTTTGGCTTTGTTGGAACATGCAAAGGTTTACATGCACAAAGGAATCCATGTCAGTTATCTAACAAAAAAATAAAGCAGAAAATCAAAATAACGAAAGTATTGTTGGATAGCCAAGTAATGTTATAGTCATTGTTTTTCAGACAAATTTGCCGCTACAAGGAAGATCCTTGATGCACTTGGTCTTACCAACTCTACGTCCATGATATAACAACTATCCTCTTTGATGAACAACTTTGATAAGGTGCACATGCCATCTTGGCCACACGAATCTAAGCTTGCTCATACTGATTTGTCCACATGAAATATTAAAGAGAGAAAACCTAGAGGAGAAACTAGAAAGAAGAAAAGGAAAATGATTTTCTATATGTCGCAATGAAAAATGAGATGCATTTATAAAGAGATAAGAGATAGCTATTGGGGTTGAAGGCGCATGCGGGTAGTGCATTAATAACAAGTTGGTGCATGCCGATTCATTAATTGCTGGTGCATGACTCCACTTTGCCCATGCGTGCATAATTGTAGCATCACCCTTGTAAAAAAAAAGAAAAAAAAGAAGAAGAAATGACCAGGTTAAAGGCATGCCACACCATATCGCACTGTGTCTTGCCACAACCACAACTCGTGCATGTGCAAGGTTGCACCCATAAAATATTCTTGATTCCCACGTAAAAATAAGTGGAGGATTCTAATATAAAAACTTTAGTTTCCTAGCTCCTTTCTAATGTGAGATTAAACCCAATACTAGAAAACAAAGATGATAATCAAAACCATAAGATAAGGAATTTTATTTTTTTTTTCAATTTTTAAATTTATTTTTCTAATAATTCTCCACAATTTAAAAATTAGGAAAAACAATAAAGATAGACAAAAAAAAAAAAAAAAAAACCAACTGGACAAATCAATGAAATGAAATGCAGTAGAAAAGATATCTTATAGATTTGAACATTACCTAGTGTAAACGTACATGGTTTGTTGGATGGTAATAACATAGAGTTTTGAACTAGCCTCCCACAATGACATCCCAAACATATTATATGTATAACATTTCGGAGCAACTGGAATTTCTTAAGCCAGCACATTATGGTCATGTGCTTTATCCCGGTTTCATGAGTGCTCTAGAAAATGTCACAATCTCATAATAAGTAGCCTCACTTCCACACACATATATATGAATCCATCAGTGATGTACCTACGGCTAAATATTCCATTGTATCATAATTATAGAACTCATTAAGGACATCATCTAACCTTCTGTTACATCATAGGAATACGATTCTCAATTCCTACATATGCAGTGCTGATATCAAATCATTTAAAACAACTTGTTACCCATTGAATCTAGTTCTTGAGATCCTCAGTCATACAGGTTGGGTTCCCATTGCTGGTAATTTATTTACATAAGAATCAACCTTATTCTCCTCGATGTACTCATCACTAACTCTCTAGCTAGCACTTAGAAAATCTATTAGATTCTCCTTGAACCTCACAAAGTTAAGTGCAACAATCACATCCCGGATTAATTGCTTGACTAAGTTGTCTTATATGTATATGTCTACATTTATCATTATAGGTCTTATTATTTTTTCCTTAGTTATCATAGCTTGGCTATCATAATTTAATGCAATTTCCATCATGAGTTTACCCCGCATAAGTATATCTGAAAGCAAATTCTTCAGCTATTCATCTTCTTCACTTGCAATTGCAAGAGCAATAAACTTAAACTCTATCGTGGATTAAGAGATACTAGTTTACTTTTTAGACATTTAGGACATTACAACTCCTCCAATAGTGAACATATAGCTACTCGTGGACTTAGATTCTATTAAATTTGATATCTAATTTGCATCACTGTACCCCTCTATCATAACTAGATATTTAGTATACTTAAAACTATAGCTTGAAGTCTTTTTCAAGTATCTTAGTACTTTATTTATGCCATTCTAGTAAGTTTTTTTAGCATTACTGCTATATCTACTTAGCTTACCAATTGTATATGCAATATCAAGTCTGGCGCAATTCATTAAATAAATCAAATGGGCAATAACATTAGAATACTTAAGTTGTAAAACACTATCACCTTTATTTTTACACAATTTCATATGAGGATTAAAAAGAGTGCTTGTAAGTGTAAAATCAAGAAAATTATATTTTCTTACAATTTTTTTAATATAGTATGATGTAACAAAATAATTTTTTTTAATGTTTCATAATTTTAATTCCAAGAATATATTAACCTTTTCACAAGTCTTTCATGTCAAATTGAGAACTCAAAAAGAATTTGGTCTCATTCACCACATCAATATGACTATAAAAAATTAAAATATCATCTACATAAAAACATATGATAATATATGCATTCTCAAACAATTTACTGTACACACATTTATCAGATTCATTTATATGAAAATCATTTGATAATGACACTTTGTTAAATTTCTCATATTATTGCTTTGAATATTTCTTAAAGTCATAAAGAGATTTAACTAATTTACATACTTTATTTTCATGGCCATTAACAATAAACCCATAGGATTAGTCTATGTAAATCTCTTCCTTTAATTCTTCATTCAGAAATACAATTTTCACATCCATTTGATAGATTACAAGATTGTAGATGAAAACAATAGTTATCAATACTTGTATGGTAGTGGTTTTGGTCATAGGTGAATACGTGTCAAAGAAGTTAATACATTTCTTTTACTTATATCCCTTAGCCACAAGCCTGACTTTGAATTTCTCAATAGATCCATCTAGTATAAGATTAGTCTTAAATATCCATTTGCAATCTGCGAGTTCGCTACTCGCGGCAAGTTTCAAGTGTTATTGTGCAAGATATAATATATTTCATTATTTATGGCTTCTTAACTAAAAAGTAGCATTAGGAGAGCTCATAACATCAATAATGTTGAGCTCATAACCTCAACATTATTTATTTACTCTAACCTTCTTACTTATAGATTCTTGGGTTAATCTATTATATCATTATCTATATCAATTTTTAAAGTCGAGTCTACCACTTGTACAAAAGAGGTAGTTTATATTTAGTTAAGAATATATTTTCTAAGAATTCTATATTTGAGAATTTTATGATAGATCTAACATCAATATGATTGTGAGATTTCAATACTAAGAATATATATATGCTTTGTTATTTTGCGCATAACTAATGAATGCATAATCAAGATTTTTGTTTTCATGGGTAAAGGTACCCATACTACAGCTATGCACCCTCACACTGATACCACAAATTTAGAGCTTTATTCTTTCACATATCATAAGGAATTTTATCTAAATACTTGTGAGGTACACGATTAAGAATATGTTATGTAGTAAGGAAAACTTCTCTCTACAGAATAAAGGGTATATCAGAAATAAAAAGTATAGTATTTACCATGTTCATCGAAGTTATATATATATATATATATTTTTTCAGCTATATCATTTTTCTAACGTAAATATAGAGTGGTATCTCATGAAAAAATCTCTTTTGATTCACGGTATGATGCAAAGTTGTGAGAAATATATTCTCCACCTCTATCGAATCTTAAAACCTTTACTTTTCTTTATAATTGGTTATTTACTTCATTCACATAAGTTATGAATGTCGCTTTTATTTCATCTTTATTCTTAATTAGATTTATTTTTACATATTTGAAGTAATCATCTATGAATCTTATAAAATATTATTTCCTCCACGAGTTACAATATTTTTCAAGTTGCATATATCATTGTGAATAAAATTCAGAACTTGGGTGTTTCTTTTAGCTCATTTGAATGGTTTCTTGGAATATTTGGATTGCACACTAATTTCATATTTGTTTTGATTTTCCATTTCAATTTTAGAAACAAGTCCCATATTAATCATGCTCTTAAGAGAATGATAATTTACATGTCCTAATCTAACATGCCACATACAAAGTGTCTCAATCAAGTGAAAAAACTAATACTTTTTTTTTCATAACACTTAGCTTAAACAAGCCATTAGATACATTACATTTTCTAACAAATGTACTAGTTTTCGAGATTACGCATTTTTTTCATATTAAAAAACTAACTTAAACCCATTCTTGTCAATTGTAGAGTTAGAGATAAGATTCTTTCGAAGATTCGATACATGTAGAATATCTAATATATTTATCACGTTGCCGAATGTAGGCTTCAAGCTCACTTTTCCTTTGCCAGTGACATTTACCTTGGATGATTTCTTGATGAAAATTTCATTCCATCCTTTACATTCTCATAAAAGAAAAAAGTGCTTCGGTCATGGCATAAGTACTATGTGGGTCTAGAGTCAGTGATGACCCAATTTACATTCCTTAGCAAAGTGACATTTTTTTCCACATACATAGCACCATTCACCTTCTTGCACTTTTTTAGGTTTGTCTTCTTCACAATTAGCTTAGATTTATCTTAAACATTTAAATTCTTCTGCATATTAAAACTTAATCTAATTAGACCATTTTACCATTTAAATGAAAGGAAATAAAGAAGATAAGAATCCAACCAGATATCCTAGTCTCATGGAAGAGGAACAAAATGGACACTAAACCTACCATAAAAAATATTATCCCAGAAAGAAGAAAAAAATACATTAGATATGTATGTGGTTTTTTATATGTTTATATACTCGTGGATTGTATATAATTTTAAGAATGAATATTTTCAGGCCCGTGTCCTAGTAACCGTTCCGTTCCATAGGATCCCGCAGTCCTCTCGGACGAATTCCAACAACCCGCGACCTGTAGGTTGCATTTGCGCACGACTCTAAGTCTTATCCTGTAAACCCAAGTTGGCTTGACCCAAGACCTGTGCCATTGCGACTGCATCGTCGCCGCGGTTCCAACGCCATGTCTCGTACGCTAATCCGACGTCTAGATCATAAAATGTGGCCCGCGCATGATTCTGACCATTGATCGTATGATTGTGGGACTCACCTATCCCAAATATGATTATTCCCTAGCAAGCACTCATCACCCTAACCTACCTACCTACCTACCTACCCTACCCTAGCCACCCCGGTCCCTAACCCATAATTACTTTTTTTTCTTCCCCATGAGAGCATGCCTTACACAAGCTATGATTGCCTTACAAAGCAATAATCTCTCTCTCCCTCTTATCTCTCTCTTCCTCCCTCTTTCTTCTTCATTACTCTCTAGCAAGAGCCATGGATTTCCAAAAAAATCCAGCAACTTCCTCTCCCTGACCCTCCCAATCTAATGATCAAGACTTCATCTCAACCATTGAATATTGCTCCCTTGAAGCATTAGAAGCCATTGATGGTAGTAGAAGTCCTAAAATTGAAGGTGGGTGCTTCTATCTCTATCTTTTTTTTCCTTGTTAGTTTAATGGCCTACCTGATGATGTATGTATCTTAACCTAGATGTCTAAGCAGCGAGACACCCTCCATCCGGCAAATAGGGCCCATCTTGTTGCCCAGATTGGGCCTACATGGTTGTACAGACCATACAGGCCTGGTTGAAGGGGAAAAATACAAAGATTAGCTTGATCCCTAGCTGTGTGGACCACCTGTGTGGGCCCTACTATAATATATGAATTTTATCTAAGTCGTTCATCAAGCAGGGCCCACACTGCTGACCGTCCAACAGCATTGTTGCCTGGACCATTTGGAACAGACCCTGATGAAGGGAAACTGCAAGTATCAGTTTATATATATATATATATATATATATATATATATATATATAAATTAAATAAGTAATTAAATAAATAATGTAGTGGGGTGGCCCCCTCGCGGGATCCACCAGATGTAGATGTTTCATCTAGGCCGTCCATCCGCTAGAACGTCCAGCAGGCCTGGATGAAATGAAAACACAAATATCAACTCTATTCACAGCCGAGGTGGGACACACGTGTGGACCCACCTCTGATGTACATGTTTCATATATGTCATCCGTCTATCCAGATGGTAGGTCCCATGCAGCTCCGAGTTGTTGTTGACGTCAGCAAGTTTTGGGGCCCACCATGATGCAAGGCTTCATCCTCACCATCCAGCTACTGGACGGTGGGTCTCCACTATGAGGTATCTGTTATATCCAAGACGTCCACCAGCTTAGCTGCTGTTGATGTCAGCTAGTTATGTGGCCCCATCACGAGGCATGTATTATATCCTACCGTCCGTCCATTGGGCAGACCGTGGGGCCCACCCACACATGCTACATGTGTGGGGTGGGGCCCACCTTGATGTATATATTCCGCATCCTCACCGTCCGTTGTTGGGACAGTGGGACTCCGCCATGATGTAGTGTTTCATCCACTCTATCCGTTCGTGGACCCCACCATGAGGTATGTGTGAGATCCACACCGTCCAACAAAGGATGGTGAATCCCACCGATGTAAGTGTTTTATCTACTCGGTCCATCTATGGGGCTTGTCCTGGTGGCACATGGCTCCACACGTGGGACCCACATAATGTATGTATTTCATTCACACCGTCCAATCCCTAGACGTGGACGGTGGTCCCACATGATGTTTGTGTTGTGCCCACACCGTCCAGGCTCTGGACAGTGGGTCCCCTGGAGGTGTATGTGTTGCTCCCATGCCTGTGGGGCCCACGTGATATAAGTGCTTCATCCAGCCGTCCAGTCCACTGGACGTGAACCCCCACCATAATGCATGTGTTTCATATCCATACCGATCATCCATTTGTTGGACGTGTAGGCCCAACTGTACTATATAGGCCCACCTGCTGGCTGTGAAGGGCCCACCTACGGTGAGGCCCATTGTGATGTATACCAGGCCCGTATGATGAGGCCCAATATGTTGTGTATGTGGCCCCTATGTGAGGCCCATTATGATACATATCAGGCCTATATGATGAGGACCATTGTGATGTATATGTGGCCTATATGTGAGGCCCAATGTGATGTATATCGGGCCCATATGGTGAGGCTCGATGTGATGTATATGAGACCCATATGGTGAGACCCAATGTGATGTATATCAGGCCCATATGGTGAGACCTATTGGGAAGTATTTGAGGCCCAGGTGCGAGGCCCATTGTGATGTAATTGAGGCCCAGATATCAGGCCCATTGTGATGTATATTGGGCTCTTATGTGAGGCCCATTATGTTGTATGTGAGGCCATGGGCCCCACCATGTACTTGGCTTTATGTGGGCCACCCCTTGGGAGCAATGTTGGTTAAATGTCCACATTGATGGGCAATGATGGTTAAATGTCCACATTGTGACCTTCCCTTAGGCTTTTGTTAGGCTCATTCTCATCATTCTCTAAGTGGGTTGACCTAAATCATTGGGCCCCATTGATGTTTGCATGGTCCATCTATTCATATTGGGATAACCCAAGATATTAGGCTCCCATTAGTTGCTTATAGGATTTATTCTTTTAATCTTGGAGTCCGTCTAGGACTCATTTGGGCCCCCTAGAGCATATAGCGAGCCATATAATAGTATGAAGAATGAACCTTTTCCGGATCCTTAGGCTTATAGGTAGGCCATCTAGGCCCAACCTTTGTATGAGAAGAGTTCAGCATCGCCATAGACGGATGGATCCGTGCTATCGGATTTGGTATATCCACAGTTGAGGGTCAATCAACTGCTCACCTACGGACCCTGCCTTGCATATAGGCCGATTATCGATGCCGATTAAGAGTATGTGACAACATAGCATCATGATTCATGCCCATACGCATCATTTGCATGACTGTTATGAGATGTGATTGACCATTACATATGTTATAAGGTAGGTTGTTTATGGAACTCCCTGATAGGCGGAGCCGTCCCACATGAGCGCACGATATGCGCAGGATTGATGCATGATTGGACTGTGTGATTCATGCATCTTGCATTATATGTTATGATTGTTATACGCCCTAGTGACATCAGGGTCATGGCCTCCACAGGCATATCGTGGATGACAGGTTTGGACATCGAAAATCTTCTCTTTACATGGGGCACGAAAGATGTCCCTGGGTAAAAGTCCCTAAACCTGACGGTACCAGAAGATGCTCCAACATCGAGACCGAGTGGATGTATGAGCACACGAGTGTCGTATACCAGTAGGGCGCGTCTCTCACTGTGTCGTGGTCGGTTGGAAGGGGGTGTGGCCTTATCCGCCCGAGTGAGGAGGCTTTAAGCTAGGCTGAGTCTGACCAGCTAGCAAGTGGGTCCGGTACCGACGAGTCGAGCTGATATTGGTAGGTGAGTAGTGAGGTCTCTTTTACTCCTTTGGTTACGCTGCTAGGGAGGCGGCAGCCAGTGTGGAATGTATTAGACCCTAGTGATATAAATATTCCAGAGATGAGTTGTACTGATATGTGGTCCCTGAGGAGGACTGGTATGTTTGAGTTGCATCTCGCATATGACCTTGGCCATATAGGCCTTGCATCGCATAGCCTTAGAATGGCTGATAATATTCATGCCCCGCATCGCATAGCCTTGGTACGGTTGATCGCATCCATAGACTTATCAACATGTTTTCGTATTATTTTAATACTATATTCTTGTATTGTTACCTTGCGCACACACTTTTACCACTCTCTAAGCTTTCTATAAGCTTATGTACGAATGATGCATGCAGGTGACGCTAGGACATACCCGTAGCTTAACAGGAACAAGAGCGTGTAGTTGAGCTTCAAAAGTTTCCGTTATTATTATTATTGTATTTCCCTTTATGCGCATTGTATCTTAAAGTTTTTTATTATAGTGGATTTTGTGATAGTGTCTTAGTTATTGTTCATGGGTTATGCTTATGGTTATGCTCGTTACGGAATAAACTCATGCTGAAAAATTCTCCTTGTAGGATTTCAAGATTGGAGCCTGGTATATGGATGCCGGGAGCCGAGAATGGGGTACTACAGAGGCTGTCGGCGCCGGATTCGGCGATTAGAAATTTTGTGAGCCCGGTTTCCAAGTTTGGGGTGTGACAAATATTCTTTTGTATGATAAAAAAGAATAAGATTTTTTATATGAAGTTATTTTTGTATGAATGTCGAATTTACTTTTTAGGTAAAAGGGTTCATCATTATGTAATGTAGGTTGATAGAGTCAGAGTTTGGACGAAAAGTTCACTATTATGCAATGTAGGTTGTGGTGGTCATCTATTAAAGGTCATGGTTGTCATTTATTAAGGGTTGTGGTTGTCATCCATTAAAGTTCATGGTTGTCATGCTTGTCATCCATTAAGGGTTGATTTTGTCATGTACAAGTTATGATTATTATCAATTAAGGGTCATGGTTGTTAAGACAAAATAGTAGTGGATCCATTAAACCTTTGACATCAATATACATGCATTTACAACACCCACCATTATACAATAAGCATAAAAATGAATTGTTAAAACATGTCACACTATAAAAGTATAAAATAGTTAATATACATTCATTCTTTTTATGGTAATACACAATATTAATTTTTGTTGATGATTGGGAAGAATGTGCACTAACCCAATTGTAACTTGTTCGCTTGTATTTTGAGCATATAATTGTTCACCTATATTCTCGTTGAGATATAATTCTAATTTTTCTTAGTATTTTGACAGATTTTTCTTTGTTATAGGGGTTAGATTTTTTCACATATCGCTCTAGCTTCATTCAATGTATCTTATTGGATCTTGTTAGGTACCGAGTAGACCAATTTTTTATAGAAGCTATGGTAAGTTTTTGTCATGTGATATTGAGAATAATAATTACAATAATCGATCTGATACTTACCACAAGCTGTGATTACATGCAAGCAAGGCAACAACATCATATAAAACTCACCACATGTGCATGTCATATTTCTCAGTCAAATTATGTCACTGAAACCCTCCACTATGACTTGAAACTTATCTACAGAAATCGCACCTCGAGATAAATCTTGTTTAGCATTTTCTTTGCCCATTGAATCAATCTTTCCTATAATATTGAAACATTGTCTCTTCCAAAGGTGAAGAAGTGTTGTATTTAATTTCTCATTATATCAAAGAATTTGGTTACGGGGTATTCTCCTACTTCTTTTAACAATGCGTTTACGCTTTCTGAAATGTTCGTGGTTATAATATTATATCTTTTGGTTGGAAAGAATGAAGACGTCATCGTTCTTTATCTATACTAGTAAGCCATTAATATATAGGGGATAAGCCAATTATACATATTGCATGAGCTTTTCAAATTTAACTTGTCTAAATGCCTTAGCAGTTGGCCAAAAGTAATTATTTAACAATTTGTCTTTAGATGTCGTAATTATGTTTGTGAATATGTGATATGCATAATAGTCATGAATTTTATATATAAAAAAAAAGATAGTTGGAACTTTACTCATTAATCTTTTATAACAATCTGATATAATAATAAATCTCGGCATGATTCCAATTACTCTATGTAAATTGCGGAGGAACCAATTTTAGCCATTATTGTTCTCTGACTCCCCAATCTTGTATGCTACTGGGAGAATATGATTATCTTCATTTAATGCCATATATATAAAGATAACACTCTTATACTTTCCTTTTAAAGGCTCCCCATCTACACACAAAATCATTCAAAACAACTGCTAAAAGTTTCTAATGCACTGTCCAAGTGCAACAAAATATCTCTTGAACCTATTCATTTCTTTGTTTACTTACAACTCTGTCAATCTTTATGCTTGCCTTTGTCACCTCATGGAGATAGGTCGAGAGTACTGCATATGAGTCTTTGTAAGATCTCATCATCTCATTCATTGTAATCTATTTACCCTTTCATGCTTTCCTATAGCTGATATCGACTGCGTATTTCTTAGACATTTCATGCATAATATCTATTTTCATCTATATTAGACTCAACTTTATACGACAAGCGGCAAATTCACTACATATTATATTACTTGTTGTACAATAATATCTTCCTCTTTTCTTAAAAGTTGCTCTATAAGTTATCACCCCAAAAGACATACTACATGTATGTTTGGACATGTGTGTCTTTATTTTAAAAACCTCAGCGCCATCTAGTCTTGATGAGTACATCCTCAAATTGTAATTTTCTACAAAACATCTAACCATGTATTTCTGCTTATTTGATTTCAAGATCTTGTACTAAACGTACTTTCATATCACATACTTTCTTTGAATATTCTTTAGTTGGTTCTTTTCCTTAAATATTTGTATGATGACTATTTCATTGGGGTCATCTATCACATCTGGATATCCCAGAATATCCGTGTTAACAAATACGGCATCGACTAGATGTATATCCAGTGGTAAGATATCGAATGAGTTAATGATTCAACAATATCTCCATATTCTAACTGATTGATAAGCTTAAATTCGAATGATGAAGTGAACCAATAGATCATGACATAATGTATTGGTTGATGGGTCGGGGATATTTGTACAATTCTCATTATCCAACAAGAAAAAGATGGCTTCTCACATAACTTGCTAACCATTTGACCATGTCTCGGTGCATTGGTTGATGGCTTGGGGATATCTGTACAGTCTTCATTATCTAGCAAGCAAAAAGATGGCCACTCACAATTAACAACTATTAGATCCTGTCTTGGTATATTAGTTGATGGCTCGGGGATATTTGTATAGTCTTTATCATCCAGCAATTGCAAAAAAATATCCATTCCCAACTAAGGACCATTATATCATATCTTGGTGCATTAGTTGATGGCCTAAGGATATTTGTATGGTCTTCACTATTAAGAAAGAAAAAAGATAGATGCTTAAGCGGGCAAGGCATTGTCGGGGCGAATTAGGCGGCGGGCAATGTTGTCATATGTCTTAAATCTAAATGTACACGACCGGTCGTGGGTCAAGTTCGATTGATCGTGGCCCGCTCGACTCAAAGTCTAGCGAGCATAAATTTTTGGGGTCCGAGGTGCTCGACCGGTCATGGGTCAGGTTTGACCGGTCGTGGGTGGTGCTCGACTGGTCGTGCAGTCCGCTCGACCGGCCATGGTTACGTAGATTCGTTCCGCAATTTTGTGCGGATTGCGGATTTTGAGTCCTTTCGCAATAAGGATGCGAAAGGGAAGTTGTCTAAACTATAAGTAGGTGTCCTTAGGGTTTTCTAGGGTATGAGAAATAATTTTAAGGCTTTCTAAAGGGGTTCTAAGGAAATCAAAGGGTGTAGAAAGGGTGAGATTCGAGGTTGTTCGAATCGAGTAAGTCCTCTCTCTTTGTAATTTCTATTTTCATAGTGGAGATCTGTCGCTTTGTGCTGTAGTTTTTTCCCGAAAGGGTTTTCCACGTTAAATCTGTGTGTTCTCTTGTATGTGCTTGATGCCATTGAATTGCTATCCTAAATCTAGATCTGTGTGATTCCGCAGGTCAAAAATCCCAACAAGTGGTATCGAAGTAATCGTTGGGGCACATACTGAATTTGAGGGATTAGTAATAATGGCGAGTACTAGGTATGAGATTGAGAAGAACTCAGGGAAAAATGATTTTGAGTTATGAAAAATTAAGATGATGAGTTCCTTAATCAAGCAAGGCGAAGATGGTGCTCTTGAGGAGCGGAAGTCTACTATGACTAATGACGAGTAGAATGCTCTTGATAAGAAGGCTTTATCATCGATCCGTTTATGTCTCACGGATGAGGTTCTCTACAACGTCATGAGGGAGAAAATTGTGGCTAAGTTATGGGTGAAGTTAGAGGATGTCTATACGAAAAAATTCTCTGAAAATTGCCTGCACTTGAAGCGGCAGTGGTATAACTTTAAGATGACAGAGGGTGGAGATCTGGAGGCTCACATCAACAATTTTAATAAATTAGTTTACAAATTGCTAGATATGGAGGAAGTAATGAAAGATGGAGAATAAGCATGTATGTTGCTAAATTCTCTTCCGGCGTCATATGAGTCATTCAAGGACACTATGTGTAGCATGACTAAAACCCTGAGTGTCGACATCGTTATCTCAGCCCTTCAAGGAAAGGCTATGAGACAGTTAAACAGCGACATGGGGACATCTTCTGATGCACTGTTTACAGTTGGCAGGAATTCTGAATAAGGTGCAGGTTCTTCAGGTTCTAGATCCAAATCCAAGGGGAAGGGCAAAGGAAAGGTAAAGTGCTGGAACTGTGGGAAGGAAGGACATGTGAAGAAGGATTGTGAAAATCCTAAATCGAAGAAGAAAGATTCTGAGGGTTCATGCAGGGAGGCCAACGCTGCCACGTCAGATGGATGTGATGGTGATGTTTTATCCGTGTTTTCGCTCAGACGGTCATACGATGATCGTAAGGACGAGTGGATGCTAGACACAGGGGCATATTTTCACATGACTCCTCATCAGAGTTGGTTCACCAGCTATAGAGAGTACGATGGTGGATAGGTATTTATGGGCAATGACATTGCCAGTAATGTTGTGGTTGTTGGTACGGTGCACATCAGGATGTTTGATGGGGTGGAGCTTACCTTGACTGATGTCAGGCACGTTCCTGATCTTATGCAGAATCTGATTTCTCTTGGTGTGCTTGAGGCAAAAGGATGCAAGTACAAAGGTATTAATAGTGCCTTTAAGGTATCTAAGGGGGCACGGGTAATCATGAAAGCGCAACGATTGGGTAACTTGTACAGGTTGATCGGGAGCACTTCAAAAGGTAGAGCTACTATGGATGTAGCGGATTCCACCTCTGCATGTGTGTGGCATGTTAGGCATGACTACATGAGTGGGTAGGGCAGGAAGGCTGAGACGTGCAGACAGAGATACAGAGCAGGTGGAGCAGTCACCTGTGAGAAGAATCACACGACATGATCGCAGGGTATCGGCGAGGTACATGGATGACTCCAATATCGTAGGGGATTCATCTTCTATTCAAATGGCTCTAAGTGAGCCTGGTGCTGAGAATGAAAGGTGACTATGGGCGATGTGATAGATTCGTTGTACCAGACTGACATAGGGGAGCGGGCGGAGCTTCTAGTGGGCCAAAAATCGGTTGGATGTAGGTGGATCTTCAGGAGGATACAGTATAGATATAGGGCAAGGTTGGTAGCGAAGGGTTATGCTCAGAGAGAAGGGATCGACTTCTCAGAAATATTTGCGTCGATGGTATAACAGGTGTCTATTAGATCCGTGATTGGCACTGGTTGGTTAATGTAATCTTGAGCTAAAAAGATGGATGTGGAGTCTGTACTTCTGCAAGGGAAAGTGAAGAGCAGATCTACATGAAGCAACCAGAGCGGTTCGAAGTTAAAGGGGCTGAGAAAAGACTTTGCAGGAGGTCATGGTTCGACCTGTCGCCTAGGCAGTGGTTTGATTCCTTCATAGAAAAAGGATCGGGGGGCTGCAAAGATGGTTCTTGGCACTAAAATTGAAGGAGGAGTAGGCTATGGTTATCACAGAAGGAATACCTTGTGTGTAGGTATTGATCAAGGATGTGATGGGCCAGGTAAAGCCAGAGAGCGTTCCCTATGCGTCTCTCCTCAAGTTTTCCTCAGGACATGTCCTAAAACAGATGAGGAAAAGCAGGATATCTCATGAGCCTTATTCGAATGCGGTTGGCAGTGTATGCTATGGTCTGGATTGGACCGGTTATTTCACAGGCTATCAGTGTTGTGAGCAGGTACCTCGGCAAGCAATGTTGGGTAGTGGTGAGATGGTAAGAAGACTACATCTTTCCTTTCGAGAAGACAGGAGCAAAGGTGGTTGAGCTTGTGGATTTTGATCCGGCAGACATGCTCACCTAGATTGTTCCTACAGGAAAGTTCAAGTTCTGTGTAACTTCTCTGGGCTTGGCAATGGCGTAAAAGAAAGACGAAGTGTGCACAAAAAGTTATGATGTGATACAGAAATAAGAGAAGAGGTTAAGAAGCTACACAGTTTAAGATTGAAGACATGGTAAAGATTGTTGTCATTTGTCTTAAATCTAAACGTGCACGACCGGTTGTGGGTCAAGTTTGACCGGTCGTGGTCCGCTCGACTCAAAGTCCAGCGAGCATAAATTTTTGGGTCCGAGGTGCTCGACCGGTCGTGGGTCAGGTTCGATCGGTCGTGGGTGGCGCTCAACCGGTCGTGTAGTCCGCTCGACCGGTCGTGGTTATACAGATTCGTTCCGCAATTTTGTGTGGATTGCGGATTTTGAGTCCTTTCGCAACTTGCCTAAACTATAAGTAGGTGTCCTTAGGGTTTTTCTAGGGTATGAGAAATAATTTTAAGGCTTTCTAAAGGGGTTCTAGGGAAATCAAAGGGTGTAGAAAGGGTGAGATTCGAGATTGTTTGAATTGGGTAAGTCCTCTCTCTTTGTAATTTCTATTTTCATAGTGGAGATCTGTCGCTTTGTGCCATGGTTTTTTTCCGAAAGGGTTTTCCATGTTAAATCTGTGTGTTCTCTTATATGTGCTTGATGTCATTGAATTACTATCCTAGATCTAGATTTGTGTGATTCCGCAGGTCAAAAATCCCAACAGGCAAGGCATCGTCAGGCTGAATTGGGTTGTGGACATGGACGTCGTGCTAAGCAGGCGGGGCTAGTGCCACGACGGACAAGGCATTGTCGGGGTGAATTGGGCGGTGCCCCACCTGCTTAGCACGGCGTCCCTGCCCGCCGTGGCACCAGCCCTGCCTGCTTAGCATAGCGTCCCTGTCCGCCACCCTATCACGGGAGCCCTTGCCCATCGTCCAAGTACGGCGCTCAAACACGTTGCCCAGCCACGTTGCCCATGCTAGCATGCTGCTGCTGGCACGATGGCGTGTTGCTGCCGCCATGCTGCTGCTAGGACGGCGGCGTGTTGCTGCCTACGTGCCGGAGTGTATTGGTTGATGGCTTAAAAATATATGTAGGGTCTTCACTATCCAACAAGCGAAAAAATTGCTACTCAAAATTATCAACCATTGGAACATGTCTCAATGCATTGGTTGATGGCTCAAGGATATTTATACAGTCTTCGTTATCCAGCAAGTAAAAAATATGACTGCTCAAAACTATCTACTGTTGGATCATGTCTCAGTGCATGGGCAAATCTCATCCCTAAATTAAAATCCACTTTTATGTATTACTCATTCAAATCTATGAATAAAGATTCACGTATGGAAATAGATTCAAGAGAACTATGAACAATATACATAATATCACAACACACTATATAATGACTATGAATGTATGTTCTTCTCTCTTAGACAACAGTAATACACTTCACTTTTGCTATATACTACGGTATCTGAAATTTTGAATTTTGTTTGGAGAAAATGATATATGTCATGACATCTTTGTCGTCTTTGATAATATGCGATGAGATCGATTTATGATCGTGCCTAGAGTACACAACATTCATTCTCATATCATATTCATCAAGATATTATCTTCGTAATCTTGTGTATTTTAGTTACGAACTCTTGGTACATAATTTCGTTGTGCACAATGACATGTTAATTTGAGTGTCCACTCTTATATGGGAAACCCTCTTTTTCATATACACACTCATCATAATAACATATATGGGCTGAAGAGTCATGATCTTTAAAATATGGGTGTACTCGAAATCGGTTAGGGGGGATTATTATGCTTTAAAAATAATAGAGTCGTGGCTATTATGTAGTAGGGTCGTGATTGTCATGTATTAAGTGTTGATGTTTTCATATAGTAAGAGTAGTTATTATCATGTATTATGACTCATGGTTGTCATCCATTAAGGTCGTGGTTGTCATCTAATAAGGGTTGTGACTGTCATCTACTAAGGGTCAATGTTGGTTCAAAGTTGGCATAATTTTTTTTTACAGTTTTATTAATATATTTGCAACACAACTCTAATAAAACATGTTACAACTATTATCTATCTTCTCATTTCTTGTGTCAATATTGTAAACGAAAGACTGGTGACTAGTCATATGAAAAATAGAAGACTAACTATTGTACTTTCGGAGAAAAGAATGCTAAAGAATAGAATGTAGGAGAAAAGTTTGCCAAAAAATAGTACATAGGAGTGTGGTGGTGGATTCCGTGAAGGAAGTTTTGAAGAAGAAGAATTTTGAAATAAATAACATTGGAGACTTGAACGCCAGAGACCGAAGTGGGTAAGAGAGTGGTGGTGAGTCCCACAAAAGAAGTTTCAAATAATGCTCTCTGAAAAAATTGCAAAAGGTAGCAACGATGGCTCAATATACTTGGCCATATTATATGGTTTTTGGATACTACCTGTAAGACCTACCATGAGGTATGTGTAGAATCGACCATGTTCATTAGATTCAGATTTTAATTTAAGGGAATGGGCCCAAGAATGAGGTACATCCACATAAAAGATGGACCGCACCATAAGAAAGAGTTTAGATTGAATGACCACCATTATCGATTATTATATGCCACAGAGAAATCAAATTAGGCTGAAATTAGTGTTTTCTCATCAAAATTATGGGCCATGAAAATAATAAATGGATTGAATCTCTCCTAAAATAGGCCCAATCACCCTTTGAGGGGCCATGTCATAAATCATGGTGGGCCCAATATCTTCTCATGCACTCGAATGTGAGTATGAGCGCAACTATAGATGCTAAGGGGCAATTTTGTCCCTATAAAAACTAATAAGAGACCAAAAACATAAATATTTTAAAAGAAACGCTAAACACATGGAACAAACATACACATACCTCAGGGCCATCTTAGTAAAAACCCTATCTTTAAATGTTCTCTATCTAAAAAGCTAAACCTATCGTGTGTCAAAAATGTAAAAGGCCATGTGGCTTTATATTCAGTAGATGCCGAATAAGCCTCCCATGTTCTCCTATTGGTAGATTCCATGTGGGAACACGTGTATGGCCGAACTACATTCATGCCTCCGGCTTATGGCAACATCATGCAATCATAGGACATCCTTGCCTTTGTTAAGGTGGGCTACATTGTGCAAATGCATTGGACCAAAGATCAAACTGTCGCACTAGGCAAGTGTTCCAGGATATAGGCTCATGCGCTAATGTTAGGAATTGATGTTTGGATACACTGAAAATATAAAAATTAAATCAAAAAAATATTTCACTAGGTTGAATCACGTATAAAATATGTTGTCCTTAAAAGTGTGATTTGCCCCCTTACAACTGCTGATGGGTTACAGGTGAATTACTTTCAGGATAAGACAAGCCTTATCTGGATCCAGCATGCAACAATCATGATAGGTCCACTATGGAACAATTTTAACGCAGCAGCTTTCTTCTGGCAGACTCAAATGGTAAAGATTTTTCAAAGTATTCTATAAGGGAGATTTGGATTGTTTCTGATTTGATGGGAGGGATGATGTGTTGAGATGATGAAATCGGATTGGAAAGGTCCAGTTTATATAGGCATCAGGTATAGCACTGTTGTTGTGTAGTATTCAATGGTCCAGAATGTTTTTGGCCGTTGTCAATTAATCCCAGACGTTTCTGGTCGTCGGATCAAAGGATCTAACCGTTGGATCATCATGGTCCGTCCGTTTTCGGACCGTTTGGCTTTCAAGGCAAAGAGTCGTTTTCAGAAACTGCTGAACGTTTCGGATTTATGATCTGACCATTCTCAATCTTCTATAAAACTCAAACCATTTCAGACCCCACTGCACACAGGCACAGACCAGACCTATCGCACCGAGGTCGCGAGGGAGCGACCACATGCGAAGTGCAAAGTGCGCCATCTAGCGCCACTACAGTCACACTACCACACTGCCTCACTGCCCACGCCCGTGCTCGAGCCCGAGCACGCGCGCATGTGTGTGTTCCAGTGCACATGTTTGTATTCCAGTGCTGCGCACTGGAACACGTAACCCGAGTATCACCTCCTCCAAAAACTCCAAGTAAGAATACTCTTCACAACATCTCATATAAACCACACAATCATTTTTTGCATTTTCAATGTGGGACAAAGCGCACACACCGCACTTTTTAATTCAAAATTTTTAAAATGCGTTTTGGCGAGAAATTCCTGAAATTTTGAAAAAAAACCACTAATTTTCAACAACTAACACAATGCACGTCTGGATCATCGTAGCCATTCAAACCATTCTCTGTTGTGTCTCGCCATTGATGCATCAAGTGTCAAACTCTCGTAATTGGACAATCTTAATTACCGAATGACCATAGGCTCTTTATTTCTTTTTTCATTTGAACGTGGACCATTGTTGTATTATCTGCTTAACTGTTCATTTGTGAGACATGGATCAAAAGATGAGGACTATTTCATCAAGGAGATTTTTAGGGCACGGTCCATCCATAATAGCAACCATATCAATGACCTAAATTACAAGACCATAGTCCCACGACTTTGCCGAGACTAGAAATCCGAGTATATATTTGAAAAAGGGGACAAGGATTGGATATTATCCCCATCCTAAGCTAGAACCGACAGGGACTCTGAGGACCACAGTCATGTATCGTTTTTATCCACATCGTTCATCCATTTTTCCATATCATTTTAAGGTACAAACTCAAAAATAAGGAAGTTTCAAGCCTCAAGTGGACCACACGGTGGGATTGAACACTTATGTTGAAAACTTGTTGGGGCCACAAAAGTTTGTGTTTTCCCTTCATCCAGATCTATGTGACCTTATGAACAGGTTGGATGACAGTTAACCATCACGGTGGACCCTATGAATGTTTCAATAGTGGGTGTCATTATCACTGCTACTTCTTGTGGTGTGGTCCACTTGAGCCTTGGATCTACCTCAATTTTGGGATTGTTGCCTCAAATGATATGGAAAAATGGATGGACGGTGTGGATAAAACCCATACAACACGATGGCCCCTTAGAAGTCACGTTTGTTCCCAGTTGGGGATAGGCCCATAACACCCAATCCGCATCCATGAAAAAGCCGAGAGCTATTGCATTTGATCGGGCAGAGATATATGCCCATGCCCTAGGCTGTGTGGGGTCCATAGAGATGTTAATGAAAAATCCACTCTATTCACCTATTTGTAAAGACCACAGTAGGATAGGATTCTAAAAATGAGGCATATCCAAAACTCATGTGAGCCATACCACGTGAAACAGTGGGGATTGAACTCATGGGAGTGCTAGAAGTTGTGTACCATGATGATATTTGTTCCTACAGTTTATTTGATTGTTAATAACCATATGAACGGTTTGGATGGCATATAAACATCATAGTCATCTCCAAGAAGGTTTCAGCGATGAAAATTTTTGTTCCCACTGTTTCATTTTTAGTGACCCACCTGAGTTTTGGATCTTCCTTACTTTTAAAATCCTATAATATTGTGGTCTTTAAAAACTATGGACGGAGTGGATTTGTCATGGACATCTCTGTGGGCCTTACGCAACTCTGAATAGAGCTATGTATAACTGACCCGATCCGGTGGATCCGACCCGATCCGACCCGTTCTGAACTGAACCGATGGCCTAGATCGGTGCGGATCGGGTAAGGCCATTCAGATCCAATATTTTTTTGAATCCAAATCGGGTCGTGGTCAATCCGGACCAATCCGATCCGAAAACCCGATCCGAATAGATCTGGATCAATCCGATCCGACCCGATTCGAAGTGGTTCTTATTAATGATTTTACTTTTTCCTTTGGTATGGTCCACTTGAGCTTTGGATATGCATCAATTTTGGGTTCAATAACTAAAATGATCTGGAAAAATGAATGGATGGCGTGGATAAACCACATGCATTCACGGTGGGCCTCAATAGAGTTTACTGTGTATAATAAGAAAGGATTTGTTGGTGTACCATACACAGCTATATAGCTACTGTAGCTGTAGGAACGTGTCATGCGAAGACGAGCACTGACGCTCCTCGAGCTCCGAGTTGTACGAACAGTTCAAAGGAGATCAAAGTTATATGGGCTCACAGTGATGTATTTATTATATCTACACCGTTCATATATTTTTAGAGATCATTGTAGAGCATTGTCCAAAAAATGTATCATATCTAAAGATCATCTGGACCACACCACAAATAGCAGCAAAGAATGATTTTCACTGTTAAATAATTCGTAGGGCCCACCATAACATTTATTTTCCATCCAATCTGTTCATAAGGTTACAAAGACCTAAATTAAGAGGTAAAACAAATTTCAAATTGATCCCATATTTCTGTAAGACTGTGACCCTAAAAAGGTTTGAATGGTAGACGTTCAATCCCCACTACTTTTTTCAGTGTGGTCCACTCGATAGTTAAATCTATCTTATTTTTTGTCTCAAGCCTTAAAAAGAGCTCGCCAAATGGATGGACGGTTTGGATATAACACATACCACATGATTAGACCCACAGAACTTACCAACGTCAATAGTAGCTCTTTCGTGCACAACACGTTACAGCTGCAGCACGTCAATACAGCTAGCACCTCAAGCTCCGACTTGTACGAATGGCTCAAATAAGATCAACGTTACATGAGCCCCACAATGATGTATTTATTATATCCACACCGTTTATCCATTTTTCGTGATTATTTTAGAGTATTAGGAAAAAAATTGAATCATATCTAAAGCTCAAATGGACCACACCAAAAATAGTAGCGAGGATAATGATTTTCACCGTTAAAAAGATTCGAATCGTACCCAACCTGATCCGACTCGGTTTCCTTGACCAAGTCAGACTCGGTTTGGGTCAGGCTAACTACGCGTCGAATCGGTTCGAGTCAGGTGTTCCGGACTCGGTCCCGGATCAGATCAGGTTCGGATCAGCTTAGCTAGATTTCAGACCGAACCGAGTTGGACCCAATCCGATCCGACTAGATCCGATGCCCAGCTCTAGCTCCGAACACAAATATATCTCTGTGATGGAGTGCACATGCAATCTGCTCTTTAAAAAAACCTCCAATAAAGGATCCTATAATTCGGAGGCGAGTTGCGTGTAACCCCTGGGACACAGAGCCTGTGTAAACCAAAGCTCTGTGGGCAAACTGCAATCAAGGTGCGACAAACTCCATCCATTAGTTTCATTGGATCATCATATGATCCAAATGAAGCCGTTATAATACTCAAGTGGGCCAATAAGAAATAGAAGAGATTCAATGACCATCGTTGAAACCTTATTGGGGCTCACAGAAGTTTTGGATCAAGATAGTATTTGTGTATGGAGTTCGGATCCTCTACTTGCCACTAGCCGAATTTTCCTGCTTCTTGTAATGTGATTGGGCCACATCATCACTGACTGCATGCAGTCAGTGATGATGTGGCCCAATCACATTACAATAAGCATGAAAACCCTACTTGTGGCAAGGAGAGGATTCAAATTCATGTGTATTCCTCTCTTTTTTTTTACACACGCACACACACCACCACACACTCATGCCGTAGTGGGATTTCACCACCTATGGGTACTCGAACCCTTGACCAGGTGTTGAAACTCTTGAGAGTCTACCACCGGAGCAAGAGCGAGGACCCAATTCATGTGTATTCCCTGCATCCTAGTGAAAGTCAGCTTACGAATGGATTGGATGACATAAATTTCACATTGGGCTTCAAGAAGGTTTCAATGGTCAGTGTTTCCATATCCATTATCCTTTCCATTACTGAGGCCTAGTTAAGTTTTGGATCTAAAAAACTGATGGACAGAGTGAATGTCCAGTAGAGGGATGTTGACCTTCACTTGTTTAAGCACTTCTAGAATATCCTGAGAGTTTGATAGAGGTTTTAGTGCAATTAATTGCTAAAGGAATGGATCAATCGGCCTACCTTGAGGTTCCAATTCTAACCCATGTAAGGCAATGCTAGGTCTATCATCCGTGTCTTCTTCCGGGTCCTTAGAATTTTCAGTCTTTACCGAAATAGATTTGTCAATTGTTTTACCACTCCTAAGAGTGGTGATAGACTTATATTGTTTCACATATTGATTTGAAGAGCTTGGGTCATTAATTTCGTATTATGGTTTAGGGTTGGGGAGAGGTTGGGCCGGAAAGATCCCTTTCTCCCTAATCGAAATTTTTATCTCACACCCTTGTATGGCCTTTTAAAGGTCTTGAATGGCTTGCAATATACTCTGATTGAAAAGCTCTTGATTTTGAAGGTATTTTAAGACCGGATCCTCTTAAAGGTTCCCTTGATTCAGGAATTGGTTAGGGAATCCTTGAGGAGTAGCAGTTTATCCATTCCTACAACTGGAGTTGTATGTATTTTACAAGTGTAAATACTGCAAACTACTTCCTTAACCTTATCCTTCTGAACTTCCATGGCCTCTACTCTTCTTGTGAGATTGGTCACCCTTACACTCAAGTCATCTTCGTCTTTTAAAGCATAGATTCCTCCCCTTTCCTTTGATGGAGTAGGCTTAGAAGTAGTGGGTTTTGGAGAGATGTCTTGTGATTGTACGTTTTCAGCAAGTCAGTCTAAATAATCCCACACATCATTGACATCTTTGTTCGTGAATTCCCCATTGCACATCGTCTCGACCAATTGGCACATGGAAGATGTCAGCCCATTGTAGAAGAAATTTGTGATGTGTAACGTTTCAAAGCCGTGTTGTGGGCATGAACCGAGAAGATCCTTGAACCGCTTCCAACATTGGAAGAATGTTTCATCTTCCTTTTGGGTGAAGTTCATGATTGACTTTCTGAGGGTGTTCGTTTTATGATATGAAAAAATTTTCTTAATGAACTCCCTTGTCATGTTGTTCCATCTACCAATCGATCGTGGACGTAGGGAGTGAAACCATGTCTTAGCCTTTTCTTTTAAGGAGAAGGGAAAGAGTTTCCGCCTGACCATGTCCTCAGACACATTAGGAAAGTATACAGTAGTTATTATCTCATCAAACTCTTTCAAGTGTAGATATGAATTTTTATATTCAAGTCCATGGAATTTTGGAAGGAGTTGGATCACTCCCGGCTTGATATTCGTATGTCCTACATTCTCTGGAAAAATCATGCAGAATGGTGTGATCACCCCCGCCGATTGTAAATAATCTCATAGAGTATGAGGCGGAGGTACATGATACACCTCATTCTCATCCTGAGCTTCTTCAACTTAAAGTTGACGTGGATTATAGCCATAACTTCTACTGACTCAGAGGATCTCAAGGAATGTCTAATCCCGTGATGGATATGCAATCCTTTAACTAGTCCTCCTTCACTCAAAAGACGTTGAGTGTTATCACGGACCCACTTGGACATGAAACACTCACAACCCTTAGTTTCTAATCTAACCTAACCTAACCTAAGAAGAAAGAAAACTAAAATAATAAGAAATAGAGAGGAAATTAGAAAGAGGTTACCAGATTAAAGATTTCTATGTTAAGATCATATTTAAAAATTAAAAAAAAAAAACTCAGTTAGTTTTTAAAAATAAATTAGAAAAAACCCTAACTTAAAAACAAAACAAAAAATTAGTCCTAAAAACAAATTAGGAAAGTTTCTAAATCTAGAAATAGAAAGAAAAGTTAGTTTCTAAAAACAAATTAGGAAAGTTTCTAAATATATAAATAAAAAGAAAAGTTAGTTTCTAGAAAAAATTAAGAAAGTTTCTAAATCTGGAAATAGAAAGAAAAGTTAGTTTTTAAAAACAAATTAAGAAAGTTTTTAAATATGGAAATAGAAAGAAAGAGAATTAGAAAGAAGTTACCAAATTAGAAGTTTCTATTTTGGGATCTTGCATAAGAAAAATGAAAGTGAATTAGTTTCTAAAAAAGAACTAAGAAAGCAACCTAGTTTCTAAAAAAAGAAAAAGGAAAGTTTATAAAAATATAAAGTAAGTTAGTTTCTAAAAACAGAAAAAAGAAAGGAAATTAGTTTTTAAAAATAAATTACAAAAGTTTCTATCTTAAAATTAGAAAGTAAATTAGTTTCTAAAAACAAAAAAGGAAAGTTTCTAAACCTAGAAATAGAAAGCTAAGTTAGTTTCTAAAATAATTCTGAAAAAAAACCATAACCTAAAAATAGAAAGTAGAAAAATCAAAATCTTAACCCAATTACAAAACTAATCGAATCCAGAAAACGCAACTGTCAATCCCCCGCAACGGCGCCAAAAACTTGTTCATAACCTCAAGTGTAGTGTCGCGATATAGTAATAATCTCGGTAAGACCGAGGTCGAATCCACAAGGACTAAAACTTGTACGTTTCTGAAATTATCTACAAGTAGAACTAGAAGAAGATGTGAAACTAATTCTGAAGTATTTGAGAGAGTAATTGTAAATAGAATTATTAAAACTAAGAATTTAAAGGTGGGAACTAAAGTGCCAAGGATTCACTTGTAGTGATCAGGAAGCCCTCTTGCTTGATTCGAGTAACATAATTAGAATTGGAGTCTTATCCTATCCAATTGGAAAATATATCAATAAAATCAAATCTGAACTTCCATTGACCTAATTCTCAATGAAGGAGATCTATGATAATTGACAGGAATTCCATCAACAAACCATGCCCAGGAGACAATGGCAAACAATAGGATTTACCAATCCCATAATCTCAAAGCAGGAGAATTGTGAAGATTAAGAAGGATTTTATCATCCTACCATGCCTAAGGGACGATGGTGAACAACAGGACTTACTAATTTCACAATCTTAAATAAGGAAAAGAAGATACTCAAAGTTATTACAGATCTACTGTAATTTGAGTCACAATAAACCATTAAAAACTGAAAGTATTCCTTAAATATCAAATTAGAATCCATGGAGTTTAACATTAACATGAATCAAAACAATAAAAACATCACATCATGCTATAAGCTTCATCTCTTAGCCATAGCTAAGAGGTTTAGCCAACCATATACATGATTGGACCAAAGTCTCTTAAGAAAAACATGAAAACAACTAAGAAAGAAAAGAAAAAACTCTTGACGACGACTTCTCCACCCTTTTGCTCCACTCCTTAAATCCTAAAAGATGCCTAGGAACATCCTAAGGAGTCCTATTTATAGTTGTGGAACTCCAAGTTTCGCACCTAGTTGGAAAACTTTATAAACCACCTTAAATTTACGCAGTTTACTAAAATAGACTTCACTCTACGCGGTTTTCTAAAATAGACTTCACTCTACGCGATTTCACAAAATGACTTAGAGTTTCAGAATATACTTTTTTTAGAACGATTTCAGGATTCATTTTCTTCACTTCAAATCTTTGATTCTCTTCATTCCTCACTTGGTCTTCTTGGATCTTTAGCATATGAATTCTTCAATCTTGGTCTCCTAATATCCATCCCTTGCCTTAGTGATTCTTGTACATCAAATCCATATTTTTAGCACCATTTTCAATCCAAGCTTTTAAATTTACTTTGCAACACAAACATGAGTAAAATAGAACATTAAGCATTATTATGTTCATAAAACCAAGAAATAAATGGGGGATAATATGCAATATTTGACCCTCAACATAAACTAATGGGTGGCTAACCAGACCCAGGTCATGCATCGATTGATGGCCATTCTCACCAAAAGAGCACATACAGTGACACAGTATAATGCCGAAGGAAGTTCTGTCAGTAACATGGTTCAGTCACCATCGATACCTCCCCTACAACGGAACTCACCTCCCACTGACGTAGGATGAGAGAAATGCTCCACCATACACCGAGTTTAGGCAACTAGAGTGGGAGGTTAGGAATTTTGTTCCTTAAGCTTAAAATTAAGGTATGCCGGGAGGATAACCTTTCCAGCATTTTTCCATAAATACATTATTCCATGAGGGATAGAATCAGGTAAGTCCTGATCTACTGCCAATGGTTGAACCTTAGTGGGTGGATCATGAGCAGATCATGCAAATGGTCCAAGAGGTAGCATGCCAAGTTATCAGCTGCAATACCATCATGGTCTATCATAAGCCATATATATCCCTAATGGATTGACCGACAACACCTATTACCAAGGAACCATCGATTGGATTTTGCCCTATTCTCGAGGAATCCTGGCTAATCAACCATCGAGCATGTAGGATGGTTCACTATACAGTGTAGTGAATTGGCTAATAATAAATATCATAAGTTACAATTATTTGGTCATTCACTGACGTCAGCTGCCTTTACATGGTATTCCAACTTACTGCCAAATTTAGTATGTATCCGGCAGGAGATGAAGGAAAATTTTCATGCTCATTGTCCCTTCAGAATCGGTGACCCGTTACTCTGTTGCTTTGACGGCCTCAGCAACTGATTCAACTTGTTGAAGCGCCGGTTATGGAATAACTTGCCTTTCTGCGCTCGATGGCTCTTGAGTCACTACAAGTAAACAACAAGGTCAAAAGTAAGATGACTGAAAGAAAACGAAATATGAAAAACGGCAGGAATGAAGGTAACATCCACATAAGTCAGAACGGACAATGAAGGTGGTGAATCGATTATTTATTAACCAAAGATTTTTAATGAGTGTTGCCATCAATCGACTAGAGGTTCTAAATGATGGTGTATTGAGTTTATAAGGAGTGAGATATTTGTCATCAAAAGAAATGTTCATATTATTCAATATCTCCCTATCTTGCCACCATTTGATCCAACATTGGTTATAATGTACATCTCTATAATGTTTGAGGCCTTCCTCAATTTTCATGGCATAATCTTCGATGGAGAGCCTTGGCTAGTACTTAGTTTGGAAATATTTTTCAAAGGAAGTTACAACGTTGCCTAAAGAAGTGCCTGGTTTTTTAATGTCAATGTGTCGTATGTCCCTAGCTAATGAATTCTAACTTGTTAATGTTGGCCTTGTAGTTGGATAAGCTTAGACGAAAACCAGAGTTGGAGCTTCAAGAGTTGGACCGAGAGGTCCCAGATCAATAATCCTCACATGAGTATATAGAAGAGATTGAGGTGGAGTTTGTTGAGAAACAGGCCTCTTCACCAGAATTTTTTTGTGTTTCGGTTTATGAGTTGTCTCGATCATTGGAGTTGATGCTACTTTGGTTGATATATCTTTCAACCTAATTGTTCGTCGGCCAAAAGTTGCAGCCAATTGGGGTGCAGTTCTCTTTCCTCGTAGGTCCATCAAGGAATAAAGGTGAGCGGTGATGAGTTCAGAAGAGGTGGCGACTAACTGTTCGTAATGTACCCCCACTATTCAAAAAAGGTGTCCATCACTTGTGGATGATTCAAAAACTTAGGCAACTCCAAAGACATTATGAATGATTGGAAAGAAGAATGAAGGGAACAATAGAGTTTGATTTGATTGATGATCGACTGAGAATAAGGAAATTGACTTTAAGTCTTATGAGTGAAGGGATAAGGAAGGCAATGGATGAAGCCGAATTGTCGAGAAAGCAAATTCAGACAATACTGCTCAATTCTGACCTCGTCATTTTTGCCAATATCTATGGTACCGCCATAGGGAAGATCCCTGCAGATGAGATAACTTTTCCAGGCGAGAAGCATTCGAGATACTGTTTGTTCGTCATTTTTTTCAAAATCGCCTGTAAACCAGGCTAGACCAAATTCCTTAAGAATGAAATGGATAAAAGTTCGGTAATGTTTACCTTTATTGAGACGAAAGAATAAGGATTCTATATATATAGAGAATGTATGGTTCACATGAGGAAGATGAATAGTGCGGTAACCATAAGGATTATAGATGATATTAGAAGGGATATGAGAATGTACAAGAGTAAAGCGGAAATATTCATATATCCACATCTGGAGAATCCATAGTGGTCCTCCGCTATGGAATAAACCTTTGGTGGTTACTTCATAAATGACTCTATACAGGTGATCGAGTACGGAAGGTGCAAGAATAAGTTTTCAACCTTGTGGGAGCGCCTCAGCCAGTTGGACATACTCGTTAGTGATCTAGAGAGCATTCATACAGAGTAAATGACACCAGATCCAGAGCAACAAGAAGGTTGTGTTCTTCGTACTCTACTCAACCCTCGTATTTATGGTACGTTTGCATGAAGTGGGAATAGGCTTTGCCGGCCTTATTGGTAAAATATCTTCGTTCCTTTTAAGCGAAGCATGGGAAGATTGCCTCGTCGAAAGGAAGAAGTTGAGTAAGAGCAGAGATGTCCAAGATTGTTTGACTCATAAGACCACATCCGAAGAAGAATGTATTGGTGGATGGGCTCCAAAATGTCAACGCTGAGATAAGTAGAGGAGGATTCGATGCATAGTCAAATAGTGACAATTTGATGCATTCATAGATGTTGGATTCTCTTTAAGAAGTTTCATGTTGGGCAACAATGCGGTTTAACCAATTGTTCCATCCTAGCAGGGGTTTCGACCAGGATCATGATTTTTTTGAGTGTTGGAGGGTTCGTTCTGGAACTGATTCAGATTGGATTAGCATTGTTTCACCAGGACGGTTTGGGAAGAAAAAATCCAATGAACGAATTTCATCAGATTCGACTTTAGGAAGGAAGGCTAGCCCCACGCAGTGATAGTCTCCAACTGACGATTTGAATATAATTTTGTCAATAAAATTTTTGGAAAGGCCATCTAAAACGTTTTCAGATAGTCTTGTTGGAAGAATAAATAAATAGAAGATAGGAAAACGGTCATTGCAAAAATGAGAGGGTTAACTTAGGTTTTGGAGATGAAGTAGGGAAAAAGGCATGAGAAGTAAAAGAATGTGTTGAAATGAGGTACATATCAACCGAAATCTAGCGCATTAATTAGGGCATCATTATTTTCTCATTTGGTATGATGCTTGTACACGCATTGCCATAGGAATAACTCTTTCTTCTAAAAAGGAAAATTAAAATCGTCATTCGAAATTATCTTGGTCAGAAATGGCCGCATGTGTGAAAAGGGGCCACATTTATGAGGAGTAACACGTCACTTTCACCTTGTCCTAAAGACGAAGTGATGCAAGGGCAATGTTCATCCATATTTTTGTCAATTCCTATGAAAGCCAATTAGGAAAGGTTGTGTGTAATCAGGAGGGAGTTACGTAGTGTATTTGAAGATTTTTAGAGATATTCGGAGAGGGTTTTACGGTAAAAGAACTGGTGTGTAAGCAGTGCCACGTCATCCACTAAGAGAAAGTGGTTAAGCAAAAAGTATTCGTGTTGAAGCGATTATCAGGACAGATGACAAGTTTAGAAGCAACAAAAGTAAGTAGTGCTGAAGAGGCTATAGCAATCATCAGAACGTGGGAAGAATCTAGATGTTTGATCTAATTCTATAAATAATGAAGGAAGTACGTAGAAAAATTTGTCTCATATTAAACCAAACCAAATATATCTTTCAACTATCATTTCAATTACCTACATTCCTTAATGTAATCCTTATATTTATCAGTCATTTACATTCCTTAGAGCAATCTTTATCTTTACCTGCCATTTATATTCATTAGTGTAATACATAACCGTAATTAAGTAGTTGTTAACTTTAGCTATAATTTGAATCTATACTCATACGTTGAATTTAGTTCGAGTATCAAGCGAAGTTCTCTATTCAAAGGGGCGTTTTGCAACTGTTCTATGTATCCAAGTGTAAAATTTTCATTTTGTTTTATTTGTACTAAAGAGAAAAGGTTCTTTTATAGGAAAGACATAGGTGTTACTAGAGGTGTACACGAGTTGATTAGAGTCGATCTTGGCTAACTCGGCTCGACTCGACTAGCAAGATACCCCAGCTCAACTCAGCTTGGCTCGGTCATCGAGCTTAGATTGGCAGTTCGGCTCGATTCGGTCAGTTACTTGGTCCAGTTCGAGTCGAGTTCAAGTTTAAGTTTTTGAGCCGAGTTTGAGTTCAAGTTTGAGTTATATATTAAGTTTAATTCGATTTTGAATTCGATTTCATATTCGAGTTTGAAGTTGAACAAAACAATAAAATATACAAAATGCATAAATTACAATTATAAAGCTTCGATAATTACATTGTTCACAAATTACAACTAATAACCTCTATAGGAGGAGAGCCTTCCTGTTCCTGGCACATAATTATAAGTTCCTACATCGTCATCCGATTCATCCGAACTACTATCTAATTTTTCATATACATATTGGTTCACTTCTTCTGAGTCAAAAGATGAAGAGATGTTTCTTTCTTGTTCTTTTATAGTTTGAATTAAAATTTTTAAACTTTCTTTATGTGAATATGTAAGACCCGTATCTTATACCATATTGTTTTATACGCTTCCGCGATCCTCCCGATTGAATTCCGGTAACCCTCGACCTGTATCTGATGTTTGCACGTGATCCTAAGCCGAGACCTATATACCGAAGTTAACTCGACCTGAAACTTGTACCCTAGCGACCGCATCGTCGCCGCAGTTCTAACACCGTGACTCGAGCACCGATCCGATACCCGGGTCAGGAGATGTGGGCCCGTGTTCATTCCGAAGAAACGTCGCGCGTTGTGAATTCTAAGAAAATCTCTACGACATGTCACATCAAATCAAGTACATAAACCCATACCCCATGCCACCTCACCCTACCACAAGTACAAGCAACCACTACTATTTTTCCCTAAGTCAACTATATCTCTCCCTACCCATCCCTCTTTTTCAAAATTTCAAACATACCCGTATCTCTTCATCCCTTCCTTACAACACCCATCACCCATCCCTCTCCTCACATCTCTCTCTCTCTCTCTCTCTCTCTCTCTCTCTCTCTCTCTCTCTCATTCTCTAACTATTTTCCAAGCAAACCCATGGAGAAAAAAACGTCCATGGCTTCCATGGAGTGAGAGAGAGTTTTATGTGTGGCCCACTCCCTACCACTCTATCTCCCATCCCCACCCTTCAAATCTCATCATCCTTCATCGAAGTTGAAGCTTAGGAGCCAAGGAGTCCAAGGAGCTAAAGAAGGAGACCATAGGTGGGTGATCTACCATCGATTTGCATTTGAGGGCCCACTTATAGGTGGGACCCATTATGATGTATGTGTTGTAATCATGAGGGGCCCATAGTAGCGGGGTCCTTCCATCATCGTTTCTCTCTCTCTCTCTCTCTCTGATGTGTGGCCCACCCGAATAACTAAGTAGATCCACACCACCCATCAGTGGCAGCCACCTTGCTGTCCACCTGTTGGATGGATTTGGGCAGACCCAAAGTATGGGAAAAGCAGAAGTATTATCTTAATCCACCAATGGGCCACACTCAAGTGGACCCACCGTGACGTTTATGTATCCACACCATCCAGATCTCTAGACAAATCTTTGGACGGTAGGCCCCGTGAGACGTATGTTATGTATCCATCCGTCCAGGCCATCCATCTGGACGCTGGAGTGGATGTGTAATATATGAAATATATTAATATTATATATATAGATATATATGTATAATATATATATATATATATATATATATATATATATATATATATATATATATTATTATATCGTATGTTGGGTGGGCCCCACGTAGGACCCACCTCTGTGGGCAGCCGAACGGTTGTGTTTTATGCAGCAGGTACAGTGCTGCTGTATTGAGGGGTTTGATCACCCAACCGTCCATCTGCTGGCATGATGTCAGCCAGATTGTGTGAGCCGCACATGAGGCACGTGCTAGATCCACGCCGTTCACTTATCTGGTGGGACCCACCCTTATAGCATGTGTTTCATCTGGCCACCACATGGGACCCACCTTGACGTTGCATCTGGAAATCCAAACCATCCAGTAGACGGTCGTCCAACCTCTGGACGTTACAGGATCTTTAAAATATATATATATATATATATATATATATATATATATATATATATATATATATATATATATATTACATTCATATATTGATGTATATCTGGTGGGCCCGCGTGGGACCCACCCACTGTGGAATGGGTTGGCTCGAACGCCCACACCAGCAGCACGTGCTGCTGTATCAACAATCAGCAAGCTCTGTGGTCCCTTTGATCCACGCCATCTGGTGGAGCCCACTGTAAGGTATGCTTCAGATCCACACCGGGGCTGATCATGGGGTGTGCGTCCAACCATTTGACGGTGGACCACACTATGATATGTGTCATATCTCCACCATCCAGTGATCTGGACGGTGGACACCATCATGATGTATGTATCCCTGCCGTCCTTTTTTTTGAACGGTGGGTCCAACTACTGACTGACGTCAGCAAGTCCTGTGGGCCACCAGATATATGTGTTTTCCCTAGCCGTCCATTAATGGACGTGCTGGATGGACGACCTGCAGCCCTGCGACCACCATGATGTATGTGTTATATCTAAACCGTCCATCTATTTGGCAGACTCGTCTCAATGCTTGAGACTGAAAATAAGACAGATCTAATATCAGGTGGACCACACTACAGGGAGCAGTGGGTTTTGATCGCCTACCATTGAAACCCTTTGGGTTACAACAATTTTGGACCAATCTGATATTTGTTTGTCCTCTTAGTTCAGGTCCTTGTGACTTTATGAATAGACTGGATGGAAATAAATGGTGGGGCCCACTGAAAGATTTGACCGTGAAAAATCACTATCACCACTACTAATTGTGGTATGGTCCAGATGATCCTTTGGTTATGATTTTTAAATAATGCTCTAAAATGATCTCTAACAATGGATGAAGGGTGTAGTGGGTACGACCCGATATTATATACATTGGCCCATAAGTGAGGCCCAATGTGATGCGTATATGCCCCATAAGCGAGGCCCATGATGATGTGTATTAGACCCTTGTATGAGACCATGGACCCATTATACGATTGACCCTATGAGCATCATTTCTTGGGAGTAATGTTGGTTAAAGGTCTACATTGATGGGCAGTGATGGTTGGACGTCCACATCGTGACCTTCCCTTAGGCCTTTTAGGCCCATTCTCATCATTCTCTTAGTGGGTTAACCCAAATATGTGGGCCCCATTCGCCATAAACGGACAGCTTCGTGCTATTGGATTGGATATAACCATGGCCGAGGGCCAATCTTTATATTATGGTTCGATCGGTTGTTTATTTATGGACCCCACCTTAGTCATAGGCCGATTAGTGGCACCGATTATCAGTGCTAATTATCGGTGCCAATTATCGATGCTGATTATCGGTGCCGATTATCGATGCTGATTATTTGTGTCGATTGTCGAGGCCGATTGTCGTGGTCGATTGCCGATGCCTCGTGGTCAATTGCCAAGGCCGATTGCCGATTCTTATTGTCATAGTCGATTGACTGATTAGCGATCGAGGCCGATTATCGTGGCCGATTGCCGATTCTGATTGTCGTGGCCAATTGACCAATTAGCGATCAAGGCTAATTATCGTGGCCAATTGCCGATTCTGATTATCTTGGCCGATTGACCGATTAGCGATCGAGGCCGATTATCGTGGCCGATTATCGATTCTGATTGTCAAGGCCGATTCCGATTGTTAAGGCCGATTGTATAGGCCGATTATTGAGGTCGATTCTGATTGTCGAGGCCCAATGTGATGTATACGCAGTCCATATTTGAGGCTCATTGTGATGTGTATTCAGTCCATGTTTAAGGCCCAATGTGATGTATATGCAGCCTATGTGATGAGGCCCATTATGGTGCATTTGAGGGCCAGGCAATGGAGCTCATTGTGATGTATATTAGGCCCATGTGAGAGGCCCATCGTGATGTGTATTAAACTCTTGAGTAAGGCCCATAATGTTGTATATTAGGCTCTTGTGCGAGGCCATGAGTCCACTACATGTTAGGCTCTATGTGGGCCATTCTTTGGGGGCAATGTTGGTTAAATGTCCACATTATCGAGGCCGATTATTGATACCGATTATGAGTATGTGACCGCATAGCATCATGATACATGCTTATACGCATCATCTGCATGTTTGTTATGAGATGCGCTTGACCATTGCATATGTCATTAGACAGATTGTTATGAGACTCCCTGATAGGCGGAGGTTATCTCACATGAGCACATGGTATGCGCAGGATTAATGCATGACTGGATTGTATGACTCATGCATCTTACATTGTGTGTTGTGATTACTATACGCTCTGGCTACATCAGGGTTGTAGCTTCCATAGGCATGTCATGGATGACTAGACGAGACACTGAAAATGTTTGGTTCAAGCATCTGGGCACTTTGGATGTCCGTTGGTGAAAGTCCCTAAACCTCCGTGGCCAGGAGATGCCCTAACGTCGAGATCAAGTGGATACATGAGCGCCCGAGTGCCGAATACCAAGAGATCGCGTCTCTCACTATGTTGTGGTCGGTTGTGAGGGGGTGTGGCCTTACCTGCCCAAGAGTAGGGGGCATAGCTAGGCTGAGTTTGACCAGCTCGTGAATGGGTCCGCTATCGATGTGCCGGGTAGATATTGGCTGACTACTGGCCAGACGGATTCGAGGTCTCTTCCACTTGCATGGTCACGCGTCAGTGGGCGGTGATTTGCATATAGAGTGTACTAGACCCCGGTGATGATCCTAGAGATGTACAGTGCTGATGGTGAACTTATTGAGCAGGAGTTGCATACTCATTCATTCATTCACTATTCACTTGGGCTGATGGTGCGCAATTATTTGTTATGTATACCGTCGTAACGGTCAGGATTTCGGTTAGGGCGTGCGACTAACCTAAGATCAGGAATTTACCATATTGAGTTTGACTATCTAAATTTAGGTATGAGACTGGTTTAGAAAGAAGACCCTTGTGATGGATCCCTCGAATTCACTCCAGCTTGTTCATTTCATTCGCACCGCATATTGCATTGCATCCGCAACATTTAGCATTTTGGATTGCCATGTTTCTGCATTGATATGGTCGTTAGCATTCATGTCTTGCATCGCATAACATTGGTATGACTGATGACACTCATGAACTTATCAGTATATTTCCACTTACTCTGATATCATATAATTCATGATCTCGTTAGTATTTCGGCTTACTCTGATATTGTATGGCTTGTGGACTTATCAGTATCTCCGTTTACTCTGATATTACATTCTGAGCACGCATATTCTGCTCACACACTTTCACCACCTACTAAGTTTTCTATAAGCTTATGAACGATAGATGCGTGCAGGTGGCGTTAGGCTTTATCAGCGTGGAGATCAGAGCATGCAACAGACCTCTGGAGCTTTGATTTTTGATATATGTATTTCCCTTTCAGCATTGTACTCAAATGATTATATTAGTAGATATGTGATGATGGTGTTGTTTTTTGTAATTTGGGTAAACTTGTAGTTATGCTTCTTACGAGACAAATTCATATTGAAAATCCTCCTGACAGGATCCTAGAATCGGAATCTGGCGTATACGCCCAGGGAGCCGAGAATGGGGTACTACGGAGGCTGTCGGTAGCAGATTCGGCAATCGAAAATTTTGTGAGCCCGGTTTCCGGGTTTGAGGGCATGACAGAATATTTGTACGTAATACCTAACGCCTTATAAAATTCACTTAGACGGGTGAGGAACTTGAATTTGTTACTCTTCTTTTTTTTGTTGCCCGTGCTCGATCCTGCTTCAATATCATGTTATCTTGGAGGATATCGCTGAAGTTTAGAAACCTCTTCCATACTATGTTTTAAGGCGAGTTGGAGTTATTTTTTCTCAAAAGCTTTTAATCTAGATTCCTCATTTGCTTCTTCCATAGAAGTTATTCGTATACCAAATTCATAAGGTTTGGATGAAGTGGAAGATTTCCTATTTGAATCTAAAATGACTTGAAAAAGAATTTGAACATTCTTTGGGGTATTGGAGTGTGGTTTTGCATCACTACCTCGACATGACAAGTGTAACCGAAACCGATTAATCTTGTTCACAAACTTTGCCCCACACAAACCACACATAATCTTTGTTATTCCGGACCTTGGTGGTAATTCGACTAGGGAAGCGTAGTCCTAAATGTTGGTCGATGGATTAGATGACGATATATCTATACTCAAATCTTTATATAAAAGTAATCAGAATATTGATGAATAATTTGAACTTAATATAAGAAATAAAAGCAATATGAATATATAAAAAACAAAAGTAAATAAACAATAATAAATAAATAAATATCACAAAGTCTCACAAACTCACATTGCACCACTTTCAAGTTTTAAGTTAAGTAATATTACATACCATTTAAGTTTCAACAAAAAAGAAAATAATTAATAAACGCATTCATGTAGTTGTTGTTGCAGGTAAAGTCTCATCATGAATCTTGATCTTTTCATCTTTCTCATCATTAATATCATCTCATCCCCATATCGGATACAACCAATCTTCTATACAAATTAATGCTTCGACGGTTTTTTTTATGAATTTTGATGCAACTGTTGAAATTGATATTGATAATATGTCCCGTGGTATCAAAGATAATGGAGAGTATTTTGATTTACTGACCCTCGTTTTCCACCATTCAAAAACATCAAAGTCGGATCGCTTTACGATTGGCTCTTTCAGGTACAATTCTAACTATGATTCCTTAGTCTGAACTCTTATTTGTTCTTGTGTTAAGTAAGACATATATTCATTTAGCACATCGTCATCATCAGTTATAGAAACATCCGCATCTCTACATTCTTTAACAGTCGCTGTAGGTAAAATAGTAGTTTACGAACTGTACAAATCTTTGAGTGCTTGACGAACCTTGAAAGTTTCCGTTACCGCTCTTTCAACAGAATAAGTTTTCATAAAAATAAACTTGATTAAGCCCATATTACAACGAGGATCAAGAGCAATTGCTAATGACATCAACAAATGACATTTGTCCCAGTATTTTTTAAAATTCATCTGCATACCAATTCTCATCTGTCATATAAAATCTGGACTCTCATTGACATTTTTTCATAGAGCATCCTTAATTTTCCAAAGAAACGGAAGAAACAAATTCGCAGTTGGATACTTATTTTCAGAAAAAATCTTCTTACAATCGTAAAAAACTTTGAGAAAGTTGTGAACTTGTTTTACTTTGGTGTGTGTGTGTGTGTGTGTGTGTAGGGTTTAGGTACATGTGCTCGAGCTCACGATAAGCTCCCGTTAAGTCGAGTTGTGTGGGTCCCACCGTGATGCGTGTCGACCATCAACACCGTGCATTTGATGGGTCCCCTTTAAATTATGGGATATCTAAAAAATCAGCCGTATATGGAACTCAGGTGGGCCATACCATCTAAAATCATGTGAAGACATGCCAAAAACATATAAAAGCACTTGGTGGGGCCCACCTGAGTTTTGAATGCTGCTAAAACTTGGTCTGAACTCTCATCCAAGTGGGACACACATAATGGATGGCTGTATTTGCAAACCATATCTCGGTGGGCCCAAAAAACGTCTCATGAATGTTTTAATGTTGCATGGCCCCTCTCCACTTCTGTATCCACGAATTGTCTTGACTTTTGAGACCTAGGCCCACGATGGAATGGTGCATCTGACTGATGGGATAGATGTTCGAAACGCATCACGGTGGGGCCCACACAGCTCGATCTCATGGGACGTTCCCATCAGCTCGAGCACATAGTACCTTTTTCATATATATATATATATATATATATATATATATATATATATATATATATATACATACTGTTTGACTTAGTCTGACTGTTCGAGTGGGCCACAACAACCGGGCTAGTGGTTGGGTTACGAGTGGCATCCGACTGTCCGAGTGGACCAGAGCCACATGGCCAGTGATCGGGTGAGGTCTGACCGTCTGATTGGACAATAGCCATGGGGCTAGTGGTCAGGTGGGGTCCGCGAATCGGACGGACACTGCTCACCCCTCGCTACACCCCGGCCGGATGCAATGTGATGAGATGAGGAGAGGAGTAGAGGAGAGAACCATTCGGTTGCCGATTGTCCGAACGACGCTGGGGAATAGAGAGAGAGAGGAGAGGAGAGGAGAGTAGTCGCCGGTTGGGCGCTGGAGAACGGTGAGAAAGAGAGGAGAGGAGAGTGGTCGCTTGTTGCTGTTTGGGCGCGGGAGAACGACGAGAGAGAGAGATGAGAGGAGAGAGATGAATAGATGATAACGTTGGGTGCTGGAGAGGCTAAGAGTAGGTTAGGGTTTTTAGGGTCGGGTGCTGGAGAATGCCCGAGAGTGGGTTAGGGTTTTTAGGGTCGAGTGTTGGAGACTGACCAATAGTGGGTTAAGAATTTTTTTTTTTTTTTTTTAAACATGTTTTAGGCGAACAAGTATATTATATATACCCGGTCAAAATATCTATTTGAGCCGAACTGAGTCAAGTTTGAGCTTAAGACTGAGTCGAGTCGAGTTGATCTCGAACTTGACTAAAATTTTTTCGAGCTAAAAAAACCAGCTTGACTTGGCTTGAACATAGTTTCGATTTGAGTCAAGTCGAGCTTTTCCAAGTCGAGTTGATCCAGCTAACCGACCTAACTCGGTGCTGTGCAACTCTATGTGTTACCCATTTTAAGAAGACATGCCGTACGCTCTCACTACAAAATGATCATGGTAAGCAATGTTGCCCTGTTAGCTGAATACGAGACTGATATTATTAGATGCGTGGATTTTTGACATATCTTCCTATTCTGGTAATGAGGGTAAATAGTTGTTAGGGCTTAAATTGAGCCGCACATGCGAGTGACCAAGATTGAAATATCAGCAACAAGTGGGTCCCACGTTCAGGATCCCGCCCACCTCGGCGGATATGGAGATCCACCGAAGCAGCGTCCCCACACCTTTTATTTTAGGTGGGCCACAATGTACGTCTCCAACGATTGGGCGTCGTGTGCATGTGGCGGTTATATCCTTTGGACAAAACGACACTTACTTTGTACGTTTTCGGTCCCTTCGCTTTCACAAGAGGCGCCAACGAATTTGGATCGGATTCTCTCCTTCTCATATCAACAGTGGGAGGCGGAAAATCTCTTTGCCCGTTTCTCCATCTTAAAAAAGAATATCCCATGTTCGATCGAACATTTTCGCTTGTTCGGTTCACCTTCCAGATCTCGTGTGGTGGACCCCACAATAGATGGACCGTGCCCCAAAATATCTAATCCATTGGATAATTTCAACTGAGAGGATCCACCAAACGTCAGCCTAAAATTTCTGTACCGTAAATCCAGTATCCTTGACAAAACACCCAGACTCTATGCACGAGTACGGTCTACCATACTCCGGCGGCGCATGATATAATTCCTCGTACCTATAAAGTGAGCTTTCCGTTGCAAGTCCCCAGAATTTGTTCTCAGAAGCCTTTCACTGCTCGTGAGCTGAAGCAGAGAGGGAAGAGGAAATAAGGAAAAAAAAAGAAGAAGAAGAAGAAAAAACTGTATAGAAGAAAATACTAGAAGATAGAAGAAACCCTAACCCTAATTTCTCTTCAGATTCGTTGGATTCTTCTCTCGATCACTCTCTGGTAATCATTCCTTCGATATCTCTGCTAAATTGCCATTTACGATCCTTCGATTTGGTTGAAATTTTGTGGTTTTTTGGAATTTTATTTGTGCGAATTGCAAGCGTTTCTCGGAGAGGAATGCCACGATGATGCATGCAACTAAAATATCTCCACATACACGTGGCGTTCTATGGAATGATCAGGAGCGTTAATTTGGTGGGCCTTGACGTGGTACGGAAGCCATCTGATCCTCTCCTGGAAATGGACATTCAGTGGTTGAGGGACAATTGAGCAACCACCAGCGTTTCAGATGCAAAAAGTCCGATCATTTTGGATTTTGTGATATGGCCCCATCCTACCAATGGTCCTGATCACCAAACGTATTTCCCAATTCTGTGGCCGGGTATGCAACGGGAATATAGATCTGCCAAGGTATCTCAATAAATTAATCTTGGTAGAGAGATGCTCCAGTGCTCTTGGAGCACTAAAATTTATAGTGCTCCTAGTTGCATTGGGACACTTAGTCCAATCCATTAATCTAGACTGTTAATTAGGTTCAGTGCTCATATCATGGGCTACCTTGCAAACATCATGGCAGTCTGACAAATATAAGCCATTTGATTGGTTTGTCTTTAATCTGGATGGTCAAGATCATTTACACAAAAATAGGTCTAACCAATAATTTGATCCATCTAGCACCCATCGCGATTTTAAAGAATTGCTTTTATTAGGCAATTGTAAACATCCCATCCATGCCTTTGGAAATGGATGGCTATAGAAATTAATGCCAAATCAAAGATGTATCATATCATATGATCAGTACAATTTTATATGATAGCCCATAAAATGTGTTCTGGATGTAATGGGCAATTCAGATCCATCAAGTGGAATGTCCAAGCGCACCGACGCAGCTAGGAGCATCATTGCTTATAGTGCTCCGAAAGCATTGGAGCATTTCTCATCTTAGAACCAACAACACCCCCCCCCCCCCCCCAATTTTGAGGCCCAAAACTATCATTTCCTGCAAAAGATTAGAAAAATGGGCTTTGTTCACACTCATCTGCAAGCAATGCACACACCACCATATAAGCCGATGTGACAAATAGGTGCAATATCCAAGTAATATACTAGAAAGCTACCACTATGCAGATTGCCCATCCCAAGAATCAGGTCAATCTACTAGTGAGGTGGGCCACAATTAACTGAACAAATGTGGTTGTGAAAAAATTGGCCCAAGTTTCAAACCCATCCACCTATTTCTATTATCATGGAACACCTACCGAGTGAACCACCTTATCTTTTGGCAGTAACATCTACACAGTGAGGTCCACATGATGGATGGCTTGGATATTTCACCTGTGTGCCACACTAGCTTGCCTGTGGTACGTGCATTAACCGACTTGTATGCGCTTATGGGCTAGGTTAGCTGTTAAAAAATAGCTCGCATAAATCTTGAAGAGATGGTCACAAATGACCATATCTCCAAATATATAAATAGGCATTGATTTATGTCTCATGGAAGCATTGTCGCATTCATCAGATATATCCACACTCTTTCAACTCTGAACTTTGTATGCGCTGAAATGTTGTTGACCACAGTGTGACCAGAAGTTGACCAGTCTCATTTTAGCTCTGTAAAACGAGTCCGACCTGTCTTTGACCACTTTGACTAGTCCGACTAGGTCATAGAAAAAGAAGACAAAGCGATTCCCGTAGCAATGGCGAATGAAATGGGAGTAGCCTAAATCGTGAAAATGGGGTTATGGAGGAGGCTTTTGTAATTTATCCTCATGTGGATTGGGCATCATGGACCACACATCATAATATTATTTATCTTCTAGTAAATCTATCAATTTTTTTTGAGAAATTCAGCTCATTTGGTCTCTAACTAAAATTCTGTTTGGGACAAGTATTCCCTGCAAGGTAAAACTTTTTTGTTTGTTTTCAATTAGAAATGGAACAGGATATAAATAAGGGAGCTGATTCTTGCTTCTGAGGCATGGGTGCCTCCATGTCATTGGTGCACATGTGGAATACAGGGGTGAGATCGGGCTGTTCGTTCAGTCGGTCCAATAGTAAATGGCCAATAAACTTGAAATCACACAATTTGGATGATCCTAACCCTTCAATTTAGGCACAAAATTGGACACTAAATGACAAAAATCCGCAATGTCTCATACAGTGAGAAAAAAGTTCATCAATTAGATGGCTAGGGTAGTCCTAATTGAGGCAATTTTTGGTTAGCGTCCATTTAGTGGTGGAGCATGATGGATGCATGGTCTGGAATCATGGAACCTCATGCATGTGTTAGATTGTATTTCAAGTAGTGTGCACTAAATAGTGTGTAGCCTGTAGCGTATGCTCTGTAGCATATCAAAATAGCACTTTTCCCGTCGCATGCGCCACTTGCTGCGTAGTAAGCGCCATTTGCTGAGTAGTGTAGGTTGCTATTAGTGTTTGTAGGTGCATGCTACGTGATGTTATCGATTTTAAGCTTAAAAAACCAAGGCGATTCCTTGCCAAACAATGGAAAAGGAAAAGGTTTTACTTTGTGACGATTTGTGTTGTTTAGATACCAAAGAAAAGGGTGGATTCTACCAAGCAATTATTATACTTTTCCATAATTTGGATTCTTGACACAATAAACTAGGTGAGTACTGTGAGAAGAATATGAGATTTCCACGTGTTATCCAAACAAGAACTCAATATAGAATACGTGTTTCAATAGTTCTCATGGAAATTGTCATTAAATAATAATCGTGTTTTCCTTTCTTTTGCCTTGGATTCCATGTATCCAAGCATGCCCCAGAGTTTATAAGGTTGGACTTCTATGTCAGTTTGCAGTAATTTTAAAATTGTGCTGACTCATCCTCGTCAAACATAGCAATGCTGTAGAGCTATTATGACCATCCAAATTGTGGGTCCCATTATGGATGAAACATATCTATAAATTCACATTGATCAAGCAATTGTTAGTCATATTAGTACAACTATGTCAAGCGTACGGTTGTAATAAAAAAAAGTGTAAAACTAGCACGCGAGTCTATCCTTTATAAAAACATTCGAAGCCTTAAATATTCAACTTCGCCATCCTTGCCCTTGCAAAACTAGTGCGGCTCGATTCTCTCAACCAACAAGACATTTTAAGACAATTTCCGATGCTGAATCAGATGTGGATGGAGATCACATGGCTAAATTTTCAGGGGCATTGGAGCCAAAACAAAGGAGATACTAAGTTTCCCCCTTTTCACGTCTGTACGACTATGTATTTTGTTATATATATATATATATATATATATATATATATATATATATATATATATATAGTTTTTAGTTTTTTGGGGTTTCGATTGAATCTCTTCTAAAGATCAAGAGAGGTATATCTTATCCTTAATCCCACCTTAATGCTTTTCTCTAAAAAAAAAAGAAAAAAGAAATCGGATGAAGATTTAAGGTGTGTTTAGTCGCAACAAATATCATTTTGTTTTTTTTGGTGGTTAATTAGTCTATTTTTGATCCAAAATTTCATGATATTTGGTGCAACTATATGCACTCTTACCCACCCGAGGTTTGGGTGAATGGCTAGCGTCCTGGGTTTACTCCCCACAGACATGAGTTCGATTCCCCTTAACGTGTTTTACTTGATGCACGTGGTTTGTGGGTGATCGTGTGCATCCAGAGGGACTAGTCTCTCCGAAAAAAGGGGTGGCAACACCTTGTCGTCATATAAAAAAAATATACACGCCCTTAGTTTTGCTTTTTGGAGTCTAGTTCCTCCGCAGCATTGTAGAATAAGTTTGCTCTACAACATTTATTGGTGTGGGGCTTGTTGTTGTGTGTGTATGCCTGTATGGTATCTAACTTGTCTAGGCTGTTGACTATTTTTTTAATAGTGTGGCCCATAGTGAGAAATCTCGTTCTCGGCAATTTCTCGGCCCATAAATATCTTGGGAGATTTTCAAAATTTTAATATATTTACAATTTAAATATATGTTTATACAAATTCTTGAAGGTTTTTACTATTTTTTGCAATATTATTGCAAAAAATATCCAGATAAAAAGCGATATTTTGAAAATCTCACGATAATATCGTCATTAAATTTTTTTTTTTTAAATTATTTATTTTGCCATATTATTGTGAGATTTTCAAATCTCAGCGAGAATTGCCACACAGGTGTGGCTCACTTGATGATTGGGTTGGTCTGATGCTTGTGGTATCCCATCATCATGGGGAGTCTCAATTTATGTGCAGGTTGGATGGCATATACAGTTACACAACAGGGTGGGTTCCACACATGCAGCTGCATAGCTTTACAAGCTTACTACTTTTGTGCTACTTCTTGGAGCTATGCTAAGCGTACATGCGTGTGCCAAAGCTCATGTACACACCACTTATGTGCCAGCATGGCATGATAGGTCTGAGATCCAATCCATCCATCAGAAAGACACCACTATATTGATGCCCTAGCCTAAGAATCAGGTTGATCCACTGGTCAGGTGGGCAGCATTTTGCAAAACAAATGAATGGCTGTGAAAAACTTGGCTGTACTTCTCTATTTGATCCTCCTGATTCCAATATTGGGACCCACATGCTGATTGGATGAGATTTTATTTTTGTGGAAACACTGCAAGGTCAGACGACTCAGACCAACCTGATGGATGGATTAGATCTCGCACTCATGTGCCATGTTGGCACATGTTTGGTGCATACACTAGCTTTATTGCACACGTGTGTGGGCTTCTTGTAACGTTTTGCCTCCTCTAAAACTTCAAAAGCAACTATATATATATATTTATTTATTTACTGATACTTCTTGTGATCTTTTATGATGATTCATGATATCTGATGTTATATTTTGCTACGTTAGTTTAGTGATACTTGGCTTAGAAAATTGTTGATGTCATTGTTTTTGGCTTGAATATATGGGTTTGGTTTTTGATGCCAGCCTTGTTCTGGATGCGCTTTTACTTGAAAAATCAAGGATATTTTTCTATATCTTTCTTAATATTTTATTTTGCTCTTTTTATCTTTATTTTACTATTTAGCACATTTTTCTATTATCTTAATTTAAAAATCTAGAGAAGTAGCATGTAGCTTATACTACATGCTTCAGAGGGCTGAATGCTATGCTATTTGCTATTTAAAACACTGGCTGGAACCTTGTTGGCTGGCCCCATGTAAAGCATATCTGTATCTATTGAAGGCAAAAGGGTTGCTCAGAATGACTCATATGACATTTCTTCCTCTAAATGAGATCTCAGAGCTTAGTCATCATCATTTGACTCTTGAAGGTGCCTCTTCTCCTTTGTGTTTTGCATTTGATCAGTAAGGTATATCTGCCTCTGCTCAGTCTCTACAACATCTATGAGTCTATCTTGGATCATAGATTTTGGTGCTTCAGCTCATATGACTGGCACCAACTCTCTGTTCTCTTCCTATTGCCTGTCATCTATACTAGTTGGGTGAAGATTGCTGATTGGTCCTATTTACTCATGTTGAGGTAATAGGTGCCATCAGTGAATCTCCATAATTTTCATTGCCTTCAATTCGCCATGTTCAAAATGTGTCAGTTTCTGTTAGTATCACCAAATCTGTCTACACCAGTAAATGTCAAACGCACACCGGTGGGTAAATTGGCACCATATTGCTCCAAACACGTTTACAATTAGGAAACAGGTGGTCCATGGTTTCTTCATTGCTCCAATACAGAATACACATTTTTTTTTTCTTTTTTTTTGGAATGAGGACTGAAATATTATTGTGAGCGCCAAAATATATAGAATGAGAAAAAATGGGAAGTGACCTTATCTTCACCTCCTGAAACATTGATCCACAACAAGACAGACGCACAAAAAGTAAACCAGAGACCCAAAACAACCAAGACAAAACCAAAGGAAATAGGTAGGCCTGTTGAAATTGCCTCCCCAGTTACCTGAGAGGTTCTCAATCATCCATCCTTTGAACTGACTGAGATGCAAGGGCCCAGCTCATAATCTTGGAAGAATACTCCTGGTTAGGACTGCGACCAAGGATTCTTTGCCTTTGAAAATCCTGTTTTTCCACTTCCTCCAAGGCCCCCAAAGAATCTCAAACCATATCCCCAGATGATTTCATATTTTTTTTTCTTCATCCTTTGAATGGGCAATGAAGCCAGCTAGAAAAAAGGATCTCCCATCGCATCATTGAACACCCAGTTGATGCTGAACCTATCTAGGAAGAAGGCCCACTCTGACTTAACCACCTTACAGTGAAGAAATAAATGATCCACTGATTCCAACCCCGCCTTGCACATAACGCATCGAATGGGCATTGCCATATTTCGCTTTTGAAGATTATCAACTGTAAGATATATTTTTTTTAATTTAAAGCATTTTGTTTTTTCTTTTTCTGAAAAGTATGTGTAAGGATTTTTTAGCACACCACCATTCACACAAAAGATTTAACTCTCGGAGGGGCTGAAGATTTCCAAGCCAAAATGCAAGGTGGAGAGGGAGGGTCATTTGGTCTTCCCACGAGTCTGGAAAACATGGATTTTGCTAAGAATCGCCCTTTATGAGACCATTCTAGATCTTCCTATCTGCTAAGGAGATGTCAATGGGGATGGCTGAGAGTCTTGCCTAAAAGAGACCTAAACATTGAATGCCTCATCAATGTTTGCAGTATCGATAATATTGGCCAATATTATCGGAATCGCATGTTAACGATACGAAAACTATGTGGAGTAAAGAAAATCCTGCATATCACATATTGTATCACAATTTATTGCCAAGTATCATTATGTATTACTGTTATCGCATTATATCGCAAAGTATTGGCAATTTCTCATTTGAAAAAGTCTTCGGTATTGACGATATCATTGACACTAACAACAACTCTGTTGTCTCTTGTGAAAAAATCTCCAAACTTCATTTTTTTTCGTCATTTTCCTTGATTCTTCTCTAACGTAAACATTTTGTGAGTGGATTTCGGTCTATCCTTTGAAATCTTTTGGAAGAAAAATAGAGATTTCAAACTGGAATTAAGATTTTGGTGGATTTGGGGCCGGTTTCCATTTGGTGAGTGATTTTGCATTTCCATCCTTTTTTTTTTTTTTTTTTGAAATCATACAAAATCAGTGCCAAAATGTTAGAAATTCTTGATTCTACATGTTTTGCATGGAAAATCAAGGATTTCAACCTTCAATTTCGAGAATTGAGAATAGGTGATCTGATTAGGGGGGAATTGGGAAATTTCAAAAATTTCCCAATTTCTCCCAAATTGGCTGTACTCTTACACTCCAAACACAAAATGAAACATGTATGAGGCTTGATCTATTGATTCATGAAAATTTTGGTAAAAAATTATTTTGAATTAAAAAATAATAAAAAATTATTAAAATATACAACTTTTTTCAAACTATCAGTGGTCAATTGAGTCCAATTTTGCAATATGTAGGAGTGTTGGATGAAATCATCATCACATACACTCTAATTTCGAAATTTGAGGGTAGGTGGTCCCCGATTTGGGGGAAATTAGGGAAAGTTCGAAATTTTCTAATTTCTTCCAAATTGGTTGCAATCTTACACTCCAAACATAAAATTAAACATGTATGAGGCTTGATCTATTGATTCATTTATGTTTATTTATTTATTTTTTATTTTTTTAAAAAGGAAGAATTATTTTTTAATTGAAAATAATAAAAAATATTTAAAATAAATTTTTTATACAGAAATTTGTACTTCTTGTTTTACAATTTTTCTTATATTGATGAATGTTATGAATTCACTTTGAATATAGTTGCATACTTGCATTAGTTTAGTTAGACAATGCATAGCTTAGGACCCTATATAAAGGAGACCTATTATGTGCACTTCTTTTTTGTGATGTTATGATTTAAAAATGTGTATTAATGTCTTTATTAATAATCCCTGAAGTTTCATTGAAAAATTCAACCAATTTCTCAATGTTTCTCCCATGTTTCCCAAAAAGTGCAATACATTACCCGATACAAATGACATATCCCATGCAATAACTAATATGTATCCGTATCCCAAGGGTGCAATACGTAACGCGCTATTGATATGGTAAACACTGCTCTTCATTACTCAAATATCTCCTCAATTGGATAATCCATACCACGGATTTTTTTTGAAAGATGAAGATTTTATCCAGCGAAAGCAAAATAGAAAACAAGAAAACAAACACTAGGGAGAAAAGAAAGATAAAAAGAAAAGACCGAAAAAAATACAACAATCAACCCCATGGCCATGCAATCCCCAACAAGATCAGGGCACCCAATTCCTAAACAAACAAATGACTCGACTAAACACTCCAGTAGAGGAAGCTCTCAAGCTATGGAAGCAATGATTATTCCTTTCAAACCAAATAGCCTCGAGAACAACAAGAAAAATGATACACCATTTTTCCCTGCTTAGAAGAGCTCCATCTCCTGCAAGCCAAGAATAGAAGAGACTGCTGATTGAATCGTGCATCACCTAGCTAATCCTAGCCATCTGAAACACCCAATTCCAAATCTTCGAGGTAAAACAACAATGGAGGAAGAGGTGGTTGACGAACTTTGCATATTGGAGGCAAAGAAGATAAACATTGGGCAGGATTGGGTGTTTCTGAGGCAAAGAAGATAAATATTGTTGCCTTCGCCCATTGTGAATGGAAAATCATGGCCAACTTAAGTCCTGGTCTTGCTGCCATGCACCTCTCCTTGTCCCTTTCTTGTCGTCCAATTTTACCAACATCTTTCCATATCACTAAACCATTTAAGCTAACCCCTATCCCATGAAATCAGCCCCCATGTGTCACCCCATACTTTTCCCCTATCACTTTCCTTCACAATGCCTCTGATTCCTCCCCAACCTCCATCACCAGTTGCTAAGGAGAGCCCAATTTGTTTCTTTGATGTTACCCATCTTTAGATCACCGAGTTTCATTTGTTTTTGCACCTCATTCCAATTAACCAACCGAAATTTATGGCTTTCCTAACTTCGATGATTTGGTCATGTGTAAAGGAGACCAAGAACTATGCTAGTTGGAGAACTGAGTTGGAACAAGTTGAAGGCTTTAAAAGGGCAAGGGCAAGAGGCCCAAAACGATGTGGATGAAGGTAGTACGAAAAGACTTCGATGATTAAAGCAGTTGACCCTAATTAATTGGGAGAAGGCTTAGATGATGGTGGTGATGATGAAATTTATGGCCTTCCTGGCACTCGTCCCATAAGAACTTCCTTTGGATCCAACCATTAAAAAAAAAAAGATGAATCACTTTATTAGGGATAAAGGCCAAAAAAAAAAAGAAAAAGAAAGAACAAATAAAATAAAAACAAAGCAATACAAAACCAGAGAAAACAGAAAACTGGAAATATAGACAAACCCTAACAAATCCTCAGGCACCCAATCCTTAATATACATAAAACCCCTACTAAGCACCCCCCTCCTTGGTGATTTCAGAAGCAACAACTATTTCTCCCTAGTCACATTGCCTAGAGGAAAGCAAGCAAAGCTAATTTCTATCTTGGCCGATGAAGAAAGCCACCACCATAAGGCATACCACACCCTAAAGAGGACATCGATCGAACACGACATCACCCAAGGCACAAGAAATAATCGTTATCGTATCGTAAATCGTGAAGTGGTTTGAATCGCATCGTAAATCGTAAGATTTTTTCAGATTTTCATAAAAATGTCATAAAAATATAAAAATTGCAAAAAACTAATTAAAAACTCACATTAATAATCCATTTTGTCATGAATATGCCAAAAAAATATAATCTAAAATTGTGATAAACTATATACTAAATGTATCATTGATTCATTGCCAATGTCTCATATCATTATGTCATAATCAAGTAAAAAAAAAAAAAAAAAACCCTTTTCCCATCCCATGTATATGTAAGTTTTCTATATGACTAAAAAATAACATTTTCCCCATTCCCATTTACATGTATAATGTATTCTCTATTCACTTGTTTTTATAAGTAAAAAATGAAATAAAAAGGCCAAACAAATCTATTCTTTGTCGTCTGAGGTAGCGCCATCATCATCCTCTTCCTCCTCACCAATGAGGTCAACATTATCAACATCATCTTCATCTTCAGAATTTGGTGTCGAAATAAACTCCTCTTCCTTTGCTTCTACCACTTTTGATTTTCCTTTCGCTTTACTTCGAATAACAAGTTTTCTAGGACCTACAAAATAGTTTTGCATAATGCATTAATATAAGACTATTAATTAATAATTATGGGACTAAAACACTAAACGACAAGAATATGAGTCATACAACATGCAATTATACCATGTCGCCCATCCGGTCTTGATGTGGATTCGCCTACACCCTGCACATCCTCTAATCCTTCGGCAAAGCATTCACCTATGTCCATCCGGGTGTTATCTGTGGGCAGTGTAGGATCCCCTTTCTCTGTGATCCATTTATCATCAGATTTCATATTTGATAAGCATATAGGATCAAGCCTTTAGTCCTTTTCTCTCTTTCATGACAGACTTTGAGTTGGAGATTAAATTTTACGAAGACAAGTGCATTCGATCTTTGTTGCTCGAGTTTATTTTTCTTCTTTGAATGTATTTGCAAGCCAATGAATGTAAGAACATAAGGCTATTGGTCACTACATAGTGAATTCATAAGTTGATTAATGAATTGAATAATGTCTCACCTGCTCAAAAGTGCTCCGGTTGCACTCACAATCAGTAACACTACATGTCAAAATTAAAATACGAATAACCAGCTTTTGCAATTCTAGACACTCATCTTTGTAACTCTCTCACCATAAACCTAAAACACAATCATATATAATTAATTAATTATATAAATAAACTAATTCATAAACCATGGGCACACCATCAAATTCAAAGAAGCAAAATAATTGTAAGTAAAAATTACTTGGTTGCTTTGTTGTTCTAGTAAATTTTGTCGTATCTCTTCCAAATAAACCATAGGCCCTTTTAAACTTATCCACCTACTCATCAATGATGACCCTTTGCCTTGAATCTGGGACCATTCCTTTAATACAATCATATAGGCTGGTTTTAATATCTAAATGTGGATGGAAATTGCCATCATACTGAAATATGGGATTTAAGAAATAAGCTGCCGCATGTAAGCAGTGTTTAAATTATCGAATTATCGCCGATAATTTCGGTATCGCTAGAGTTGCGACACCGAAACTCCCTTTTTTCGTTTCTCTTCCTAATATCACCTATTTTTCGGCGATTTTATCGATTTTTTGCGAAAAGTCCAGTTGTCAATCAGTGTTCGCAATATCGGCCGATATATTTGCCGATAGTGTCGGTATCGCAATCCAACGATACGAAACACGTCGGAAAAAATATTCCGAAAAAATTGGAAGAGAGAGAGAGAGAGACTTTCAATAGGGTGGCAATAGGGTGGATTTCCGCACCTGTAAAGAAAATTTCGATTCCCTTTTCTTCTTTCTTCTATTAGATTGTTAATGGAATTGATTTAAGAAGAAAATGAGAAAAAATAAAATAAAATCCAGAGAAATTTGGATATTTGGGGAAGAATCCAGGGTTTCAGGGTTCTCGGATGAAAAATGGGTTCGGAACCCTTTTTATCTAAGCGATGCTGCAAAGACGAGGTTGAGTAGCGAACTGCCATCGAAGTGACATCACCAAGTTCTGTGGGTCCACCATGATGTATGTTTTGTATCTACACCGTCCATCCATTTTGAGAGACCATTTTAGGTCATGAGCCAAAGAATGATTAAGATCCGAATCTCGAGTGGACCCCACCACAGAAAAAGTGGAGAGAGTGACGCTCACCATTAAAAATTTCTAATGGCCACAAAAGTTTTCAATGAAGCTGATATTTGTGTTTTACCTTATTTAATGTTTGTGTTAACTTATGAACAGATTAAATCTCAAATAAATATTACGGTGGACCTTAGGAAGGTTTCAATGGTGGGTATAACTCACTCCACCTGTTTTTACATGGTGGGGTCCATTACAGTTTTGGATCTGCCTAATTCTTTGGATCATGCCTTAAAATGTTCTCTCCAAATGGATGGACGGTGTGGATACAACACATACATCATGATAGGATCCACATAACTTGGTGACGTCACTTTAGTAGCCAATCTCGCTACTCAACCCGTCATATAGCTAATCCGCGTCCTTTTTCATCTGGCACGGTTACATGAGGCATGTACGCATTTTTTCACACGTGTGGTGGGCCTCCAATCTGAACTGTTCATGTGATGTGGCATCCCATGAAATTCCCAGGAACCAAATTTTACCCTGATCTAAAACTCTGGTGGGCCATAGCAAAGAAAGATGCAAATCAAGGGAAAAAATTGTTTTCTTTTATAATGGCCCACTGAAGTCTTATGTGAAAGCAAAAATTGAACCATAAAAGTTTCACGGAGTGTTGCATCACTTAATCCGTTCAGATTTTGGACTCACTTCTCAGGTAACTCTGCTGTTGGGAAAATCTGCATTGGCGTGGATCAGGAGCCTAGGGATGGATGGTCTGTCAGGGCTCTGTAAGGCCCACCATGATATATTTGTTTTATCTACACCGTTCATCCATTTTGATATGTTATTCTAGGGAATGTGCCCAAAATGTAGCCAGATATGAGGCTCAAGTGGTCCACACCACAGGAAGTTGTGGTGGGAATGATATCCACCGTTGAAGCTTTCCCAGGGCCCATCATGATGTTTATTTTCCATCCAATTTGTTCATAAGGTCTAATAGACCTGGATGAAGGGAAAACATAAATATTAGCTTGCTCCAAAACTTATGTAGCCCCGGTAATTTTTTTAATGGTTGCCATTCAATGATCACTTTTTCATGTAGAGTGGTCCACCTAAGATTTGGATTCATTTCATTTTTTGGCCCATACCATAAAATGATTTGTCAAAATGAGTTAACGGTGTAGATACTAAATCATTTTAGCTTATTATCCAAAAAATAAGCACATCCAATTATCAAGTGGACCATACCAAAGGAAAAAGTGGTGATCGACGATTAATGGGCCACAAAAGTTCTGGATCAATTATATATTTGTTTTTTTTCTTTGAGTTCATTTACTTTTACGTGTCTTAATTAATGTATGCCAGCTGCATTTGTAATATATAAACTTATTTTGGTTGTTATTAAAGTAATTTTTTATGGCATCGCATGCTTTTTGGGTCCCATTAAATGAAAACTTATTATGTAATGTATTCTTTTCACAATTTTTAATTCCTAAATATGTAAATATCTGTATTTAGCCATGTCTTGAAATTTCACTGAAAAATTCCATCATTTTCCCCAAGTTTCCCCCTTTTTCCCTGCATTTCTGGTTATCGGCGATATTATCGGCGATAACGATATTATATCTTTATTTCTGGCCAGCGAAACTTGTAGCGATACCGACAACTCGAACACTGCATGTAAGAGCATATGCAACTAAAGATTCCAACGTTGGTCTATGATTTCCCATATGGCCGAATATTGCTTCTTCATCACTCCCAAGTTTTTTGCTATAGCCTCTTTTGCCCAATTCATTGCTTGATAAATATATCCCATGGCTGGCCTCTCATATGACTTAAGTATTCGTAGCACCTTGAACAATGGGAGAGTGATCTTCAAGCAAAACTTGATAGATGACAAAAAATCTACATAAGCTAAAACCATATCTTGAACATGCTTCCCTTTTGCGGTCTTAAAGTAGCTGATACCTTTCGATTCTTTTTAGGTAAACATCGACCTCAAGCCAATTCTATTTTCATGGATGCTTTTCAAAGTCAAGTAACATGTAGCAAACCGTGTTATGGCTGGTCGAGTCAACTCCTCCTTTGCGTGCTTCCTCATTAAATTTAAGACCCAACGATGTTTGTAAATATAGACTGTTATAGCCATTGATTTCGCCAGTCTCTAAATGAACTTCCAACTTTCCAATGTCTACAAGCATTAAGTCTATGTAATGAGCCACACATGGAGACTAAGACAATATCTTCCTCTTTTCTATAAACATCTGACCTACCTTCACATAGGCAGCTGCGCCATCCATAACCACTTGTACGATGTTCTCGTCGCCAACTTCATCAATAACTAACTCAAGTAAGCCCAACAAATTGTCCGCATTGTTTTAAATATCAGACGTATCAATAGATCTCAAAAATACTGAATCGACTAGCCGTAACACCTTGACCAATGGGAGAGTGGTCTTCAAGCAAAACTTGATATATGACAAAAAATCTACATCGGCCAAAACTATGTCTTGAACATGCTTCCCCTTTGCGATCTTGGAGAAGCTGCTACATTTCCATTCATTTAAGGTAAACATCGACCTCAAGCCAATTCTATTTTTATGGATGTTTTTCAAAGTCAAGTAACACGTAGCAAACCGTGTTATGGTTGGTCGAATCAACTCCTTGTTTGCGTGCTTCCTCATTAAATTCAAGATCCAACAGTGTCTGTAAATATAGATTGTTATAGCTCTTGCTTTCGCCACAGTCTCTGAATGATCTTACAACTTTTCAATGCTTGCAAGCATTGAGTCTATGCAATGAGCCACACATGGAGACCAAAACAATATCTTCCTCGTTTCCCTTAACATCTAACCCATCTTCACATAGGCAGATGCGCTATTCGTAACTACTTATATGACGTTCTCTTCTCTCACTTTATCAATAACTAACTCAAGTAAGCCCAACAAATTGTTTGCATTTTTTTGAAATATCGGATGTATCAACAGATCCCAAAAATACAGTACCACTTGGACTATTAACCAAAAAATTTGTAATCGATCAATTCACTCCATTGGTCTACCCATCTGACATAATCGTGCATCCGGTCTTCCCCCTTTCATTCTTATAAACATCAATAGATTTTTCTATTGGCTTAATCTCCATCTTCAAAAATTTATTCCTTACTTTGTAATACGATGGAAGCTTCAATCTTGACCCAAATGCAGCAACCACTTCCATCATAGGTGCGAAGAGTGGGCTCTTTACAAGGTTAAATGGTAGAGCATTTAAAAAAAAAAAAAAAAAAAAAAAGTAAAATGGTAGAGCATTCACATATAAGAAATGAGAAATAGACGGGCACACACTGTCTTTATCTCCATTCTTCCATATTTTGTTTAGAGCGGCTTATTGTTTTTCTTTTGGCCCGCTATTTCTTCCCATAAAATCATCCATTGTTCTTTTTCTTTTTTCTCCGCCCATTTCATCCACATCATCAATAATAGGAACCCTTCCAACATCATATGCCATTTCTTCTTGTTGCTTCTTCTCACTAACATTACTATCCAACAAATTCTTGAAATTTTCCGTTGTATCATCATTGACTTGGGGACATGCCACTACATTTTTCTTCATTTGGGTTAGGTGATGTTCATTTGAAACACATTTCCCCAATATGCACTCCTACAAAAAATACATCATAGGTGGGGATTATTGTTCTTATTCATCTTTGGACAATATTCCCACGTAAGATCATTGTCCTTGGTCTTCTATTTCTTTCCCATCTCCAATGCCCAACAAGAACCAACACACAAGTGACAAGCCTACGTATAAAGGTAAAAACTATTTAGGCCCCACACAAACATAGAAGATAATAAATGATTAAAAAAAATGAGAAACCTATTGAAAATTTGAAATAAATGAGAAAACTCTTGAAAAAAAAACTATTTAGGCCCACATAAACTCCAAATCTGACTACTCTCTCTCAAAAGAAAGAAAAGAAGTGATATTATGATGTATTTGGGGTCTACATAGCTTTTAAACACAAAAGCCTTAAAAAATGCAAAAAAATTGAAAAAAAATCGAAATATACTATTTTTTCCCCCCAAAATACATATTTTCACCTAAATATGAAAGAAATGAAATAGAAAAGAATAAATGTATATTTTATATATATTCTTACCTATTTTAACGTAGAACTTCAATGCAATAAGTGGCGTTTGATTCCGTTGAGCGATGAGAAAGGGAAAGATATGTTTCTTTCTCTAGGTTTCCTATAGTCCACAAGCTCCAAAACTCCCCAAAATCTTTCAAAATTGGCAAAATAAGTGTTATTCTAATGAGTGTGGGGCCTAAATACCTTTTAAAACAAAAAGCCCTAAAAAAATTGCAAAACAAAAGAAGGAAAATATCGATTTTTATACCAGAAACTACCGGTTTTTTGAAGGTATTATCGAATCGTACAATACGATCTGAATCATATGATTCACGTTTAATTGTACGATTCAGATATGAATAGTACGTTACTTCCCAGATTGCGATTCACATGTATGATTTGTATCGTATGATACGATTTAAATCGTACAATTTGAATTATAAATTGTACGATTTTGACAACATTGGGCCATACTACTTTGGAAAAGTAGTGCAAAAACAAATGGTCGACAGACTATTCGTCACTCGTGCATAGAAGGCAGACGTTAGGAAGGATCATCGAACGCTTTTGAAGATTGTCAATGGTGACAATCCTATTCCTCCCAATAACCAGGCAAACACAAAACTCGTAGGAGCCCATATGACCATATATGTGTAGTGTGATGATGGTCACTCTTTTGCTTCGATCGAGAAAGATGCAAGTAGAGCGATTGAGTCAAGAATCTGCCAGAGATCTTCCACTCTTAGAGAGATCAATAACCCCTGCAAGTGAGAAAGAAGGCAAGCTTGTTCAAATCCCTCCAATGGGGGGAACTCAAACATCCCCAGAATCTATTGAAAAGCAGCTAGTGATAGAAATATTAGCCATAGGGCAAGGACTAGCCAGGGCTGGTAAGGGCGATCTCAGCATAGAAACCCCACACCATATATTACCCCAAAATCTCACCTCAAAACCATCCCCCATCATATAGATGAAGCCTCCAAGCACTGCAGGAGTCATCCGTGCCACATATTTCCACAAAGGAAACTCGGTAAAGAGAGGAACTTCTGATCCACCAACTTGTGGGGGAGGTACCATATTTAGCAACAACGATATTGCTCCATAGCATGGTGTGCCGTAAAGTTCGTTACGTAAAGATAATGGTAGCAACCATTACACAAGGTTGTAACGGCCATTACAAAAAAAAAAAAAAAATACTCGTAAAGGCCATTACAACCCTCGTAACGGCCCGTTGCCCATCATGTAAAGGCCGTAATGGCCCCATAATGGACCGTTATGGGGGTGATAAATGTTTTTCAAATTCTTTTTCAATAAAGAAAAGAGGTCGTAATAGCCCGTTACACCCCATGTCGTAAAGGTAAAAGTGGTGGCCGTTACGGCTACTGTTACCGTTTCAGAATACCTTGCTCCATAGGCTTGATAACTCAACCCCAAAGCACCAAACCCATTTACCTAGAAGGGCCAAGTTGGCCACCTCCAAGCTTCTAATCCCAACACCCTCCTCTTTATAGGGCCAACAATCCTCATTCCAATCAAGGAGATGGAATTTACCTCTAGATCCACCTACCTGCCATAGAAAGACTCTCCTCAACCTATCAATACGCTCAATAACAAACTTTAGGCGGTGGAATAAAGATGTAAAATCTAAGAGGAGGTTGGAGAGAGAAGATTTAATCAAGGTAAGTCTCTTGCTAAGGGAGAGCAACTTGCTCTTTCAGGGGCTAAGCTTTCTTTCCAAACACTCACCCACCTTATCCCAGAGATGAGAAGCCGACTTGCCCAAACATAGAGGGAGGCCGAGATAATAAGAATGGAAGGACCCAACTCAACAACAAAAAAATCACCAAGGTGAGAAACCTCCTCTACTGGAATATTAATGCTAAGAAACTTGTAGAGAAGTTAATAGTCAAAACCCAACACCACCTCAAACCATATGTCTTCAAATTGGACACTATCAACTCATTAGCCTCACAAAACAGGATGGTGTTGTCCGCGAATTGAAGATGACTGATCGGATGGGGAAAATTTTGAACTCTAAAGCCCCTAAACAGCCCTATGGATTGCCCCCTAGATAACATTTGGTTGAGAGCTTCCACACCAATCACAAAGAGGAAAGGGAAGAGGGTATCCCCTTACCTGAGGCCATGGGAAGCCTTAAAAAAACCGAAGGGGGACCTATTGATCAGGATAGAGAAGGAAGCAGAGGAAGCACAACGACGAATCTAGGTTTGCCACTTGTCCCCAAAACCTATCCGCCCCGACAGAAGCTTTTTCGGTATCTAGCTTACACGCCACCCCCGATTGCCCATACAATAGCATGAATCGACATGCTCATGGGCGATCAGAGCACTATCAATAATCTACCTACTAGAAACAAAAGCACTTTAATTAGGCGGGATGATTTTGGGGAGAATGGCTCTGATTCGCTGGCTAAGAACCTTGGCGATGATTTTCTACTGACCACCAAGGAGACCAATAGGCCTAAAGTTCCTCAAACAACTTGCACCATTGAGCTTAGGAATGAGCACCAAAAAGGTACAACCTAACTATTTCGGGAGTGGACTGATTTAAAAAATCCTCTGCAAAAGCAAGAACATTTGATTAAACTAAGTCCCAAAAAGACTAGGAGAAAGCCATCGGGAACCCATTGGGTCCTGGGGCTTTGTCCCTGCCTAAAGCCCACACTGCCTCCTTTAATTCTTCTAAAAGAATGGGCCTTCCAGACTGCCTGCCTCCTCCATAGAGAGGGAGATAAAATCAAGATTATCAATTTTTGAGGCCATCGCTGCAGGAATCTTGAAAAAGATAAGAAAATAGACCGAGAGATTAGCTAAAGCCACCTTGGTTAAGAGTAATCCTGGCCACAAGGGAGAGATTTCACTTTTCTTAGCAAGCTTTGCTCCAATCCCCTCGATAATGGGGTCCCAAAATGAGCCAGATCTTGAATTTCCCCCAAGCAGGAGGCCCAAGTAAACACATGGAAGCGTTATAGCCATGCAGCCCATGCGAACAGCCAGCACCTGCAGCCTGTCGAAATCGATTGTCACCCCCGCCATGATGTTTTGTTAAGGTTCACCCACAACCCAGAGACAGCTTCATAACACCTTAGAATACCTTGATATTAGCCACTTGAGACATCGATGCATCGCAGAAAAGAATGGTGTTGTCTGTGAATTGAAGATGAGTGAACAATAGTCCCGGAGGACCAATCTGAAAGCCCTTAACAAGACCCATTCAGATGCTTTCTCCATGAGATTGAGGAGGCAAGGCCTTCTGCCACTATTGACAAAGAAAAGGGAAAAGAAGATTGTCCTGATGAATACCTCTGGAGCTTGAGAAATAACCTGCCAGCGAGCCATCAACGAGAACTGAAAAAGAGACCGTTGATATACATTCGCCCTTGCTATTAGCCCCAAGCCCATATGAGTCAAGGAGTAAAGCCAGAACCCCCAATCCACATGATTGTATGCTTTCTTCATATCGATCTTGCATATTAACATCAAGATTATGCCTATCTTTAATGAACCTTGAGATGGAAATATAATAAAATCAAAGCTTTTGTCTGTCTTACTGATAGCACCTTCGCAAGGATCTTATGTAGGCTGCCCACTAAAGATTATGGGTCTGAAGTCTTGGATTTCTGCTGCGTCCTTCACTTTTGGAATCAAAGAAATAAATGTCACATTCAGCTCTTCACTAAGATTCAACCCTGAATGGAATTCAGATAAGCAGCACATAACGTCTTCCTTGATGATGTTCCAACATTTTTGGCCATCAGAAAACCATTTGGACCTGACGCCTTTTTAGGATCCATCAGCTGAATAACTTTGCTGACCCCAATCTTCAAATTAAAAATAAAATAAAATTTGCTGACCTCGTCGTCACAATTTCTTTCTAGTCACTCTGCCATTCCTTTAGGAATAGATTTAAAGGAGAGCCCATCAAGACGAGGCCTCCTAAACTCCTCTTTAGAATAAAGTTCTGAATAGAACTTCACTATCACTTCCCTGACGTGGACAGGATCCTCCATGAGAAAGTTCCCATGGACAGCTTGTGGATGAGATGGGATCTGCATCTTCTGTTGGCCATAGCATGGAAAAATGCTGTGTTCCTGTCCCCTTATTTGAGATATACTGCTCTTTGATGTTTTTCTCTGTGCATCCTCCTCCCTGAGAATTGCTGTGTATCCAGATTTTTAAGATCTTTCCCTCTCTGCTAAGATGTCATCAACGATGAGTCCTTCCTCTTCTCTGTTGATATCTGCAATATTACTCAAGCATTCGTCTTTCCTACGCTTGAGTGATGCAATTCTGGACTCGCTACAAATCTTCAACCTTGTTTTGAGGAACTGCAACTTCTTCAAACACTTGAAACCAGCCCATTTCTGCACCCGACATTCCTCCCATGATCTGGCGTTCTCCCGACACTCTTGTTTCTCCAGCCACCACATCTGAAATTTGAAAGGAACTGGCCCCACCGAGATTCCAGCCGATTCCAGACATATGGGGGACAGAATTACACACATTAAGGAGCATTGCACTTGCGTAAGTTAAATTTGGGCTGTTGGTAATTTATTTAAATAATCCATTCTTATCATGTAGCCATGGCCTGCCTGATGAGTGGACCTGAAGGAAATTTTCATATGGTCATTTTTCACAGTGGGTGCCATCTCATGCACTTAGCTGTGCAATACACTCTCCAGTTAGGCACCTGCACTGTGCATAAAAGTCTTTGTTGAGAGGGTGCACATGGGACTAGAAAACCTCATGAAGCCCATGCAGGCCAAGAAATAAATGATATGATTCTGCTTCCCTTTTCTTGTTATATTATTGTATTAAAGATGCATTATTTAATGGAAATAAGTGCATCCAAATTCCAAAGATATGACTGCATGTGGTTATATTATATATAGTAGAAGTTAAGAAAAAGTCGGATAACGGTGAATTGAGATTTTATCATTTCCTTGCTGAATGTGCTTCGTGGCTATTTGTGTTTGATGTCAGAATTTCTTTCAAAATGTGAGGTTCCTTAACATACAAAGTTTGCAGGGTTTAGGGTTGGTGACATCACAATCATGGATAGATTTGATGGTCCTGCACGTCTCATGATTGTTTCAGATCTCGACCATACAATGGTAGGTTTGTATACTATCTCTGGTCAATAGTTCCTGAAAAACACTCATGCTTCAATGATACGAAGACAAAATGGTTACTTATTTGCAGGTGGATCATCATGATCCAGAGAACCTCTCGCTGCTTAGGTTCAATGCCCTGTGGGAAGCGAATTACCGTCATGATTCTCTGCTAGTGTTTTCAACTGGAAGGTCACCTACACTTTACAAGCAGTTGAGGAAAGAGAAACCCATGTTAACCCCAGATATAACTATAATGTCTGTGGGAACTGAAATAACCTATGGTGAATTGATGGTACCGGATGATGGGTGGGAGAATTTTCTGAATCACAAATGGGATAGAAACATTGTCACTGAGGAAACAGCCAAGTTTCCACACCTTAAATTTCAGGTAACTTTTTTAAGCCATCAATTAGAATGCGTTTAGTTGCCCCAAATACCATGAAAATTGATGATTAATCAGGCTAATTTGGTGCAATATCATGAAATTTCATGATGTGTGGTGCAATCAAACATACCCTCTGTTATTAGTAATTACCTTGATTTGAAAACAAGTGCTGAACTTCTAATAATTTATTTGTTTCTTGATAAAATTTCACCATATGAGGGAAAAAAATGCTCGATTGATCTTTAATCAGCCTGACTACATGTGGCCCCACATTCTGGTGGTGCAGATTGTTCATTCCCATGGTAGTATTTGACATGCTGCCAAAATCTTCCCTATCAGATCAGCCAAAAAGTCTAATTTGGCTGGCGCATCCACCAGTTCAATGGCTTAGGTTACCGAAGGGTGGGTCCCACTTGTACCATTGCTGCATCAAACAAAAAATAACTGTCTCTCTTGATTGAGAGCATCATATGATACCTCTTGCAAGAAGCAAGCATGATAGAATCCCCTGACTAAGCTGAGCGTGCAATGGGAATCTGATTTCTGTTGGATGTATGGCTTTTATGCAGTCAGAGACAGAACAGCGGTCACACAAGATTAGCTTTTATGTTGAGAAGGAGCATGCCCAGGAAGTGATAAAAGCTCTTTCGGAACGTCTGGAGAAACGTGGGGTGAGATTATTATGAGAATTCACATCATCACCACTATACTCATGAAGAGTTCGCGTATCCTGTGTTAATGACATTATATATATATGTCATGAAAAAGAATTTCATTATCTATATGGTAAAAAAAAAAAAAAAAAACTATACTAACTTGGAAGCTATGGTTTCCCTTTTCCCTGTTTCTTTTTGCTTCGTTGTTTGTCAGTTAGATGTAAAAATAATTTACAGTGGAGGAATGGATCTGGACATCTTACCACAAGGTGCTGGCAAAGGACAGGCTCTTGCATATTTGCTGAAAAAATTCAAATCCGAAGGAAAACCACCTGCATACACTCTTGTTTGTGGTGACTCTGGCAATGATGCGGAACTTTTCAGCATTCCAGAAGTTTATGGTGTTATGGTCAGTTGCTACTAAAGCATTTATTAACTTGTGAATGCATATCTTTGTTATATTGTAGTTATAAACATGCCCAGTTAGGGGATTCATATCAAAGAGAATTGCGGAATCCTATTTGTGGCACACGTACGAGCATCATGTGTCCAGTCTGTTCATCAGGTGAACTACTATATGCCCTGGCTAAAAAATTGTGCCAGTCCACCTGTCAGGCGGGCGAAATATGCTAAGCACAAATAATTACAATAAATCGATCCGTGGTTCGCATTCAGCGTACACGTGTGGAAATGAACTGATTGCCCTGAATGTAGGCCCAGGGGATATGCATGGCAGGGTGCTTCTGAAGAGGGCCCAATTTTGCTCGTGTGCCACGCTCAGGCATGCTGCAGAAAGGGGTCTCAAATTCCTTCCTGCAACTCATTCATATGCCTCATCATTAACTACTTGTTGTAACTTTTACGTCATTCTTATACTAAATGTGCAGGTCAGCAATGCCCAGGAAGAATTATTGCAGTGGCATGCAGAGAATGCCAAGGACAACCCTAATATAATTCACGCGTCTGAAAAGTGTGCAGCTGGTATTATACAAGCTATTGGTCATTTTAGGCTTGGTACGAATACATCTCCAAGAGATGTTATAGACTTCTCAAGGCTCCAGCCAGAGAGCCCCACTCCTGGACACGAAGTAGTAAAGTTTTACATGCTGTATGAGAGATGGCGCCGTGCAGAAATTGCAAACTCCGAGCAGCATATCCAACACTTGAAAAATATCTGTGTATGTCTGCTGCTGGCCTTTGTTCCCATTCTAAATACTGTCAATTTGGCTTGTTGGTTGGGGGAGGAGTTTTATGTCCTCGACCTGAGGACGTGTGTGGTATCCTCAGGTTTCATATTTGCACTTGTGGGTTGCATGGTTGGTGATCCAGACCTTTGATCTGATAGGTACAGCTGTGGATGGGCCATGCCACAAAGATCTCCTGGATGGGACAATTGTAGCCTTTCCAATGGTGGCCTGCAGATAGACAATTAAGAGAAGAAGTACAGCAGTGGTCCATTTTCCACTGAAGAAAGGCTAAAGATTGGATGTCTAAGATCTTCTCATCTGGGAGATTGGGCTTTCTCCATACTTGATGGGGCACATTAGAAAAATGTTCGGAATTGCTGGTCTATGGGGCTGACATGTACAAACTGAGACTGCTAGGATGCTGTGCTTGTGCTTAACCCAAGGTCCATATAATCAATGGATGCTTCCCATGAAGCATCATTTCTCTCTCTCTCTCTCTCTCTCTCTCTATATATATATATATATATATATATATATATATATATATATAGAGGCATGCTCACCTACGCACCTACGCACGTGCGCACCTTTGCACACGTGTCATGGGTGTCGAATCAGAACGGTCCATAAGATACCCATGAAACCTCAGGGGGTGAATTTTCATCCTGATCTAAGATTCTGGTGGGCCATAGCAAAGAGAAATTCAAATCAGGGGAAGAAACTGTTTGCATTTTTCATGGCCCACCGAAGTTTTGGTTCAAAGTAAAAATTGGTACCAAGGGGTTTCATGAGGTTCTGCTTCATGTGGACCATTCAGATTTTCGAGACCCATCAGATATGATGAGTTCTCTAAAAAGTTCGGTTCGTAGGTAGTCCGTGCGAACTGGTTCGCAGGTGAGCGTTCCGCTATATATATATATATATCATTTTTTTTTTTGAAAGGTACTCGATATCAAGGTTAAAATACAAAACACGACTAGGACTTATGAGGGCCCAAGTTCAAGTCAACTTGAAACACATTAAGATACTTCTTTTTCAATTTTTATAGGACATATGGTCTTCTGGTTTCTGTTTTCCAGTGGTCTTGAGGTTTCTGGTTTTCCAGTTTCCAATTACTTATTCGAGTATTTCTCCGTACCCAGTTGGGTTTTATCAAGTACTTGATATATATATATATATATATATATATATATATATATATATATATATATATATATATATATATATATATATATATATATATATCAGAAAAACCAAGTGACATCCTTCAGCTTCACCCAAGTCTTGAAATGAGTATAGTGATGAACTTCTTAATAGGCATCCGTGTTCTTTGACTTCGTTCAGTTGTGACCATTTTCTTGATTTGGTTAATTGGTTAAATTGCAGCTAGTTACATGACTCCTAATTGCTTAACTTGTGATTTACAGCATCCATCTGGAGTCATTGTCCATCCTTCTGGAACCGAGCGCTCTCTTTATAGTTGCATAGATGCATTGGGTTCATTTTATGGCGACAAACAAGGAAAGCAGTTCCGGATATGGGTGGATAGAGTTTCATCAGCACAGATTGGGTCAAATGTGTGGCTAGTGAAGTTTGATAAGTGGGAATTATATGGTAAGATACAATTGAACTGATAAATTAGTATAACTGTCAATGGATACTGGATCTGTGGACACCCCAAGTTCCAACCCTGTTTATCTGGATCCAGATTTTGGGCTGATTAATAATCAGGTCAGCTTCAGGTCCAAATTATCAGGTTGGGTACTCCCTTTTTCTAATTTCATCATTAATTTATATATATTTACCATTTAACAACCATACAAAAGGTGTTCTAGTATATTCATGATTTCCGATCCGGACTGGAACATGAATCCAAACATGAAATTAGACCTGCCTCTGGATCTAAATTCCATTTAGAATTCTAATTCATGTCCAAAACTAGACCAGAGAGTACCGATTTGATCAGAAGTCAGTATCTCGTATATGGTATCTGTATCTGAGCCCAACAGGACCCAAATCCGATTCCCTTCGTCAGATCTGGATACAAGTAATGCCAGTGATTTTTATTTTTCACCCAATGTTTGAATACTGGGAATTAGTATGGAAATTAACCTTTTTGATTAAACATTTCAACATGACCAATTTGAGCTGGATCGGTCCAACTTGACTTGGCCAAGTCCCGAGTTGAAATGATTTTTTTAAATAAAAAAAATAAATAAAAAATCATTGTTTCAATTCATTCATAAAGACTTCATTCATTGATAATTTGATTTGCTTCCTCTTGCTAATGTTTCATGTAAATTCATGAAAGTTTTGTCATCCATGTATATACATGAGTTTGATCATCTCTTTTTAATCTTATCCTGGATGATATGATTCAGTAACATTTTCTTGCAACCATGAATTTGCTCGTAGATGTTGTATTTCTAAAGTCAGATGTGTTCTGCTATATTTTTCATAAAATATAGATTAACATGAGCTCATGGTTCAACTTTCAACACGATTCGGTTTATAATTTGGATGAATACATATATCTGGGATGAATATGGATTTCCAAGTTCTTGGGCATCTGTGTTAAATATTTGAGACATGATTTGAAATTTGGCCATGTGCTAGCCAATGCAAGCCTGGGTGAAGGAGTATGGTTGATGTCAGGTGTGCAGCCGATCATAGGCTGTTTTACCATGCAATCATGAGAATTTGTGTTTTGGTAATAGTGACAGTAAAACCATCCCAAATAGCTGGCACAAGGCTACAATGAGAATGAGCTGTGATGGAACTTAGCTCCTGAGAAAACCGAATCTCAAAAGAAATGGTAAAAAACACAACGAAGATCTTTATATTACACAATATAATTTCTAGCCAGAAAAATATCGCCTCTATAAAATGCAGGTGGCAGGCCTAATGATTGCCTCGATCACTATTCTTTGGAGAACCCAACTTTTTACAGATAGGCTGATCAATAGTACTCAGGAGAGTGGTCAAGGTTCACTCAATGTGTCACAAAGTTTCAAACTTTTAAACAGTTCCATATTCTACCTAAGCACCATAGTTCAAATCCACATTCCAGTTGAATCTAAGCAGAGCCAAACCATTAAGAAAGAAATAAGGATAAAAAAAATTTACAAGGGAACCCAAGAAAAGATCTAAAACCTCCAATGTATTTTTTGGCCATTTTACAGGTTTTGCATCTCTGATTTGCAAAATTCCGCACATGCACGCACACGCACACGTGCACATACAGGGGAGCGCGCGTGCTCACACGCAAAGGGACACATCTGGACTGTCAATTAGGTGCAGACTACACTTTATTGGTCACCATGATAAAGTTCAACACATCAATCTGGACCGTCAATTAAGGCAGCCTGCAATTTGTTGGTCACCATGAAAAAGTGCACTACGATCAAATGACTGCATCCAAAAAAAAAAAAAAAACTTTAATTCACATTTTTAAAGCTATGGTGAGTGGTAGTGATTCTTTAGAGCCATAGGGAATAAGTGATAAGCCCCACCAAATGGACAGTTAAAATTGCTGGCTGGACCTGTTTCTCATTAACAATCTCGACCATCCACTTCATCGACCGTAATTGGATAGCTAGAATCATCCGATCAGTGTGATTTGTACATTATTCCCCATGAAGTGTTGTCTGGACCTGAGGGACTGTCCAGATCAATTGCTTGGGCTGTCCAAGCATCCCTTTGCAACTAGGAGCACTATGCTTATAGTGTTCTATGAGCATCAGCTCATTTCTCTTTTTTGAATTGAATTCTCCTTGTTAGAGATCCGACAAGTAGAGCTCCATTAGAATTTAGAACTACATGAATTATAAAGACTCAAAACTTATTGACACAACTAGTTTCTCAAATAGCTAAAACTTTGTAATATTAAAGTACATGGGAAGGATTTTGTAGGCAAAAGAAAGGGTGTTCAAGTAATTTACAAGGTGAACGGTCAGTTTCCAAGCACGTCTCCACGAAAGGAACCTATTTTTAAGGAATCACTTCCCCTCCCCACGACGTACAAAACTCATTTTCATTTCCTCATATGTGGCACTCATGTATGGTGATCCACACCACTCAATTTGTGGGGCGCATATGGATAGAGTGTATCTCTAAAATCTCACTGATCAAGCAATCCTATCAATCCATATGATGGTTATCTGATAGACTTTTAGTAGTACAATTGTGAGTGGACGGGAAATTCCAAGAGAAAACTCAGATGGTATATATCATGTTCGTAGTGTAGTTTTGAGGCTATGTTCCATCCACAATCAGATTGATTTGGAGCCTTCAACTACGTCATGTATACGGCTGAAGAGTTGCCACCATTTTAGGTGAATTATGATCTGAGTGCAGCGTACCCAAAGACACCTACTTATAACAAATGTTTCCCCAACCACATTTGTAAATCAACTACTACCTCCACGTGTATGGCACATGTCAGTTTTATAGTACAGAAGCTACAGATATGCAGAAGTCTTCGTTGTCGTCATCATCATCATCTAAATCTTATCCCAACTAATTGGGGTTGGCTACACGTATCAAAATCTCAGATGGTCTGGATTCATGTAAAAAAAGTTCTGGTGGAAGTTCGAAGCCGGCTGCCTACCTGATTCAACCCTCTATCTTGGCTTGGACCAACAATGAGAATGTGCCATACACGTGGTAACAAAAATGCAGAAGTCAGATGAAAAGATGAACAGTTCTGTTTGAAACACTGCTACATTGTCCAATAATGACAGCCATGTCTAGGTAATTTGTCGAAAATATTTCTTGGTTTCTGAAGTTGCTTTTCGTCTATTTCTAACCTCTCTCAATGAATTCTACTTGCAGATGAAGGACGTCAATGTTGTCTTACTACCATTTTACTAGATTCGAAGGTAACAAACTCCATGCATCAGTGCTACTTTCAGTTTATTTTATTTATTTTTTATTTTTATAGACTTTTTTAATTAAGATGGATAAATCGTATTTTCTCAGCCTGAGGCATTGAAGGGGTTCGCTTGGGTACACATACATCAGACATGGTTGGACGGATACCAAGCAAGAGTTCCAACATCATGGCTTTTCTAGATGCTGTCGATTTCTGGGCGACAAATATCTGGTAAAACCATGGATAAAATAAATCGGTATCCTATGCTAATTTTGAACCGATGAATTGATTAAGTATGTTGAGACTGAAAAATACCTTCAGAGGATTGTGTTTTTATGTTAATTTTGTTCAATCTACTTTCGAGGATCATATATCGTGTTGGAGACGTTACAAGCAATGGATAAGAGAAATGATCTGATCCTCAATCTGAATGCGTAGCATCCTTGGGTCCCATTTTGTACAACTCGGGCCTATTTGGTGAACCATGCTCCAAAAATATCCAATTTCCCCAATTGGAGTCCATTTGTAACCTAATGCCCCTAGATATCCTGTCTTATAATTTTTATATATTCATAATTATTTATCATAAATTCTGGTCAATCAATCATAGCAGCCAATATCTCCACATATATAATGAATTCTAAAGCCCAGTTTGATTGACAGTCCTGAAATGATTTTCTGAAGAAACCATTTCTGTGGAACTTGTATTCTGGGGTATTCGTTCATTAGATTATTAAAGGTGCATTTTGTTGCCCCAGAATCATGAAATTTTATGACTAATAAGTCTAATTCGGTGCAACCAAACACACCCTAAAAGGAATTTATGTAAACTGTTGAAGGTATCTGATGATATTGCGGATCTCAAGTCATATCGGATTTGGCCCCTGGCTGTTGCAATCATAGTTCTAAAACTCTGTGACTTCACTCGAAACTCAGCCCAGTCAACTTGATTCGCTGAGATTTTTAGCTGAGCCACTGTGAAACTCAATTGTGAGAGTGACTCAGTCTCCACTTGGCATGACTCGATGACTTGATGCAATTTGCAATTACTTAATTCGAGTCACTGGCTTGAAAAGCGTGTCTTCATAAAAGAAAGACATCTCCTATAGGGACTCTGTAGCCAACAGGCCAAGCACATCTTCACTTAAAAAAAGAAGTTATTTTATATTCATACAACTATTAAAATGTTTGTTAAGTAAGTATTAAATTAATTATTAGATATTGAAGTTTTTGAGTTTTTGAACTCTGGTTATGACTGGAGTTTAAACCTTGTCAAATTAACTGTCGTAGACTCATAATCAAAGTGATATTTTAATTGGATTAGTGGGATGGATGGTCCAAACCGAAGCAAGTGTTTTTTTTTTTTTTTTTTTTTTTTTTTTTTTTTTTTGTTTTTTGTTTTTTGTTTTCTGTTTTTTTTACCTTCTGCCTTTCCCTAACAATCAAGGTTTGCAATTAGTTTTGCTGTAACATAACGGTCACCAAGGACATGGGGTCGTATTGCGCTATTTTGTGCCGATATGGCCCAATATAGCCATATCATTCATGGATGAAACCTATGCATGTCAGGCATTGAGTATCGGCTTCGGACGATACGTCAAACCATGCTAACAATTGATTCTCAAAGGAAAGTAGGAAATCTTCAGGATGTTCTTTTCCATAGTTTGCATACTCTACTGATTTCACACTGAGTTGGCCAATTCACTGCAGAGTGACTAGATTGAGTATTTGGTTTTGAACTGATTCCACCAAGAACAGCATTATTTGAACATGCTGATTGTGTGGTTGCTCACTGAAACTAGGTCTGTTCCTTCCATCTCCTAGAGGCCCCTCCCTCTCCTGGAGGGAGAAAACAAGTGATTAGAAATTAGAATCCCTTAATTGTTGGTCAGACCATTTGATAAAGTTTTAGCTCTGAAAATATTGTTAATGAGAATCCATATGTGTAAGATGAGCATTTTAACAAACACTGAGTAATTCTATTCTTGTGTCTTAATGATATTCTACTCCCAAAAACGATATCAGATTACTGGCTATAAACGTAAGAGCTAACTTTTCTCATATCTTGAGGTGAAAGGTGGGGGAGAGACGTTCCAAGCTGGAGTTAATCCAGAATACCCACAAGTAATTCTTAGGCCACTCATGGGCCACAAATATCTAAGAGTTTTTAAAAATATTTTAAGTTAGAAAACTTCAAACCAATGGAGATTTCTACAGTGGGAGTTCATTTCTGAGCAAGTGTTCTTTGGTTGATGTTGAATGATCTCTTGATTGTCATATTCTACATTGTATCAAGGCAATCTCATGCATAGATGTGTACACGAACCGAGCTAGCTCGGTTAGCTCTCTCGACTCGACTCGAAAAAGCTCAATTCGACTCGGTTCGAAGCTGAGTTCGAGCCGAGTTGAGCTGATTTTTTGAGCTCGAAAATGAGTTCGAGCTGGCCCCAGCTCGACTTGTCTCGGATTGAACCCAACTTGAATTGTACCAGTTTGGTGACTTGGTTACTTTGATAGTGATGTTGCTCACCAATTGTTTGATGAAATGACTCAAAGAAGTGTGGCTGGTGGCAAGGAAGGTATGTATATGAAACCAACACTTTTTTTTCTTGATTTTTATGTTGCTTAGAAGGTGTTTGATACAATACTTGTAAACCATTGCTGCTGTCTCAAATACAGTGAGATTTTGAAGGTGCAATCCAGGTGCTTGTGAAAATGCTGCAATGGCGAACTCGGCCTGAATTGGCCCAAGCTGCTGACCGAACCAAGCCGAGCTGGCTAGTCAGGCTCGAGGACCGAGCTGAGCCGAGTTCGAGCTAAGGTCAGCTAGTGGCTGAGCCGAGTCGAGCTGAGGCCAGCTTGACTCGGTTCGACTCAATGTACACCCCTACTCATGCAGTTCTCAAATCACATGGGATAATCCCAAAACCCTTCGAATCTTCCTCTCCATATCCTCTCATTTTTCAAATCCCTTCATTGTAAATCCTACTGCTGTGACATCTCCATAAATTCCATCCCAATCTTGTAATCTGCACACAAGAAAGTCTAGAGTAAATATTCAATCAAATATTATCTTACATTTTCATGGTATCAGAGCACACCTTGACTAATGTGTGTGATACCTGCTGGAAATTGCCGGATCAGACAATGAGATTTGATTTCGTCTTGAGTGGTTGTAGGCTAAGGTAGGTGTAATAGTGCTTGGGAGGTTATGTGCTAGAAGGATAATAGATTGGTACACTCGGACTTGTGTTAGAGAATGTAGTTGTGACTGGTCCCATGGATTAGATTCATTATACGTAGGACTGGCTTTGATCTTTATACTCTACAGAGTCAAGTGGGAGGTATTGTGTGGGCTATTGGGTGGATTTTGAGAACGTGTATGACTATGTTGAGTGGGATTCCTGGACTATAAGTTGGGACCGCATAGGGTTTGCGGAGAGAGGCTGGATTCAGGAATGGTATCAGATCGACTAGGTTTTTAGTGTTAGCTACCGGGTCACCGAAGGGGTTCTTTAAATCCTCTAGAGGCCTAAGGCAACGGATCTGCTGTCATAATGCTGGACAAGGGGCTTGAGGTAGGTCTGATAAGTGGGTTCAAAGTAGATAGAGGTGACTTCCAGATTTCCCATCTACAATACATGCCACCCTTCTTTTTTGCGATGCTGAAGTGGATAGGGAAATCATTTACTGCTTTGAGGTGGTGTTGGGTATGAGGTAAATGCCGTAAAGAGGAAGATGTTGAGCATAGGGACCTCGTAGGAGGAGATTGAAGTGCTTGTGGAGGTGTTTGGGTATAGGTAGGGTCTTTCTCAACGTCATAACTGAGTATCCCTTTATGCATAGGCAAGCCAATGAAGCATCTGTGGAACTAGGCCATTGAGAAAAGTGGAAAGAAAGTTGTTATCTTCATGGAAGCGTTGGCATCTCTCGTTAGGTGGGAGGTTGAAGCTAATCAAAGTGGTGTCATCAAATCTCCTGATGTATGTGTGTACATTTCTATACATATACACACATTTCTCTCTTTAGATGTCCTAAGGAGGTTTCGGTCAAGTTAGAGAGGCTTTGTTGGACTTCTTATGGCTAGGGAGATAAAGAGCAAGTTCAACCTGATAAGGTGGGAAGTGTGGCATTGCTAGGCAAGTGCTTTGGAAGTTTGGAGTGGAGGGAGGTCTATGGAAAGAGGTAATTGTGAGAAAGTATGATGTAATGGAAAGGGGATGGTGGGTGAAAGATTTGACCTTACACAGGGTCACGTCAATATGGAGAGCAATCTCCATATCATTTCTGAAATCCATTTTTTTGATTAAAGAGAAGACTGGGAGTTTCTTTGTGGATTTTCTCTGAGGAAGGTTCGGGTACACACATCATTTCTGTGGTCTCACGGGGCCACCTCCAAAGGCGTGGCCTTGGCATGGTCTGTGGAAGGAAGGTGTTGATTATTGACAATTTTCATAAGAGAGGGATGCTAAATTGCTAATCGTCAATGGGTGTCTATTATACTTGAGGGACGCGAAGTCGGTTGATTATCTCTTCATTCATTGTCCTTCTTCTAGAGGGCTTTGGGAGAGTTTATACACACACACACACAGGAGTCAATTGAAGGCTTCTTTCTTGCTTGGCATGGGGAAATGGTAGGGAAGCTAAGCAAGGCAAAAAGCTTTGGAGCTGGCCTTATTAGCCAGTCTTTGGGCCTCATGTGGGAAAGGAATAAGTGTGACCGGTGCTTCCGCAACCGTAATTGGGTGGCCATGGAGCTATTCAAGCAGGCAATCTTGGATGTTATATATTGTGTTTCGATTTCCTTAGATCTAGAGGAATGCTCTCTTTTGGGTTAGGTTTAGGGTTAGGGTTTGCTTTGTAAATCTTTAAGCTTTTGGCCTCGCACACGATAAAACAAAAAGACAAGGCTTTCATATGGAGCCAAGTGCTTCTTGGAAAAGTTTATGTGGTCCTGTTGGCCCTCGGTTTGTTTTTGGTTGCATGTGATGTGTGTGGGCGTGCTAGAACCAATTGTGCAGATAAATTCAAACCAACCAATTGTGTAGCTAGATTCAAATCGAACAACTTGACCCTAAGCGCCAATATAGGCATATATATATTGAATGCGATTATATATGACTACGACTTGAGAAGATCGATCACCTGTTTAACCACTCCTAAAATAGTTATAGGATAATCATGAGATTATCAGATGGTGGGGTTCTTCCTCATAAGATGGGTTGCATGTGCCTTTCGCATGAAATGACTTCTATAAGCGGAAGCAATCAAACAAAAAGGAAACACTTACAGTCGATAACAAGGAGCTATGCAAGATGCCTTTCTAAAAGATAAATTGCTTGTATTGAAATCGGGAATAGTCTAGCGTATGGGTATAGATTTAGATTACAGCTAAAAATTACTGCTAATTGATTATGACTTAAGATTACTACTACTAGATTATTGTTACTCTTAGGATAGAGCTAAATTACGATAAGATAATTTGATTGGTTTGGTATGAGACGACTTGATTCGTTGATTTCCTTGCGATTTATAAATCGCTTCTGCGGCTATCTCTGAGACGTTTATTTATTTATTTAACAGTTATGATACCCGATTCGTTGCCATGTTGGCCTTGCAGAACCTTCATTCTTTTCTTGACACTTGTCCCCCCTAATCTTTCTTTCTGCTCGATTGCTTTCCACCTTTTGGATGCCTCGACTGTGCCCCATCATTGGATGATGTGTATCACCAGGTCCGCACCGGCTGTAATTTCGTAAAAAGTGCTCTAAATATCTTTGAAGATCTTTTGCACGCTATACAATTCTCGTGCAATGACACATGTTCTTTTCTAATTGGCTATCTCAGGAACGGTAAAAAATAGGGTACACCATTGCCTCCCATGTTGCCTTGCCTTTGGTCGAAAAGGTGAGAGCAATGTTTGGCCCTCTGTCCGATGCATTAAATACAACCGTGTTTCTTTACACATGTCAACTCCCCATTGCTTATGCTCGACCGATATACAAAACAAATGACGGCTTTGTTCCTTTTCTATGGCCATCATTGTGACACGTTGTACACAATTGTGTTGTACGAGGAGTCATGATTATCCTCTTATTAATGCACGCATTCTTGACTAATATATATGTAATTTCAAATCAAGTTTACTTTTCTACGACTCTTGCTCTTCACTCTTCTCCTTTCTCTTTTGAAATTTATGCAATTCACCATGAACAGTTCTTCTTCCTCTACTCCAGCTTATTATTAAGAAGATTTCATGAGAGAACTGGACGCTTTTCCTTCTGATGTAGTGATCAATGACATCATTTTTGACATTCCTGTCAAACTCAATAGATCATTCCTTACACAACCCAATTTTCAATTTTGAAATCGTTCCTGAATAGATCCAATCCAAATAACCATTCTTCCTCAACTGTCTTGGGGAAAAGCTTCTTCTTCAATTTGATTCCCTTTCGGATTTGGTTAATGCTTTCAAGGCATCGAGATCCTAGGCGAGACTCATTAAAGGATGGCCAGAATGGTTCAACCATGTATCCAATCAACATGGTGATACGTGGCAGCATGCTGGTATCTATGAATGTATTGGTCTATCTTTGCATGAGTATACATCAAATACTTCTTTACCCGCCGCAGTTTCTGCCTTCTTGAGTCGATCGACTAACACTTTCTATTTCAGATGCAGTCCCATGAGCCTAATAATCATGGATATTTGCGCTTTCACACATCTTCTTCCTTTTTGAGATCTAGTCTATCTCAACTTCGCCCAGGAAGAGGAGCATTGCTTCACCCTTTCAGACAAGAATGTGTATGCATATTCTACCTTCATATCCACTCAGCGCAAATCTCACGACGTTGTTGATGAACAAGAGCATACAACATTCCTATTGATGTGGATTTGTTGTTACTTGCTTTGTGTGAATGTTGTTTAGATAACCATAGAGTATGTTCATCTTACCGAGGTGCTAGCTAGAGGTCGACAGTCAGCTCTTGCTCCATTTGTGCTCTACCACTTGTATCGCAACATGTTTGATGTAACTAGTAAGAGTTTTTACCACAGTAGAGGACCTCTCTAGCTTCTTTAGATGTGGTTGTATGAATACTTCGACTCTGCTCTTGTAAATTCTATTTCTCCTCCAGATTCTTTTACTTCCTTCGGCCACTAGAACATCTTTTACCCTAGAGCTGCCCATTCTTTTACATATTATATGAAATTCATCCTTGCCGCTAACATTGATAAACCCAACACTTCTTTCTGCCCACTCCACAATAACGAGTTTGGTTGACCAATGTAGAGATGGCCGAGCTCCGAGACTATACTTGGGAGAGTTACATCCTTTGTAGAGATCTCCCTTATGGCGGCATCGTGGAGACGTGTCAATGTTGAGGTAGGGGTCGAGCAGTATTGACCCAATCTCCTAGCTCACCAATTAGGCCTCGCTCAATCCATTCCCCATTCATTCACCCACAGGACTGGCAATCAACCTCTCTATGATCGTATGGTTGTAGATTCGGTCGGAATTTTTCAAACACTCAACAACAACTTTGATACAATATGGGCAGCTTTCGAACCTCCCATCTTCCAAAATTGTCCTCACCGAATGCACACTTTTTGTGAATGGCGGACAAACTATTATAATTGATTGGTTTTTGAATCCACCGAACTCATCATCGTCTAACTCTTTCCTTCTATAATAAGGATAGAGAAACCCGTGGCTGAGAAAAATAAAACAGTGATTGATGGAAATAAAAAAGCAACAATGTCGAAATCGGTTGTCTCCAGGTTAGATAAAGACACGGCCGCAAAGAATGACATTGGTCATTTCGATCATCCCCCTCCAACAACAACAAAGGTGGTTGATTCAGCTCCTCCCTAGCCAAAGCATCAAAATGCCACGGTCATGGGTCCAATTAAAGCAAATATGCTAATTCAACCAACCGAGACACCCATAGCTCCGCTCATTCTGGAGAAGATTTCTGAACTTGGACCTCTTACAGGTCCTATCCCTAAACCTTCCATTCCCCCCAATTGTTCAAGCTGCACTAATAAATCCTCTAGCAACTAGTATCTCTTCTGCAACTAAGACTATCTTTGCCTTTGAAATATATTTCAAAACAAAATATTGTCCGGGACTCTCACCCTAGGATTATGCTTGGGAAATAAAAGAAGCTCATGAAAAAATACAAGGAAGCCCATTTCAACAGAGCTTTTAACAAATGGATAAGGATATGGAAAGGCTGAATGATCCCAATCTCCCTCTCGATCATTATTCGACCATTTTTTCCTACTGCTCATCCTCTAATGATAGTTATCGGCTATCCTACTAAAATTCAACCAACGATCAACTGATATTCTACTATTGCTGTTCGTTCTCACTTGGGTGGATGTTTTCATTTCTCTTTTATCGTTTTGTTTTATTTGTTCCTTACTTTTTTCTGACATTTCCTTGACCATGTGTGCATTGACAAGAGAATTGTCGGCTACTAAGTTCTTTCAACAAAAATAGCCATCATCTTATTCAAACTCTCAGTTTGACTGACCAATCATCTGTTGAAAGTTTCAGCCTGAATTCATGATTGTTCGGCCTGAGCTTTCCGTCTTCAAAATGTCTCTCAATTGTGCCCCCATCTTCAAATGACATGTATCATCGTATATGCATAGTTGTAATTTCTTAAAAAATGTTTTAAATATAGTTAAAAATTTTGAGTACATTATACATTTCTCGTAAAATGACACATGTACTTTTATATTTAGCAATCTCAGTAACGGTAATAGATTAGGTACAAAAAGTTCGATTGTAACAACCGTATTCTCTGCGGCCAACTCTAAAAATCTAGAACCACGGACACCAATTACCGAATACTACAACAGGGAGTTACTTCCTTATTGGAAATTATCCTGAACTCTCGTATTGTGTATGTGTGATCTGAGGTTGGAGATTGTCTTTCCTTCTTGCTTCGGCTTCACGTCAACCGAGAGAGAGCTTCTGCCTTGTAATTGGAGCTGCCCCCAACGAGTTGGAAATCTCGGAGGATCTGTAAATTTAAAATTCCGTCATGCTGAACATTTCAATGCGACATGCAAATTTTTTTTTTTAATAGTTTCTAAATGCATGCTTATTATCAATCACAAACGTGCCAGATAATCAAAACTTCTCTTCAAAAAATACTGCAGGTCTACCTTACGATTGAGCTTTCTTAGACTCGCGCCCCATTCAAACTGCCTTTTTTGTTTGTTTGGTCGTCGTGGTGGGTCCTTCGAACATGGTTCGGACGCGGATTTCCTGCGAAAGCCTTTCGCAGGAAGTTCCTGCGCTGGGAACCCAGTTGGGGGCCACTATGATGATTTTGAGAAATCCTCTCCGTCCATCCATTTTGTGAGTTCATTTTAAGACACAAGGCTAAAAATGAACCGTACTCAATTCTCAAGTGGGCTGACAATGTAAGAATTGAATTTCGACAGTTGAAATTTTCGTGGACCACAGAAGTTTTGAATCATTCTAATATTTGTTTTTTTGAGTTCATCCTAGTAGGAATGACGATATTAACGGTATGGATGGCGTGTAAACATCACTGCAGAACCCAGGGAGGTTTTAACGGTAGGAATTTCCCTAACCACCTTTTCCTTTAGTACGGCCCACTTGAGTCGTGTATCTTTCTCAATTTTGCTCTCACAGTCTAAAATGAGCTCAAAAAACGGATGAACAGGGTGAATTCCATACAAACATCACGGTGGGCCCTATCTTAGCTCCCAGCATAGGAACTTCGTAGCAAACCATTTGGAGGAAACGCGGATTTCCCGCCGAAGCCTTCCCTTATAAGTTCCTGCACTGGTAACCTAGGTGGGGCCTATTATAATGTTTATTAGAAATCCAACCTGTCTATCCGTTTTGTGAGATTATTTTAAATCATAGATTCAAAAATTGGCTGATCCAATACTCAAGTGGGCTGAAAACGTGAGGATTGGACGTCCACGGTTAAAATATTTGGCGTGCCAAAGAAGTTTTGAATCAGGATAATATTTATATTTTCAGTTATTCCGGTATGAATGATGTTATGAACGGAACGTATGGCATGCAAACATCACCGTCCACCCCCAGTGAGTTTTCGACGGTAGGATTTTCGTTACCCACCTTTTCCTTTAGTGTGACTCATTTAAGTCTTGGATCCTGCTCCTTTTTTAACTTAAGTTATAAAATGAGCTCACAAAACGGATGGACGGGGTGGATTTCTCACAAACATCACGGTGCCCCCAACTAAATTTCCATCGCAGGAACTTTCTGCCAAAGGCTTTCACAGAAAATCCGCCTACATTGTTCCGGACTTGTCCGGGAACGGATTGGCTACTCCCCCGACTAGGGCTGTAAATGGGTCAGTGGACCCGATGGGGTACCCGGACCCGACCCATTAAGACCCGACCCAAACCCGACCCATTTGCTAAATGGTACGGGTCCGGGTCCAAGGATAGGCCCATTTGTCAAACGGGTCTGGGTCTGAGTTCCTTTCATTTAGACCCGACCCGACCCGACCTGAACCCTGTTAGTAAATGGGCGGGTCTGGTCTACCTTACATGAGACCCGCCTGCACCGGACCCGCCCAGACCCATATCCTTCCCACTTCCCTATATATTCTACTGGCGTTCTCACTTCCCTATATATTAAGCAACTAACGACATTCCCACTTCAAAATAAAATACAAACTAGTTTGAAAATAAGATACACCTCCTTAATTTTTTATCTGACCCACCATGTTGTTTATTTGAAATCCACTCCAGCCAATAGATGTATAATTTCTATGTATATATTGTTTAATTTCTCAAATTTTTAATTTTGTTTCTATAACTTTAACATTTACAAACATTCCATTTGAATGATATTTAAAATAATTTTAGGTTTTTGGAAAAAGTTTATTTATTTAAGGCTAAAAACAAAACTACACTTCTCATGCATCAATAACCCGTTGGACCCGTTAGACCCGTTGGACCCGTTTCTAAACGGGTTTGGTTCAGGGTCTGGATCTCCCTTAACCAAACCCGTTAGACCCGACCCATTTATAAATGGGTCTGGGTGGATCTCCCTCTACCAGACCCGGACCCATTTATAAATGGGTCTAATGGGTTGACTCGGACTCGACCCGAACCCACCCATTTAGTAAAAGGGTCTGGGTCTAAAATTTGGACCCAGACCCATTTAGTAAATGGGCGGGTCTGGTTTTGGCTAAACCCGCCCCGAACCCGACCATTTACAGCCCTACCCCCGACACCAGCCACTGGCTGGCGGTCGGTGCTATGTGGGCCACACCATGATGTATGTGTTTCATCCATGCCATCCATCTGTTTTTACAGATCATTTTAAGGTATAATGTCAAAAATGAGGTATATAAAAATCTCAAGTGGACCACATTACAGGAAACAGTGTTGAATGAGAGTTGACCATTAAAAACATTTTGGGGACCATAAAAGTTTTGGATCAAGCTGATATTTGTTTTTTCTCTTCATCTGGGCCTGTATGACCTAATCAACAGATTGGATGTCAAATAAACAGTATAGTGGCCATAGGAGGATTTTAATGGTTGATATCCAATCACTATTGTTTTCATGTGGTGTGGTCCACCTGAGAATTATATCCCTCTCATTTTTAGGATCAAGCAATACAATGATTTGTAAAAATGATGAACAAAATAGATGAAACACATACATCATGGTGGGGCCCACATAGCACCAAGCACCAGCTACGGAGCTCGTGTCAGGGGAGTAGCCAATCCGTTTCCAACTTGTCCGAGTCGACCTGGCACGACGAGTCAGGAGTCAGGACCGTTGATGGCGGACCACCTCACTTCCTGCATTTGGGAGAAGGTATACTCCATCTAAGAATGGGCCACATAAATTGGACAGTCCAGATTGCCACTACTTTTTGGCTGATTACGTGAATTCCTAGTTGGAGGATCACCATACATGTGGCCATCTGTTGCATCCAACGGACAATCTAACCATCCATTTAGATTGGATGGGGTAGGCAATAATGGGCTCTACATCTAATTGGACGACTAAACTAATCATACAGCGTGCCAAAACATTAATGTATCAGTGTGAAAGCTACAGTTGGGGATCTACCACATTAAAAAAATTATATAGGCTCCAGTGATGTTTGACCACCATCCAACCCGTCTATCAGATTCCTCACCCCAAGTTGGTCCAATGACCCATAAATCGGCCCGATCCAAAACTCAGATGGACCACAGAAAAGGGAACAAGGTGGAATGGGATGAAGGTCCCAAAACTGTATGATTATTTTCTGAACCTTCATCCACTTAGGGATTGAACGGTCTAGATTTTATATAGACAGCATGGTGGACCACCCACTCAAATCAACGGTGGCCGTCCGCTCAACTTTTTCCCTATAATGTGGCCAACCTGGGTTATGGATCGGGCTGATTTTAGCGTCCCTCAGCGAAACTTGAGGTGATACATCATCAGATGCAGGTGGGCCATACCAAATGAATTCAGAGTCTTAGGAATGATTTTACATTGTTCCCTGCGTTGTGGCACACCTAAGTTTTGGATCGGTCTGATTTTAGGTTTCAACGGTGATCATGATAGGGAGAACACGATGGACATTGTGGATTTGATGCAACGTTATCGTGGGCCCCACAGCAGCTCGATACCACGACAAGGTATGGTGGTCACGGTACCATATGAGCGCAGACTATGAGACATGCACTCATGGGGCCGCATCCCGGATCAACGCACACGTGTCCCGCCTCAATTGTGGGTTTGCGTTTGGTACATGAAGATGGAACTTCGGTTCGGTAGCCACCCCTTCAGTACAGGTCGGTACCATGGCCCCACCATGATGTATGTAGTTTATCCATGCCGTTCATCCATTTTTCCATCTCATTTTTGGGCATTAACCCAAAGACGAGACGGATCCAAATCTCAGGTGGACCACACCACAGGAAACAGTGGTGATTGAAGGACCACCATTAAAAACTTCTTGAGGACCACCTCGGTAATGGAGGGGTCCCTACCGAATCCTAGTCCATGAAGATGGACCATCTGACGTAGAGCATCCCACCGGATCTCTAACGGGTTCTAACGGGTGCACCGTGGATTAGAGGGGGTTTCAAACCAACCCCCCCCCCCCCCCCCGCCCGATTGTTTGGGAGCGTAGAGTAATCAAGAGTTTCAAATCCAGGGAGTTATCCAATCCCCTCTTTGAGGGAGTTTGTAATCCACGGAGAGAGCTGGATTAGACATAAAATCATTTCAATAGCTGCAGGTGTAACATATGTGTTACTATACACTATCATTCTATTGGGCACATGGCCCATTAATGATGATCAGCACTATCCAAACATTGTTCATATAAATCAGCACAATCCAAATAATGTCCAGCAACATCCAAACATTGTCCATGTTAATCAACTATTAAAAATTGTTGGTTAGTCACTCAGACATGATCTTGTGCTTGCAGCCTATCTGACACCTGGAATTTCATCATTTTCCAGCAAAGCATATATTTCAGTCAGGTTATCACAACCATTGTGTCAAAAATTACATATCTCACTAATTAAAGATATTAAAGTTGATTTAGTAATTAGATTTAAACCCTGTAAATGTACGATGCATAAGTACTTTTGGATTAAAGTTGATTCACACCCTATGGTCCCAAACACAAAGGGAGGATTACAAATCCAGGGGGTTTTCAATCCTGAGCTTATGAATTCAAGGGGTTCCATGTCTACGCTCCCAAACGGAAGCGGATTGCGTACTGCGTAACTCATTACCATTAGCGTATTGAGTAAACTCTGTGAGGTCCACCATGATTTATGTATCTGATCCGCTCCTTCCATCAATTTTATTAGATAATTTTAGGTCCTTAGCCCTAAAAATGAAGCATATAGAAAGTTCGAATGGACCACATCACAGGAAACAGTTGAATTGAACATCTACCGTTGAAAAATTCTTGGGGGCTACAGAAGTTTTAGATCAAGCTTATATTTGTATTTTCCCTTCATTGATGTCTTTATGATCTCTTATAAATAGGTTGGATGACAAATAAACATCACCGTGAGGCCTAGAAAGGTTTCAACGGTGGAAATCATTATCCCAACTCTTTCCTATGGTATGATCCACTTAATCTTTGGATATGCTTCAATTATGGGCTCAACCCTTTAAATTAGATGGAAAAACGGATGGACGGCATGGATAGACCAAATACATTCAAGGTGGGCCCAATTGAGTTTACTCAGTACGATAATAGCCTACTGAGTTACGCAATCCGATTTTCTCCCAAACAGGCCTAATGGGCTGGTCAAGCGCGTCAGGCCCTAATGAAGTCGAAAGCCTTTCGCAGGAAGTTCCTGCGTAAGGATTTTAGGTGGCGCCCGTTGCGATGTTTGTGAGAAATCAAAACTGTCCATCCATTTTTTGACTTCATTTTAAAACATTCTACCAAAAATGAGTTGGATTCAAAACTTAAGTGGGCCATAGGAGATTAAACAGTGGGAAAAGGAATGCCTACCGTTGAAACCTTCCTAGGCTCTACCTCGCTGTTTATATACCATCTAAACCGTTTATAAGGTCATTTTAACTTAGATAAAGTGAAAAAACCAAAAAAATTATATCGTTAGAAACTTTTATGTACATATAAATATTTCAACGGTGGTCACTAAATCTCCACCGTTTCCTCTCGTTTGGCCTATTTGAGTTTTTATCCTCCTCGATTTTGGTCCCACCTCATAAAATGAACTTAAAAAACGGATAGAGGGGTTAGATTTCACACAAACAACTAAGTAGTACCCACACAGAATCTTGTGCAGGAACTTCCTGTCCGCGTCCCTACCTCGCCAGTTCCCGGCTCAGGACAGGTGGAGGCTCTGAGGGCAACCGTTATGTATGGATTTTATCCACACTGTCCATCATTTTTTTCATATCATTTTAGAGTATTATCCTAAAATTAAGGCTGATACAAATTCCAAGTGGACCACACCACAGGAAGCAACGGTGCTAAGGATGCCTACCGTTGAAACCATCTGAGGCCCTACCATAGTGTTTATTTGCCATCATACATATCATACATGTTGATACGGTCATATACACCTAGATGAATTGAAAAAACAAATATCATCTAGATCCAAAACTTCTGTAGTCCTCAAAAATTCTTCAACGGTGGGAATTTAATCCACACTGCGTGGTCTACTAGAATATTTCTTAGTTTTTGAATCATGATCTAAAATGATATGGAAAAATGACTGGACGGTGTGGATGAAATCAATACATCACGGCAGCCGTCGAAGCTATAGCCTGTCCCGAGCTGCGAACAGGCGGGAGTAGTACCTAATCCGTTCTAGAAAGTCAGGGCGGTTGGTATTCGGTAACTTTTGACTTGCGATGGGGTTGGTTTGGTGGCGAGCCGTGTGATGAATATCGCCAGAAGAAAATACCGCCATAATACAGTGAAAAATATATTAAAACGAAATTTTTTTGAGAGATTTTCAAATGTTACGTTTATATTGCGATAATATCACGATATTAACAGGAAAATAGTAAAATCTTTATATATATATATATATAAAAGAAATGCTCACACACAATTAATTGGTCCAACTAGCTTGCATTAAATGATAAAGAAATCACCTTTCTATACGCATATAATGCACTATGTATGAAGATATGTGACATCACGACTTACACTTACGTAAGTATAATACAAGTTATATATTATGGATCCAGTTCGTTTATCAAATAGGGCCCACCAATAAAATTTTATGTACTAAAAATTAGTAAATAATAATTATCATTAGAACCACACATATAAGTGGAATTTATATTGTTGGAATAGATTTTTAGCAATTCACTTATCTTGTAAATGAATTTTATATTATTGATTAAAAAAAAATATTTAATATGCTGACATAGGACCCAATCTAATGAACGAACTAGATGTTTTATATATGCGGGGCATACCTCCACTATATCACACATATACAACTTATGTAATCATCCCACTTTATTTAGAAACAACCATTCACCATATTTCTCCTCCTTTAATGCACTACTCTCTTTCTTTAATTATTTTTGCGGATGGCTATAGTCGCTACCACTAGCCCGGTGGCTAGTGGTCGGTGCTCTGTGCTCTATGAGCCCAACCATGAAGTATGTGTTTTATCCATGCCGTCCATCCATTCTTACAGATCATTTCAGGTCTTGATCCCAAAAATGAGTGAAATATAAATCTCAGGTGGACCACACCACACGAAAACAGTAGTGATTGAATACACACCATTAAAATCCTCATAAGGCCCATTGTCCTATTTATTTGACATCCAATCTATTGATTAGGTCATGCAGACCTAAATGAAGGGAAAAAACAAAGATCAGCTTGATTCAAGACTTTTATGGCCCCAAGAAGTTTTTAATGGTGGACGTTCAATCAACACTGTTTCGTGTGACGTGTTCCACTTGAAATTGGAATATACTTATTTTTTGGTATCATACCATAAAATGATATAGAAAAATAGATAAATAGCATGGATGAAACAAATAGATCATGGTGAGGCCCACCGAGCACCGACTACTAGCCATTGGCAAGTGGCAGGGTCACTAGCCAATCTGCTCTCCATCTTTACAGCACTAGAACTTCCAACTCCGCATGGAGTGGATTAGGTGCAACCCTGTCCAAGCATATTAGGGTGAATCCCTTACCGTGGGGCTCACTTTGATGTTTGTATTATATATCCATGCAATCCAACCATATTTTCAGTTCATTTTAAAACACTTTTCAAAAAATGAAATGGATATAAATATCAGATAGACCACACTATAGGAAACAATGGTGATTAACCATTAGAAACATTTTGTAAACCACAAAATTTTTGGATCAAGAAAATTTTATTTTTTTAATTTTTTCACTTTCCCATGATCTAGGTTTTCATAATTTTATCAATACTTCAAGTGGAAAATAAACACTAAAGTGGGCCGTGGGAAGTTTTTAATGATAAATGTTCAATATCAAATATTTCTTATTGTGTGGTAGTCCTGAGAAATTTATCTTCTCACTTTTTGAAATCTTGCTGTAACATGACATGAAGATATGGACCAATGGCATGGATATACAATACATATACTAAGGTGACCCCACGGTGAAGGATGCACCATATTGCGTGAGGACCATGCCACACCTATTTTTGTTGGTATTTTATTTTTGGCGAACGCCCCTTTTCCCGAAATCATGAGCAGGGAGGCCCTTTTCTCGGAGCCAGCAGCGGGACAGGGAGGCTAACATTGATTTTTTTATAAGGCCCACCATGTGATGTATATATAAGATCCCCTCCGACCATCAGATTTGTAATCTCCTTCTAGGTAAAGAGTCAAAATATCAAGCCGATATTTGATTCAAATAGGCCACACAAATAGAGCAGTTGATGCAAAGACGTCCACCACTAATTTTTATAGGGCCCACGTTTATCGTTATATGAAATCCACTCCAGCCGTTAAAGGCCACACAAAAAGCCATGTGTGCTACCAAAATATCATGCTTACATGTGATTCAAATAGGCCCCATCAAAGGAATCATTTTGAATGGTGAGATTTTTTTTTTTTTTTTACACTATTTTCGATTATGTGGTCCACTTGAATAATATATGGGGCTAATTTTTGGACCCGAGGTTTAACATGAGGTGACACACATGATGATCAGAGAAAATTTCATGTTAACACCATGGTATGTCCCATGACTTTTGATCTCTTTTTAATAAGATAAAAAACCGTCTCTCTTTCTAAGCATTAATTAATCAAACTAGTTGGACGGTCCAACTAGTTGTGTGTGAGCATTACTCTCTCTCTCTCTTAACAATATATATATATATTAAGTGCTCTTATTTTTGGAAAGGTTTTTCTATTAATATTCTTAGAAAATTTTCAAAACTTGAAATTTCCTAAGAAATTTAGGAGTCCCGAAGTTGCAGTTGCTGAGAATGAGATACTGAGGTGGCACTTCACGAAAATCAGAGATGGATATTTAATAGGCTGACTAGACCTTTCATGGCGATGAAAATGCTCTAATATCCTTGTGCTCTTAGAAAAAATATTGTTGGAAAATTATTGTGAATTCACAGATTATTTTAGTAGGTGGAATTCAAAAAATAGATTGAAAAAAAAAAAAAAATCATATTTGAAGAAAATTCGGAAGGAGAAAACCCATATAAAAGATTCATATTGTTTATTTTAATTTCTATGGTCTTAAGGAATGATGAAATGGCTAACGGCCAAAATGTGAAATTTACCTATAAAAAGGTGTAGAAATGAAAATTCTCAAGGAAAATATTTTTATAAAAGGTACTTTTTTTTTTTTATCTTAGCAATCAGCCAAAAATTCCCCACATGTGGAATATATATATATATATATATATATATATATATATATATATATATATATATATATATATATATATATATATTTCCAGGCATACTATTTGTATTTCACTAATGGAAATAAGCCCTGAAGACTTTATAGTGAATTAATTGACCAAAACTTCGGTCCAAATCTTAGAATATTTAAATGCATCGAGCCTATGATTACTCGGGAAGGTAACACAAAACTTTTATACCCGTGCTACATGAGGAAATATATTCTAAAATAATGGAGATGAGTCCATTTAAGACCGTCTTCAAAGCATTTTCTATATATACATAAAATATTTGGACCGCAGTACGCATGTGACCATGTGATATGATTAAAAGAGTGGTTGAAGCAGGTCTGTTCTTTAAAGAGGACCATACCAATAATGCACCTGTAAAATAAAAAAGAAAAAAAAAAACTTTTCAATGGAGTAACAATTATAGACCGTTAAGCATTTACAATGATACATATAAATTCATAACTAAAATAATGGATGGAAAAATTAATATTGTGTTTCCAGGCTGCCTTCGATCGCGCCAAATAGATAAATTCACGATAACAAATATTACCTCGACAGAATGCTAAGCCGAATAGGGAAAATCACTGTTAAGCTATGGATAGCTTGGATGTGCCATAGTTTCTCTACAAATGGAAATTGATTTTTCTCTCATCTTTGCAATTTTTGCTTGTTCTATCATCTCGTCATATCATCTCTTTTACACTAGCGGATTAGATATATATGTTACATACCTGGCGGAAAACCACACACATTTTCCTGTGCCCTCTTTCTTGCAAGAGGATTGAGTGCCATATGACCACATGTGTACTCACGTGTAGATCTGGGCATCGAGTCGAGTCGGACCGAGTTAGGGCTGACCCGACTCGATCCGGTTTTGAAATAGGCCTGACCCAAACTCGACCCAACTCGGTACTGAGTCTAGCATGCCTGACCCGATCGGAGTCCGGGTCTAGCCTGGACTGATCCACACTAAGTCTGACTCAGTCAAAAGTATTGAGCTTGGTTGAGTTGGTACCGAGTCAGATCAAGAGATGAAGGAAGGGAGTGGAGATATATATATATATATATATATATATATATATATATATATATATATATATATATATATATATATATATATATATCTGAATCCGAGTTGAATTGGATTTCTTATTGAGTCGAGCTTGACCGAGTTGAATTGGATTTCTGATTGAGTCAAGCTTGACCGGATCGAGTTGGGTTTGAACGAGTCAGATGAGTCGAGTCATCCCATGCTCAACTCTACTCACATGGCAACATAAAATTTATTAAAAAAATTTATCAATTATGAAAATTTATCTAACTATTAGATATGGAGAGCTTGAAATAAGGAAAATTAAATAAATGGATGAATGATGCATTCATTATGAAGCCGGAATGGAAAATTGTTAATGAACCGGATAGAGTTAGGGGTCAAAATCATGATTCACAGTATATAAAAACCAAAAATTGGAAAGACATTAAGACTAGCTTTCAAGCCTCTAGTACTTGGAAGAACATTGTTTAACTCAAAGATCAAATTGGCCAAAAAAAAAAAAACATTTTTTAAAGATAATTGGATATAGAAGTAAGATTAACATATGGAATGATAACTGTGTAATGACTATGGAACCTTGGGGACTCCTATACAATTATTCAACAACCTAATGGTCAAGAACAGTTATACAATTTATGAAGAACGATAAGTCATGGGATATAAACCTACTCAGGAACGTTTGGTCACCTCACATTATTGAGAAAATGACCCAAACACCGTGGCACAGGAGATTGATATTGACAAACCCATCTTGTTTGGACTACTACTAGAATTTCTTACCAAGAGGCTTCAAAGTGCTTTTACTATCGATTCCCAACCTGTGTGGTCCATATAATAAGGCCAGTGAAGATCACACACGTGTACTGCCCAAGTATACAATCGATTTTGAACATAAATCTCATGGAATCATGGGCACTCTCTCTCCTATGTCATCGGCTTAACCACACTGGTAGGATTTAATAAAATAGATAGAGGTTTAGAATGATGAGGTTTTTTTTTTTTCAATGTGAGAAGATTGAGAAAAATATTATTTTAATATATAAAAAATATTTAATAATGATAAAGAAAATGTCATAATATACAATCAATAAGAATAAAAAATTAAAATTGTGATTATATATAAACCCCCTAGGGAATTGATACCAAGACCTTAGTGTTAAAATTGTGATTATATAAAAAATTAAAATTGTGATTATATATATATATAGATATATATATATATATATATATATAAACCCCTTAGGGAATTGATACCAAGACCTTAGTTTTAAAACAAGATATCTTTCACTCAGCCTACCACTTGAGCTATGTATCAGGGTGTCATTGAAAGGATATTGATGGGAGTTAAGAGTAAGGGATATGGATATGGATATGGATATATATGGTATGACAATGGCTTGGGTCAATGATTTGGTTGCCAATTACACCTCAAGCAGACATGCTCCATGTGGAAGGAAAGCTTGTCACTAACAAGTTTGGACCGTTGAGTGGAAAGATCTTTGGTGAACACATCGACAATTTGGTATTTGGAGGTGATAAATTACGCATTAAACTCTTTTGAATAACTTTTTTGCATATATAGTGGTAATCAATATAAATGTGCTTCTTACGTGCATGGAACACCATATTAGATGCAAGAAAGATTGTACTAATATTATCACACCAAATCACCATGCAAGAAAGATTGTACTAATATTATCACACCAAATCACCGAGATGGTCGATAGAAAAAAATCTTGAGATCATGAGGTAACATGTAGAACTATGAAATTTGAGCTGTGGTGTGCACTAGGCATTAATATTCAGATTTAGTAAAGGAGCAGCCCACATTAGATTGCTTCTTAGATCGTTATGAAATGGGATTATGGCCAATATAAACATGGTAGTAGCTGGTAGAGCTGGGCACGGGATGACTCAACTCACCTGACTCGTTTAGACCTGACTCAACCTGAACCAAATGGGTGAGTCGGTCTGAACTGAGTAGGCTTCGCCCAATCCGAATTCAAATCGAGTCGAGTTCGAGTTACCGGTAACTCAACCCGAAACTCGATCCGGTCAGAGTCGACTCAATCCGAAACTGACTCAACTCATATTCGGGTATATATATATATAATAATAAAAAACCTTAATTTTAATTATATCTAACCCTATACACCGACCCCCACCTGATCTCAAACCCTCTCTCTTCCTCCCTCATCCTCCTCTTCCACGCCTGGCAACCACCCACCACCATCACCACCCTTCTCCTCTCTCTCTCTCTCTCTCTCTCTCTCTCTCTCTCTCTCTCTCTCTCTCTCTCTCTCTCTCTCTCCTCTCCAAGCTCGATAGCCACTCACCACCATCACCACCCTCCTCTCTCTCCTCTCCATTCCCTCCCTCCCTCATCTCTCGATCCAAATAGGTGCCAACTCGAGGCTAGACCCGAATTCAGATCGGTTCAGGCATGTTGTACTCGGTACTGAGTCGAGTCGAGTTTGGGTCAGGCCTATTTCAAAACCGGATTGAGTCAGGTCAACCCTAACTCGGTTCGACTTTACTCGATGCCCAACTCTAGTTGTTGGTAGATCGTCGATCCATTGGATGCCCAACCAATCAACATTGCAATACGCTATGAGATGAGGTGGCCCATGATGAAATTTGATGCTAAACTGAAAGGTGCCTTTGAGAAACATAATCTACGTTTGAATACGGTCATGTGTATTATGATTAGAGTATGCATGTATTGAGAGACTTGGTATAACACCCTATTTTTTTCAACGATGGATACCACTTTCTACTGATTCTTATGGTGTAGCCCACTTGAACTTTAGATCAGCCTCATTTTTAAGCCCATGCCCTAGTATGATTGGGCAAAATAGATGGACGGAGTGGATTTCTCATACACCCCATGGTGGACCTCGCATAGCTACCGATTTAAAAAAAAATATTGTTAAGTGACACACCACTCACGTCAATTGCCCCGTCTCTTTCGTCCCTCTCCTTCATTTCAATGCCACACGACCTAACCCATCTACGATTCACTTCGTCATCATGGAGGGACCTATCCTCCGATCTTAACTGTTCATATATTCTTGTACTGCACATCCCAACCATACTTTTTTCCAGACATTGAAAACAGCTAGTTACGAACTATCTGCAGTCCTTGTTCTTCATGTCGATAGCTTGTAACGTACAAAATCGTAAAACCTCCAAACCCACCGGCCCAACATCTCTAGAGCTTCGATCTCAAGCGTTAACAAGCATTGTGGGATTGATCTTGACCTTCTAGCAAATTCAGAATGAAAGATGACACATCAAGCCAAGATTTTGCATTTAAGATTAGCATTTCCATCATCAAGAAAATGCAGTCATGTAATCATGAGTGGACACTGATATGAACTATGTACCAAGCATTATAAAGTCATCTGAGGAGTGAGAGAGAAACTATAGTCCAGTTATGATTGATGCAATGTATATAACTCAACCGCCTAAGAGAACAACATTGGCCTTACAAATTACAAACTGCACCGCTGCTGCATCTCTCAGTGTAACTTACTTCCCAAAATATTAGAGTTATAAACCTCTCTTTAGATCTAAAGCGAGGAAAAAAAGAAAGAAAGAAAAAGAAATCTAGGAAAACAACCATGAGAAAGAGAAAGATCGGGAAAAAGAAAGAGAACCTAACCAGCGAGTCGCTAACCCACTGGATCATGTACTTCTAACATTCGATGTAGGAAGCGATCTGGAGATTTAGAGAACAGAGAAAATAGAAGAAGAAAGAATGAGAAGGAAGGAAAAGATGAGAACAAGAAGGATGAGGTGAAACCGAGTCGATATATCAAGCCGACTCGCTGCCAGACCAGTTCAAGTTGATCTCTCGAGTTGGGTTAAGCATATGCTTGTTGTCTAGAAGGTAATAACCTTTCCCATTTAATTAATTAAGAATTAGACCTTAAATATCATTTTTATGCTATGACTCAATGAGTGAACTCACTAAGTTAAGGTTCTGTAGTAATTGTATTTAAAATTAAAAAAAAACTTGTGAATATTAGACCTAAGACTATAGGACGAGTGTGTAAAGTTTTGTGATAAGATTCTTTCTATTCACGTCAAAGACGCCTACCAAGTCGCACAAGTAAAATTACATATAATCGTGTACGACTAGAATCAACCGAATCGAGCACACGTACTACCAACATTAGATCAGCCCCTTACGTTCAAACTAGGTAGCTATTTTTTCAGTTATAAACCTTATATTAGTTGTCGTTTGATTCCATTTGATTATGTATTGCATACTATAGATTTAAAATTATTTGATTAATTGTTATGCGCAATTGATTAAATCAACTTGATTATTGTTACTTGTTATGGATGGGATTTATTTATTTATTTATGTATTGTAGATTGAATATTTTTATTATGGTTATATTTTGTAAGGAGAATTTATTTGATTATTGTTATTTGTTTAAATTATGGGTGCTTTACCTTAAAAGGGTCATTGCGTTATTTTCTTATGGGTGCTTTGCCCTGGATGATTCCCTAAAAGATATGTACACACGGGTGCTATGTCCTGGGCTTTTGTCCCTAATAGTTATACATCGATGTTCTGCTGTGGGTCATATCCTAAAATGATCCTTATGATATTTTATTACGGGTGCTCTGCACAGGGTTATTCCTGAAATGATGATATTTTGTATAACACTTATGAATTTTAGCATTTGTGAACATTTGATCCCTGACCCCTGTTCTAGGATGAATGTTGTATTCGAATATTCAATCCTTGGCCTATGTTTTAGGATGTTGTATTTTCTTTATGTAAGATTAAGTGAATCTACACATGGGTGCTCTTCCTTGAAAATGTTTTTAAAAAAGGATTAAGATAAGCTATTTTATTTTTCTTATTTTATTTCATTACTCGAAGTGGATAGTGTGGATATGTTGATGCCAATTTATTACTCTTTTATATTCGAGATTGTAAATACATAAATACATTCTAGGTGCACACATTCATGGGCCACCGTCCCTGATAGGTATGAGACTATTTGAAATCAGAAGTTTAACATCTTGGAATCACTTTGTATGTTAGGTATGGGACTAACGTGAGTTGTGAAGGCCCCTACCGGCCTACGATACTACGTACTATGACTCGACCATTCATTGTTATATGCTAATGTAAAATTTTTGAATCTGAAAATGATGTGACCCTACGAGTCGTCACGCTTACACCCGCGTAAATTATCTTACAGGGTTTATGTATAAAGAGCCAATTTAGCAAGATTGAAGACTTTCCTTTTTGATTATTTGATGACTAGTTGAATTTCAATGAATTTGTTATTAGTTGTTTTTAATATATAAATTTGATTAAAAATTCAAGAGTTGATTAGTAGACATTTATTTAATGACAATGATTAGTTTTCTTTTAGTTACTTTGATTGCCTTAAAAATGCATAAAAATTATATGGGTTACGATGTATATTTTGTTTAAATACAACTCACAGTCTTGGAATTCAAGTTCGGGCCAATTTAACTCAGGTACCGAATTTTGGGGCGTGACACTTGGTTTACTATAAATGTAATGTCAGGTTGAGTCAATGTGAGTACTAGTGGCTGCCTACAATACTCCTTTTGATCATCGAGTACTGAATCATAATCAAGAAGACTCAATTTAATATGAGAGGTGGCATGGGAGGATACTAGTTAAACACCTGTCATACCAGCCTAACCTAGGAAATTTAATGTATATTTGGTTTGAGAGAGGAATAGTTCATGATCGTCATGGTGGACTTCAATGCCAAGAAAGTAATTGAGTAGACTAAGGTTCTTCATGGCGAAGTGAAGACTTAACTGATTAATCTAGTGGATTAAGTATGATGAGTCACTACTGGTGAGGATAACGTCGTCTACATAAATCAATAGATAAGTAATGGTTCTATATTCATGATGAATGAAGAGAGGTATTTAGTTGTGAGCCAATAAATCTAAGTTTGAGCAAGTGCGAGAAGAATTAATCAAACCAGGCACTATGTGCTTGACAAAGCCCATAAAGAGATAAACTAAGAACTAAAACTAACAACGAGCCTCATGCTCTGAGTGTTGGGGGCCTTGCACAAAACCCTAGGATATAGCCCTCCAGAACAAACCAGAATTATGGATAATAAAGCAATGAAAATAATCAATGCATCAATCACACACCACACAAGAGATTTTTACATGGAAAACCCTCAAAGAGGTAAAAACCACGGGACCTCGTCCAGATCAACAATCCACTATGAAGTAGAACATTATAAACTTCTTCACTCACACAGGAGTGGATAAACAATGAGAGAAATAAAGAAAAATGGAGCGATCTCACCGATTACGAGGACATAGAAGCGCTGAGATATAAATTGCATAGTAGATAACCTCTACGAGCATAATCTCCCTTCTATAAACTTCCTCTTTCTTTTCCTCTCTCTCACCTTTGATAGCCCTAAACCCTTTAGCAAATCCCTTGTAAAGCTTTAGAAAACCCTCTGTTATACCTAGAAAGCCCTAGGAACTCCTATTTAAAATTTTAGGAAACTCCTTTCCGCATCCCAGTTGCGAAAGGACTTGCGACAGGAAATCCACGCAAAATCGCGGAATGAATCTGCGTAATCTTGACTGGTCGAACCGAGTCCATGACCGGTTGAAAGCCACCTACGACCAGTCGAGCACTTGCTTCAACTAGTCGAGCACCCCAGAAAAAAATAGTCCACAGTCGCTGGACTTTGAGTCGTGCCACGACTCAACTCCACGATTGGTCGACTATCAGCCTTCGACTGGTCGAGCGAGGCTCACGACCGGTCGACGACGGGTCAAAAAAAACCTATTAAATCTCTTCCTTTTTGACCCAGGAGGGATCCACCTTCTTTAAGCCAGCCAGGTTTCTACAAACCTCGAACTTGTCCTTGAGCAAAGCCTTGGTCATCATGTCTGACCCATTATCGTCCGTGTGGACCTTCTCAAGCTATAACACCTTATGTTCCAAAGTATCCCTGATCCAGTGATACCAAATCTCTATGTGCTTTGACTTGGAATGCTGATTTGGATTCTTGCTCAAGTGTATAACACTCTGACTATCGCAATAGACCGCGTGCTCCTTCTGCTTCAGGCTAAGTTCCTGTAAGAACCTCTTCATCCAAAGCATCTCTTTACATGTCTCTGTGAATGCAATGTACTCGGCCTCTGTCGTCGACAATGCTACGACCTTCTGTAGCTTGCTCTGCCAAGAAACCGTTCCCCCTACAAACATGAATATGAACCCCGATGTAGACTTTCTGGAGTCTATGTCACTGTCATATCTGCATTTGTGTAGCCCTCTAACACAAGTTTTTCGTCACCATAGCATAGGCTCAACCTGGATGAGCCTCTTAGATACCGCAGTATCCACTTAACCGTTGTCCAATGTTCTTTGTCAGGATTGGTAAGATACCGGCTGACAACACCAATCGCATATGCTATGTCTGGGAGTGTATACACCATAGCATACATCAAACTTCCTAAAGCTACCGCGTAGGGTATCTTCTGCATCTCATCCACCTCTACTTTCGTCTTAGGACACTGTCTGTCGCTCAATTTGAAGTGACCATCCAGTGGAGTACTGACCGGCTTCTCTGCATTCATATTGAACCGCTCTAGGACTTTTTCAATATACTGCTCTCGTGACAGCCAAAGCTTCCTGCTGCTTCTGTCACTGGTTATCTCCATTCCTAGGATCTGTTTAGCCGGACCCAAGTCTTTCATCGGAAAAGACTTACCCAACTCCTGTTTCAGCCTGTCGATCTTCTTGATGTCTTTTCCCATGATGAGCATGTCATCAACGTATACGAGTAGAACTAAGAAATCACCATCTGAGACTTACGCGTGAACACACAGTGGTCTGACTCTATTCTGTCATACCCATGTTTCAACATAAACGAGTCAAACTTCTTGTACCATTGCCGTGAAGCTTGTTTCAGCCCGTACAAGCTCTTCCTCAGCCTACACACCATATGCTCTTTGCCCTTGACTTCGAACCCCTCTGGTTGGTGCATGTAGATCTCTTCTTCCAGGTCACCGTAGAGAAAGGCAGTTTTAACATCTAATTGCTCTATCTCCAGATCCATGCTAGCCGCTAACCCAAGCAATACCCGTATGGATGTCATCTTCACCACTGGTGAGAATATTTCCTCAAAGTCTATGCCTTTCCTCTGACCAAGCCCTTTCACCACAAGTCTAGCCTTGAACTTCGTCTGTGAATTCTTCTGCTCAATCTTCTTTCTGAACACCCACTTGTTGCTTAGAGCTTTTTTGCCCTTAGGCAATTTCACCATATCATAGGCGTGGTTCTTATGCAAGGATTCCATCTTCTCTTGCATAGCTTTCAACCACTCCCCTTATGCTCGTCGGCTAGGGCCTCAGAATAATCTTCTGGCTCTCCCCCATCAGTGAGCATAATGTACTCATGCAGCGAGTACATTTTGGACTACTGTCTGTCCCTAGATGATCTCCTTACCTGTGGCTCAACAGGTGGATCAAGTGGGGGCTGCTCTCCTGGTCCATCTTCTTAAGGACCTCCCTCGTCCTCTGCACTTTGCTGTACTCTCCCGTCATCAGGCACCATAGGATAAATAATCGGATTCATGTCCTCTAGCTCACCTGAACTAGGCTGATTCTTATCTGGCTTACTAATGTCTTCTATACACTAATCTTCAAAGAAAACCACATCTTTGCTCATGACGAGCTTCCTCTCGGTCGGATTCCATAATCAGTAACCGAATTTTTCATCACCGTACCTTAAAAACACACACTGCCTGATCTTCATATCGAACTTGGACCTCTCGTCCTTTAGTACGTGAACGGATGCCCTGCATCCAAACACCCTGAGATGACTGTACGATAGATCATGTCCAGTCCACACCTTCTCAGGTATTTCTCCATTCAACGGGGCTGATGGTGACCCGTTTATCAAATACACTGCCATGTACATTTCTTCTCTCAAGAACGTCTTAGGCAACTTCGTATGGGATTACATACATCTGATTTTCTCAACAATGGTACGATTCATTCGCTCAGCTACACCATTATACTGGGGGGGTCTTGGGAATCGTCTGTTCATGCCGTATACCCAGGGACTTGCAGTACTTATAAAAATCGTCAATGTATTCACTACCATTGTCAGTGCGGATGTACTTCAATGGTCTACCTATCTCTCTCTTGACCATAGCATGAAACAATTTAAACACACCAAAGACCTCGTCCTTGGATTTTGTAACGCCCTGAAAATCAGGGGTCGTGCAAATGCCTGACTCCCGAGTTTCAACACATCACTTATGCAGCATATTTCATGATGATTGTATGTTGTCCGTGTTAGTGCATAAAACATGAATGAGATTATACCAAAACAATAATCCATACTCCAGAAACAATTACGTTATGCAAGCGGAAGGTTGAGAGATATATATAAGTATGAGCAAACGTATGGACCGTTACTACTCTCCAGAGTATGATGACATTGCTAGATCAAATATTTACATGTATTAGTTCAACATTCAAAATTTTAAAATTATAGTCCATCTATAACCGAGAAGCCCTGTACTCCCCGTCGATCAGTATGGCTTAAGTAAAACCGCCTGATAACTACATATATGAGAACTCCTCCTCATCGTCGTAGAAGTCAAGATTCGCCTCATATGTCGCATCACCGTCTGCAACTAAGACAGAGTCTGGTTGGTGTGTAAACACCGTCCCAGAACGTGGGAGTGAGTAGCTAACTCAGTGGAATTATAACGCAAAGGTTAACATGTTATCAATTCAATCAAGCAGTAATGATAAAGTAATACAACAATTTAGTCCTAAGTACTCTTATTAATGCAAAGATGATATGATATGATGTATGTCCTCGCCTGCACTCCCTCTACAAACTTCATCTCACGGTCGTGGCCTGCACCACTCCAGACATATGCTACTTCCTCGCCAAGCACCGTGCAATACAATGATATGATAGTGTTAGTCCAGTTCTTACTTAGGTTTATTCATACAGCAGGATTGGGAAGCTAAGATACCTCCCTTATATCAATTCCTAACAATGATTCGGTTTAGGGTCGTCAGTCCTATCAACTTCGATATGATGTTGTGGTTCTAGGTCACTGCAAAAGGGCTCGTCGCCTTATCAGTGTAGGCCTAGTTTATACTCTATTGACTATGGAAAAGGCTCGTCACCTCAATGCAGTCTCAAAGTATGTTCGAAGTCACTACAAAGGGCTCATCACCTGATCAGTGTAGGCCGACAGCTCGAATACAGTGTCCCATGCCACCGTATTTGGCTCACGAGGCGGTGTTGCTCATTAGTCACTACAGGGAGGCACGTCGCCATAGCGTAGGCTGATAGCTCGACCACGGTGTCCCATACCATCATGTCCGGCTCATGAGTCTTAGCGGATCGAGGTACCAAGGTTAACAGGGATTCCACCGGTAGGTTTGGTACCTTAGGTTCAAGCTGTAGTGTCCAAACATGATGAACATACATCGAGCCAATCGGGTTACTTAACGGGCTCGACTAGCACGAGCGCACATTGAGTTAATTGACATGAAGTGCATAAACACTGCCTAACCACTGTTGACAACCTAAGTACGACTCAGATTCATCGAACACCTCCTGTGTGGCAAAACAACCTCAACCACCAATTCAAGGCCTGTTACTGATTGCCTGGACTATTTGATAGCCCTAACCACATTCAATTACAACCAAATATCTTATAAGATAGTTAAGGCGATAATGGATCAATACTTCAAATCATACAATCATATGAACATGTTCTGAAATGCAATGTAAACATGATTTCGCACACATTCAATTCATAAACGATCAGACATCAGAATATGACATACATGGAGGAAATCATACACATCATTGAGGTAGTTAAGAATCATATCTCAACCCGCATACAGGTATACCATACTAACCACTAACTCATTTAGACATTTTATAAACACTTAGCATACGCATTCCATCATATATGATATATATTAGTTATCATACGTATTAGGGCCAATCCTCTTGTCAAAGGGTTATCGCCTATACAACAATCATATATCCATGACAGTTAGTCATGGTGAGCATGAATACGAATTCTATACTCATTCAGTCATTTTCACAAACACTTAGGCTACACAATAGAACACACGCAACGTATGTTGATATAACATGTATTAGGGCTAATCCTTTCGTCAAAGAGTTATTACACATACATCTAGCATACATAGACAACAATTAATCATGGCAAACTCAAATTCAAATTCCATACTTATACGATTATTTCAACAAATACATGAATTAACCTAAACTCAACATAGTTCATATATATCTGAAAGGCTAGACAGACATCGCATTTGGCATGTGAAATAGCATCCACATCAGTAATAAATCATTAATCGACACTGAAAGCCTTAAAAATCATAACCTATACGTTTATAGTCCGCACCTTACACGGGTAAACGTGTAACGGAGTCGTTTTAGATACTTAGTCTTTGTTAACGGCGGATTGGCGACCTATAACATGAATTTGGTTAGCTATTTCATAACTTATACCATTTGAAACCCTAAAACAGCTTAGGGTTAGATTTTCTTATCCAAGTACGTTGTTGGAAATGTCGGATTAACGATTCAGAAGTGATGAAATGGTAAGTGGAGTGGCGGGATTGAATCCAGAGAGTAAACTCCCACACACTCTCTCTCTTTCCTTCTTTTTCTCTCTTTTCTTTCTAAGGTTTAGGAGATTCGTATGGGTTATAAGAGAGAGGGTTTAAACCCTTTTTATAGGCCCAAAACTGATGGGAATGACCCCAGGGTCATGGTATACTTAGGTTATGTCCAAAAGACATCAGTTTCGATCCAACGGAGTACTTCTGGAGGCCCCTTTTCTGCGTACGGTTGGAATTAAGCTCCCTGACCTTGGATCTAGGTCAAGCTAAGTTTTCGTTTTAATCGGGTTTCCAGATCGCCCGTGGCGGATCAGTTTCAGTTCAACGGTCACCGGCACTCGATCAGGGCCACCAGTACACTGCCATGCGTGGGAAATTTCCCCTGATCCGAGGGTGTATTTAGGTCAAATTCTGATCGTCTGAATCCTTATATTTGGCCCGCAAGCGATAAGTCTCAATTTACTTAAGTTTGGATTTTATTTCTAAATATATTCACGTTTCTCACACGCTTCGCTCTGGGCTCAAGTTGCGTGTTTTTGGACATTGTTAGGACTTAATTTCTAAGGTGGTAGTCAAGCTTAACAAGGCGGTCATAACAGTATAGTTTCGGGGTAATCGGACTTTCGACGTGCGGTCCAGGTTCGATACGGAGTTTCGAAAGGCTCCCGAGAGCAACTGGGTAATGAGATTGATCCTAGATTATAGGGTAATGTAACATTAATGATTCTGCAAGTTTTGGGTCTTGCAGATCATATTTAAAGTGATTAGTGCTAATCTCACAGGTACTCTAGTTTAGCACTAGCTAATTCTCGCCTAATTTCTAAGGATTTGGTCCTGAGTAATTTCTGCCTGAGGTGGTACTAGGGTCTTTGTACGAATTTTTTCGAGACGTTACAGATTTCAAAGCATAAACCCAATCTCTCTTAGATGCATCATCTATAAAAGTAACAAAATACAATGCCCCACCCAAGGTTTTTGCCCTCATAGGACGACAAACATCAGAATAAACCAAATCTAATGCATGCACTTTATTAACATGAGAAACAGTTTTAATAAATGAAACTCTATGTTGTTTCTCTGATAAACAATCAAGACAGGTTTTGAGAGGTGTACCTGTCACGTCTGGAAGGAGCCGCTTCCTCGCTAGTAGCTGAAGCCCTTTTTCACTTATGTGGCCTAGACGCCTGTGCCACATGTCAATAGCTGAATCTTCCGCTGCGTTCAACCCACCCTTGCACATACTGACACTTGCCTTGTAAAGGGTACAACACTTCTTTCCTCTAGCCACGATCAATGAACCCTTGATGAGCTTCCAGCGCCCACCAGCAAACTGGCTTTCATAACCATCATCATCAAACCTTCCTCAAGTTAAAGCGAAGGTCTAGGATATGCCTCACATCCCTGAAAGCCAATGTGCAGCCCACATCGGTCTTTTCACAAATATCACCGACTCCCACGATTTTTGATACGCCAGAATTTCTCATCTTCACAGTCTCATAGTCACCTGACTTGTAGCTTGTGAAGAAGTCCCTGCGTGAAGTCACAAGAAAAGAAGCTCCCGAGTCTATCACCTAGTCGGTGTCCTGACTCATAGCCGTGAGACATTCATCATGATCTGTAGAAAGAATAACTACAACGTCGCCATCTGAAGCGACTGCTATGGAATCTGATTCATCTTCCTTTCCTTTTCCTTTCTTGTCGTTCTTCTTACCATGACATTCATGTTTGTAGTAGCCCTTCTTGCCACAATTCCAGCAATCAATATCCTTTCTGTTACTCAACTTGCCTCTTGATTTATCTCGGGCCTTCCCGCCCTTCATGTTCTTTTCTCTCCTCCGTTCCTGTGTCACAAGGGCCTCTTGCTGAGTAGACCCGTGAGACTTCCTCCTTGTCTCCTCATTGAAGAGATAACTGGTTACTTGTTCCATGGATATCTTTCTGTCTGGCGCAGAGTTACTTAGAGATGTCTCCCAACTGTCAGGCAATGAACTAAGCAATAGTAAAGCCTGCAATTCATCATCCAGAACCATCTTCATAGAGGAGAGTTGGTTCACTATATTACTAACTTCATTCATGTGCTCGGCCACAAAATCACCATCTTTGAACTTGAGATTCACAAGTCGCCTTATTAGAAAAATCTTATTACCGGCTGTCTTCCTCTCATACAGCCCTTATAATTTCAGCTATAGGCTAGTAGTTGAGGTTTCTGTAGACACATGGTGGAACACAGAATCATCCAACCATTGTCTAATAAACCATACCGCCTTTCGGTCCATCTTCTTCTAATCATCATCAGTCATATCCTTGGATTTTGCTGATATGCTTAAAATTAGAGAATATAGGTCCTTGCAATAAAGCAAGTCCTCCATCTTAGCCTTCCAGATGGTCCAGTTAGAACCATTGAGACTGATCATCCTTGATGAGCCACCTTCCATAATTCAAAACTGATCCTACCCGTTCAATGAACTTAGCTCTGATACCACTTTGTTGGAGGCCTTGCACAAAACCTTAGGATCTAGCCCTCCAAAACAAATCAGAATTATGGATAATAAAGTAATGAAAATAATTAATGCATCAATCACACACCACACAAGAGATTTTTACGTGGAAAACCCTCAAAGAGGTAAAAACCACGGGACCTCATCCAGATCAACAATTCACTATTAAGTAGAACGTTACAAACTTTTTCGCTCATGCAGGAGTGGATAAACAATGAAAGAAATAAAGAAAAACGGAGAGATCTCACCGATTATGAGGACATTAAAGCGTTGAGATATAAATTGCACAGTAGATAACCTGCACGAGCATAATCTCCCTTCTATAAGCTTCCTATCTCTCTCTCTCTCTCTCTCTCTCTCTCACCTTTGATAGCCCTAAACCCTTTAGCAAATCTCTTGTAAAGATTTAGGAAACTCTCTTGTCATACCTAGAAAGCCCTAGGAACTCCTATTTAAAGTTTTAGGAAATTCCTTTCTGTATCCCAGTTGCGAAAGGACTTGCGACACGAAATCCATGCAAAATCGCGGAACGAATCTGCGTAACCTCGACTGGTCGAACCGAGTCCACGACCGGTCGAGAGCCACCTACGACTGGTCGAGCACCTCCTTCGACTGGTAGAGCACCCCGGAGAAAAATAGTCCACAGTCGTTGGACTTTGAGTCGTGCCACGACTCGACTCCACAACCGGTCGACCACCAGCCTTCGATCAGTCGAGCGAGGTTCACGACTGGTCGACGACGGGTCAAAAAAACTCATCACTGAGCAACAATGTTGCTAAAATAAAAATATAAAAAATAAAAAGATAAACATCTATAGTAGACAAAAAAGTAAAACTGTGCTTGATTAAAATGGCATGAGGCTTTGAGCTCTTCATCACGTGGTCCTTTTATAAGCTTCTAGGAGGCGGTGGTCTTGCTCGTCTTTGGCATCGTGAAAGACTTGGACATTTGGCTATATAAATCTCTTTGATTCTTCCACATTAACATGTCTTATTGCATGCGACCATATGTACCAAAGAGATATACATTCGCATGTGTCGGTTAGAGTCTTCACGTTTGTAGACTTCTGTATTGGAAAGTTGTTATAGTCTATCACTTGTCTTTGAAATTCATAGAGAGTCGCTTTTGGGAAAGCTCTAACATTTAATGCTAGATAGAAATATCCTTTGATGAGATTATGGTATTTAATGTTATGAGAGAGAGATAGAGTCTTGCTTTAATGAGAGTATTTTTTTTACGAGAGTACTTTTTGATAGAATCTATCATTTAGATCTCTCTCTCTCTCTCTCTCTCTCTCTCTCTCTCTCATGAGAGCAGCTCTAACTTCTTTTGAAGTTGATATACACCATACACGACACAACTAACACGTGACATCTTTGGGATTGTTTGATCTGGGCACGTTAGTTTGAGTGTAAATAATGATGGAGCGCGCGAGTAGGAATTCACCTATCATTTAACGTGTGATGCTAATACGTGGCGGCATCTCATTAGCCCATGTACGTGTGCTAAAAAAAGGGTATAAATATGTTGAAAAGTAAAAAGAACTTATTAGAAAGATGAACTCCCCTCTTCCTAAATTGCCTGATCTCTTTTACATGTAGTTAAATAAGTGACCAAACTTCTTAGTTGTCGGTCATAGATAATCGCCTACAGTCCCTCTATCTATTTTAGCGCTTGAGGTCAAAGGTGCTTGGTTTGGATTGAGTTATATTAGGGTTTGGCACACCAGACATCACATACATATACCAACAACCAAATTTCAAACCAAACGGTTTTTGAGCGAAAATAATGAAGATTTTGCTAACGGGCTAAATGATTAAAAATTAACATCTCAGCCTATTTTATTTGTATCCATATCTTATCTAACAAAAAAGCAAGCATGCGTATTTCCATGCACTTTTATGCCAAGTAAGACAATTCTAGGGGGTCATTTGGTAGGGTGGATTTGAGTGCATTCAAAATCCATAAGTTGTTGGGTTGTGTGGCTTTGGTGGTATTTGGAATACAAAGATTTTGTGCAATTTGAAATCTCTCTCTTTTACTTGATTAAGAGTAAAATGCCCTTTTAGGCTCCTACAAAGGTCTTATAAGGCTATCAATCCATTGTATAATAATTAAATTATTGTCTATTTCAGTTAAACTACATTAATAGAATGATTTGATAAGTCTAAACATTAGCCACGTAAATAGACAGGTTAAAAACGTTGACAAGTCACTCACTTGTGATCCTATTTATGACAGAGGCTTAATATTTCATATATATTTTTTTAATCAAAGCAAATATTTCAATGGGTTTATTATAATTATTTTGTCAAATATTACATATGTATAATAATTTAAAATATTAAAATTAATTTAGAAATCAAATTCAAATTCCTTTAAATATAAGGATTTTAATGTATTTCTATTTTTTTTTTTTAAATTCTAGTTAAGTTCGATTAAAATAAATCAAACACAAATAAGGATTAAAATCACCATAATTTTTTTATTTGAATTTCATATTTGAACATGACCAAGATTGGAAAAACCAAATGTCAATCATAGGCATTTTTAATAAGGATTAAAATCACCGTAATTTTTTTATTTGAATTTCATATTTGAACATGACCAAGATTGGAATAACTACATGCCAATCATAGGGTGGAGATATTAGTTCCAAATTTAAAAATAACGAGGTGAACCATCACTGCAAAAATCAAGCTGTGGAAAAAAGGAAAGGCCTTAATATGGTACATGCATTTGGCGACATCTTGGCGGATCCCTCAAGAAAGGCTGCAGCTTTCCCGAGGAGCAAGTTAGATTGATGTGACTTAAGTGACATCCAAGTGGATTGAGGTAGATATCAATTGGAGTGGATTAGATGCGGCCACGTAGCCCACCTTGATGTATGTATTCTATATCCATACCCTTCATTCGTTTTGCCATATCATTTTAGAATATGAGCCCAAAAACGAAGAAGATATAAATCTCAGGTGGACCATGCTATAGGAAACAAGGGTGACTGAACGCTCTACCATTAAAAACTTCCTAGGTCTCACCATCATGTTTATTTGTCATCTAGACCGTTGATAAGATCACATAATCCTAAATGAAGGGAAAAGCAAATATGAGCTTATCCAAAACCCTTTTGTCCTATCAATGGTCAATGGCCTCGGTTTCCTGCTGTTTGGTCCACTTGAGAGTTGAATCTGCTTCATTTTTGGATCACACCTTAAAATGACAGGGAAAAACAGATGGACAGCACGGATATTAAATACATATATCAAGGTGGGCCCACGGTGAGGGCCACACCATCTTGGGAGAGGCCGATGCCCACCTAATCCGCTACCCACATCCAGTTGTATGACTTGCCTAACAAAATGACGAGTAATTAAAACTGAGAGCTATGGCATAGGCTTTACTTGGGGGTAATCCAAACTTGGCCGGAATGGAATAGAGGTCACCTGTGGTGAAATAACCGTAGATGGAAACCGATAATTCAGAAAATGTTCTTTAAGACGGCAGGTTCATTCAGTCAGAAGCTAGGTGGGGGCCACCATAATGTTAGGGAGAAATCCACTCCGTCTGTAGATTTTGCAATTTCATGTCAGGACATGAGCCAAAAAATGAGACAGATTCAAAACTCAAGTGGGCCTTGTAATAGGAAACAATGAGGATTGAACGTCCACCTTTGAAACATTCATTGGGGCACAAAACGTTTAAATATAACCATGAAGCTTGGGGAGGGTATTTCCTTACCCACTTTTTCTTAGTGTGCAGTGGTTTGGTTTTGGATCTGCCTGATTTTTGACCTCACGGCCTAATAAGATCTAATAAATGGAATGTATCAGGTGAATTTCTCACAAACATCATGGTAAGCCCTGCTTAGCCGCTGAGCACGGGAACTTGATAGAATTGGGCAGGCTTATGGCTAAAAGGGAAAAGTGTGGTCCTGTAGCTAAATGGAGCAAGGCACATGATGCATTTCAAGCACGATGTTACATTTTTTCAGCTGAGGCTGCTCACAGGTTTTTGTTGGCCTTTCTTTCACATGTATGAGAACAGGCGGGTAATCATTCAATAGATAAATTGGATTTCACGTGCATATCGTGGTGAGACCCAAAGGCCTAATTGGCTGTTTCTGGGTGAATCCGGATCCTATGCTTGCCAGAGTTAGAAAATTTATGTCTTCTGCAATCTGCAATCTAATTAGCCAGATCATCACGCATTACATTTAATGTAGCAGTGCTTGTTGATAGATGTCTTAAAATTGTCTGTTTTTGGGCCGCTCGACTAGTCGAGACCTGCTCAACTCAAAATCCAACGATGTATGTTTTTTGGTGTCCGGGCTGCTCGACTAGCCGGGGGGATGGCTCAACCGGTTGAGGGGGTCTTTCAACCAGTCGAGGCCTCGGCTTGACTAGTTGAGAGTTACGCAGCCGGTGCATGAACTGCGTAAATTTGAAACGGTTTCGAGACTTTTCAAAAGGATGCGCGTAAGTGGAGTTTTCTAAACTATAAATAGGAGCCTTTAGAGCTATTCTAAAGTATTCTAAGGCTTTCTAAATGAGTTCCATGGGTTCCTAAAAGAGTTTTAGGATTTCTAAAGGGTGTAGTAAGGGTGAGATTCGAAATTATTTGAATCGGATAAGTCCTCTCTTTTTGTAATTTCTATTTTTATAATGGAGATTTGTTGCTTTGTGTCGTGGTTTTTTCCTGTAAGGGCTTTTCACGTTAAATCTTCGTGTTCTCTTGTATGCTTGATGTCATTGGATTGCTATCCTAAATATAGATTTGTGTGATTTTGCAGCATAAATTACCAATAATGCTGACCACAACAACAACAACGGTATAGACTAATTATAATTCTAAAAAGAAAAAGAAGGAAATTTACTATTTCTGACAAGCAAGGATTCAAATTCCTTGTGCCCGGTGTAAAACTGGTGTAGTAGATTATTTCAGTCCTTTTCCCATCGTACAATGCCAAAGCCCTTCGGACTAGAGGTGGGCATTTCATACCCGATCTGCTGGATCCGACCCGATCAGACCCGATTCGAACAGTAACCGATTGAAAGATCGGCAGATCGGGTCAGCGTAAACCAGTCGAAATATTTTCGGATCTATTCCGGATAGACCATGTTCCCAGACCCGACCCTAATCCCCGATAGATCCGATGAACAAACCCGACTCCGACCAGAGATATATATATATATATATATATATATATATATATATATATATATATATATATATATATATATATATATATATATATATATATATAAAACTTTTACTACCTAAAATTGAGGTTTGGCGCTAAAAATCCCGCCCGAGAGAGAGAGAGATTTTTTCCCGCCCAAGAGGCTCTATTTCTAAATTTCTCTATTTCTATTGAAGAAGAAGGTGAGTGGAGCTTAAATTTATCTACCGAGAGAGATATACAGAGAAAGAAGGAAAGAGAGTAGCAGAGAGAGATACAGAGAAAGAGGGAAAGAGAGTCCCAACTTTGATCCGTGTACGAAGCAGATGGACTCAGGTACCGTTAGCATATTTTGTGGGTATGATCACAAGGTATGTGTTATATCCAAACCGTTCATCCAGTTGAAGAGCTCATTTTAAGGCTTGAGACAAAAATAAGACAGATCTAAGCATCAACTGACCACACTGCAAAAACTAAGAGGGAGATTGAACGTCTACCATTGAAACCCTTTTTAGGGTAACAGAAGTTTTGGATCAATATGAAATTTATTTTTCCTATCATGTACCTGTAACCTTATGAAATATATTTTTTGGTACTTGTGGCCTTATGACTTGGATGTAAAATGAACATTACTATTTACAAATTTTTTAACTGGTGAAAATCATTATCTCCGCTGCTATTTATGGTGTGGTCCAGATGATCTTTGGATATCATTCATTTTTTAAATAATGCTCTAAAATGATCTCTAAAAATAGATGAACGGTGTAGATATAGTAAATACCTCACTGTGTGGCCATGTAATCGGATCTCATTTGAACCGTTCGATACAACTCGGAGCTCGAGGTCAGCGTCACAGCGTCACAGCAAGACAGCGAGTGACACTGCCCGCGGCTGATGGTTGGTGCTCTGTGGGCCCCACCATGATGTACGTGTTTCATCCATTCCGTTCATCCATTTTTACAGATCATTATAGGGCTTGATAAAAAAAATTATAAGGATATAAATCTTAGGTGGGCCACACCACAGCAAAACAATAATGAATGGATATTCACCATTAAAATCCTCCGAAGGCCCACTATACTGTTTATTTGAAATCCAATTGGTTGATTTGGTCATAAAGACCTAGACGAAGGGAAACAATAAATATCAGCTTGATCCAAAACTTTTATGGACCTGAAACGTTTTTAATGGTCAAAATTCATTTGACACTGTTTTCTATAATGTGGTCCACTTAAGATTGAGATATACTTCATTTTTTTTCTCATATCATAAAATGATATATAAAAATATATGGACGGCTTGGATGACACACATATATCATGGTGGGACCCACAGAAGACCGACCACTAAGCATGTAAAGCTTCTTCAAGAAGCTATCTACCAAGCTTCTCCAAGAAGCTATCTACCAAGCTTCTCCAAGAAGCTATTGCTGGAGTGTAAGGTTCTTCAAGAAGCTATCTACCAAGCTTCTCCAGGAAGCTAAGTAGCTAACCGTCCGATTTGTTCGTACTGAGTAAATTATGTGGGGCCCATCTTGAACCTCTTTTGGCTTATCCACACCGTCCATTAGTTTTTATCCGAATCTCAAATTCGACTTGTGCCGAGTAAACTCGGTGTAGTCAGATTATTTCAGTCCTTTTCCCATCGTACAATGCCAAAGCCCTTCGGACCCATTATGATTTATATGTGAAATCTATTCCATCCATTACGTGAGAGTTATTATGCTCACTTGATATAGAAATACATTAGCCTAATAAAAAACCTTATATTAACCACACCAATGACGGTACTGTCAAATTGCTATTAAAACTTGTCCCTTCATCTTAACACATGATAAATGGGTTTAACGAAAAATACACACCATCGTGGCCTGGTGGCCTCACAGAACATCCTATCTCATTGTTACCTGTGGTGTGGTCCACCTGAGTTGTGGATCTGTATGAATTTTGGGCTCATGTCCTAACACTGAGGACCTCACCTGATGGACAGAGTAGATTTTGGCTATACAAGATTGTGGCCCCAAAGAGGTTGGATGTCTTACGCGCACGGTAAAACAGTAGACGACTCCGGTCCTCCAACCGCACCCTGGCGGCCATCAAACCGGGCGCCGTTGGGGTGGATCCCCCGTTTCACATAGGTCTGGAGCCCACTGTGATGTATGTGACTTACATCCACACCGTCCATCCATTTTGAAAGCCCATTTTAAGCTATGATAAAAAAATTGAAGTAGATCCAAATCTTCGGTGAACATATAATAGGAAACTGTAGTGATTGAATTCCCACTATTAAAAACTTTATGGGGGCCAACAGAATTTTTATTTTCCATCCAACCTATTGATACGGTCACAAAGATGTCGATGAAAAGACCATACAAATATCAGCTTGATCCAAAACTTTTGTGGCCCACGAAAATTTTTTAACAGCGAAGCCTCTGTTTCCTATATTGTGGTCTACCTGAGATTTGAATCTTCTTCATTTTTTGGATCATATGCAAAAAATTAATTTTCAAAACAGATGTACGGTGTGGATATAAGACACATATATCACAGTGGGCCCTACGGTCAGTGATCCCACCCACCTCGGTAGATCCTGGGATCCACCGAAGCCGCACCCCATCAAACCGCCGGATAAAATGGGCCCGCAATTCCAGCAGTGCCGCATAGCACCAGTTTTAATTGAAACCTCTCAACGCGATTCATTCAAGCGAACTGAGTCGACTCGGTTCGAGTCACAACGGTCCACTAGGGGCGTTATGGTCATTTTCTCGGATCAATGAAAAAAATTAATGAAGGAAGAAAAGAAAGAGAAGGTCTATAAATTATGGTCCATCCTTAATATTTTTTCTACATCCAACCCGTCTCATAGGTTGGCCCATCATGAAAATCACCTTATGAAATTTGTTTTTACCATTTCCACTAATTAATTAGAGTAAAATTATATTTTTCCTATTTATCAATGGTTGTAAATTGATTTCATGGTGTGGCCCACTCACGAGTATGTAGGGGTTTTATTTTCATTGGTTGATCCTAATAGTGTTACAACCCATTGGAAGGGTTGGATTTCACATGTACTAAATAGGTTGGAATTTATTAGCTTGGTGTACCGTATCTTACGGTACAACTAGTCGTACTTGAAACCTTCTCGAAAATTACATAAATTGCATAGAAAGAGAAAATAGCGGTTACTGAGAAAGTATGGGGAGAACCCAAGAAAGTCAATACCACGCATGGCCCATTCCATCAATGGTCCCAAAACGTTTTCTGACATTTCCCTCTCTTTCCTCTCACTTTCTTCAAACACGCTTCCTTCCCCTATTTAAAACGAAGGGGAGCTGAATTTCTTGTTGTTCCGAATGAGATTGATTTTTTCTTTTTTTCTTTTTTGCTTCCAAAGAATGGCTAGTTCTAACGGATTTGGATACATGGCCGTCGTTGCAGTCTCTGGCAGCGTCGCATTCGTCGCTGTACAAGCACATAAGCGACTTGTGACGGAGTTCATGAAGAAGGTCGAATTCGAATTCGGTATGTTTTTTATCTCTCTCTCTCTCTCTCTCTCTCTCTCTGTGTTTAATTTTTCTTTGAATCGCAGTTTCAGATATCCGTTGATGAGTTTTTTCGATTTCTTCACTTTCTTTCGACAAAACGATATTGGATTTGAAATGGGTTTCGATTTTATTTTAATTTATTATTATTATTATTATTGCAATGGGTTTGTTTCTGTTGTTCTCTTGTTTTCTTTTGTTTCTTAGAAGAAGGTTTTCGTTCTGTTTTTGTTTCTAATTATTTGTTTTGGCTTCCGAGAGTTCGATGAAGAAATTTGGATTATAATTGCACGTGGGTTTTATGTTTTCTCATCAGAAGTTGATTTTGATTTTTTACGTTCTTCGAAGAAATTTCTTTGTTATTTTCCAAAATTTACATCTTCTATTCTTGACTTTTCTTTTTTCATATTCTCTTTGGACTTATGGAGAAGGGTTGACTTGAATGATGGTGAATCATCCACCCTACACGTGTCAGATTCTGTGTCAACGCAGATGATCCAAATCATGGACCCCACTGGATGGAACAAATCCCAATAATCAAATTGATCAGACAATCATCTATGATTTGGCCATTGAATTTGCACCATTGATCATTTTCCTTTCTCTGTCCATTTGGTGCATGCCATTGGATGGTTAGGATTATCCGATAAGCGGTTTTAATGATATTCTTCAACGAAAGTGGGCAGGAAAGTTAGATGGTATGGATGGACACGGAATTTAGATGGTCTTGATGGACGTATACGGTTGTCACATGTAAGCTGGACGACTCACCACCATTTAAGAAATGGTGCGACATACAAAGTAATCTATTAAACGAGCTGCGTCAGCCCCCACATGGTCTTGATGGATATATTTGTTTGTCACATGTAAGTTTGACGACTTACCACCATTTAAGAAATGGCGTTCAACACAAAGTAATCTAGCAAACAAGTTGCGTGGGCCCCACCGTGATGTCTACATGATATCCACTCCTACCCTCCGCACGCAATCGCTTGTTTTGCCATGGGCCCAAAAATTAGTTTCATCCATGACTCAGTTGGGCCACACAAAAATCAACGGTTGGGAAGGGAAGGGTGTGCCCTCTCAAGTGTTCCCTATGGTTTTTTGGGCCATGACCAAACATGAGATGGCATGCATGATTGTGCGAGTGGATGTCATGAATACATCACAGTGGGGCCATTCTACTTGTTTGCTCCACAACTGTGGTGAAAATGTTTTCACTTGATCATTTTCTAATTTTTATTATCTTTTTCTTTGGATCTAATTGTTTGTTTGTTTTTTTTTTTTTTTTTTCTCTATTTTTTTAAAAAATGTAATTAACTGTTTTTATTTGTTAATGAATAGGAATGGAAAGAGGAGTGCCTAAAAAGAAGGTGAGATTCGCAGACGATGTAATCGAGCCATCATCAAATAACAAGGAATACAGGATGAGGCATTCAAAAAATTTTGTAAACATGAATAAGGTTTCTACGGCTGAGATCGGCAGTTCGAATGGAGGTTCTTTCCGAGAAATGGTGGGCAATATGCCATTAAATAGGCTTGCTTTGTATAAAGGGATGGTACAGAACGGCATTATGAATGGGCGGATTGTATCATATTCTTGATCATAGGAATGGATTAGGATCAGTTCAAATGTTTATTATGGCTCTCGTTAGTATCAAAGAAATGAGAATGTGAATTTAGTAAATTTATTAATATTTTGAATTTTTGGATTTAACAGATTTTTGTTGGGACTCGTGAAGGCATATAGAGCATAATCAAGTAAAATATGCACAATTACACAAACAAATTCGGCAAGAAGGCAATTTGAATTTTACATGGAAAATCCTTTGCGGGTAAAAACCACTGCACAAAGTGACAAGTAATGCACTACGAAAGCAAAAATACAAGCGATAGATGATCTTACCAATTTGAATAACCCTCGAATCTTCTTTGAATATCTATTTATACCTTTGAACCTTTAGAACAACTTTGAAAGTCTTAATCATCTTTAATCCATGTCCTAATCCTGATTACGCCCGGTATATACTCCCTAACCAAAATGGGAAACAAATTGCGCACTTACGCAATTCCGCGCGTGCCTTCGATGGATCCTTCGATTGCATCGACAACTATCAAGGACTAGGCAAGGATATCAAAGATCCTTTGATGCTATCGAGTAGCAACTTCGAAAACTATCAATCAACTAGAATTTTTTTTCTTCGAATTTTCTTGATGGGATCAAGCATATGTCAATGTCATCAACAAACTCTATTACAGACAGATTTAAGGCATTTGACAACAATCTCCACCATGTCTTTAATCTTCATTCTTCATTTTTCCTTTATCATTAGCATCTATAATTGCCTTCCATTACAGCTTTCTCATCGCTTCTCGTGCACACTCTCATTAAGTCTTCGCTAAGCCTAGAGAAGTGCACAAAACTTAAATATTTGTGGAAACCATCTTTATAAGCATGTCAGTTGAATTTATGCTCGTGTGTATATTCTCAGGAGTCATGCCTCATTCCTCAAGCATATGTTGGATAAAATGATGATGCATATCAATATGTTTGGTGCGTGAGTAATAAATAGAGTTCTTCAACAAATTAATCACGTTTTCGCTGTTACGATTAACTGGCACGATCTCCTGTTGAAGACCTGACTGATTTATCATTCCCTTCAACCAAACTGCTTCTTTTAATGCTTTCATCACTGCCATATATTCAGCTTTAGCTGTAGAAAGAGTTACCACAAACTGAAGCTTCGACATCCAATTGATTGCTATACCCGCTAATACAAACGAGTAACTGAAAGTCTACTATTTATGATGCACATTGCCTGAGTAATTTGAATCCACATAGCTTCCTAACTTATCCATTGATTGTTCAAGTGTTAACACGTAGTCCTGTATACCTTGAATATATCGAAGTAGCCATTTCACTGCCTCTCAGTATTACTTGTTGGGGTTAGACAAACATTTGCCGACAACACTAACCACACGTGAAGTATGATCTTGTACAGACCATGGCATAGATCAAGTTGCCAACTACACTTGAATAAGGCATAAAAGATATAACCTGCTTTTCTTCATCTATTTCAGGATATTGTTAAGAAGAAAGCTTAAAATGAGCTGAGCGGGGAATGCTTACTGGCTTTGCTTTGTCCATCTCATACTTCAATACATTCTTAAGGTATTCTGCCTGAGATAACCATAACCTACTACTCTTCTTATCTCTCTATATGTCAATGCCGAGAACCTTCTTTACAGCCCTAGATATTTCATCTCAAATGTTCATGATAGCTGAGTCTTCAATATGCTGATCTCAGATACTTGCTTCACAATGGGCATTGTGACGCCCCATCACTATTGTACATGTGAGCGGGCACACGTGGGCAGACGCTGGTGTGGGTGGGGCCTAATGGCTTGGGCGAGCTACCAGTGGTTGACAGGCTACTGTGCTGGCAGTGGGGTGAAATTTTATCCCACATCAGAAGAGTTGTCCGAAGTAATGGTGGTTATATATGTGTGGTTCGGACCTTCCTTGTATGAGGTCTTTTGAGGGCAACCCTGAGAACAAAATTGTGTGGGTCCAGTGGGACCCAGAGCGGACAATATTGTATAGTGTTGGTTGGGCCGTTACAAATGGTATCAGACCCTAGGATGGCTCTGCCCTCGGTGGGAGATATTGTGACGCCCCATCACTATTGCACATGTGGGCAGGCACACGTGGGCGGACGCTGATGTGGGCGGGGCCTAATTGCCTGGGGGAGCTACCAGTGGTTGGTAGGCTACTGTACTGGCAGTGGGGTAAAACTTTGTCCTACATCGGAAGAGTTGTCCGAAGTAATGGTGGTTATATGTGTGATTTGAACCTTCCTTGTACGAGGCCTTTTGTGGGCAACCCCTAGAACAAAATCGTGCGAGTCCAGTGGGACCCAGAGCGGACAATATCGTACAGTGTTGGTCGGGCCGTTATAGGTATGAATATCTTAGTAAAGTTAATACATTCTCTCTAAGCATATTCCTTCGCCACCAACCTTGCCTTGTATCTATCATGTTTCTTCTTGAAGATCCACTTACACCCGATCACTTTACAACTGGTGGGAAGCTCCACCAGCTACCACATTTCATTCTTATATAGGGAGTCCATCTCACCACGTATCTCCGCTTTCCACTTTTTGGCATCTACATCGTCGAAAGCCTCCTGAAAAGTAGACGGATCTCCCTCATGCGTAATGAGGGAAAATGTAACATTCAAGTAATCTATGTATCTCGCCGGTAACCTACGATCCCTTGGCGGATTCCTTCTCATAGGTGGATGCTCCACCTAATCCTATACCTTTGTATATGTCTCAGTATCAACCTGTGTCTCGTCTCTGTCTATCTGAACGTCCACAACAGACTTTTCGTCTTTCTTGTGTTCATCTTTATAGAACAAGGATCCTTGGTCGAATTTGATGTAACAACTAGGGATAATTTTCTATGTAACCTAGTCATATAGCCTGTACCCTTTTACACCATTACCATAGTCGACAAAGATGTATTTTTTTTTAGCCATTTGGTCCATCTTATCTCTCTCAACTGATGATATATGAGAGTAAGCATTACAACTAAATGCACGCTGCCTAGAGTAGTAAACCTACTGACCAATTCACACTTCCTTTAGAATTTTACAATCAATGGTCATAGAAGGGGAACGATTCATTAAGTGACAAGCAGTGTTAACGACCTCAGTTCACATTTCCTTACCCAACCCAGCATTACTTATCATGTATCAGGTCCTCTCCAAGAGAGTTCGATTCATCCGCTTAGCCACATTATTTTTCTTTGGTGTGTGTTGCATTATATCGTGCCTCACGATCCCTTCATCCTTACAATCTGAATTGAATTTTTCAGAAATGAATTCCCTATCGTTATATGTCCTCAACACTTTCATATTTCACCCTGATCGTTTTTCTAACATTGCCTTTTACAGTTGGAAGTGGATGAAAACCTCAAATTTACTTTTCATAAAATAAACCCACACCTTTCTGGAGAATTCATCAAGAAACGTAACAAATCATGATGATTCTCCACCAGATACTATGGGCAATGACCACCAGACATCAGAATGCATATAATCCAGAACCCCCTTACATACATGTTTTCTAAACTTAAAAGATAACCTTGACTATATACCACATATATAGTGCTCATATGTATTAAAATCAATGTTTTTTTTTTTTAAAAAACTAGAATCAAACAACGGTCAGAAAGTACCTTCATGCCTCGCTTGCTCATGTGGCTTAGGCATGCATCCCACATATGTGCAGACATAGAATCCATTATAATTGTTGCAACTCTACTCAATGAAGTGCTTCTGATTAACCTGTAAAGGTTATCATTCCTCAATGCTTTCATGACTACGAGTGCCCCTTTGAAACTTTAAGGGCTTGTTTGGGCGGTGGGATTAGAAGGGATTAGGTGGGATGAGATTCATTTGGTCTTGTGCCAATTCCACTCCATGTTTGGGAAGAATGGAAAAGATTGGAATTACATTAAATGGAATTGTATTGGGTCTCGTGCCAATTTCACTCAATGTTAGCAAGTTGTGTAGGTCCCACCATGATGTGTGGGCTATATCCACACCGTCCACCCATTTATCGAGATATTTTAGAGCATGGGCCAAAAAATCAGGTAAATCTAAAGCGCAAGTGGACCCCACCATAGAAAGCAATGGGGATTGAATACTTACCATTAAAAACTTCTTTGGGGCCACATAAGTTTTGGATCTACCTCATTTTTAGGCTCATGCCATAAAATGAGGTTACAAAACAAATGAACGGTTTAGATATAACACGTGTGTTATTCTCAGTAATTTCAAATGATGGTGGGTATATCCATTCGGTGTACCACTGTATTATCAACAAAGCATGGCATTAATCTTATCCCATGGCAACAAGGGACAATCCCTTCCATGGGTAATAATTATGTTTTTTGAATCCCATCCCACCTAATCCTTTCTAATCCCACCGCCCAAACAAGCCCTATGGACACAATCGAACCTAGTGAATTTACACCCAAGTGCCTCAAGAGCACCAAAAGATATGATACTCTTCTTCAAATTAGGAACGTGTCTCACATTAGTCAAGATACACTCCATGCCATCAAATATCTTGATGCACATCGATCCAACACCAACCATGTTACATATATTATCATTGCTCATAAACACCTAACCACCATGCACTCACTGTAATTGATGAACTAACTCCTATGTGGGGTCATGTTATACAAAGCCCCTGTATCTAAAGTTCATTTATCACTGAAATGCCTAGATTTTGATGCAGTCAACACGTCAGTACCACTCACTTCCTCACTGGTTTTTGCAATATTGGCCTCTATAGAAGAACTCTTTGATTTCTCCTTCCTCGACTTACGATTATGACAATCCTTCTTCATGTGCCCTTTCAAGCCACAATTCTAGCACTTTAGCTTGCTTTTGTCCTTGCCCTTAGATTTGTATCTCGATCATGAAGATCCACTATCACGCTTAGAATTCCCCTTGATAACCAATGCATATGTAAAAGTACATACATCATCACTTTTCTTTATCATTGCCTTCGACTAAAGTGCTGAGATAACGATCTCAACACTAATGATTGTCCTACTGGTGCATAAAGAGTCTTCAAAAGATTCATACAATTCTGGAAGAGAATTTAACAGAATACATGCTTGATCTGAATCTTTCAACGTCTCATCCATATCCAGTAATTTACAAATGAGCTTATCAAAGTTGCTGATGTAGGCCTCAACGTCAGTCTCTTCCATCATCTTCGAATTGAACAACTGTTGCTTCATATACTAGAGATTCTCAAGAGACTTCTTCACATAGATGTTCTTTAGTTTCATCCATATATCTGTTGTAGTTTTCTCTCTCATAACATTATAAAGGACCTCATCTGTTAGACACAACTTGATTGATATATTGGCCTTCTTATCTAGCTTGTTTTATTCTTCTTCTTTCATGGCCTTTGGTCGCTTTCTAAGGAGTGGATTTTTCAATCCTTGTTGAACTAGGATGCCTTTCATCTTAACTTTTATTGTTCAAAATTATTTTTACCGGAATACTTCTCTACATCGAACTTCATGTTAGATGCTATTGATAGATTGCTTTTAGATTCAATCTACTTCTCAACGTTTGTTCTGATACCAGTTTTTTGGAATTGCAGAATTACATAGAGCAAAATCAAGCAAAAATAATCACAATAACATAAACAAACCCAATAAGAAGGCAATGTGAATTTTACGTGGAAAAACCCTTGTGGGAAAAAACCACAACAAAAAGCACAAGTAATGCACCGTGAAAGTAAAATTATAAGAGATGGATGATCTTACCGATTCGAAGAACCCTCGAATCTCCTTTAAATCCCTGGCTACGCCCTTTAATCCTTTAGAACAACTTAGAAAGCCCTAATCCTCTTTAATCCTTGCCCCAATCCAGATTACACTCGGTATATATACTACCCAACCGGAATAGAAAACAAATTATGCACCTATGAAATTCTGTGTGCACCTTTGATGGGTCCTTTGATTGCATTGACAACCATCGAGGACTAGTCGATGACATCAAAAATCCTTGGATGCCATCAGTAGCAACCTCCAAACTGTCCATCAATCAATTAGTTTTTTTTTTTTTTTTTTTTTTTTTTTTTTTTTAAATTTTGGATTTTCTTGATGGGGTCAAGCATCTATCGATGGCTTCAAGATTTACTCGATGGGATTAGGTGGTCTGTCGATGACATCGAGACTCTGTTACAGACAGATTTAAGACATTTGACAACAATTTCAAAGTCCAATGTCTAGAAACAAACTACAAATGTATGAATTTGGAGAGCATTTATTATAATAGATTTATAAATGATTAAGGTGGCCCCCAAAAAACTAAAGGACTTAAAAAAAAAGACAAACCAAGAACCAAAGTAAACATGCATACAACTCCCATACAAGAGGCTCTAGTTGAACCACTCTTCCAATTAAGCCTTGAAAGAGGAACCATTCTTCCTTAACATACTTGTACCTACATTTTCTAAAGTCATCATACCCTAAAGATCCCATGGGAACTCCTCTCTCCCAAATAATTTCTTTGGGCCCTCCACTACTGAGCTTAACTAGGCCTTTTGCTAGTGAATTACCTTCTCTCAGGTGTGGGAGACGTTGAAATTAAGAGAAATTTATACAAGCAATGAACCCTAGTCAGTACTAAATAATCTAAGGAATTGGGGGTAAGGAGATTAGAAATGGTGTCAGTGATAATTTGAGACTTAAATTTAACAATGATATTGTATAAACCCAATTCACTACAAATCCTTACCCAATTCAGAAATGCTTGGGCTTCGGCTACAATATTAAAGATCTGACCATAAGAATGGTGGAAGGAAAAATGACTTTGTTGGAGTGGTCCCTACATACACTGACCCACTACCCTCATCAGGATTATCATAGGAGGAGCCATCCATATTCAACTTAACCCTCATCGAGTCTAGCTAAATCCACTTAATAACTTCAATAATTGCCAACCCTTACTTTTGTTGTTCTAAATGCCTGGAGCTTGTAAGCCAATTTCTTCACATTGAGAACAAATTTAATCATTTTGTTGCACGCTCAGTTTGTTTTCTATTATGTATAGCGTGCGGGGGCATGCCAAAATCGATAAAGCAGCTCGATCCAAACCGATCAACTTTGACCCCAAGCACTAAAATAAGTAGATACGTCCAATATGAACGTATATGACCAAATTCCGAGGAGATCGGTCAGTTATTCAGCCACTTGTAGAAATTTATAATGATAATATGATAATCAGAGGGTGGGGTTCTTTCTCCGAATATGGGTTGCTTTGTGCCTTCCACAAGAAAGGACCTTTAAAATACCAGTGCAATCAAACAAAAGGAAAAACCTCAGTCATTAGGAGCAACTATAAGAATGCGTCTATTAAAAGAACCACGTGATATTAGATAGAGAACAAATCCAGTATATGAGCATCGGTTTGGATTACAACTAAAGATTATAGCTAAGAATTATCGCTACTCCTATGATAGGCCGAGATAAAAGATAAATTGATAGATATGTTGTATTTTTAATTGAATTGTGTTGGAAATGTTGCTTTCCTCTGCTATTTATATATTTATGCTATAGCTTATTCTTCCATATTCTTCTTCCATTACCGCAATAGTTATAATAGTCGAAAAACCTTTTCTAGATCCTTCTCTTGTGACGTTTCCTTTTTGTGATTGTTCTTCTTTTGTCGGCCAAACTTTGTTCCTCCTAGTCGCCTTTTGTAACTTAAACTGCTCTACTATGTGTCTCTCTTCGCTCATTAAACTTTTGATTAACTCGACCACATTACTTCGTCGACCATCCACTGATCATAAAACTGGATTTATGCCCGCTATGATTATGCAAAAAGTGCTCTAAGCATCTATAAGATCTTTTCATTTACCTCTTATTTCTTATGCAATATCACATGTCACCCTCCTATTGGCTCAACCCATAATGGCCAGAAATAGGGTACAACATTTCCCCCATGTTGCTTCGCATTTAGGAAAAAGGTGAAAGTAATGTTGTTCCATTGCCTAATGCAATAAATGCAATCGACCGTTGGTTCATGTGTTGTTTTCCCATTGATTCTACCCGATTGAGGCCGTACCGAAATATATCCTTTGCGTCACCCTATTAGGCTATCCACGTGACACATCGCATAGAATTGTTTCGTACGATGAATCTAATTATCCTTCCATTAATCGCAAGTATCGCTACTGATACGTAAACAAACTCTAAGTCGGTGCTTTTCTTTCTTCACCCTTTAGTTCTTCTCTCTTACATTAAATCCACTTTTCCAGTTTTCTCCTCTCAATTATCATGGATGCATTTTCCTCTTTTCCCTCTCCAGTTTTTCATCTAGAACGGTTTGTCAAAGATCTAGATGTTATGTTGTTAGGAGTAGTTAATGACCTCTTGTTTAATACTCTGATTGAACCAGACAAGGCATTATGGACACTAGTTCTAGCCTTCCATCATGTTGTCACTCACGAATAGCTTCATGAGATTGAACCCAACTTCCCAAAGTGTTCCGATTAAGTTTTGCTTGTCCAATCCAACAATCTTTTGGATTCTTCCAACGCGTTTAAATCTCTGAGAGCATGGCCAAAACTTATGAATGGATGGGCCGAATGGTTTACTCAAGTTGAAGCATATCATGACGACACATGAAGGCAGGAAGGAATCTATGAATGCATCAAACTCTCCTTGCATGAATATCCAACCAATACCTTCCTCCTTGCAGTGATATCAACTTTCTGGAGTCGGTCGACTAATATATTTCATTTTGGATGTGGTCCCAAAAGTCCAACGATCATGGATGTATGTGCAATCACTTACCTTATGCCCCTTAAGGAGCTTGCCTATTTGGGCTTCGCTTTGAAGAATCAACATTCACCCTTCCAAACAAGGCTAACAAGGCATATTCCACCTTCATGGCGCTATAACGTAAATTGTGGATGCAGACCCGAAGTGCAGGGCTTTGATGTAGTAATAACTCGGTGAGACCAAGGTCGTACCCACAGGAACTTACAATTAGAAGTAGGACTAAACTAACTAATGTAATTTGATTTAAGGATTAATTGTGAGAAAAACTATTGAGGATAAAACACTAAAGCGCCAAAGATCTACTTATAGCCATATCTTAATATTAATTCACTTGATTCATTTGGATTACTCGACTATAATCGAAGTCCTATCCTATATAACTGGATAATGGAGTGGTTAAGTCGTCATTCATATAGCAAAATAGATTTTGAAGTTCAATTGAATTGGTTCCCACATCATGCACCAAAGTATTGATTGTAGGGAATTCAAAGCATCTATCGTGCCCGTAGTCTACAATAGATCAATGAATTTTGCATATCGATCCTTTGCAAAATAGATAAGAAATTATTCTTAGCATTCCAAGGAATTCAATGTAATCAGAGCTACAATGGATCAAAGTGATTTAGAATTAAATCTTCATTCAAACCAAATATCAATGAATTTATTCAACAATCAAATCAAATACTTGAATTAAAGTAACTAAGATATTAAGAATAACTACAAGCTTCACCTCTTAGCCCTAGCTAAGAGATTAAACAATCAAAGACATGATTGAAATAAAACTAAAAAAGAAAAACATAAAAGCCAACTAGAATTGAAGGATTGAAGAAGAAGGTGAAAGTGTCCTAATTTATTAATTAGTGTGAATTAAGAATCTTAGAGTCAAGTGAGCCCCAAGAAGATCAATGACTGAAGATTTAAAGGGTTGAAGTCTTCTGATTCAAGACAAGGTAAGAAAGCCTCAAGACGTCACCAAATCCTATACCAAAACCCCTCAAACATAGCCCCTACATAACGAAAATCATTTAGGAAAAACTATCTTTAAGTATGCTAAAATACTATGAGGGTTGATGTCTGAGTTAAAAGTTAAATTCTGAAAATCAGATATTGTTGATGGCATCGAAGTGTCATCAAAGTGCCTTCGATGATGCCATCGAAGGCAGCTCGATGAAATCGAGTTAGGAGGTCCAATTGTCTAGCAAGAAATTAAGTATTTTCTAAACTTTTTGTTGAGGGTCAAATATTGCATATTATCCCCATTTATATCTTAGTTTTATGAACATAATAATGCTTAATGTTCTATTTTACTCATGTTTGTATTGCAAGGTGAATTTAAGAGCTTAGATTGAAAAGGGTGCTAAAAGCATGGATTTGATGCTCAAAAATCACCAAGGCAAGGGATGGATCTTATGAGACCAATATTGAAGAATTCACATGCCAAAGTTCCAAGAAAACCAAGTGAGGAATGAAGAGAATCAAAGATTTAAAGTGAAGAAAAGGAATTCTGAAATCGTTCTAAAAAGCATATTCTGAAACTCTGGGTTATTTTGAAAAACTTCGAAGAGTGAAGTCTATTTTGGAAAACTGTGCAGAGTGAAGTCTATTTTAATAAACTACGTAAATTTGAGGTAGTTTCTAGAGTTTTTCAACTAGGTGCGAAAGTTGAAGTTCCACAACTATAACTAGGACTCCTTAGGATGTTCCTAGGCATCTTCTAGTGTTTAAAGAGTGGAGCAAAAGGGTGGAGAAGTCGTCACAAAGAGTTTTTCTTCTTCTTCCTTAGTTGTTTTCATGCTTTCTTTTAGGGTCTTAGATCCAATCATGTCTATGGTTGACTAAACCTCTTATCTAGTGCTAAGAGGTGAAGCTTGTTGCATGATGGGATGTTTCTATTGCTTTGCTTCATGTTTATGTTGAACTCCATAAATTCTAATTTGATATTTAAGGAATACTTCCAGTTTTTAATGGTTTATTGTGACTCAAATTACAGTAGATCTGCAATAGCTTTAAGTATCTTCTTTTCTTGATTTGAGATTGTGAATTAGTAAGTCCTGTTGTTCACCATCGTCCTTTGGGCATGGTAGGGTGATGAAATCCTTCCTAATCTTCATAATTCTCCTGGTTTGGATTTATGGGATTGGTAAATCATGTTGTTTGCCATTGTCTCCTGGGCATGGTTTGGTGATGGAATCCCTGACAATTATCATAGTTCTCCTTCATTAAGAATTAGGTTAATGAAAGTTCAGATTTGATTTTATTGATATATTTTCCAATTGGATAGGATAAGACTCTAATTCTAATTGTGTTACTTGAATCAAGCAAGAGGGCTCCCTGATCACTACAAGTGGATCTTTGGCACCCTAGTTCCCACTTTTAAATCTTTATTTATAATTACTCTCTCAAATATTTTAGAATTAGTTTCACATATTCTTCTAGTTAATTTCAGAAACATACAAGTTTCTGTCCCTGTGGATTTGACCTCGGTCTTACCCAGATTATTACTACATCGCGACCCTATACTTGGGGTTGTGAACAAGTTTTTGGCGCCATTGCCGGGGATTGACGGTTGCGTTTTCTGGATTTGATTAGTTTTAGAATTAGGTTAAAATTGAGAATTTTCTACTTTCTATTTTTAGGTTAGAATTTTTTTAGAATTATTTTAGAAACTAACTTAGCGTTCTATTTCTAGGTTTAGAAACTTTCTTTTTTTGTTTTTAGAAACTAATTTACTTTCTAATTCTAGGATAGAAACTTTTCTAATTTGTTTTTAGAAACTAATTTTTTTATTTTTTAGAAACTTTCCTAATCCATTTTTAGAAACTAATTTCATTTCCTTTCCTTTTTTTTTTTCCTTCTGTTTTTAGAAACTAACTTACTTTCTATTTTTAGAAACTTATTTTATTTTTTATTTTATTTTAAAGAAACTTGGTTTCTTTCTTAGTTCTTTTTTAGAAACTAATTCACTTTCATTTTTCTTTTGCAGGATCCCAAAATAGAAACTTCCAATTTGGTAACTTCTTTCTAATTCTCTTTCTTTCTATTTCCAGATTTAAAAACTTTCCTAATTTGTTTTTAGAAATTATTTTTTTAAAAAGAAACTAATTTGTTTTTAGGACTAATTTTTTGTTTTATTTTTAGGTTAGGGTTTTTTTTTTGATTTATTTTTAGAAACTAACATTATTTTCTGTTTTGTAGGATCTTAACATAGAACTCTCCAAACCGGCAAACTCCTTCTAACTTCTCATCTACTTACTTTCCATATTGTTGTAGGATTTTTCTTTTATTCTATTTTACGATTAGATTCAGAATTAGGGTTTCACCATGTATATGCAAGAGTGGGAACGTCAATATACTGAGCCAATTTTAAAGAATGCGAGAAATTGTGAAGGGCTGTCAGATGATTATGTTAGAAAACAACCTATGTCTCAAAATTTTTCTAGAAACATCATCGAGAACCAAACAGAATACAATGCTCCACTGGTTAAGAAGTCCTTACGCGATCATATGTGAGAGAACAATTACACCCCACAGATTAAGAAAACAGTACGTGATTATTGGGGCTATCATGGGAGTAAGAACTATTATCACCCATTAGACAAGAAAAAAATAATGAGAGATTCTATTATGGGTGATAATATGTACCAACAACCACCAGATTCTCCCACCTATGACCCGTATGACTATAATTAGTGGAAACATCAATATCAGGAAGATGAACCAGCAATACATCATAGTGACAATTCTCTTGGGTCCTTTACCTTTGAAACCCAACCAGAAACGATCCAAGAAGAGTCACTTCAGGGTTACACAAATGATTTTGCTGGCATTAGAAGAACGATAGAAGCGCTTGCATCGCGCCTTGATAAGCTAAAGGAGGCTAGTTCACCCTGGCCTCAACCCAATCCAATTCTTCATTCCCAACTCCCTACTTATAATCAGTCGAAACTTCAAGATTGAGAAGTTGAATCAACAATGCATCATAGTGATAATTCTCTTGGGTCCTACTTCTGAGATCCAACAAGAAACGATCCAAGAGAATTCACTTCAGAATTCTACACAAACTCTAGAGCTCATCCAGCAAAACACACTCCAAAGATTTTAAGAACTTATAAAACATATACAACAGTTAGATTCACGTGATGCGATTATGGAGGATACTGAAATTGAGAATGAAGAGTTGGATTGTGTTACTAAGCATACGATTCAATTTTCCAAAGAGTCGATCTCGATAACTGTCCAAAGGAATGATCAAGAGACATGGGTGTCTGTCATATATAATGATACTGATACGCTCCAGTCATATGACATACTTGACTTCAATGAGGAGGAAGAGGCTAGTTTATTCGAGCCTCAACTCAACCTAGAAAAATAGTGTGAGGAAAGTGATCTCATCCCACTTGTGAATTGTACTGAATTAGAAGATGATAAGTATTGGAATGAGAATCATGAGTTTACAGTCCAAGATTCACTGGAATTGATTTCAATTATGGTTCAGGAAAGTGATCCCGGGGTACAAGAAGTTGTCGACCATAATGATCCACTCCACTCATCTGACACACCTGATTTAAATATGGAGGATGAACCGCGACCCTTCCAGCTATTTTGAGGCGTGTGTAGAACACTCCCCTGATTTAGATTATAATATGATTAGGGAGATGGATGAGTCGCTCGATATGACTCTAGAATTTGAAACCACCCAGTTAAAGCCATCATCTGAGCTGTCAACCCTTGATGATATCGTGCCTCTACTGAGTAGTAGCAATGAATAGAATCTTCACATCAATGCACCTACTGATCCGCAATTTGTTTATGCAGGGTAGGGCGAGATGTATCCGGTGACAATTGGATCTCACCAAGGTGAAGAGTAAGAGATCATGTTTCCCTCTATTCTAAGAGAAGACGAAGGAATCATTGGGCATATCATCATAGACCTCAATGTGGAAAATGACCCTCCCTCAACTAACTATCTCAACTCTGTGAAAGATCACTTGGCATATTTTACAGATTCAAATGATCCCATGATAAAAGAAATAATGGATGCCTTGCAAAACAATACCTCGGTGGTTGTTACTGACCGAGAGAACCCTTATTCTGAAGTTCCTTCTTCCACGGATCTTGAATGTTTACCATTAAGAGAGGAGGAGCTGAAAGTTGAACTGAAACCTGAAACTTCAGAATATGTTGAGACTACATCACCTACTGAGAATTTCTTTGAATTCTATCTACTTGTAATCTCTGATTCACCATGTTGCTCTAACTTTGAAACTTTCTGTCTCAGGTGAATCATATGCACTTTGGACACCTCAGGAGATTAAAAGGAAACTTTATGCTGAGGTCCATAAATTTCTCTGGAAAATTATGCTCCATGGCATCCAAGCCTATTACAAAAAGGGCTTTTGGATGATCTTGTTACGAAACCTACTGAGAAATTTATCAAGATACTGGCCGAAGGAGGAACTTTGTGGCATGACTAAGTAGCTTTCCCCTATTTTCCTAGTTAGGTTTATTGCTTTTAAAGAATTTAGGCCTAGGATAGTTTCCTTTTCACCATTTAGGATAGTTTGCTTTTTGCTGTTTAGAAAAGTTTGCTTTATAATTGTTTAATTCTTGTGCTAACATATCTTCACATTGAGATATTTTGGAAAAAAAACCCATAGAATTTCTTCTTCAGGTACTACCTTTCTACCACTTCTCTTTTCTTTTCGTTGCCTCATTTGTATTGAATGCTTATCTCTTTTATATTGAGGACAATGTAGATTTTAGGTTGGGGGGGTGTGGATTAGGCAGGCTAATCAGTTGTTTTCTCAGCCTTTGGGCGAAGTTGTAAAAAATTGAAATTTTTTTTTAAAATTTTTGCAAATTTAAGTGATCTCGAAGTTAATCCATGAATTAGAATTACAAGATACTTAATATTGATGCCTTATGTCTCTCAGATTTTAGTCACTTGGGAGATCTCAAAATTAAGTCATTGATCCTCGATTAGAAGTTTTAAACATTGATTGAGTCATGATTTCACATGTCACATCCAGCTTACACATTAAAGTGTCAGTTTGATATTGAATTGTTAACTTGATGATTATTAGGCATGGAAGAAACCAACCTGGGGAATTTGTCCATCATGTTCATTTTTACAATAACAGCGAAGCCAGTTCGATGGCATCGAAGACCTCTTTGATGGCATCGAACATAGCTCTGATGACATTGAAAAAGAGCACAATTTTTCTGGCAAGCAAATAAGAAAAATATGGATTTTTGCGACGACATCGAAGCCTCTTTGATGGCATTGAAACTTAAACTTCGATGACATTGAACTTAGTTTCGATGACATCGAAGAAGTGCTCAAACTGTCCAGTAAGAAATCACATAAATTCTAAATTTTTATAATGGCATCGAACCATCCTTCGATGACATCGAAGGAACCTTTGATGGCATCGAAATTGGACTCCAAATTGTCTGGTAAAGTTAGGTCATAAATTCAGATTTTTACGATGGCATTGAAGGACACCCTCAATGACATCGAAGGTCACTCGATGACATCCATAGAAGATCATAAACTGTCTAGCAACCAACTTAAATATTTTTCTCAATTTAGTGATGCATCGAAGGAAGTTCGATGGCATCGAAGACCCTTCAATGACATCGAAACTGACCGTTTTTTACCCATTGAAAATCTATTGCATGTATTTGTGTGATGTATTTTTTAGCAATTGGGTGAGTTATTGAGAGAGCTTTGTGAGAGTTAATACCTAAATTTTATACCCATTTTCTCAAGCTCTCTTTCCTCATGGAGTTCATCATTCAATCCTTCTATTTAAGACAATCATTGACATATTCAAAGCTTGGATTGAACAATGAACTCCAACATTCGTTGATGCTATAGAAACCGCTTTTATTAGCAAATCTGGAAGCTAGCAAGCATTGAATGGTCAACCATGGGATCCTTACTAGTTCTTAAAGACCCATTAATACAGAGTTAGGATTCACCAAACCCTTGATCCATCAACCTCGACATATACAATGGAGCATCATCCTACAGTTGTGGTACAAGGGAGCTGAAGTTTCTTCATCATCCAAGAAGATCTTCATCAAGTGCTTAATGGGGTCACTCACTTCTAAGTAAGTACCAAGAGTCCATTTGTATGTAGAAACCATTCCTTGTATAAGATTGGATTTCAGAGTTTGAACTTCCAAACTTGATAAGTCCTTGTGTAGGCCTCCAACGGGAGAGTACGTTTTGTTGTACTTGTGTAGGACTTCTCGAGTTCTTATGTAGGACTTCATAAGACCTTTTGTAGGCCATCGACAGATGGAAAATGCTAACCTTGTGTAGGTTGTGAAGATTTATGGTGAACTTCTTTTAAAGCCATCTGAATAGTGAAATCCGACGCACTCTAGGAGAGCGGGTCAACCAGGAGTGGGGTAAGAAAATTGCCGAACCACTATACATTGTGTGCATTGTGGTGAATATTTTAATTCCTTATTTATGATGTTTGGATGAACTCTACACTCTGTTTAATTTCTGTACCAAACATGTTTGTCAAAATGCATGAAAAATGTATTTCACTAATTAGACAATGATTGTGCACTTACGAACTTAGAAGTGCATGTTATTAGTTTAAATAAAATTTGAAAAGTCCTATCCACCCCCCTCTAGGACATTAGACATACTTTCAAGCTTCACTTGTAGCGGTAAAGCCACAATTTCAATTGGTATCAGAGCAGGTTCCTCTTATAGGGCTTAACAACCTAGAGGGAGATCCTTACTGAAGTTGAAAATATATTTAAAAATGAGGGAACACTAGTCTCAAGACCACCACTTTTTTATGGATTCAAATATGGCTATTGGAAGGCAAGAATGCGGATATTTCTCAAATCATTGGATCATACAGTTTGAGACAGTTAAGAATGGATGGGTGGCACCCATGGAACAAATTGTATTAGACGATGGTGTTACCGCATATAGACCCAAATAGAAAGCCTTTTGGACTGACTTTGAAAAAATAGGGTCCACTTGTGATGCAAAATCCTTGAACGCTATTTATTGTGCAGTTTCAAAAGAAGAATTCAAACAAATATGCATGTGTAAAATATCTAAACAACCATGAGATTTATTAGAAACTACCCATGAAGGAACCAACACAGTAAAACGCTCTAAGCTTTAGCTCCTAACCACACAATTCGAGAATATTAAAATAGAGGAGCATAAAATGTTTATGAAAATTTACACAAAGCTTAGTGACATTTGCAACTCCATGTGGGGATTGGGAGACAAGGTTCCAGTGCCAAGAATTTGTAGGAAAATCTTAAGATCCCTACCGGAACGTTTCTCTGCAACAGTCACTACAATTGAGGAATGTAGAGACATTGATGACATGAAAGTAGAAGAAATGTTAGGTTCCTTACAAACATTCGAACTACATTTCAAAACCCCTACAAAATTCAAAAACACTATCATCAAAACCTCACAGAAAAAACATGAATCTGAGGAGGATAGTGATGAAAATGAAGATGATGAGGAGATAGCCTTATTGGCCAAAAGGTTCAAAAAGTTTTTTAACAAGAACCAAGGGAAAACCTTTTACAAGAAAGGGAAGAACTTTGGCAAAAATTCTACATAGGTAAATCACCAAAATGGTCAAAAGAGCCCCAATGCTACACCTATAGAAGGTATGGTCATCTTTCTACTGAATGTCCCTTGAAAAATAAATTAAAAGGAAAGACAATGGCTGTCACATAGGGTGATACCGAAACTCAAATTCAGATTCTGAAGAGTTTTAAAGTGATGGAGACCAAGGTTCCTTGAGAATACTCATGGCATCCACCACCTTAGTCATCCTAGATGAAAGGGACCTTGAGGAGAAAGATGAACATGAAGAAGAAAAGGCCCCTTTGAAGAGGAAGATGTAAGTGCTTATACTTAAAGCACAATTAGGATTGTCAAATTTTGTAGTCTGGAATGGATCACAAGTAGTCATGAAGATGTTCTTCAATGACTCATGAAGACTACATAAAGACTGGATCAACATCTCATGGAAGACTCAACATCTGAAACTTTAAATTTGCTTGGTTTGAAATTTGAATCATTTTGTATGTGTCAACCATTAGGTGATATAACCTTAGAATGACCCTAGGTTAGGTGTATTTCACATGGTAACATGAAAAACTTAATTTTAAGTAAAATACACTGAAGTTATGCCATCCCGACTTATGGTTCGACCAGCCTAAACTACCTTCGGCTAACCCAACACATTTTGGGCAAGTATACAACAAGATAAGGTTTTTTCGTGTTAAGTTCACCCAGCCCAACCTTGGGTTCGGCCACCTGAACTTGTCTGTTCGGCAAGCCCGAGTGTGTTCGATCAAGTTTCCAATAAGGTTTATATTTTAGAATTCAGGAAAATTCGGCCAGTTGAATTTTTGAAACATCTTATCCCGTGAAATCCGAGTGTCATTAGAATGCAATCATTGGAATTGGGCTAGCCGAACTAAAAATCAGGCTAACAGAATTTATAAGACCCTTGGATATAAATAGAGGCCTTCTCCCATTCATTTTAACAGCGAAAATTTGTGAGCAATATACTCAAGCAAGGAAAGCAAGTCAAGGCCATCTTAAGCTATTTGTGCGGTAAACCTTATATTTAATTTAGCTTATCCTATTCTCTTTCTTAAGTTAGTTTTAATTACTTTCATTAGAGTAATCCATACTCTACTTAAGAATTAGAGAATTGAATTTGCAGCATTAGGATTTTTTTATTACTTGAAAATACATTAGATCCATATATTCTTTTTGGGTTGAATACATATACAGCTTCATCAATATCCTAAGAAAGAAGATCGCTGCAATCAAGATACAGTTACGTCTTCGACTCGACATTTGAAGATAAGTACTGTATTTACTTTCATTTTCATGCCTGAAAATCTCATCGAGTTATTTTGTGGTGAGTCCGTGAAAATCACAAATTAGGTTTTGTTATGATAGCTTGTGAAAATCACAAAAACTATACAAGGTTGTTAAGGTAAACCTGTGAAAACCTTGAAATAGTGAAAATCAAAATTACAAGGGCAGTAATTTTATGAGTGGAGTAGGTGTGGGGTTAAGCACCAAACCATTATAACTCATTGAGAAGTGGTGGTGAATGTTTATTTACTTATTGCATTGCTTGTGATTGATTTTATCTTTTATTATGAATGCTTTATTTATTTTTATCTCTTGAAAAGTTTTATATTTTGATCTCAATGATGTTATGAAATAGGTTTGTCCTGCCTAAATCTTTAAGGTGAAGGTTGTCCTATGAACTATTTGGAATCAAGATTTCAATACTCTAAGCAATTGAGAGTATTTATTTATTTATTCCGCATTATATCGAAATATTTTGTATTGTCTTATTCACTCCTCCTCTACCAGATAAGATGATGGACTTGCTTAAGGAGGTTTTGAAATCCAAATCTGCTAATAACGAAGTAAGTAGAAACAGGAAAAACTCTTCCTCCCAAACACAACGAATGGTAAGAGATCCTCCTAAACCTAAAATCATAATGAAATGGGTTCCAAAGGTTAAGTGTCTTATCGTCCACACAGTTTTCAAAATAAGTAGCCATTCAAGATGATACTTCAATAGTGGATGTTCTCAACATATGATAGATGATAAGGCGATTCTATTAGACATCAATAAAATCGATGGCGGCTTTGTTACATTTGGAGATGGTAGCAACTATGAAATCATCAGAAGAGGTAATGTAAAACTTCCCAATCTACCTATCTTTGAAAATGTGTTATATGTTGAAGGATTAAAATATAATTTGGTAAGCATTTATCAAATCTGTGATAATAATCATAGTGTAAAAATTTCTAATCATGGATGTGAGATAATTAACAATCAAGGTTATGTAATATTAAATGGTCACATGACCTCTGAAAATGGCTATATCATTGATTACTCTTGCTCAACAAAATATTCATGTTACATGGTCCAAACAGACGAAACTGAACTTTGACATCAATGTCTTGGACATGTAGACTATAGAGACTTATACAAATTGAGCAAAAGAGATCATCTATGTGGTCTACCCAAATTGAAGAAGGTAGAAAATAAAATATGTGGTGCCTGTCAAATAGGCAAACAAATTAGGAGTAGTCACAAAAGGTGAACTCCTTAGCCACTACAAGACCTCTTGAACTACTCCATATGGACTTAGTTGGACCAACTCGGACAAAGAGTAGAGGCGGAAAGAAATACTTTCTAGTTGTAGTAGATGACTATACTATATATTAATGGGTAGCCTTCTTAAAAGAAAAGTTGGATGCTTTTGATGAAGTTAAAAAATTAATTACATGTATCCAGATTTAAAAAGAACTTTCTGTAATCAGAATAAGAAGTGACTATGGCACTAAATTTGAAAATAACAATTTTGAGAAGTATTGTAATGACCGTTGAATATTGCATGAATTTTCTGCTCCTAAAAATCCTCAGCAAAATGGAGTTTCTGAGAGGAAAATACAAGAAATGATGAGTGTTATGCTAAATAGATTAAAATTAGCTAAAAAATTATGGGTTGAAGCTGTTAATACTGCCTGCTACATTATTAACCATGTGTATATAACAGTAGGTAAAAATAAAATAGCTTATGAACTTTGGTTTAATAAAAAACCTTCTGTGAAATATTTTCGCACCTTCAGAAACAGGTACTTCATTTTACAAGACTTGGAATATTTGGGAAAGTTAGAAGCTAAAAGTGATGGGGGTATATTTTTAAGATACACTCTAAGCAGTAGAGCATATCATGTCCTAAATAAAAGAACTGAGGCGATACAAGAATCTATAAATGTTGTTATCGATGATTAAACTATCACACCCAAACTTGATCAAGATGATGAAATTACTATAGTCAATCAATCTGAACCATCATTAAAATCAGATTTAACTGAGATAAGATTAGTTAAGGATCATCCGACTAATCAAATACTTAGTAACCCTCACACTGATTTTCAAACTAGAAGACAGTTAGAAAACTTATGTAATCATGTCTTCTTCACTTCCCAGATAGAACCGACTAATGTAAATGAAGCCCTAGCCAATGAAAGTTGGATTTTGGCCATGCAAGATGAATTAAATCAGTTTGTGAGAGAGTGTTTGGCATATGGTTCCTAGACCTTCTGACAAACATGTGGTTGGAACTAAATGGATTTTTAAAAAAATCTGATGAATTAGGTAATATTGTAAGAAGTAAGGCACGATTGGTTGTGCAAGGTTACACTCAAATTGAAGGGATTGACTACGATGAGACCTTTGCACCAGTTACTTGTCTTAAATCTATTAGATTATTTATTTCCATTGCATGATATAAAAATGTTAAAATATACCAAATGGATGTTAAAAGTGCCTTCTTAAATGGTGACTTAAACAAGAAAGTGTATGTCGAACAAGCTAAGGGATCCCAAACTTCCTAATAATGTATACGATCTTAAAAAGGCTCTGTATGGTTTAAAACAAGCCCCAAGAGTATGGTATGAAAAACTGACTAAATTTCTACTTAGTCAAAATTTTAATTGGGGAGTGTTGATAAAACCTTATTTTTCAAAAAAAATGTAATGAAGATATGTTGATTGAACAAATATATGTAAATGATATTATTTATGGATCAACTTGTACTGACCTCTCCTTTAAGTTTGCAAATTTGATGAAATCGAAATTCGAAATGAGTATGGCACTACAAGAAAACTCACTTTTACCGACGAAAATTTTCGTCGCTAAATCTGAATTTTTCGTAGGTAAAGACCGATGGTAAAGGCTTTTACCGATGAAAATTTTTTTCGTTGGCAAAGGTAAGACTTTTATCGACGAATTTTTTCGTCGGTAAAAAATAAGTAAAAAAATTTTACCAACGATTTTTTTCGTAGGTAAAAAATATTCACAAAACTTTTATTAAAAAATTTTTTTGTCAGTAAAAAATAAGTAAAAAACTTTTACCGACGAATATTTTTGTAAGTAAAAATATTTACAAAACTTTTACCGATGACTTTTTTCGTCGGTAAAAAATAAGTAAAAAACTTTTACTGACGATTTGTTTCGTAGGTAAAAATATTTCACGATACTTTTACCTACGAAAATATTCGTAGGTAAAAATATTTATAGAACTTTTACCGAATTGTTTTGTCGGTAAAAAATAAGTAAAAAACGTTTACCGACGATGTTTTTCGTAGGTAAAATATTTCACGATACTTTTACTGACGAAAATTTTCGTAGGTAAAAAATGTGGATGAAACTTTTACCAACGAAATATTTCATAGGTAAAAGTCTCTCTCTCTGTTATTATTATTATTATTATTATTATTATTATTATTATTTACATTATTCTAGCACAAAATTCCTGATATACGCCTGTCACAACATATTTCCTCATATTCTTCCTGATATACACCTATTATATAATATATTTCATCATATTCACATTCACATCCATCTAAACCCAAACTACGTAAATCCATTCAAACATAAACTACATTCATCCAAACATAAACTACATCCATCCAAACACAAACAATCTTATCCACATCACGTTCATCCACACATAAATACATACAAGTTTAACATCATAAATAAAATACAAAAAATTATTCATAGCCTATTTCCTGGTGGGGCTCATAAAATTCAGTGTGGTGAACACATCACCGACTGTGCACACACACCTAGGTCCCTACTCATGCCTTCATGGTAGATTCAAAATAGTTTCAATACAAGGTCATGAGTTCAAGTACCCATTATGGCCGTAAGCAACTCTAGTGTGTGAGTGTGTGTTAAAAGAAAAATAAAGAAAGAAAATGCTGATTTATCTTTTTGGGTTGATCCTAATGGTACTTGGTGAATTCTCATCTAGTAGAAATTATTATTAGTTATTTTTAGAAAGGTGAGATTAGGCCACTTATAATTATATTAACATGATAAAATGTTGTACATGAGCAGACACCACAAAATAAACAATCTAATGGAAAAAAACAAATGAAAAGAGAGAACATATGAGAGGTGATCCTTATCTCCTTTAATGTATTTAAGCTGCATGTGCCCTACCCAACTTCCTATAAGGAGAAGTTATATGGGTCTTGGAATAATGTTGGTGATAAATCTACCTTGTCTATTAATATTATCATATCGTGTTAGGACATGACTCTAAAAATGAGATAAATCCAAATCTCAAATAATCTATGCTATAAGAGATAGTGGAGATGGAAATAGATGCATTGTGATGCTTGAGTTCGAGTATGCTTGCCAACAAAGCAAGATTTTCTTATTTGTTGCCATGTGATTGGGCTACATTATTACATCAATCGGGTTCGGGTTCGGGATCGGGTTTAGGTTTGGGTTTTCAAGTTTAGGTTTAGGTTAGGGAGTTGAGATTAGGATTAGGTGTAGGTTTAGGTTTAGGGATTTGAGAATACATTTAGGTTATAGGTTATAGGTTTAGGTTTAGGTTTTAGGTTTAGGTTAAGGTTAGGTTATAGGTTATAAGTTTAGGTTATAGGTTATAGCTTAAGGTTTAGGTTATAGGTTTTGGTTTAGGTTAAGGTTTAGGTTTAGGTTATAGGTTTAGGTTAAGGTTTAAATTTAGGTTATAGGTTATAGGTTATAACTTTAGGGAATTGAGAATAGGTTAAGGTTTAGGTTTAGGTTTAGGAAATTGGGTTCGAGTTCATGATCGGGTTTAGGTTTGGGTTTTCAAGTTTAGGTTTAAGTTTATGTTAGGGAGTTGAGATTAGGATTAGGTGTAGGTTTAGGTTTAGGGACTTGAGAATACATTTAGGTTTTAGGTTTAGGTTTAGGTTTTAAGTTTAGGTTTAGGTTTAGGTTATAGGTTTAGGTTTAGGTTTGAAGTGTAGGTTATAGGTTTAGGTTTAGGTTTAGGTTAGGTTATAGGTTAAGGTTTAGGAAATTGAGTTTAGGTTATAGGTTAAGGTTTTGGTTTAACTTATAGGTTTAGCTTTAGGTTTAGGTTATAGGTTTTGGGATTTGAGAATAGGTTTACGTTATAAGTGTAGGTTTAGGTTAATATTGTAGGTTATAAGTTTACGTTAATGTTGTAGGTTATAGGTTTAGGTTTAGGTTTAGGGATTTGAGAATAAATTTACATTTTAGGTTTAGGTTAAGGTTATTGGTTTAGGTTTAGGTTTAGGTTTAGGTTATAAGTGTAGGTTATAGGTTTAGGTTTAGGTTAGGTTATAGGTTAAGGTTTAGGAAATTGAGTTTAGGTTATAGGTTATAGGTTTAGTTTATAGTTATAGGTTAAAGGTTATAGGTTTAGGTTTAGGTTTAGGTTAAGGTTTAGGTTTAGGTTTAGGTTATAGGTTTTGGGATTTGAGAATAGGTTTAGGTTATAAGTATAGGTTTAGGTTAATGTTGTAGGTTATAGGTTTAGGTTATAAGTTTATGTTAATGTTGTAGGTTATAGGTCTAGGTTTAGGGATTTGAGAATACATTTAGGTTTTAGGTTTAGGTTAAGGTTACAGGTTTAGGTTATAGGTTTAGGTTTAGGTTATAAGTGTAGGTTATAGGTTTAGGTTTAGGTTAGGTTATGGGTTAAGGTATTGAGAATAGGTTAAGGTTTAGGTTTTAGAAATCGGGTTCGGGCTTATGTTTGAGTTTTCAAGTTTAGGTTTAGGTTAAGGAGTTGAGATTAGGATTAGGTGTAGCTTTAAGTTTAGGGATTTGAGAATACATTTAGGTTTTAAGTTTAGGTTAAGGTTATAGGTTATAGGTTTAGGTTTAGGTTTAGGTTTAGGTTATAAGTTATAGCTTTAGGAAATTGAGAATAGGTTAAGGTTTAGGTTTAGGAAATTGGGTTCGGGTCTGGGATCGGGTTTAGGTTTGGGTTTTCAAGTTTAGGTTTAGGTTAAGGAGTTGAGATTAGGATTAGGTATGGTTTAGGTTTAAGGATTTGAGAATACATTTTGGTTTGAGGTTTTGGTTTAGGTTTTAGGTTTAGGTTAAGGTTATAGGTTTAGGTTAGGTTTGGGTTTAGGTTATAGGTTATAGGTTATAGCTTTAGGGAATTGAGAATTGGTTAAGGTTTAGGTCTAGAAAATCGGGCTTGGGTTCGGGATCGGGATCGGGTTTAGGTTTGGGTTTTCAAGTTTAGGTTTTGGTTTAGGTTCGGGAGTTTAGATTAGGATTAGGTGTAGGTTTTGGTTTAGGGATTTGAGAATACATTTAGGTTTTAGGTTTAGGTTTACGTTATAGGTTTAGGTTTAGCTTAGGTTATAGGTTAAGGTTTAGGGAATTGAGTTTAGGTTATAGGTTATAGGTTTAGGTTATAGGTTATAGGTTATAGGTTAAGGTTTAGGTTATAAGTTTAGGTTTAGGTTTAGGTTATATGTTTAAGTTTAGGTTAAGGTTTAGATTTAGGTTATAGGTTTTGGGATTTGAGAATAGGTTTAGGTTAATGTTGTACGTTATAGGTTTAGGTTATAAGTTTATGTTAATGTTGTGGGTTATAGGTTTAGGTTTAGGTTTAGGGATTTGAGAATACATTTAGGTTTTAGGTTTAGGTTTAGGTTTAGGTTTAGGTTTAGGTTTAGGGATTTGAGAATACATTTAGGTTTTAGGTTTAGGTTTAGGTTTACAGGTTTATAGGTTTAGGTTAGATTTAGGTTATAGGTTTAGATTTAGGTTATAAGTGTAGGTTATAAGTTTAGGTTAAGGTTATAGGTTATAGGTTAAGGTTTAGGGAGTGAGTTTAGGTTATAGGTTATAGGTTATAGGTTATAGGTTAAGGTTTAGGTTCTGAGTTAAGGTTTAGGTTTAGGTTATAGGTTTAGGTTATAGGTTTTGGGATTTGAGAATAGGTTTAGGTTAATGTTGTACATTATAGGTTTAGTTTATAAGTTTATGTTAATGTTGTAGGTTATAGGTTTAGGTTTAGGGATTGAAAATACATTTAGGTTTTAGGTTTAGGTTTGGGTTTTACGTTTAGGTTAAGGTTATAGGTTCAGGTTTAGGTTATAAGTGTAGGTTATAGGTTTAGGTTTAGGTTAGGTTATAGGTTAAGGTTTATGGAATTGAGTTTAGGTTATAGGTTAAGGTTTAGGTTATAGGTTATAGGTTATAGGTTATAGGTTATAGGTTATCTTTAGGGAATTGAGAATAGGTTAAGGTTTAGGTTTAAGGTATCGGGTTCGAGTTCGGGATTGGGTTTAGGTTTGGGTTTTCAAGTTTAGGTTTAGGTTTAGGTTTAGGTTAGGAGTTGAGATTAGGATTAGGTGTAAGTTTAGGTTTAGGGATTCGAGAATATGTATAGGTTTTAGGTTTAGGTTTAGGTTTTATGTTATAGGTTATAGATTTAGGTTATAGGTTTGGTTAAGGTTATAGGTTTAGGTTTAGGTTTAGGTTTAGTTATAGGTTATAGGTTTAGGTTAAGGTTATAGGTTATAGGTTTAGTTTAGGTTATAGGTTATAGGTTTAGGTTAAGGTTATCGGTTATAGGTTTAGGTTTAGGAATTCGGGGTTGAGTTTGGGTTCGGGTTATATGTTTGGGTTTAGGTGTAGGTTTAAGTTAAGTGAAATAAGTATAGGTTATAGGTTTAGGTTATAGGTTTATGTTTAGGCTATAGGTTATAGGTTTAGGTTATAGGTTATAGGTTTAGGTTATGTTTAGGCTATAGGTTATAGTTAAGCTCATTTCAAATTACATAAAATTAACTCAGGCATAAATGAGGATTTGCATAAACATGGGCCTGCTCCTACAAATTTGAGTTAATATATAAACACGGCCTGTCCTAATGGTCAGGCCACTCCAATGCTGTCCATAGGAAATAGACAGCTTCATCATGGTCATAATAGCGGTTCCCACCTTCCAGGGACCCCCGTTCAACATTCAGATAGCTCCGACGCACATCCGGGTTTGCTCCGTCAATGTTTAATACATAAACACGGGCCTGTCCAAATGGCTAGGCCACCCATATTGCTATCCATAGGAAATGGACAACTTCATCATGGTCATAACAACGGTTCCCACCTTCTAAGCACCACTGCTCAATTAAATCATAAATTAGCTACCCATCCAAGGTTGGATAGATTGTAATACTTAATACCGACCTTCCATACTTAGTTCAAAAAAGGAAGAAAAATAAATTGCATGTAAAATTAATTCAAGAAGGGCCAGAGTAACTTGCCCCCAAACATTGAGAGTGTGTCGGTGCGGTAGATCTTGTAATTTATTTGTAAGGGTTTTTATCCCAAAACCCTTATATGTAAATCTAGTTGCATGATGAGTGAATTTATATTATCTGTTTGAAGCAGTAAAATCTGGTTGCATGCACGAGTGAATCTATATTATCTGATAGAAAATTGAAATAAGTACTGTCACTCTATGACTAACAGTTGAAAAGGAAAATCATGCATCTTATCTTACCGCTGCAATTAACGGTACGTCGGACTGGCCTGTGGAACCATGTGATACATCCATTCCCAGGATGATTGTAGGAATTTCAGAAATCAGGGGAATAGAAGGTGAGTGTTCAACTATAAGTAAGGAATTCATTCCACCAAGCTATTAAAAATAAAGGAAAGGAGGTTGTCAGCTAGATAGAGAGATCACACCTGAAAGACCAAAGGGAAGGGACATGATATTTCAGTGACAGCTCACCTTGGCATTTATCTTTAAAAGAACATTTGTCAGGCATTGGTCATTGACTCTTTGAGGCGTAATGCATTGAGTGACAATACAAGCCCAAGAAGTTTTATTTTGATCAGTTCAAACATCTGCTCCACTCTAACAGTAGGAGGAGAATGCCTCCACTGAGGACTCTCTTCAAAGTAATCAAATGGCTGATCAATGAACTGAAATATAATAAATTGTAAGAGTTCAAACAAAACAACTGAAACAACTAAATTCATAGTAAGAGGAATATAGGGTATGAAAGAACATACAATTCCTTTTTGCTTGCCATGCACATACAAAAAATGAAGTCCATACAACAGGTTCATTCCACCATGATGATCATGTGAGCCCAAAAAATTAAGTCCAATAATCAGGTGAGGAGAAATGTAGTCTGCTGGTTCTGTTCCACCTTTGGCTGATTAAACTGACATGAGTTATCTGCAGAAGCATAACTTTGGATGCTGTAAATGAAATATAGGTAAATGATTTAGGTTCAAAACAAATAAAAATGATTTACAGGCAATGTTTGGATGTTGTAAATGAAATATAGGTAAATGATTTACAGGCAATGTTTGGATACTGCAAAATGCATATAAATAATTTTCAGACTATAAATCATTGCCTATAAAATGGTTCCATTGGTCCCACAGACCACTTAATCCACTGTATAGGCCACACCCGATGGGTCCTATGGACTAAGAAAATAATTGGTTGACTATTTTAGATCTCCGATTGGTCCTGTGAACACCACAAACTAATCAGTGCAACCTTCATGACACTGAGAAGAACCCCATGATTGGGGTACAGTGCTGGCTGTTGGAATTTGGTTAGTACCATGGATTGATATGTACTGGTATATGGTCCTTGGGGATAGACAAATTCTAGCTTTTTTTTAGACTGAAGTTAAGACAGATGGAGGATGATTTTAGGTTCACTTAATGGCCATATTGGCTGCTTGGGGAAGAGTGTTGGTTGACAGTTTAGGGACAGATTTGTACACAGAGATTAAGTTAAAATAAGGGTTGATATGGAGCTGTTATAGGCCTGATTTGCGAGACATTGGGCTGGCTGAGAGGTGAAAAATTTTGGGGTTGTAGGATATAGTACACTTGGAATTTAGATGAAAAATGATGCAATTAGATTCAAAAGAAAAGAGACTAATCAGGTTTTATGAAGCTACATACCATATTTCTTAGAATCTCATCTGATTTAAACCTTCATACATACCCATTGAAATTGCATACAAAGATCCTCAACCATACACTCTCCATATACTCCGCGACCTTGTAGTACTCAGCGATCATGCACCATACATCGTCATCGGTGTTGATGGACACCAGAGGCAGGTCGCTGGTGAGGCCGTCCTCATAAGAATTCAGTAGCTGGTATTTTACAGACAGGGAGGGGTGTCCATCGACAGGCTATTGGTTTATGCGCCGAGATTTGAGACAGATTAGAGATTTCGAGCTAGGGTTTTGAAAAGGGGGGAGAAATTCGAAAAACCTAGAAAGGAAATGGCATACCGAAAGAGAGATAGAGAGCGTCCCGGTGATTGGGACAACGAGAGAGAGAGAGATTGCCAGTGATTGGGGGTTGGGACGGTAAGAGAGAGAGAGAGAGAGAGAGAGAGAGAGAGAGAGAGAGAGAGAGAGAGAGAGAGAGAGGGCAGAGGGTAGGGGTGAGAGAGAGTGAGAGAAAAGGGGGGAGATTTGGGTGCGGCTCTGTTTTGAGCGCTCGCCCAATTCTGGAAAAACACAAATATCATCTTGATATAAAAGTTTTGTGACCTTTAGAAGTTTTTAATGGTGGGCATCACTATCACATTATTTTCTGTGCTGGGGTCCACTGGAGCTTATCTTTGGATATTGCCTTAAAATGATCTCTCCAACTGGATGGAAGGTGTGGATATAAAACATACATCATGGTAGAATGAGAGGTATATAAATATCAGGTGGAATAATGATTTCGGTAAATCCAGAACTCAAGTGGACCATGCCACATGAAATAGTGTGGAATAATGATTTCCACCGTTTATACCTTCCTTTGGCCCACAATAATGTTTATTTGTCATCCAACATGTTCACAATATCAAAAAGATATGAATGAAGGGAAAACACAAACATCAGCTTAATCCAAAACTTCTATGAATGTTATTTTTAATGGTGGACATTCAATCCCCACTTTGTAGTCTACTTAAGCCTTGGACCCGCCCCATTTTTTAGTTAATATCTTAAAATGATCCGAGAAAAGCATTGAACGGTATGGAGAATGTTAATCCATGACTTGGGTGGGCCAAGAGCTTAAAAATAAAGTCAATCCATGACTTGGGTGGGCCACACCACATAATATAGTGGAGACAGGTTTCCTTAAAGCTTTCATAATCATATATTGGGCCTGCTTAAATGTGATTCACATATCTAGCCCACTCATTATGTGTGTCCCACTTGGATGAGGGGTCAGACCCAGTTTCAGCTCCATTCAAAACTCATGTGGGCCCCACCAAGTGCTTTTATATTTTTTTTAGATGTCTTCACATAGTTTTAGATGGTATGGCCCACTTGAGTTTCATATACGGATGATTTTTGACATATCTCATAAGCTAAAGGGGACACATCAAATGCACGATGTTGATGTTCGACACACATCATGATGGCCCCCACAAAACTTACTAACATTAATTCTTAGGTTCTCAGGGTGTTAATAAGTTGGGTCACAATTTTGACTAGAATATTTGGCCCATTTTACATGTTTGGTCCATTCACTCTATTTTACTGATCATTACCCTCAATTTGACTAGTTACTTGCCCCGATCATGCTACTTAAGAGAAAGATATTGGACAAACAAGATTGATAAAAAAAAATTGAGTGAATTTTGATTTAAACATCTGAAGTTTTTTACTCTTCAATCTGGACTGATCGGATTGTCCAAAAATGGTTAAAGGTTATTCATAATATCAAAAATATATAAACGAATAGAAAACACAAACATCAGCTTAATCCAAAACTTCTATGGCCTCCAAGAAATTTTAAATGGTAGAGGTTCAATCACACTATTTCCTGTGGTGTGGTCCACTTGAGCTATGGATATGGTTCATTTTTGTTCTTTAGACCTCAAATTATTTGTTAACATGGATGAATGGATAAAATAAATAAATAATGGTGGACCCCACAGAGTTTACTCTGGTAAGGGTAACGAGTAACTCACCTAAATGTAGTAGAGAGGGGTTTCCTTAAAACATTCATAATCATATATTGGGCCTGCCTAAATGTGATTCACATATCCAACCCACTCATTATGTGTGTCCCACTTGGATGAGGGGTCAGACCAAGTTTCAGCCACATCTAAAACTCATGTGGGCCCCACCAAGTGCTTTTATATTTTAGGATGTCTTCACATAGTTTTAGATGATATGGCCCACTTGAGTTTCGTATACAGATGATTTTTGAGGTCTAAAGAACAAAAGGACACACATTGTTAACGCAACATCCATGTTAACGGAGAATTTGAGGTCTAAAGAACAAAAAGGAAGCAAATCCAAAGCTCAAGCGGACCACGCCACAAGAAATAGTGTGATTGAACCTCTACCATTTAAATTTCTTGTAGACCATAGAAGTTTTGGATCAAGCTGATGTTTTTGTTTTCTATTCATTCATATATTTTTGATATTTTGAACAACCTTTACCTGTTTTTGGACAATTTGATTAGTCCAGATTGAAGAGTAAATAACTTCAGATGTTTAAATCAAAATTCACTCAAATTGTTGATCAATCTTGTTTGCCCAATTTGGATAAAGTTGATGTTTGTGTTTTCTCTTCATGTATAATATTTTTGATATTATGAACATGTTGGATGTCAAATAAACATTATTGTGGGCCTAAGGAAGGTATCAACGTTGGAAATCATTATTCCACATTGTTTCGTGTGGCATGGTACACTTGGGTTTTGGATTTACTGAAAATTTGGAATCAACCCACACCGTTAATCCATTTTTCGAGATAATTTAAGAAAATTATCCAAAAAATGAATCATATTCAAATATTAATTAAATGGACCACACCACAAATAAGGGGAACAGATTGGCTACTCCCCCTGACACCATCCAATGGCTGGTGGTTGGTGCTCTGTGGGCCCTACCTTGATGTATGTGTTTAATCTATGTTGTCTATCTAATTTTAAAGATCATCTTATGACATAAGACAAAAAATGAGGCACATCCCAATATGAAATTGACCACATTACAGAAAACAATGTTGAATGAGCGTCAACCATTTAAAACATTTTGGGGCCCATAACAGTTTTGGATCAAGATGATTTTTGTTTTTTCCCTTCATCTAGGCTTGTATGACCTAATAAATAGATTGGATGTCAAATAAACAGTACAGTGGGCCAAGGATTTTAATGATGGATATCCAATCACTATTATTTTCATGTGGTGTGGTTGATATTTATATACCTCTCATTATACCATGATGTATGTTTTATATCCACACCTTCCATCCATTTTGAGACATCATTTTAGGGCAATATCTAAAGAACAAGTTAAATCTTAAGCTCCAGTGGATCCTAACACAGAAAATAGTGGGACAGTGACGCCCACCATTAAAAACTTCTAAAGGCCATAAAAGTTTTATATCAAGATGATATTTGTGTATTCATACCATTCATTCATTTTGTCGGCTCATGGAGCACATCCAAATTTCTGTTAGACCACACCACATTTTGGATGAAGCTTATATTTGTTTTTTTAATTTTTTGTTTTTTATTTTTTTAATTTTCCTTTGTTCGGGTATGTCTGACCTAATCAACAGGTCAGATAAAAATAAATATTACAGTGGGCACTAAGGTGGGCCCATGAAGTTTTTAATGGTGGGTGTTCAATTACCATTGTTTTTTTTTATGTTGTAGTCAACTTAAGATCAGTGTTGACATGCAGCTTAAGTAGCGAGTGTGACATCACTAAGTTCTGTGGCCCCATGATAATATGTTCTTTATATCTACTCCGTCCATCTATTTGAAGAGATCATTTTAGGGAAATAGGTAAAGAATGAGTCTAATCCAAACCTCCAGTGGACCACACCACATAAAAGAGTGGTGAGAGTGACACCCACCATTAAAAACTTCTCAGGCCCATAAAAGTTTTCGATTAAGCTGATACTTGTGTTTTACCTTCTTTCGTGTCTGTGTTAACTTGTGAGCAGTTTGGATTTCAAATAAACTCATGGTCGGCCTTAGAAAGGTTTCAACGGTGAGAATCACTGTCTCCACTGTTTTTTGTCATGGGGTCTACTAAAGCTTTAGATCTGCCTCATTCTTTGGATAACGCCCTAAAATGATATCTCCAAATGGATGGACGGTGTGGATACAACACATACATCATAGTGAGCCCTAAAGAACTTGGTGACGTCACTTCAGTAGCAGTCTCGCTACATAACCTGTCAGTAGCTAATCTGCGTCCCCCACTCCTCTCTCTCTTGCCCTAATCCTCTCCCCCCCTCTCTCTCTCAACCTGTCAGTAGCTAATCCGCATCCCCCTCTCCTCTCTCTCTCTCGCTCCAATCCTCTCCTCTCTCTCTCTCTCTCGGCTTGTCGCAGCTAATCCGCGTCCCCCTCTCTCTCTCTCACCCTAATCCTCTCTTCCTCCCTCCCTCTCTCTCTCTCTCTCTCTCTCTCTCTCTCTCTCTCTCTCTCTCTCTCTCCCTAACCTTTCTTATGTTTCTTTGATCCACGAACGCCCTGCCCACGTACACCCTCGCTCTCTCTCTGAAGCTCGGTTGACAGGAATTTGTCGAACGCGAGGTATCTCTCTCTCTCCCAATGCCGATATAGGAATTTGAGGATTTAGTAATTTGTGGATTTTTTATTTGATGCGGACTCTCATTTAGGGATTTGGGGATTTTAGGGCTTACAGATTTAAATGTGGACCCCGAATTAGGGTTTTTCTGATTTTACAAATTAGGGATTTGAGGATTTGAGGATTTTGGGGATCTGAGGATTTTGGGGATCTGAGGATCCAACCAGAATTAGGGATTTTTGATTTACATGGATGGATGGTTGGATGGTTAGACATGTACATATGCATGGATGGATGATTGGATTGGATGCATTTATATTATACAAACTCATTCTGGTTACTATTGCACTGATATTTTATAATGACACGTGCTTTTAAACCCCTATAAAATGGGAACTTATCATGTATGCCTCTTTTTGCAATTAGTTGATTACTAAATGTCCCAAAAAGTCCAACCAGGTCAATTATAAGGCCCGAACCAACCATAGGCTAACCAGTTTCTAAGGCCTAATCATTTCAAAGTATTGCAATTAGCCTGTTTGAGTTAGGTGCAAGGGTACTAAAACCTATATCTGTACTCATGTTAGACCTGAAATGAATGCCCATATTTATACCTGTCAAAGTGTTGGGTACCACCTATGATTTTAAATCTTTGAAAAGGATTTAATCATTTACTCGAAATGTTAGAATTTATAGCTGGATTAGGACCGTTGGTGTTTCTTCCATAGGATAAAAAGTAGTATATGCTATGCAAGATTTACAAAACTTATAAAAAAATGTGGTTAATGGTGTGAATGGTGTACACACTTCATACACCAGTCGATGAGTTAGGTGGTATGCACCCAACTCATTGACTGCAATGTAGAATGGTTTGTGGATGACTTCATGGAAAGCTTGAATTAGTAGAAATTGAGTACCACTATAATATGCAAGTACTGCTATGTTAGTGGTCCACTGGAATGTGAAGTGCATATTCCATTTAACATTACTTAATGATATTCTCTAACCTGATAGTGAGGTTTGGACCGATTGTAGGGCTGAAAATGAGGTTCAAGCCCAGCCCATGACTAGCACTTAACCCACTTATTTCCCGAGCAATTAAACCAGGTCCCAGATGTGCATTGGAGCTATCTGGATGTTAAGCGGGGGTCCCTGAAAAGTGGGAACCGCTGTTATGACCATGATGAGCTGTCCATTTTCTATGGACAACATTGGAGTGGCTTGGCAATTTGGATAGGCTGTGTTTATGTATTAGCTCGAATTTGTTGGAGCAGACCCGGATGTACATCAGAGCCATCCGGATATTGAGCGGGGGTCCCTGAAAGGTGGGAACCGCTATTATGACCATGATGAAGCTGTCTATTTCCTATAGATAGCATTGGAGTGGCCTGACCATTTGGACAAGCTGTGTTTATGTATTAGCTCGAATTTATAAGAGCAGGCCTGTGTTTATGAAAATCTTCATTTATGCTCGAGTTAATTTTGTGTAATTTGAAATTAGCTTAACCGTAACCTATAACCTAAACCTTAACCTAAACCTATAACCTATAACTTATAACCTAAATCCCAAACCTAAACCTATAACCTTAGCCTAAACCTAAAACCTAAACCTAAACCTATAACCTTAGCCTAAACCTAAACCTATAACCTAAACCTAAACCTAAACCTAAACTTAAACATATAACCTAAACTTAAATCACTTAACTTAAACCTACACTAAACCCAAACATATAACCCGAACTCGAACTCGACCCTGAATTCCTAAACCTAAACCTAAACCTATAACCTATAACCTTAACCTATAACCTTAACCTAAACCTAAACCTATAACCTATAACCTAACCTAAACCTAAACTTAAACCTATAACCTATAACCTTAACCTAAACTTATAACCTATAACCTAACCTAAACCCAAACCTAAACCTAAACCTATAACCTAAATCGAACCTTAACCTAAACGTAAAACGTAAACCTAAACCTAAAACCTAAATGTATTCTCAAATCCCTAAACCTAAACCTAAACCTAAACTGTAACCTAAACCTATAACCTATAACATTAACATAAACTTAAACGTATTCTAAAATCCCTAAACCTAAACATAACCTAAACTCAGTAACCTAAACCTAAACCTAAACCTAAAACCAAACGTATTCTCAAATCCCTAAACCTAAACCTACACCTAATCCTAATCTCAACTCCCTAACTTAAACCTAAACTTGAAAACCCAAACCTAAACCCAATCCCGAACCCAAACGCAAACCCAAATCTAAATCCCTAAACCCTTTGCCTAAACCTAAACCTATAACCTAAACTTAATTCACTTAACTTAAACCTACACCTAAATCCAAACATATAACCCAAACCCGAACCCGAACTCGACTCCCTAAACCTAAACCCACACCTAAACCTATAACCTAAACCTAAACCTAAACCTATAACCTAAACCTAAACCTATAACTAACCCTATAACCTATAACATAAAACCTAAACCTAAACCTAAAACCTAAACGTATTCTCAAATCCCTAAACCTAAACCTACACATAATCCTAATCTCAGCTCCCTAATCTAAACCTAAATTTGAAAACCCAAACCTAAACCCGATCCCGAACCCGAACTCGATTTCCTAAACCTAAACCTTAACCTACTCTCAAAAGCTATAACGTATAACCTATGACCTATAACCTAAACCTAAATCTAAACCTAAACCTAACTTAAACCTATAACCTAAACCTAAAACCTAAACGTATTCTCAAATCCCTAAACCTAAACCTACACCTAATCCTAATCTCAACTCCCTAACTTAAACCTAATCCTAAACTTGAAAACCCAAACCTAAACCCGATCCCGAACTCGACTTGAATCCCTAAACCCTTAGCCTAAACCTATAACCTAAACCTATAACCTATACTTAATTCACTTAACTTAAACCTACACTTAAACCCAAACATATAGCTTGAACCCAAATTCCTAAACCTAAACCTAAACTTATAACTTATAACCTTAACCTATAACCTAAACCTAAACCTAAACCTAAACCTAAACTTATAACCTTAACCTTAACCTAAACCTATAGCCTAAACCTAAACCTTAACCTATAATGTATAACCTAGAACCTAAACCTATAACCTATAACCTAAACTCAATTCCCTAAACCTTAAGCTATAACCTAACCTAAACCTAAACCTAAAACCTAAAACCTAAATGTATTCTCAAACCCCTAAACCTAAACCTACACCTAATCCTAATCTCAACTCCCTAACCTAAACCTAAACCTAAACTTGAAAACCCAAACCTAAAGCCGATCTCGAACCCGAACCCGATTTCCTAAACCTAAACCTTAACCTATTCTCAATTCCCTAAAACTATAACCTATAACCTATAACCTATAATCTAAACCTGAACTTATAACCTAAACCCATAACCTTAACCTAAACCTAAAACCTAAAACCTAAACCTAAACCTAAACCTAAACCTAAAATCTAAATGTATTCTCAAATCCTTAAACCTAACCTACACCTAATCCTAATCTCAACTCCTTAACCTAAACCTAAACTTGAAAACCCAACCGGATTCCGAACCCGAACCCGATTTCCTAAACCTAAACCTTAACTTATTCTCAATTCCTTAAAGCAATAACCTATAACCTATAACCTATAACCTAAACCTAAACCTAAACCTATAATCTAAACCTATAACCTTAACCTAAACTTAAAACCTAAACCTAAACCTAAAACCTAAATGTATTCTCAAATCCCTCAACCTAAACCTACACCTAATCCTAATCTCAACTCCTTAACCTAAACCTAAACTTGAAAACCCAAACCTAAACCCGAACCCGAACTTGATTTCCTAAACCTAAACCTTAACCTATTCTCAATTCCCTAAACCTTAACCTATAACCTAACCTAAACCTAAACCTATAACCTACACTTATAACCTAAACCTAAACCTATAACCTAAACCTGTAACCTTAACCTAAACGTAAAACCTAAACCTAAACCTAAAACCTAAATGTATTCTCAAATCCCTAAACCTAAACCTATAACCTAAGCCTATAACCTACAACATTAACATAAACTTATAACCTAAACCTATAACGTACAACATTAACCTAAACCTATACTTATATAACCTAAACCTATTCTCAAATCCCAAAACCTATAGCCTAAACCTAAACCTAAACCTTAACCTTAACCTAAACCTATAACCTATAACCTAAACCTTAACCTATAACCTAAACCTATAACCTATAACCTAAACTCAATTCCCTAAACCTAAACCTTAACCTATAACCTAACCTAAACCTAAACCTATAACCTACATTTATAACCTAAACCTAAACCTAAACTTAAACTTGTAACCTTAACCTAAACTTAAAACCTAAACCTAAACCTAAAACTTGTATTCTCAAATCCCTAAACCTAAACCTAAACCTATAACCTACAACATTAACATAACTTATAACCTAAACCTATTCTCAAATCCCAAAACCTATAACCTAAACCTAAACCTATAACCTAAACCTAAACCTAAACCTTAACCTATAACCCTATACCTTAATCTATAACATATAACCTATAACCTAAACCTATAACCTATAACCTAAACTCAATTCCCTAAACCTTAACCTATAACCTAACCTAAACCTAAACCTATAACCTACACTTATAACCTAAACCTAAACCTAAACCTTAACCTAAACCTAAACCTAAAACCTAAATGTATTGTCAAATCCCTTAACCTAAACCTACACCTAATCCTAATCTCAACTCCTTAACCTAAACCTAAACCTAAACCTAAACTTGAAAACCCAAACCTAAACCCGATCCCGAACCCAAACCCGATCCCGATTTCCTAAACCTAAACTTTAACCTATTCTCAAGCTATAACCTATAACATATAACCTAAACCTAAACCTTAACCTAAACCTAAACCAAAACCTATAACCTAAACCTTAACCTATAACCTATAACCTATAACCTAAACTTATAACCAATAACCTAACCTTAACCTAAACCTAAAGCCTAAAGCTAAACCTATAACCTAAAACCTAAATGTTTTCTCAAATCCCTAAACCTAAACCTACACCTAATCCTAATCTCAACTTCCTAACCTAAACCTAAACCTAAACTTGAAAACCCAAACCCAAACCCAAACCTAAACCTGATCCTGAACTTGAACTCGATTGATGTAATAATGTATAGCCCAATTAAATGGCAACAAACAAGAAAATCTTGCTTTGTTGGCAAGCATACTCAAACTCAAGCATCACAATGCATCTATTTCCATCTCCACTATCTCTTATAGCATAGATTATTTGAGATTTGGATTTATCTCATTTTTAGAGTCATGTCCTAACACAATATAATAATATTAATAGACAAGGTGGATTTGTCACCAACATTATTCCAAGACCCATATAACTTCTCCTTATAGGAAGTTGGGTAGGGCACATGCAGCTTGAATCCATCAAAGATAAGGATCACCTCTCATATGTTCTCTCTCTTTTCATTTATTTTTTTCTATAGGATTGTTTATTTTGTGGTGTTTGCTCAATATACGTACAACATTTTATCATGTTAATATAATTATAAGTGGCCTAATCTCACCTTTCTAAAAATAACTAATAGTAATTTCTACCTGATGAGAAATCACCAAGTACCATTAGGCTCAACCCAAAAGATAAATCAACATTTTCTTTCTTTCGTTTTCTTTTAACACACACTCACACACCAGAGTCGCTTACGGCCATAATGGGTACTTGAACTCGTGACCTTGTATTGAAACTATTTTGAATCTACCATGAAGGCATGAGTAAGGACCTAGGTGTGTGCACAGTCGGCGATGTATTCACCATACTAAATTTTGTGAGCCCCACCAGGAAATAGGCTATGAATAATTTTTTGTATTTTATTTATGATGTTAAACTTATATGTATTTATGCGTGGATGAATGTGATGTGCATAAGATTGTTTGTGTTTGGATGGATGTAGTTTATGTTTGGATGAATGTAGTTTATGTTTGGATGGATTTACGTAGTTTAGGTTTAGATGGATGTGAATGTGAATATGATGAAATATATTATATAACAGGTGTATATCAGGAAGAATATGATAAATTATATTGTAATAGGTGTATATCAGGACTTTTGAGCTGGAAAATTGAAAAAAAAAAGAGAGTTTTTTACCTACGAAATATTTCATAGGTAAAAGTCTCATCCACGTTTTCAACCTTAACAATATAACACTTTTACCGATGAAACTTTTCGTTAGTAAAAACATTATTCCCGACTGTTTTAGTATGTCAGTAAAACTTGGCACGAAAATTTTGTTAGTTAAAAATATGACACTTTTACCGACGAAACCATTCGTCGGTAAAATTGGTTTTTTGTTTTTTACCGACGAACATTTTCATCGGTATAACTCCGCGCCAAAATTTTCAACCTTAACAATATAAAACTTTTACCGATGACACTTTTCGTTGGTAAAAACATTATTCCCGGTGGTTTTAGTTCGTCGGTAACACTCAGCACGAAAATTTTATAAGTTAAACATATGACGCTTTTACTGACGAAACTTTTCGTCGGTAAAAGTGGTTTTTGGTTTTTTACCGACGAACATTTTCGTCGGTATAACTCCGCGCCAAAATTTTCAACCTTAACAATATAACACTTTTACCGACGAAACGTTTCGTCGGTAAAAACATCATTCCCGACAGTTTTAGTTCGCCAGTAAAACTCAGCACAAAAATTTTGTAAGGTAAAAATATGACACTTTTACCGACGACAATTTTTGTCAGTAAAAGTGGTTTTTGGTTTTTTACCAACGAACATTTTCGTCGGTATAACTCCGCGCCAGAATTTTTAGCCTTAAAAACATAACATTTTTACCGACGAAAATTTTCGTCGGTAAAAAGATTATTCCTGACGGTTTCAGTTCATCGGTAAAACTCAGGATGAAAATTTTCTAAGTGCAAAGCATAACACTTTTACCGACGAAAGGTTTCGTTCGTAAAAACATTATTCTCGACGGTTTTAGTTCGTCAGTAAAACTCAGGGCGAAAATTTTCGAAGCGAAAAACAACACTTTTACCAACGAAAATCTTCGTCGGTAAAACCATTATTCCCGACGGTTTCAGTTGGTTGGTAAAACTCAGCCTGAAAATTTTCAAAGTGAAAAAAGTAACACTTTTACACGAAAATTTTCGTTGGTAAAAGTGGTTTTGTGCTTTTTACCGATGAAAATGTTCGTTGGTAAAACTCTTACCACGAAATGTTCAAAATTACGTGAAAATTTTCTATCTTAAAAATTAAAATAGTTTTATCGATGAAAATTTTTGTCGGTAAAAACATTATTACCGACGAAAAAAATTTTCATCGGGAAAAGTGTAGTTTTACCGACGAAAAAAATTATCATCGGTAAAAGTGTTATTTCTTGTAGTGTGGTTGGTGAGCTAAATTATTTCCTTGGTCTCCAAGTGAAACAAATTAAATATGAGATATTTATCTCTTAAACCAAATATGCTATGAATCTCAAAGATGGGATATTTATCCCTCAAACCAAATATGTTATGAATCTAATGAAGAAATTTGACTTTGAGAATGGTAAAAACTTTCAAACACACATGGGTACACTCAAACTATCTAAAGATGAATTAGGTAAAAGTATTAATTCTTGACTTTACTGTAGTATGATTGGTAGTCTATTGTACTTGACAGCTAGCAGACCTGATATTTCTTTTAGTGTTGGCAGATGTCTAGATATCAATCTAACCCTAAAGAATCTGATTTATTTGCTGTCAAAAGAATTATCAGATCTGTTGCAAGTACTGCTAACTTAGGTTTATGGTATCCACGTGATACGTCACTATAAATAGCTGGATACATTGATGCTGACTGGGTAGGTAATATCAATGACAAAAAATATACAAGTAGTGGATGCTTTTATTTTGAAAACTGTCTTATTTCCTGGATGAGCAAAAAGAAAAATTTAGTGTCATTATCCACCACAGAAGTTAAATATATTGCGGCAGGAAATGCATGCATGCAACTTGTGTGGATGAAACGTATGTTAGCAGACTATGGTATTAATTAAGACACCATGAATCTATATTGTGATAATATCAGTGTAATAAACATTTCTAAAAATCATATTCAACATTCTTGCACAAAACACACATGACATTGGATTATGTTGCATTAATTGATTATGTTTTCTCTAAATAATCTTTCATTATTGCATTGTAATTAATTCTTATTTTTATTTGCATAAAAATAATGGAAAATTATAAAAAATTACAAAAACATGGCCAACATTTTTGTTGATTTGGAAGAATTGGGGGACACAAATGATTCTGATTTCCATCTTTCTCAATTTGCTGATAGGTTGGAGAGTTTAGAGAAGAAGGTGGACACTTTATAAGTATCCTAGGACCTACTCCATGTAACTTAAAAACAACACATAAAGTACGTCAAAAAGTACTTTCATCGCTTTAACAGGAGTTTGAGGATTAATGATCTTGAGATGCCTGCATCATCCTTATCTGAAACAGAATGATTATACATTTATGGTTTGTAATAACTTTATATTACTCCTTGGATTTGTTGCCCTCTTACTTAGTTTAACATTTAGACTATTAGGATAATTTTCTTTATACTCTTGGATGATTTTATATCATTCATCTTTATAAAGTTATCCTTGATAATCATGCCTTCTATTATGCATAGTTTTGATTTATTTCTTCCTTAGTCAACTTTTGACAAAAAGGGGGAGAGATCTGTGAGATCGATATGGATATATTGATGCATTATAGGAGCTGTGGAGAAATGAATTTATGGAATTTTTTTTAATGCATGATATGATATGGGATTATATTTGCATTGGATTGTTTTAGATTGGATATATATATATATATATATATATATATATATATCTTTAACTAAGTGCTTAGGGGGAGCTACTGATGCTTGTTCTAAGGGGGAGCATCTTTAAGATATGGTAATACGGGTGGTGTACAAATGTTCCTTTGAACCAGAGCTCGTATTAGTATGATGAGTATATGAGATGTTGTAATGTGTATGATAAGTTGTGTGTAATTGTGTTTTGTCATGAAATTGACAAAGGGGAAGATTGTAAGTGCTTATACTTAAAGCATAGTTAGGGTTGTCAAATTTTGTAGTCCCGAATGGATCACAAGCACTCATGAAGATGTTCTTAGATGACTCATGAAGACTACGTAAAGACTGGATCAACATCTTACGGAAGACTCAACATTTGAAGTTTTAAATTTGTTTGGTTCGAAGTTTAAAGCATTCTGTATGTGTCAACCATCAGGTGGTATAACCTTAGAATGACCCTAGGTTAGATGTATTTCACATGGTGACATGATAAACTTAATTTTAAGTAAAATACACTGAAGTTAGGCCAGCCCGACTTCTGGTTCGGCCAGGCTAAACTACCTTCAGCTAACCCAACACATTTTGAGCAAGTACAAAACAAGATAAGGATTTTTTTGTATCAAGTTCAGCCAGCCCAACCTTGAGTTCGGCCAGCCCAGCCTTTCTATTTGGCTAGCCCGAGTGTGTTCGGTCAAGTTTCTAGTAAGGTTAATATTTTAGAATTTAGGGAAATTCGGCTAGTCGAATTTTGGCTTAGGCTAGTTGAATTTTTGAAACATTTTATCCTGCAAAATTTGAGTGCCTTGGAATACAATCATTGGAATTCAACTAATCGAACCGAAAATCAGGCCAGTCGAATTTCCAAGACCTTCGGCTATAAATAGAGACCTTCCATTATTCATTTCAACAACGAAAAATTGTGAGCAATATACTCAAGCAAGGAGAGAAGGTCAGGGACATCTTAATCTATTCGTATGGTAAATGTTATATTTAATTTATCTTATTCTATTCTCTTTCTCAAGTTAGTTTTAATCATTTTCATTAGAGTAATCCATACTCTACTTAAGAATTAGATAATTTAATTTGCACCATTAGGGTTTTTTAAATTACTTGAAAATACATTGGATCCATATATTCTTTTTAGGTTGAAGACATATACGGCTTCATTAATATCCTAAGAAAGAAGATTGCTGCAATCAAGCTACAGTTACATCATTGACTCAACATCTAAAGATAAGTACTATATTTACTTTCATTTTCATTTGGGTTTTCTAAGATAGCCTGAAAATCTCAGCGAGTTATTTTGTGGTGAGCCCGTGAAAATCACGAATTAGATTTTGTTGTAATATCTCATGAAAATCACAAGAACTGTATAAGGTTGTTAAGGTGAACCTGTGAAAACCTTGAAATAGTGAAAGCCAAAATTACGAGGGTAGTAATTTTGGAAGTAGAGTAGGTGTGGGGTTAAGCACCGGACCATTATAACTTATTGAGCAGTGGTGATGAATGTTTATTTACTTATTGCATTTATTGTGAATGATTATATCTTTTATTGTGAATGCTTTATTTATTTTTATCTCTTACTAAGTTTGATATTTTGATCTCGAAGATGTCGTGAAATAAGATTGTCCTGCCTAAATCTTTTCGGTGAAGGTTGTCTTACGAACTATTTGGAATCAAGATTTCAATACTTTAAGCAATTAAGAGTATTCGTTTATTTATTCCGCATTATATCAAAATAGTCTGTGTTGTCCTATTCACCCCCTAGGATATCTATAGCTCGTCCTTTTAGAAGATGAACAAGATGACAATAACGGCCTAAAAATGCTTATGACCAACTATACACTCACAACTTGACAATTCATAAAAAGCTTAGTTAGGCTAAGGCTGAGAACAATTTTACAGAGAATTGGAAGAAGTCAAGGCTGAGAAGGAACGGTTGGTCGATGAATTACAAGAATATTACATAGACAATGCCAAACTAAAACTAGTAACAACCAATGATGGATATAGCTTGGAAGAGTCGGCTGAGAGAATTGATTATCTAGAATTAGAACTTAGTAAAATGAAAACTATAAATAAAAGTCTGAAACTAGAATTAGAGAAGTCCAAAACACATGCTGACATAAGCCATAAGTTCACCCAAAGCAAAGAAAAATTAGAAAGAGTGTTGGGGTTGGGTAAAAATGCTAAGGATAGGAGAGGGCTAGGTTATGAGAGCAATAGAACTAGTCCCATTCATGCACCACCTATGGTTAGGAAACCAATAGCTTTAGGAAGTCAATCAAAAGTTTTTTCACTCTGTCATACATGCGGAGATGTGGGACATTTGAAATTTGTATGTCTAGCTTTTAAACACTCCGAATCCATGTCCAGTATGAACTTCATAGGTAAATAAAAACCTAATGGAAAAATGCTACAGAATGTGAGGAGTCCTCCTATAAAGCCACAAAAAGAAAAAGAAAATGAGGAAGTTTCCCACTCCTCCCAAAATGACCAAAAGAATGGAGGAATTACTTAAATAGGTTGCCCAATTGAATTTAAAGACAAAAGAAATGATTAATCAGGTAAATCAAGAAACAGATCAGTTGGACCCAAAATCCAAATCTCTTAGAAACAAGATGCATTTTAAAGGAGATCCCAAGAAAAATCCTATCTCTCCTACCACCAGTTCAGGCCTAAAGAAAGTTGTATCCAAATGGGTCATGAAGAACAAAACAAACTGCCTAGTGATACGTATCGCTCTTAGAGCGGGCAGTAGTGTTAAATGGTATTTAGATAGTGGGTGTTCGAGACATATGACAGGTGATAAGACTCACTTTTGCAATTATAGAAGTTTTGACAGTGGGTCGGTCACTTTTGGAGATGGTAGCATTGCTAGAATTATTGGGCGAGGGATAATTGTTAGGCCAGGCATGCCGAAGATTGAAAATGTTCTCTACATAGAGGGTTTGAAACACAACCTCTTGAGTATATTGTAAATTTGCGACAAAGAACATTAAGTAAAATTCTCTAAAGAGGTGTGTGATTTCTCAGATCCGATAGGAAAATTGATTATGAGTGGTCTTCGCACCAATGATAACTGCTATGTGATTGAAAGCATTGGAGAAATTGTCTCGCCCACAAGATGCCACATGGCCAGGGATAATGAGTCTGAACTTTAGCACCAAAGACTCGGCCATGTTCATTACCAAATTTTGTCTCGCCTAAGCTCAAAGAATCTGGTGAGAGGGCTTCCCAAGATTGGGAAAAAGGCAAGGATTGTTTGTGGTGATTGCCAAAAAGGAAAACATATCAAAGTTGCTCACAAAAAGAAAACCACCATTACTACTTCGAAGCCCCTTGAGCTCTTACACATTGACCTAGTTGGTCCCACCAGAGTTCAAAGCCAAGGTGGAAAGAGACATTATGTAGTGATACTCGATGATTACTCCAAGTTCACCTTGGCCACTTTCCTAAGGGGAAAACTAGATACATTTGAAGAGTTAAAAAAACTCGTAAAGTGACTCCAAAATGAAAAAGGGTATATGACAGACCGAATCAGGAGTGATCATGGAGGCGAAATCGAGAATGACCGATTTCAAAAGTTTTGTGATGAAACCGGCATTCGAAATGAATTCTCAGCACCCAAAACTCCACAACAAAATGGAGTTGTTGAAAGAAAAAATTGGGTGCTTTAAGAAATGGCCTTGTTTATTTTAAACATCAAAGAACTAGCTGAAACCTTCTGGGCTGAAGCTGTAAACACATCTTGCTATATTATTAACCAAGTGTATCTTAGAGCGGGCTTAAACAAAACAACATATGAGTTGTGGCATGGAAAGCCACCTAGTGTTAAGTATTTTTGTGTGTTCAGTAGTAAGTGTTATATACTTAGAAACTAGAAAAACTTTAGAAAATTTGACCCCAAAAGCGACGAAGGAATTTTTCTTGGATACTCTTTAAACAGTCGTGCTTATAGGATTTATAACCTTAGGACCCTTATAATTCAAGAATCTGTCAATGTAGTTGTTGATGACCAACCACATGACAAAACTAGTCCTGGATTAGATGCGGATGAAGAATTAGGTCAAAACGTAATTGGTAAATCTGATGATGGGCCTACTTCTCCATGAGTGTCTCAACCTTTGGGTAACATTCCCCCTCAATCAAATAATTGAAGATCCGGATACTGGTGTTAAAACCCGACGACAACTTGAGACAATAAACAATCATCTTTGCTTCACCTCCAAGATAGAACTAAAGCATGTTATAGAAGCTCTACAAGATGAGCACTGGATAGCTGCTATACAAGAAAAATTGTAACAGTTTGAAAGAAATGAGGTGTGGCAACTTGTCCCAAGATTACAAAATACTAATATCATTGGGACCAAATGGATATATATATATATATATATATATATATATAAAATTTGATGAATCTGGGAATGTTGTGAGGAACAAGGCTAGACTATTCGCACAAGGATACTCTCAGATTGAGGGTATTGATTTTGATGAAATATTTGCCCCAATTGCGTGATTAGAGTTTATTAGAATTCTTATATCCATTGCTTGTGCCCTAACATTTAAATTGTTACGCCCTAAACTCGAAAATCGGGCTCACAGAATTCCCGATCGCTGAATCCGGCATCGACAGCCTCCGTAGTGCCCCATTCTTGGCTCCCGGCACCCATATGCCAGATTTCGATCTTGCTACAAGGATGATTTTCAGTATGATTTTTTTTTTTTTGTAATGGAGCATAACCACAAGCATAACCAAGTCACAAAACTACATCACCACAAATCCACTATAATAAATCACTTGAGTACAATGCGGAAAGGGAAATATAAGATGATCAAAAAGCTCCAAAGTAATCTGCCACGTGCTCCTGCCTCAACACTGCTGCGATCTAACGTCACTTGCACGCAACGGTCATGCATAAACTTACAAAAAGCTTAGAGGGTGGTGTAAGTGTGGGCGTAAGATAAGTGTCGAGTATGCAATATCAGAGTAATGCGGTAATATGCTAGTAAGTCCATGAATACTATCAACCGTACCAAGGTTATGCGATGCAAGGCATGAATGTTATCGGCCATACCAAGGTCATGCAATGCAAGGCACGAATGCTATCGGCAATAGCGAAGCCATGCGATGCGAGGCCTATATAGCCAAATGTCATATACAAGATGCAACGCAAGCATGCTAATCCTTATCTGAATCCACAAAATAATACAACTCATCTCTGAAATATCACCGGGGTCTAGTACACTTCACACTGACTGTCGCCTCCCTAGCAGCACAACCCAGTGAGTGAAAGAGACCACACTATCCGCCTGACCAGTAGTATGCCAATACATATTTGACTCATCGATAGAGGACCCATTTGCAAGTTGGTCAAACTCAGCCTAACTTACAACCCCCTCACTCAGGCAGATAAGGCCACACTCCCTTTCAATCGACCATGACATAGTGGGAGACGCGGCCTACTGGTATTCGACACTTGTGCGCTTATGTATCCACTCGGTGTAGACATTGGAGCATCTCCTGGTACCAAAAGGTTGTAGGACTTTCACCAAAGGATATCCTATGTGCCCATAGTGCTAGAACCAAGTATTTTTGGTATCCAATCTGGCCATCCACGATGTGCCTGTAAAGGCCACAACCCTGATGTCACTAGGGCGTACAATGATCATGTCACACAAGATGCAAGATGCATGAGTCATATCATCCAGTCATGCATCAGTCATGCACGTACCGCGCGATCATGTGGGGCACTCTGTCTCTTAAGGAGTACCATAAATGTCTTAGCCCAATGGCATATTGTCAAGCCTCAAACTCGGAAACCGGGCTCACAAAATTTCTGATCACCGAATCCGACGCCGACAGCCTCCGTAGAACCCCATTCTCGGCTCCAAGCGCCCATATGCCAAGTTCCGATCCTGGGATGCTAAAAGGAGGATTTTCAACATCAGTTTAATTCGTAATAAGCATAACCAAAGGCATAACCCACAAACAATAACCAAAAACTCCATCACATTTTCACTATGATAAAAAACTTTACAAGTACAATGAGCATAAAGGGAAATATAATGATGATAGACAAAAGCTCTAAAATGATCTTCTCTGTGCTCCTGCCTCAGCACTGCTGCGTCCTCGCGTCACCTGCACGCAACGGTCGTGCATAAGCCTATAGAAAGCTTAGAGGGTGGTAAAAGTGTGTGCGCAAGATAGTAATGCAGACATGTAGTATCAGAGTAATGCGGAACATGCTGATGAATCCAGGAATACCACTAGCCGTACCAAGGCAATGCGATGCAAGTCATGAATGATGTCGGCCATACCAAGGCCATGCGATGCGAAATGCAACTCAAGCATATAAATCCTCATCTAAGTCCACATATCAGTACAGCTCAAATCTGGAATATCATCGGGGTCTAGTACACTTTAAACCAGATTGCTGCCCCATCGCGCACAATAAGGTAAGTGGAAGAGACCTCACTACCCGCCTGCCAATATCGGGCTCGGCTCGTCGATAACGGATCCATTCCTTGAGTTGGTTAGACTTAGCCTTGCATTGCCCCCTCCTCTCAGGTGGGTAAGGCCGTACCTCCTTCCAACCAACCATGACACAGTGGAAAGCGCAACCTCCTGGTAATCGGCCATCGGCGCTCATGCACCTACTCGGTCTAGACGTTGGAGCAACCTCTTGGTAAGGGTTTAGGGACTTTCACCCAGGGATATCTATAGCACCCCATGTAGAACAAGATTTCTGGTATCCAATCCTGCCAACCACGATATGCCTGTGGAGGCTACAACCCTGATGTTGCTAGGGCGTATAGTACCATATCACACTATGCGAATGTATAAATCACACTATCCAATCATGCAGCAATCCTGCGCGTATCGTGCGCTCATGTAGGGCAACACCGCCTATCCGGGAGTCCCTAAACAATCTGCCCGAAGGCATATGCTATGATTAGTCACTTATCATATCAAGCATACATATGATGCGTATAATCATGAATCATGGAACTATACTAAACATGTCATAAAGTAGTAAACTATCCTTATAATGCAGATGGGCCTTGACATAGACGGCCTATACATAACCAGCACGGGCCTATAAATGGCGCTAGGGAGAGTCATAATGCGGACATTTAACCAGCACTATACTGCAATGTGGACGTCAAACCAACATTGCTCCCGAGGCATTGCCCGTCGTAAACATCATTACATAAATCATGTTGGGATCACACATTGCAATGGACCTTAAGTACATCCCATTGGGCCTTAAATACATCAAATGGGTCATATCACATGGGCCTTACATTCATCAAATGGGCCGCATTAATGGGCCTCACCAACGGGCCTTATGTACATTGCAATGGGCCATAACCCATGGGCCTTAGAATGCATCAAAATGGGCCTCATAACATGGGCCTTATATATATCAAAGTGGGCCTCATAATATGGGCCTTTCATTCACATCAAAGGGGCCCTCAACAACGGGCCATAATTATGGCAAGGTGGGCCTAATCACTTGGGCCTTATGCATATCAAGGTGGGCCTACTGGTGCCGCACCCAAGTCCGAGAGGGGAACCAGGTGAGGATAAAATCCATACCTCACGATGGGTCCCACCATCAAAATAGATGTACGGCATGTGTAAAACCCATACATCATGGCTGAGATCCACCGTCAATGGGCTGGACGGTGGATGCAGCGCATCCCCAAGGTGGCCCCACCATAAAAAAATAGATGGACGGCTAGAGTAAAACACATGCATTAAGTGGGGCCTACACCCTGCTGACGCACACAGGGAGAGAGAGAGATAGAGAGATGTAGAGAGAGATAGAGAGAGATGTAGAGAGAGAGAGAGCGTCAGAGAGAGAGATGTAGAGAGAGAGATGAAGAGAGAGAGAGCATCGAGAGAGAGAGTGTAGAGAGAGAGAAGAGAGAGAGATGAGAGAGATGAGAGAGCGAGAGAGAGAGAGGGCGTCGAGAGAGAGATGAGAGAGAGAGAGAGCGTCGAGAGAGAGAGATGTAGAGAGAGATGAAGAGAGAGAGAGAGACAGCGTCAGAGAGAGAGATGTAGAGAGAGAGATGAAGAGAGAGAGAGAGCGTTAGAGAGAGAGAGAGATGTAGAGAGAGAGGGTGCCACGTGCCCCTCTCCTTTTCCCTTTTCTTTCTTTCTTTTTTTCTTTCTGACGACGTAACAGAGGTGGGTCCCACGTAGGGCCCACCATATATATTATATATGGAAAAGGTGCAGCGCTCGAGCAGATTTTTTTTACGTCCCATGGGGTCGATCGATGTGGGCCCCACCGTTGATGCTTGGCAACATCTAACCCATTGGCCAGATGCACCATGTCAGCGTGGGCCCAGGTCTCAAAAATCAAGTCAGTTCGTGACTTGTGTGGGCCACACCAGGTACAACAGTTGAGAGGGATACCCTCCATTTAAAACCTTCATAATCTTTTATTGGGCTCACTGAGATGGGGTCCACCAATCCAACCCACCTATTATGGGTGTCCCGCTTGAATGAAGGGTCCGACCAAGTTTCAGCCGCACCAAACCTAAGTGGGCCCCACGCACAGGCCACCCACACAGGGATGGAGTACCAAGACCTCACGTATTGAAACGAGATATCTCCACTCAGTCTGCTCGTTGAGCCACGAATTTGGGCGTCAGGGAGGGCCCACACGGACATGAGTCCCACCGTCTGAGGGCGGTGGACACCAACGTGATGGTGTGGCCCACTAAGAAGGATGGACGACATGGATGGGGTGGGTCCCACGGATCCACCGTCAGTTGGCACTTCACCGTTAGCCACCCTACAGGGATCGAAACCAAGACCTCAAGTGTTGAGACGAGGTATCTTTCACAGTCTGCCAGTTGATCTAGGGATGGGTCCCACCATCCCTGGACGGTGGATGCACCACACGTACAGGATGGTGTGGCCCACCAAAATGGATGGACGGTGTGGATGGGTCCCATGGACCCCACACCCCTGTAGTACACATACGTTAGTACACACACTCCAAGTTAGCACACCTACGCCAGTGCACAACCCCCCTGTTAGTTGACACTTCACTGTTTAGCCACCCCACTGAAGGACGGTGGTATGCCCCATCAAGGTGGGTCCCACATGGCCCACCTGTTTTGGATTAAGCTAATATTTGTGTTTTTCTCATGGCATTTAACACTCTTGGAAACAGTGGGGTCCACCTCAACGGATGGCATGGATAAGATCATGCATCAAGTGGGCCATAAGCAATCATACAAAAAAAAAGAAACAATAGAGAGAGAGAGAGAGAGCTCGGCAAGGATGGAGGGACCCCGCCGCTATGGGCCCCTCTTGCATAAAAATATACATCAAGGTGGGTCCCACATATGTGGACCCTTAATCAAATAAAATGTATGAAAAATAAGGATCTATGATCACTCACCAGCTTATTCTTGGTCCCAAGGCTTCCTTTGCTCCTTTGCTTCGATTCCGACAGAGGAGATGGGGTTTGGATGGTTGAGATGGAAGATGGAAGGGTTGGAAGAGGTGGGCCACACTTGTGGTTTTTGGGAGAGATGGGGAAGGGCTTGGACATGTGAGGCTTCTCTTGCTTGGGAGAGTTTTTACAAATGAGAGAGAGTATGTTGTAAAGGGAGATGGGTGATGGATGTGGTGTGATGGATGTAAGAGCACCTTTTTAACTTTTATGGCCATTTGTGTAAGAAAGGCATGGGTGTGTAAGAGCCTTTTTAACTATGGGGCTTGCTTGGGGAAGGGTGTGAATTGATGTGTACTTAACTTGATGGGATTGATCGATGGTTGATTGATGTGACATCTAGTTGAGATTCTCTTGGGTTTCGTAACGTGCGGCATTTTCCTCGCACCAAACGCTGACCCACATCTCCTGGCCAGAGTATCGCCTCGGCGCGCGAGTCACGACATCGGAACCGCGGCGACGGTGCAGTCGCAATGACACAAGTCTCGGGTTGAGTCCAATCAGATTAACGACGTGTGAATCAAGGTCACGCGCAACGCCGATTAAGGGTCGAAGGTTACCGAAATTCGACTGGAAAGACCGCGGGAACCTATGGAACGGTACGGTCTAGGATACGGGTCTTACACATATGCTATGATTAATCATCCCTCATAACAAGCATACAAATGATGCGCATGGGCATGTATTATGATACTATACTAAGCATATTCTCAATGTGTCCTACTAGACTAAGTACACTAGTATGATTATCAGACATAGCAGGCGATGATCGGCCTTAACCGATATGCTACTTACAAGAGTAGGGGCTGAACGATATGCCTCACTAGTCATATAGAAGTCTATATGGAATGGTCCATGTTAGACTATCATAACCTACTCAAGGTATTAGAATATCATATATCTTAAGGCGGGGTCCCCTGCAAGGGCGGTAGATCTAACCCATGAATCGAGATAAACTTCAACAGTGGATGTATCAAATCTAATAGCACATATTCTTCCATTTACGGCAAGAGGAGATACTTATGACTACACAACAAGGTAGGTTCCAAGGTTTGGGATACTACCAATCATGGTGGGAAGCATTATCATCATTGGGGTTCTAGCAGTTTGGGTTAGCCCTATGGGTGTTACTAATATAATTGGGGGCCCAATAGTTTGGGTTAGCCTACTGGGTTAAGGGTGGACACGAGCTTAACCATGGGCCCTAGGAAAGCTTACAACAGTGGACATTTAACCACCATTGTCCTAAGGTGTGGTCCATTTGGGATCGGAATCGGAATCATAACAGGGCCTCGACCCTCCAATTGTCTTAGAAATGGATGGACAACATGTGCCCATCACTCATACATGGTGGGCTTACATAAGGCGGTGGGGCCCACAGCCTAAAAATGGATAAACGGTGTGTATGTAACACATACATCATGGTGGGCCCCACACATTCCCAATGGGCCTCATAAACAATCACAAAGGGCCTCATCACATGGGCCTAATATGCATCACAATGGGCCTCTCACATAGGCCTAATATTGATCACAATGGGCCTCTCATACGGGCCTAATATACATCACAATGGGCCTCTCACACGGGCCCAATATACATCACAATGGGCCTCTCACACGGGCCCAGTATACATCATAATGGGCTTCTCACACGGGCCCAATATACATCACATCAAGGTGGGACCCACACGTGTGGGTAAAACACTTGTATCATGCAGGTCCCACGTCCTACAGATGGACAGCGTGGATAAAACACTATATATATATATATTATATCTACACCATTCATATATTTTTAGAGATCAATATAGAGCATTACCCCAAAAAAATGAATCACATCGAAAGATCATCTGGACCACACCATAAATAGCAGTGGAGATAATGATTTTCACTGATAAAAAAGTTTCACATTGATCCAGAACTGCTGTGATCCTAAAAGGGTTTCAAGGGTAGACGTTCAATCCCTCTCTGGTACTTGCAGTGTGGTCCACTTAATAGATAGATCTACCTTATTTCTTGTCTCAAGCCTTAAGACAAGCTCATAAAGTGGATGGACGGAGCTATTCCACACGTGCCAGGGATCCCACCGTCCCAAGACGATGAGGATATAACACTTACCTCATGATCCGACCCACAAAACTTGTTGACGTCAATATAGCGATTATATAGCTGGGGTCCCCACCGTCCAGATGGATGGTTGGGATATAACACATACCTCAAGATCAGGCCCACAGAACTTACTGACGTCAATACAGCAGGTATGTAGCTGGTGGGACCCACAGAGTTGCTGATGTCAATACAACAACTACATAGCTGGTGCAAGGTACACCAGCCAATCTGATTCCACATCAGGTGGGTCCCACATGTGGCTCACTAGTTATATAATATATATTTATTATATATATATATATATATTTTGCTAACGTCCAGGCCTTCTAGACAGTAGCTTGTCCGTTGGGTTGGCCGGTCCTTAGGCCCACGACTTGGGTGACCCCACCATATGGACGGTGGAGATAAAACCCATACATCACAGTGGGGTCCACAACAGGGAAAAGGGGGAGGGGAGAGAGAGAGAGAGAGAGAGAGAGAGAGAGAGAGAGAGAGAGAGAGAGAGATGCGATGGAGGGCTCCGCCGCTATGAGCCCTCTCTTTCATACAAAACATACATCGAGTGGGTCTCAATACATGTGGGCTCACTAATCAAAATGAAGGTCTAGATGACCTTTTCACACTAGAAAAATAAACATCATGATGGGGTCCATGGAGAATAGCCCCATCACAGGATGAACATATGAATCATGGTGGGCCATCGGCCACACCTAGGTGCCAAAGTGAGATCCATACCATCGATCAGTAGGCCCCACTTGGCCCATCATCAAAATATAAATCTATTACAAAATACCCACCGATTCCACTTCTTCTTTGTTCTATGGCTTCCTTAGCTCCTTGGCTTTTTCTTTGATGGAGGATGATGAAGATTAAAGGGTTGGATGGTGAGATTTGGTGGTAGGAAGTGGGCCTTGATTGTAGATTCTTTCTCTTTTCTCTCCTTAGTCTTTTTCTCTCTTGGTTGCTAAAAAAAATGATAGAGAGTGGAATGAGATGGAGTGAAGGATGGGAGATGAAAGGAGAGAGGGATGGGTGTGTAAGAAGAATGATATGAGAGGTGTGGGTTGTGTTGACTTTGGGTGAGAGAGAAATGGGTGTCATGCCTTGTTGGTTGGAGAGGGATGGGCTAGGTATGGGTTGTGATGGGATGCGTACTTAATTGATTGATGTGATGGATTGGGTAGAGATTCTCTCAGGATTCGCAATGCCCGACGTTTCCTGGAAATGAATGTAGGCCCACAACTCCGGGCTTGGGTATCGCATCGATGTGCAAGTCGTGGCGTTGGAACCACGACGACGAGCGGTCGCAATGGTACAAGTCTCGGGTCGAGTCGACTCAGATCTATGGGATGTGACTTAGGGTCGCGCGCAAATGCCGATTACAGGTCACAGGTCGCTGGAATTCGACGGGGAGGATCGCGGAAGTCTAAGAAATGGTACAGACTAGGATATGGGCCTTACATAAACTATTCCAAATGGACGTAAAGAGTGCATTTCTGAATGGTGTACTTGAGGAAGAAGTGTATGTCGAACAACCTAAGGGATTTATTGATCCCAAACATCCTCACCAAGTATACGGATTGAGGAAAGAACTTTATGGTCTCAAACAAGCTCCTTGTGCATGGTATGAACAATTAACGCAATTTTTTTATTGATCATAAATTTGCTAGGGGGAGTGTTGATAAAACTCTTTTTGTTCAAAAAGAACAGAAATGCCTTACTCATTGCCTAGATTTATGTGGATGATATTGTATTTAGTTCCACATGTGAGAAATGGCTCATGAGTTCGCTCACTTGATGCAATCAGAATTTGAGATGAGCATGGTGGGAGAACTAAACTTTTTTTTTTTGAGATTGCAAGCAAAACAATTCGAAAATGGAATTTTCATTACCCAGGCCAAGTACGTAAAAGAATTGGTAAAACAATTTGGTCTTGAGTTTGTCCGCACACATCACACACCCATGAGCACCACACTAAAATTATATAAAGATATAACTGAAAAAAAGTGTGGACCAACACTTGTATCGTAGCATAAGCGGGAGCCTACTTTATCTCACAGTGAGCCAACTGGATATATCATTTAGTGTAGGGGCTTGCACTAGGTTTCAGGCCGATCCGAAAGAATCACATTTAACTTTTGTGAAAAGAATATGAGATATATATGTGGCTGGGACTACAGATTTTGGCCTCTGCTACCTGTTTGACACATCAACTACCATTGCTGGGTATTTAGACACTGAATGGGCTGGAAATTTGAATGATAAAAAATTGACCAGTGACAAATGTTTTTATATTGGGAATTGCTTAGTGTCTTGGCACAGTAAAAAGAAAAATTCCATTTCTTTACCAACCGCTAATGCCGAATGTATTACTCCAGATAGTTGTTGTGTCCAGCTTCTGTGGATGAAGCAAATGTTGATGGATTACAAAATTGATCAAAACACAATGACACTATTTTGTGATAATACCAGTGCCATAAATATTTCTAAGAATTTAGTGCCACATTCAAGAACAAAGCACATAGATATACATCATCATTTTATCAGAGAACTTGTTGAAGAACATGTTATATTGCTGGACTATGTGCCCACAGAAAAACAACTTGCCAATCTACTAACAAAAACCTTGGACGCTAGTAGATTCAGAGATCTCTAAAAGTCCATTGGAGTATGTGCAATATATGTAATTATCGATTTGAATGGATTTAATGTCATACATGAGGAATTATAACATCATTAAACAATTTTTGCGTACAAATTTGTTTGCTTTATTTTTGGTAGTTATTTTTATTTTTGTTTCCTTAATTGAGTGAATAAATTTTAGTATTAAAGATCAGTATTTGTGTACATCTCATCTTCGGAGTCGAAGCATGCAAAAATGGATGTTAATTAACTATCTATCTGGCTTCTACGGGACCTTTGATGGGACCCTCGATGCATCGAACCACTTACTTAGATGACATCGAAGAAGGTTCGATGACATCAAAGTTTAAACTTCAATGCCATCAAAGTATTGATGAGATCGATATAAGGGTGCGCGCGCGACTGTCTCTTTCACTTTCGATTTTCATTTTGGACTCTTCCGCGCTGCCCCTTCGCCTTCCAAGCCTCTCATTCTCCTCCATCTCAGTGAGTTGGTGAAGAAATCACTTCGGATCTTAGGTTTCTTGGTCATTTTTTCGGTGGATCGGGAGTTAACTCCATTTGGTGTGGTCATGAGGACTAGGATAGGCATTACAAAGCTTGGATTATTGAGTACTAGTTAGGTGGTGTAAGACCCGTATCCTAGTTCGTACTGTTCCGATGAATCCTGCGATCCTTTCCGTCAAAGTCCGGCAATCCGCGACTGATAATCGACATTGCGCACGACCGTATGTCATTTTCTTTAAATTCAAGTCGATTTAATCCGAGACCTGTATCGTTGCGACCGCACCGTCGCCGCGGTTCTAACGCCGCGACTCACGCACCGATCCGATACCCTGACTAGAAGATGTGAGCTGACGTTTATTTTGAAGAAACGCCGCGCTTTTACGATCCCGAGAGAATCTCTACAATACGTCAAATCAATCCCATCAATCAAATCAATCCCATCAATCAATCAATCACATCAATCAATCAATGTCAAGTACACATCACCTTTCTCCACAAGTAAAGCAACCCATGCTTTTTCTCACCAAAGTCAAACCACCTCTCACTTCACCCATCCCTCACCTCACATCACTCACCCATCACACCCATCACCTCTCCTTATCTCCCTCTATCTCCCTCCCTCTTTTCTCTACACTATTTTCCAAGCAAGGAAAAACCCCACGTTGGGAGCTCTCCCATGAGAGAAGACAAGCAAAAGTGAGTCCCACCTTTCCCTTCCTAAAACCTCTCATCCTAGCCATCCATTTCCCATCTCCACCGTCAAAGAGGAGCACAAGAAGGTTGGCGTTCCAACGGACCGAAGAAGATCGACGGTGGGTGCTTGATTAGGATAGATTTCATGTTTTTATGATGGGCCAAGTGAGGCCTACCGATCAATGGTATGGATCTCACTTGGGACCCTATGATGTGGCTAATGGCCCACTTGGATTACCTTTTTATGTATGATGGAATGCAAGGGAGGGCCCATAGTGTCGGGGTCCCTCCATCACACGTGTGTCCCACTCTCTCTCTTCCTCTCTCTCTCTCTTTTTCTTTTCTTGTGATGTTATGTTTGTATGGCCACTTCGATGGACCCCACTATGGTGCATGTATTGGAATCCAAACCATCTAAAGGTGGGGCCCACTTTACATACGTATGGTGACCACACCACCTCACCATGTGGTGGCCCATCTACAAAGGGCCCACCCTAAAGGCACTGGATGCCCAAACAAAAAGAGTCCAGGACTCTCTCACGTAAAGGGAAAACACAAATATGACTTGATTTTTACAAGCCATTGGGTGACCCACTTGTATAGGACCCACCTTGATGTTTGCATTCAATCCAAGCCGTCCACCATTTTTCCCAGACCATTTTAGGCGTTGAGCCGAAATGGGAAGTCAATCCAACTTTCGGGTGGCCATGCCCTTGAAAACAATGATGTTCACCGTTTAAAGTCACCTAAATCTCCCTACACGCCGAAAAGTACCCTAAATTGGTCTTGATGGATGCCGGCCGGCGAGTGGAAGTGTGGTTGGGGTAGATTTGGCGAAGCGGACCCCACACGTGAAAAACCCTGGATTTTGGGTTGTTTCAAAAAAAAAAAAAAAAGAAAGGCAAGAGGCGGCGCCGCCGACACAAGAGTTGTAACGCCTGCGTCGCGCGTGGAACGGAAGGCACGTTCCCACGGCCATGCAGCCGTGGGCCCCACCTCGATGTTTATTTATCATCCAACTGTTCATATGGCGGGCCACCCCTTAAGTGGGCCCCCATCAAGTTTCACCACATCCATGGCTCAGTAGCCCACACCACAAGAAACAACAAAGTGATTGAATTCTACCATTGAAACTCTTTTGGGCCCATTTGGAAGCAATCCGATATTTGTTTCTCCCATTTGTCCGGGCCCGTCCTCGACCTTCCGAACGGGTTAGATGGAAAGTGGCGTTGCGGTGGGCCCCACGTGGGACCCACCATCGGATGTATGTGTCTTACATCCACCGTCTGAGGACGGTGGAATCCACCTTAATGTATGCATTTTATTCACGCCGTCCCGAGGCGCCGGACGGCCGCACGCCCACCTCTCGATGTGTTGGTCCACACCGTCCAGTAAGTCTGGACGGTGGGCCACCCTTTCCCCGATGTTTGTGTTTCATCCATGCCGTCCATCTATTTTGGGGCCCACGTTTGGGTGAGGGCTTGTTTGGCCTCACCATGCATTGTACCTTTTTCTATATATGTATATAGTGGTGGGCTATTTTGGGGCCCACCCATGATGCGTGTGTTACATCCAAACCATCCACCATTTGGCAAGCATGTCTTAAGGTTTGAGGCTAAAAATGAGATAGATTTATAGTTCAAGTGGAACCCACCTTGATGTATCTTTGGCCCATGTGTTTAGGCTCATTCAATGTAGTTGTGGCCCATGTTACAAGGCCCATTGTGATGTATTCAAAGGCCCATGGGATATGGCCCATTGCAATGTACATAAGGCCCCTTTGATGTGGCCCACTTGATTTATAAAATGCCCATATGATGCGGCCCATTTGATGAATGTAAGGCCCATGGGTCGAGGCCCAACAGGATGTCCTTAGGGTCCATTGCAATGAGGGATTTCTCCATAGTATGTGTAATGATGTTTGATGACAGGTTATGCCTTGGGGACAATGTTGGTTTGACGTCCACATTGTACGAGTAATGTTGGTTAAATGTCCGCATTACGACTCTCCCTAGACCCACTGGTAGGCTCATACTTGTTGTGTGTAGGCCATCTAGGCCCATCTGCATTGTAAGGATAGTTCATCATCTTATAGCATGCTTAGTGTAATTCCATGATTCATACCCATACGCATCATTTGTATGCTTGATATGAGGAATGTTTGATCATAGCATAAGCCGTTGGGCTGAGACATTTACACGACTCCTTATGAGACGGAGTGCCCCACATGATCGCATAGTACGCGTGAGATTTCTGCATGATTGTACGGTGTGACTCATGCATCTCGCATATGTGTGACTTGATCACTTTGCACGCCCTAGCGACATCGGGGCCGTGGCCTCCATGACACATATCGTGGATGGTCACATCGGATCTTAAATACCTTGTTCCGTAAAGACCTTGTGGGCACTTAGGATGTCCTTGGGTGAAAGTCCCGAACCTTTTGGTACTTGGGAGTTGCTCCAACGTCTGGGCCGAGTGGATACACGAGCGCCCGAGTGCCGAATACCCGTGAGTCGCGTCTCCCACAAGGGGTGTGGCCTTATCCGCTTAAGTGAGGGGGCTATAAGCTGGCTTTGACCATCGACGAGCCGGGTCGGACTACCGGTCGGGCGGATAGTGTGGTCTCTTCCACTTGCTTGACCGTGCGGCTAGGGAGGAGGTAGTCGGTGTGAGGTGTATTAGACCCAGGTGATATCCAGAGAGAATCTTGATATGTGTACTTGTTGAGTCTTGGCACGCTGCACTTTTGCATCTCGCATATGACATTTGGCTACATAGGCCTCGCATCGCATGGCCTTGGTATGGCCGAGAAGCATTCATGCCTTGCATTGCATAGCTTTAGTACGGTGATAGTATTCATGGACTTATCGCATACTTCCGCATTACTCGATATGTACACTTGGCGTTTGCCTTGTACACACTTACACCCACCCTCTAAGCTTTGTCTTATGCCGACCGTTATGCAGGCGTTGGGCAATGACAGTAGCAAGCGGAGAGTGTACCGGACTATTTTGGAGCTTTTGATCACCCCTGTATTTCCCTTCTCTCGCATTGTACTTAAAGGTTTTTGATATAGTGGATATGTGGTGATGTTGTTTTGTGACTTGGTTATGCTTTTGGTTATGTTCCATTACATTACAAAAAAAAAAATTTCATACTTGAAAATCCTCCTTGTAGGATCCCAGGATCGAATGGGCGTATGGGCGCCGAGCCGAGAATGGGATACTACTGAGAGAAATCTCAGGCACGGATTCGGCGATTAATTTTGTGAGCCGGTTTTCCGAGTTTGGGGCGTGACAGGTGGTCACTTAGTACTTAAGCACCTGTGAGAAGATTATGGTGATCCAGCTGGTCCCACGCCTCTGATTCTTTTGATCGTGATGTTTGGTATTTGATTGATATAAGGCAAGTTATTTGGATAGATTTATGTGCCTATCCCACAATGTGATTGAGTGAGAGATGTTGGACAATCATTTGCTTCTATTTTGTTAAATCTTTCATTTTTTTTGTCAATATTATCAGTTCTTGTGCATTTTCTGTCATATCCTTCGATTTCTTGTCTGAATCCTCACTGATTCACCATGCCAAAGGTCAAGTTTAAGTAATCGAACATGGGGAGCCTTCTCAACCTAAACGGGTTAAGAAACTTTCCTCACGAGAGGTTGACCAACCAAGGCGACAAACCCCTTGCATTCACCGCCCCAATCCACACGGAGTGAGGTTCCACAACCTTCTCTACGATGTCCAACAAACACACTACTTAATAAGTACAAGGGACACAATGTGATTTTAGAGAGTACGGATCTAGCTTGTGTGGAGCCATATGGGATCGATACGATGCTAGTAGCAATAGGGTGGGAAAATGTTTTGAAATTTGGCAGGATGACATAGTCTAATAAAGTTTATGAGTTTCTATCACATTGTCGGAACCCTCAAATTGATCCTCTGTCCATAGAAGTTGAGGTAGGACAATCTGTTGTAAAAGTCACTTCGGGTCGCATTACGAACCTTCTTGGAGTATCTCTGTCTAGTGGAGGGCTGCCTGGCCACAACTTGGCTTCTCCCACTGTTTAGTCCAAAATGACAAAATTTCTTTGTAATGGGAGAGACGAGCCTTGGGTTCAAGACAATGCCCTGCATTCCTCACACATGATGAGTCCATATCATGTCCTCCATTCCATTTTTTGACCAATGTCTATCCATGTGATAAAAATAGGGTGGATCTCACCCCTTTTATGGTAGACATCATATACAGTGTCACCTCTAGGATCCACCTTTGTCTCCCATCCATTATCCTCTATTAAATTGCTCTATTGATTAGGGGAGTCGATAGAATTATCTTCCTTTTGGTCATCTCATTTTTCAACTTGCACATGAGTACAACTTTCTGCCTACCTCGATGCACCCGCACTGGCGCCTGGATTACACAAGATAACATTAAAAAGATGGAACTGAAGCCTCTTTCTCCTACGAATGATGCAAAAGATGCAACCACTATAGAGGTGGCATAGACCAGTGATGGATCGACTCACAGGCCGAGCCGTCGATTCAGCCCACATTGGACTCAGTGGTGACTCGCCGATATATGCGACAATAGGATTTCCTCGATCTCATCATCGCGGAGTAGATCCAACAGGGGGAGAGCCTGTCTTGTATGGTACAAATGATCCAGACACTGCAGTACACTATCCAGGACCTAGTTGCCCATGTGACTTGCCATCGCGACGATGTTTTTCCTACAGGGCTTGGTCTAGATAGTTAGTTATCATTAGTTTAGGGCATGCTCTGTGTCGGTCTGACCATCTCGGTCATGGGTATCCTTTTGGATGCACCGAGATGGGATTGCATGTATTGGACAACATAATTATATTTCTTTACATGTATGGATGTTGTGGTTGTTGCGTTATTTATAAACATTTTAAATATTTTGTATTGGCCCTCTTTGGCCATCATTTTGGATGATATTATCATAGTTATTGATGCTTTCTCATAATTGGTGTTTATGCTTATTGTCTCTTCATTCTTTATGCTTTATCATGATTATATTTTCAACTTTCGGTGATCATTTATATTTTAACTAACATCCTTTACCAATCACTGACAAAAAAGGGGAGAAACATGCTCCCACCATATGTTTCGCATTATCTTTCTGGAAACAATGGTGTTTTAGGAAGTTAGTGGGAGCATCAAGGAAGTCAAGTCTGTCATGTCTTTGTTTGGTTATAAATCAATGTAATTTTATTTCAAAGACATGTAAATCAAGTTGTACATCGAGTTGTATAGAGTTTGTTAGGTTTTGTCATGTAATTGACAAAGGGGGAGATTGAGTGCCTTATTTCGTTAATTAGTGTGAATTAAGAATCTTAGAGTTAAGTGAGCCCTAAGAAGATCAAAGATTGAAGATTTAAAGGGTTGACGTCTTCTAATTTAAGACAAGGTAAGAAAGCCTTAAGTCATAAAACCCCTCAAAAGGGTTGACTTGACCAAAATCATCTAGGAAAGACTAGCTTTAAATATGCTAAAATTCTATGAGGGTTGATGTCTTAGTAAAAGTTAAACTTTGAAAATTAGACATTTTCGATGGCATCGAAGGGCCATCGAACAGCTCGATGGGATTGAACCAGGAGGTCTAATTGTCCAGTAAGAAATTAAGTATTTTCAGGATTTTTATGATGATATCGAAGCCAATTCGATGACATCAAAGACCTCTTTAATGGCATCAAACATAGTTTCGATGACATCGAAAAGGAGCACAATTTGCCCAACAAGCAAACAAGGAAAATTTGAATTTTTGTGATGGCATTGAAGCCTGTTCAATGGCATCGAAACTTAAACTTCGATGACATCGAACTTAGCTTCGATGTCATTGAAGAAGTGCCCAAACTTTCTAGAAAGAAATCACATAAATTCTGGATTTTTGTGATGGCATCAAACCATCCTCGATGACATTGAAGAAACCTTCGATAACATCGAAGGTCATTTCGATGACATCAAAATTGGAGCCCAAATTGTCCAACAACCTCAGGTCATAGATTCGAATTTTTAAGATGTCATCGAGCCAGCCTTTAATGGCATCAAAGGACCCCTTTGATGGCATTGAAGGACCGTTTCGATGACATGGAAGGTCACTCGAAGGCATGCACAAAATATCAGAACTGCCCAGTAACCAACTTGAATATTTTGCTGAATTTAGTGATGACATCGAAGGTCACTTTGATGGCATTCAAGACCCTTCAATGACATCGAAACTGAAAGTTTTCTGCCTATTGAAAATCTATTCTATATATTTTTGTGAGGTGTTTCTTAGCAACTGGATGAGTTATTGAGAGAGCTTTGTAAGAGTTAATACCTAGAGTTTATATCCATTTTCTCAATCTCTCTTTCCTCATAGAGTTTATCATTTAATCATTGTTTTAAAGGCAATCATTGGCATATTCAAAGCTTGGAGTCAATAATGAACTTCAGTACTCATTGATGCTCTAACAACCACTTTTATTGGTAAATCCGTAAGCTAGCAAACATTGAGTGCTCAACCATGGGGATCCTTACTAGTTCTTAAAGACCCATTAATACCTAGTTAGGATTCACCAAACCCTTGATAGATCAACCTCAACATCTATAAGGAAGCATCATCCCATGGTTGTGGTACAAGGGAGCTGAAGTTTCTTCATCATCCAAAAAGATCTTCATCAAGTGCTTAATGGGGCTCACTTACTTCTAGGTAAGTACTGAGAGTCCATTTGTGTCTAGAAACCATTCCTTGTGTAGGATTGGATTTCAGAGTTTGAAATTTCAAACTTGATAAGTCCTTATGTAGTCCTCTGACATGATATTACGTTTTATTATACTTGTGTAGAACTTATCAAGTTCTTGTGTAGGACTTCATAAGACCTTTTATAGGCCATCGATTGATGGAAAACGTTAAGCTTGTGTAGGTTGTGAAGGTTTATGATGAACTTCATTTAAAACCATCTGAATAGTAACATCCAACATACTCTAGGAGAGAGTGGGTCATCCAGGATTGGAGTAAGCAAATTGCCGAACCACTATACATCGTGTGTGTTTCGACAAGAAACAAATGCATCAATTTGGGAGAATTATTTTACTCAACAATAACGAAGGAAGAGTGAAGAGAACAATCACTACATTTTATTTATTTTGAATTCGATTACATCCTTTCTCTCCTTTGATTCCAAAGTAAAGTTATTTACATAATATAATACAAATATCAAATGTTCTAATTATTAATTTCTGCAGTATTTCAGATCATATCATGATCTTTAGTATGGAGATGTTGTTGTGCTGGAATAATATTCATCTTGATTGATTCCATGCTTTTGAGATGCTTTAATCCTTCAACCCAAATTAGGATTCTCTTAATCATTTCAGGATGAATAATCATCACTTGAGCTAACTGTTCGCACAGTGGACCCATTGTGTGAACATGGTTATTGTGCGCATCCATTGTACAAACCACTTCCATTGTGCGGATCACTTCTATTGTGTGGACCACTTCCATTATGCAGTGCTTTTTGTTGTGCAGATCACTTGTTGTGTGCCACACAACAGGTACTTCTAATACCTGGATTCCTCTAAATTCTGAACTTTTCTCTGCTGCTCTGGTGCCATTCGAATGAATGAACTATAGGGATCAGTAGGGTACTTATAGCCTTCCGCACGTGTGGGCTCTTCACAAAAGATTGATTGTGTGCATATACTTATTGTGCGGATATACCTATTGTGCGCCGCACAATTCTATCTTCAATCATCTTCTGTTGTGCGCCGCACAACAATACCTCTGAGGTAACTCCTATTGTGCGCTGCACAACTAAATGATGCAAAATTCTTTCTTCTTCAGGAATCCCCTTTCTTCTTCTGATCAATTTTTATGCCTCAACAGATGCCCCCTTGGTCCTACATTTTTGCCTTTTCTGTCTTCAAAGTAAAAAATGTAGGATCAATCTTGACAAATTTTACTTTATCCCTCCTTGCGCACAACCATCCCAACGCACAATGAATCTCTATGCACAACCTAAGCCCAGGAGCTCTATATAAATAGAACTTGGCTTCATTTCGCTCATTCAAAATTCTCGTCTAGTCCTTTCTGTGCACTATTTTTCTTTCACAGAACGCCTCCTTATGCACAACACACCTCTGCGTACAATGGAACTCTACGCACAAGCAATTCTAGCGCACAACGAAACTTTGCACACAACTAATTCTAGCGCACAACGGATCTCTGCGCACAATAAGTTCCGCACAATCAGGACTTCTCTTCTAAAATTTTCTAAGTGTTCAGACTTTACTGAATTTTCTGTCTCTTCAATGACTCATTCTAAAAGACCACATGCTTCCCTTAACGAATATACTGCTAAATCCTCGAATCCTCCACCATCAGAAGACCGTGCTTAGAAAAGAACTAGATCAACTAAAAATTACTATTCTTTCTTCAAGGTACCAAATCCACCAATTATCAACTTTGCTGATCGAATCCAACGTCATGCTGACCCCATTCGCCATGCCGTATTAATGAGGGAACTGGAGGGACCGCCAACAGAGGGTCATGAATCTGACTGGGAGAACTGGTTGAAGTCTGCTGCTAACTTCTGAACTGACAATTCTCACCTTGCTCTTGCCGAATCTTCCCCTCCCCCCTCCATTTCGAAGAGCAAGTAGCAAAAAAGTAAAGATGAAATTTTTCAGGAGAATGTAAGAGATCATAATAAGAGACACTATCAGAACGTCTGGGATATGATCACATCTCAGGCAGATGTAATCGAATTCAAAAATCCTTATAAGGATAAGACTGTCATCATCCCCTTGAATCTTCAACGTCATCTTTCTATGATTCAAAGCAAACCTTTCGATCATATGATGCAAAATCAGTTATTATACGTAGCGAATTGGGTCATAAAAGAACTGAAGATTTTGGAATGTTATCTCACAGAGAAAGGATTGGTACAAAAGACTGGAAAAATATCATACATGCGCTTCCTTACTCCGTGCTATAATCCTCATCTTTGTATCTCAGTCATTACTTTGAGATTGTTCAGTAGCGCTTTCATGATCGAGACTCTCTGTGGGGTAAAGAAGAGTTCAAAACACATGGTCTCCTGTCTTATCATCAATTTTACAGCTCATGGGTCAAATCCATCCTTCAAAAATACAAATGCGTCCTTATCACAATGAATTTATATATCACCATAGAAGCTACTTCCAACTTCTTTCATAAAGATACCATGATTTATAAAGGATTTTCGAAATACTGGTCTTCTGCAATAAACTCCTTCCACCTACCGATCCGTGAAGTAAGCATTACTTTATGGGATCTTCACCGAATGGCTGGTCTTCTCGCTACAGGCTCTTTTCTCGATGAATTATTCCTACTAATGCGGAATTCGCTTATCTCGCTCCTGGAAGAAATCCTCACATCTCCGCCTCTACTATTGAACTTTTTAGAGAGATGTTGCATTTTCCAGATCTTCACAAAATATCTCCACTTCAGTGGCTTGCACATTTTACGAGATATCTGCAGTATATGATTTTGATATTCCTTCCCCTTTCCTTCTCCCTTTTTCTTTCTTCTCTCTTCTTTTTACACACATATACATGTTTTCTCATACTCTTCTCTTTCTTCATAGGTTTTTTGGTAGCCATTCTCCAGAGTTGGAATCTGCTCGACAAAGGATAAGAGGTCCTGCTATTTTTAGTCCTGAAACTGAACTAGCCGCTTTTCCCACATATTGACTAAGTTTAGTCGTCCTGCAAAGTTCCAAATAGTCAGATTCCATTTGTCCCACTTTATTTGTTGCTGTGGGAGCTATGGCAGAGGGCAAGAAGAAGAATTCTCTAGCTCCCCTTGTTTTATGTTCCCTGTATAGAGCTTTTAGAAACATTGCCACACATTGCTCAAGCTCGGTAATCAGAGCTACGTCTTCATTCACTCCATGGCATTACTTTTTTAGCTGGTTAGGAATATATTTCTCATAGACATACAACGATCCTGAGAAGGCCTATGTCAATCCTGAGCGTCCTCCTCTATACTATTATCTTAAGCGAAAAATGGTGAAGAAAGGATATGAATGGATTGTTAATAAAATTGAGAGCATGGAGTCTATCAACTTCTTTCCATTCTGTCTAACTCATCAAGCTAAATATAGGGAAGTTGATGACAATAATGACCTGGAACCCATTGAAAGAACTTTTATGATTTGTATCAGGTCTTGCAGTCTACCTCTTCGAGAAGGAGTTGAATTTTAGAGAGAGCCCTACTACCCCAGTAGGTTTGCAAGACAATTTGGTTATGAGCAAACGGTGCCCCAGGCAGGAGAAGAAGTTACCCGTATAATGCAGAACTATGGAGTCGGTCCATACAACTGGGCCTTGATATGGAAGCAGCTCCTAGTCAAAAATTTTGGTTCTCGCTTTGTTCTTCCTGGCTTCAATCATCAAGTGCAAGCTTCTTATGCTTGGATGCGTTGGTGGTCACATTAGTATTACTTGGTACACAATTGTCTTCCAGTCGACCATCCTATCTGGATTTCTCCTCCTAGATTGAGGAATTACAGACCGAAGCAAGGAATAGGCTACTTTATCGAGAAAGATCATACTGCAACTCTTAGCCAACTTTGTCGGAGAATTTCTACAGAAGAGCCCATCAGGGAAATAAAGCTACCCAATACACTAGAAGGATGGATGGCCTTTAGATCTCCCTTAAATCTCATAAAGCGAGCAAAAAGACAAACCACTCCTGTCGACGAATTTGAGACTCCTGGCGCTATTCTTTCTTCCCCTACTCAAGAAGCAAAGGGTCAAATTGTAGTTGCGGCTTCTCCTACTATGGATCGAGGTACGACTGTAATTTCTCCTACTACAGGTCAGACTGTAGTTACAACTTCTCCTATGACTCGTTCACGAGCCAAATCTTTGTCTCCTCAGGCTCAAGCTTCACAAATTCCTCCTACTGATGATGTTCACCTTTTTCCTATTAAAGTCGGCCCTTCTCCTAAAGGCAAACAAGTGGTTTTCGAAGAAAGTTCATCAGAATATTCAACAAAGATCAAAACCTCTAGCACCTCTTCTTCTACAAGTTTAACTAATGTGGGAAATGTTTTAGCAGATGACAATCAAGAAGAGGATGTAGAAGTGGATGTTGGTGAAGAAGGTGAGGTCAGGACTGATGTTCCATCCATTGAAATTTAGCCAGATCATCAAGATATTTCTTCTCCAGTCAGGGAGCTTCTCTTGAAGAGGAACAACTTGATTATGGGGGTTCTACCTGTTCTCTAATCGCGAACATCATTATTTCTTTCAATGCTTCATACTCTCCATGTATTGTAGAAACTACTAATATGATTGAGCAAGGTCCTGCTGCCCTTTCGGCTATAGCTGAAGTTTCTACATCTAGAGAGGCAGACATTCCTCTACCTGATACTCACATAGAACCAGAGACAATATTTTCTCCTTAGAGTATAGAAGTGAATCAGGATGCTACACAGGTCCCGCCAGTTGCTTATATAATCATTGATGTTCCTATTCATGTTGAGAAAGTTTCCACTGCACGTCCTTCTCCTATTTAACCAGTTGCTCGGAGTTTGGAATTTCTTTATGATCCTATTGATATCCCAACTCCAACTACCTTGGATTCGAGCACTGGAGTCTGTGAACTTTCTCTTAATGTTGTGATTGTTGCTGCAGACATTCCTGTGTCTTTCGGAGCAGGAGTATCTTTTATAACAACCACTTCCCAAATTTCCCCCAGAGAGGGTACAATTTTTTTTTTACTCTTCCTCCTTTCATATATTCAACTTTTGACATTTCTAATCATGTCATTCCTTTTCCTTTTTAGCTAAGATTGTGCCAACTTCAAGTGGATCTGCAGGTTCTAATTCTGTAGCCATGATTTTCAATAAAATTTCTTTGAAAAAAGTATCACCTCTTATGCTTGTGTTTTTCAAGAATGCTATTTCTGTCATTATAAGTTCTTTTAAATATCCAGCGCAATGACCTTTCTTAGATAGTGCCTTAGCTGTTGTTGATCATTCGGTGAGGCTAGCCCATATCAATGTTCTTCCTTTGCACAACTCTTTATCGCAATTCTATGATTCTATAAATAATTTGGAATCGGCACGAAGTGTAGTTATTGCCCCAAATATTTTGGATCGTCAAAGAGAATTGATGTCCCTCAAGGAGAAGATTTCCCGAACTGATGACCTCATATCTGGTTACGATGTTGAACATCAATCTCTTCACGATAGGTTGAAGGCCTTTAATAAGAATAAGATAATCATTGATAATTAGATTGCCTTTCTACAGAAAGAGATTGTGTTGCTTGAAGTCAAGAGACAAGAAGAGGAATCAAATATCCGCTAGATTAAGGAAGAAATTGAAGTTAATGTCCGTATTGCTGATATTGAAAGACCTGAGCAAATAAAGAACAAAGAAGTTGTTGCTTTCTTGGAACAAGAACTGGCCAATGTTCCTGATCAAGCCAAGATTATTCTCGAGGCTGAACAAATTAATACTACGGCATGAGTTCAGTTGAATGAAGATTTACAAAGATACATAACAACATTAGGCATGTCAGAAGATTTGTAGAAAATTTTCTTTTGCATGTAACCCTTTTTGCCTTGTAAAGTTCATGAATGAATTCTGATATTTTGCTTGAAGCAAGTATATTTTCAGAAAATTTATCAGGATAATTAATTTTGAACACATGCTTATACAATATTGCCTCTGTTAATTCACATAGTCATGCTTTAATCTATCATGTAATATATCATGATTGTTAGTACAGTGTCCCCTATGTGGTATTTACTTTAATGGGTAGGGCTAATTTTGGTTTAAAGTTAGTTTGACACACAGTTTAAGCTCTTGAATAGTAGAGCAATCACAGTTTTCTAGACTCATAAGTAGTTGGAATCGGGTCTCACGTGAATGGCCTCTGTAACTCTTTAGAGTTCACTGGACTTATCACAACCGGAGAGTTCACAAACCGTGGTCTATTGGAGGGGCCCAATGAAGCTACCAGGCAGTGAACTTAGTGGGTTTTACGCACAGGGTTGGCCACATTAACTCTTTAGAGTTCATGGGGTGCGTAAGGTTACCTTTAGGTACCAAGGTTAAAAATCCATCCTCATGAGTTACTACTGAAATCAAGCCAGAAATCTGGGGGGTCTTATGCATGGTTGGCCTATCTATGGACAAGCTAAAGAGCGCACATCGTGGCCTGCTTTTTTTCGCCTAAAAGGTCGGACCCATTCACAAGGGGGCATTTTCTCTCACCATCCCTCATGATGCTGTCGGAAGCTATAAAGACGGAATATGTCTCACGCGTAATTAGCCCCCTTCTACTCTTGGACGTTTATGGCTTTTGGTAGTGATTTACTTCATTCGCTGCCCGCATGGGTCTAAGTATTATGATAGCCTTTGCGGGACTTTTAAGGCCACTGGCTTCTCACTGCTGCCCGCATAATTTTATATATTGCTGATGATGGTAGGTCTTATGCGTAGTTGGCTATATATAAGCTTGACTATGCCACCGTAAATGATGAATTGCTATTGATGTCATAGAATTTATGTGTGGTTGGCCATATAGGCTTGTTCCACTACAATGAATGGTAAATCGATAAGTGATATATTGCCGCTACTGATGATGTTTTGATAATGTTCATGATTAAAATAGTGTATTAGCTTGGTGATGATAATAATTTCGATAGGATGACTTTTGTGTCCACGATTAATGATGACAGCCATGATTGCTAATTTGGTGATGATCATCGATGCTTGACAATAATTGATGATAATATCATTTTTGATGTATTTGATCATGTCATACTTGAGAATTTCCTTTTGCTTAAGAATTTACCTTTTATTCATTCATATACGGAAGAATACATGACATTGCCTTTTGAGGCTGTTTCATCGTTTTGCTTATTCTTGCCCCCTTTTGATATAGAAGGATTATACTGATTATCTTCTAGATCAAAACTGCATCTATACTCATGGATGATATATTTTGATGAAGTGAGCGTTGACTGGTATGCTAACACCTTGTCCATCTTGGTCCACAACCCTATACGCTCCATTGGAATATACTTCGGTTATTATGTACGGACCATCCCACTTAGGGTTAATGTCATGCCCCAAACTCAGAAATCGGATTCACAGGAATCCCGATCGTCGAATCTGGTGCCGACAGCCTCCTTAGTATCCCATTCTCGGCTCCTAGCATCCATACGCCAGATTCCGATCTTGGGATCCTACAAGGAGGATTTTTTATTTTTTTTTTTTTTTATATTTAACTTGTAATAAGCATAACCACAAGATTACCCGATTCACAAAGGCAACATCATCATCACATATCCACTAATACAATCATTTGAGTACAATGCTGAAAGGGAAATACATAAATAAAAAATCAAGCTCCAGAAGACCGCTGCATGCTCCAAGCTCAACACTGCTGTAACCTAATGCCACCTGCACGCATCTATCGTGCATAAGCTTATAGAAAGCTTAGTGGGTGGTGAAAGTGTGTGCACAAGGTAAGTGCCAAGAATGTAATACAATGCCATAAATCATATAACATCGGTAATACAGGCAAAATCATGAATCATACGATATCAGAGTAAGCGAAAATACTGGCAATCTATAAATCCATGAATGCTATCAGCCGTACCAAGGCTATGCGATGCAAAAATATAATAACCACTATACTGAGGAAACAATATAAATCAGCTATGCAATGCGAAGACAGTAAGCCAAATACTATGTGTTGAGGATTTAAGGTAATATGCAAATCATGCTAAGTCCGTCTGGGCTATATAAGTGCTAAAACATAACAACCCAAAATGCCATATGTCGCGGAGTAATGCAATATGCGGTGCGAGTGAAATGACCAAGCTGGAGTGAAGTCAGGATGATAGTACATAGTATCACAAGATATGGGGTCTATCACAAAGAACTTCTATCCAAACTAGTCCCATACCTAAATTTGGATAGTCAGACTCAATGTGTAAACTCCTGATCTGAGGTTAGTCACACGCACAACCAAAATCCTTGCCATGCGAAGGTACACAACAATTAGTTGCGCACCACCAGCCCGAGTGGATAGTGAATGAAATGAATGTATGAGTATGCAAATCCTTCTTAATAAGTCCACGTATCAGTACGGTTCCTCTCTGGGATCATTACCGGGGTCTATTACACTTCAAACCAGATTGCTACCCCATCGCGTGCAACAAGTTGAGTGGAAGAGACCTCACTATCCGTCTGCCAATATCTGACCCGGCTCGTTGATAGCCGACCCATTCCTCGAGTTGGTCAGACTCAGCCTAGCATTGCCCCCTCCTCTCGGGCAGGTAAGGCCGTACTCCCTTCCAACCTACCACGACACAGTGGGAGACGGGGCCTAACGATTTGTGGCCTTCATGCGCTCATGCATCCACTCGGTCTAGATGTTGGAGCAACATCTGGAACCAAGAGGGTTTAGGGACTTTCACCCAGGGATATCTATAGCACCCCATGTAGAACAAATTTTCGGTGTCCCATCTGGCCATCCACGAAATACCTGTGGAGGCTACGACCCTGATGTCGCTAGGGCATACAGTAATCATAACACACAATGTAAGATGTATGAGTCAAACAATCCAGTCATGCATCAATCCTGTGCATGCCATGCTCTCATATGGGGCAACTCCGCCTATCAAGGAGCCCTATGAACAACCTGCTCTGTCACACCCCAAACTCGTAAATTGTATTCACAGGAATCTTGATCGCCGAATCCGGTGTTGACAGCCTCCGTAGTACCCCGGCTCTTAGCGTCCATACACTAGATTCCGATCCTGGGATCCTACAAGGAGGATTTTTTTTGTACATTTAACTCATAATAAGCATAACCACAAGAATACCTAAATCACAAAGGCAACATCATCATCACATATCCACTAATATAATCATTTGATTATAATACTGAAGGAAAATACATAAATCGAAAATCAGGCTCCAGAAGATTGCTGCATGCTCCAAGCTCCACACTGCTGCCACCTAACATCACCTGCACGCATTTATCGTGCATAAGCTCATAGAAAGCTTAGAGGGTGGTGTAAGTGTGTGTACAAGGTAAGTGCCAAGTGTCCAATACAATGCCATCATCATACAGTACCGAAAATACTGGTAATCTATAAATGGTACAATATCGAAATAAACAAAATCACTAACAAGAACATGAATTACCAGAGTAAGCAGAAATACTGACAAGAACAGGAATTATCAGAGTAAACAGAAATACTGGCAAGATCATAAATTATACGATAACAGAGTAAGCGGAAACACGGACAAGTCCATGAGTTAATCAATATCATAATACGTAATATAGAATAACTATGCAAATGAGGAGTCATAAAGGGCCAATTATCAAATGTCGAGGATGCAATGCAGAATGTAGTTCCCGATGAGTCCATGAATAACATCAACTGTATCTAGACCATATATATGTATAAACATAGTAACCCAAGATGCAATATGCCACAGATGTAATGCAATATGCAGTGTGAATGAAATGACCATGCCGGAGTGTGAAATTGGGATGATAGTAGTAGTATCGCAGGCTACGGGGTTCACCACAAGGGACTTCTATCCAAACTAGTCCCATACCTAAATTTGGATAGTCAGACTCAATGTGGTAAACTCCTGATCTCAGGTTAGTCGCGCGCCCAACCGAAATCCTTGCCATAACGAAGGTACACAACAATTAGTTGTGCACCACTAGCCCGAGTGGATAGTGAATGAATGAATGAACGAACGAGCATGCAACTCCTACTCAATAAGTCCACATATCAGTACGGTTCTTCTCTAGGAAATCACTGGGGTCTATTACACTTCAAACCAGATTGTCGCCCCATCGTGCGCAATAAGGTGAGTGGAAGAGACCTCACTATCCGCTTACCAATATCGGGCCCGGCTCGTCGATAGCAGACCCATTCCTCTAGCTGGTCAGACTCAACCTAGTATCGCCCCCTCCTCTCGGGCAGGTAAGGCCTTCCAACCGACCACGACACAGTGGGAGACGGCCTAACGGTATACGGCCCTCATGTGCTCATGCATCCGCTCGGTCTAGACGTTGGAGCAACCTCTGGAACTAAGAGGGTTTAGGGACTTTCACCTAGGGATATCTATAGCACCCCATGTAGAACAGATTTCTGGTGTCCCATCTGGCCATCCACGAAATACGTGTGGAGGCTACGACCCTGATGTCGCTAGGGCATACGGTGGTCATGTCACATAAATGTGAGATGCATGAGTCATACAGTCCAATCATGCATCAATCCTACGCATATCGTGCGCTCATGTAGGGAAACTCTGCCTATCAGGGAGCCCCATGAACAACCTACCCTATGGCATATGCAATAGTCAATCACATCTCATAACAAACATGCAGATGATGCGTATGGGCATGTATCATGATGCTATGCTGTCACATACTCATAATCGGTATCAATAACTGGCATCGACAATCGACCTCGACAATGTGGACATTTAACCAACATTGCCCCCAAGGAATGACTCACATAAAGCCTAACATATAGTAGACCCATGGCCTCACACAAGGACCTAATATACAACACTATGGGCCTTACTTAAGGGTCATGTATACACAACAGGTGGGCCCTGCTCATGGGCCTCAAATACATGACATGTGGGCCATACACATAGGTCTCGAATACGTCAAATGGGTTGTGCATCATGGACCTAATACATATCACAATGGGCCTTGCCCATAGGCCACGAATACATCACGATGGGCCTTGCCCGTTGGCCATAAATACATCACAATAGGCCTCAACTACGGGTCGTGTATGTATCATATAGGTCTTGACAATTGGCCTTGGCAATCGAAATTGGCCTTAACAATCGGAATCGACACATGGAATCGGCCTCGATACTTGGACTCATATACATCAAATAAGCCACGACAATCGGAATCGGTAATTCAGCCACGTCAAACGGAATTAGCAATCGGTCATGATGCAACCATAGATGGACGACTGATGATGGTCTAAGAAATATCAATGGGGCCCATTCGTCTGGGTTAACCCATTAGAGAATGACAAGAATGGGCCTGACCAGGCCTAAAGGAAGGTCATAATGTGGACGTTTAACTATCATTGCCCATCAACATGGACCTTTAACTAATTATGACTCCCAAGGAGTGGCCCACATGGGGATAAATGTACAGTGGGCCTACGGCCTCACACAAGGGCCTAATATGCATCACCATGGACGTCGCTCAAGGGCCAAATATACACCACAACGGGTCACGTTACATGAGCCTTATGCACATTACAATGGACCACGACATATGGGCCGGAAATATATCTCAGTAGGCCTTGGCCGTAGGCCACGAACATGTCATAATGGGCCTTAGATACATCTCAATGGGCCTCGAATACATCACGTTGGGCCATAACCTATGGGCCTAATATACATCGCAATGGGTCTTGCCCTATATGGACCTAGAATACAACTTAATGGGTCACGCCAAAAAGGGCAATAACTATATAACATGCGGGCCCTACACATAGGCCTAATATACATAATAGGCGGGCCCTGCACTTGGGCCTCATCATATCAAGTTGGGCGGTGTTAATGGGCCGCACCAATGGGCCTCATGTACAACATGTGGGCCGCATCATTAGGTCGCACTAATGGGCCACAGGTATATTAAGGTGGGCCGCATCACATGAACCTCACATGTGTCACATTAGTCCTCCCGCAAGGCCATATGTAACATCATAATGGTCCCCATATACGGGCCACATGTTCATTATAATGGACCATATCCCATGGGCCCTGAACACATCGTAATGGGCCACATCCCATGGGCCTCTCATACATAATATCAGGCCTTGCCATCTGGGTCGGAAATACATCATAATGGACCACAACCCATGGGCCCTAATACTCAATGGGTGGGCCCTACACATAGATCTAATATACATCACAGGTGGGCCCTGTATATAGGCCTCATACACTGCACAACGAGTTGAGCCTATCAATGGGCCCTAAGGAGAGTAACCATGCGGACATTTAACCAACATTGTACTTACAATGTGGACGTCAAACCATCATTGCTCCCAAGGCATGGCCCGCTATAATATCAACACACAAACCATGGAAAAATCACACATTGCAATGGACCCTAAGGACACCCCGTTGGGCCTTGACCCATGGGCCTTGGATACATCAAATGGGCCGCATCATATGGGCCTTATGTAAATTAAGTGGGCCACATCAATAGGCCTTATGTACATTGCAATGGGCCATAACCCTTAGGCCTTTGAATACTTCACAATGGGCTTCAACACGGGCCCTAATACATCACAATGGGCCTTAACCCATGGGCCTTACATAAATCACAATAGGCCTTAACCCATGGGCCCCAAATATATCGAATGAGCCATAAATATACCAAAGGTGGGCCTCAATCAACGGGCCATAAATACATCGAGATGGCCTAATCACATGGGCCTTACGTGTATAAGATGGGTCACACCAATTGGGCCTCATACGCACATTAAATGGACCACACCCAAATACAAGCGGTGATAATGATTTTTGCCATTAAAACTCCTAAGGCCCACCGTAAAATATGTTTCCCATCCAACTTATTCATAAATTAACAAATATCAACTTAATCGGAAGCTATTATGGCCCTTAAAGATTTTCAAACGGTGGGCGTCATTAGCCGCCACTTAAAACGGTGGGGTCCACTTGAACTTTAGATCGACCTTAGTTTTAGTCATAAGTTTATAAGGCAAGCTTGCCAACTAGTTGAACGGTTTGGATGCAATACAAGCATCATGGTGGGGCCTATAGAGGCCCACTATCAGGTATGTTTTGTAAAATAAAATATAAATAGTATATATATCTTTATATATATATATACACACACACAACACACAACACACATGCACACACACACACACGCATGCACACACGTGCACACTCACACACGCATGCACACACACGTGCACACACGCGCACACACACACGCACTCACACCCGCACCCACCCATACCCACCGTCCCCTGGACGGTGGGAATAAATACATTGACGTGGGCTCCACCGTCCAGGCGGACGATGGAATAACACATAAATCATGGGTCCCACGTGGGGCCCATCTTAATGTTTATAGGCCTTCCGACCCATTGATAGGGTCACACAGACCTAGATGAAGGGTGAAAACAAATTTCAGCTTGATCCAAAACTTCTGTGGGCCCAAAAAGGGTTTCAATGGTTGGCCTTCAATCAACACTGTTTCTTATGATGTGGGCCGCCTGAGCATTGGATTAGCCTGATATTTGGAGGGGGCCCACCTCGGGGGTGGTCCACCTCATGAACGGCTTAGATGGCATACATTCATCAGGTGGGGCCACGGGCCGGAGCCGTGGGTCATGCACGTCCCCCCCACTGCGCGGGGACGTCGGCGTCCTCTGTCATGTCGAAGAACGAAGCCACTGCTCACGCTGCTTTGTTTACATTTTTTTTTTGAAAAATTAAAGTTTTGGGGTTTTTCGGATGTAGGGCCAACATCAGCTGAATCTATGCCCGCCAATGGATTCTACCATCCATAACAAACCTATCAAGTCCAATATTGAGTATTTTTCAGCACGTAGAAAGATTTGAGCGAATTTAAATGGTGAAAATCGCTCTTTGCTAAAGTACGGTCCACCAGAAACTCGGATTAGCTTCATTTTTCGACTCAATGCCTAAAATGATCTCAGGAATGGAATGGACGGTTTAGATTAAAAGAATACATCAAGATGGGGCCTACATAGGCGGCTCATCCAATGGACTTTGAAACAAGCTAATATTTGTGTTTTCATTTCAGTCCAGGGACGTCCCTGGACGTCTTAGCGTCACACATGCTCAAGGTGGGTCCTACTCAGGTGGGCCATCAACTGATGGATGGTGTGGGTACAACGCATATGTAAGTGGGCCCTACCTATAGGTGGCTTGGATAAAATACATGGCTCATGGTGGGGTCCATCCAAGTGGGCCACACGACCACATCATCACCAAGAAAAGAAAAAAAGAGAGAGAATGAGAGAGAGAAGCACCCACCTATAGACCTTGAACTCCTCCTTCCTCCAAGAGGTCTTAGAGCTCCAAGGAGGGTGATTTAACGGTTGAGATGGGATTTGGTGGGCCGGATTAGTAGGGAGAATGGGTGAGAGATGGCTTGATTTTGGGTGGCTTGGACATTCCAAGCTTGCAACGATGGAGGTAAATGAAGAAGAAAGAGGGAGGGAGAGAGAGAGAGAGAGAGAGAGAGAGAGAGAGAGAGAGAGAGAGAGAGAGAGAGAGAGAGAGAGAGAGAGAGAGAGAGAGAGAGAGAGAATAAGCCATTATGGCTAGTAATAATGGGTTGTAAGGGGTTGTAATTAATGGGTGTTGAAAAGAAAGAGTGCATTTATGGGGGTAGGTTAGGTAGGGGGTAGGTTAGGTCATAGAATAGGGTGATGTCATCCCTAGGATGACATCATCCTCATTAAAATTATGGGGAAACGTGTACACTATGGCCCGCGACGTGCGGTACATCGCCATGATCGTGCACGGGTCATATCTTGAGATCTAGACGTCGGATTGACGCACGAGACGCAACATCGGATTCGCGGTGACGACACGGTTGCTAGGATACAAGTCTGAAGTTGAGTTAACTCAGGTTGAAAGAGTGTGAATCAGGGTTGCGCACAAATGCCGGTTAAAGGGCGAAGGTTACCAAAATTAGACCGAGAAGACCGCGGAAGCCTACGGAACGGTACGGTCTAGGATACGGGTCTTACATGCCCTATGACATATGCAATGGTTAATCACATCTCATAACAAACATGCAGATGATGCGTATGGACATGTATTATGATGCTATGCTGTCACATACTCATAATTGATATCAATAACTGACATCAACCATCGGCCTCGACAATGTGGACATTTAACCAACATTGCCCCTAAGGAATGACCACATAGAGCCAAACAGATAATGGGCCCACGACCTCACACAATGGCCTAATATACAACACGATGGGCCTACTCAAGAGCCACATATACACAACAGGTGGACCCTGCTCATGGGCCTAATACATATCACAATGGGCCTTACCCCATAGGCCATATATGAATACGTCATAATGAGCCTTACCCATGGACCATGAACACATCACAATGGGCTTTGCCCATGGGCTTCAAATATATGACATGTGGACCCTACACGTGGGTCTCGAATACATCAAATGGGTCATGCATCATGGGCCTACTACGTGTCATAATGGGCCTCAACTACGGGTCGCATGTATATCATACAGGTCACAACAATAGGCCTTGGCAATTGAAATCGGCCTTGACAATCAAATCGGCATTCGGCCATGGCAATCGGAATCGATCGATAGTCAGAATTGGTAAATCGGTCACAACCATCGAGATAGATCAATAATCAGAATCGGTAAATCGGTCAGTCGATCGAAGTCAGCAATCGGTCATGACAATCAGAATCGATCGATAATCAGACTCGAAAAATCGGTCACAACCATCGGGATAGAATAATCAGAATCGGCAAATCGGTCACGTTGATCGAAGTCGGCAATCGGTCATGACAATCAGAATCGATCGATAATTAGAATAGACAAATCGGTCACAACCATCGGGATAGATCAATAATCAGTATTGACAAATCGGTCACGTTAATCGAAGTCGGCAATCGGTCATGATAATCGAAATTAATCGATAATCAGAATCGGCAAATTGGTCACAACCATCGGGATAGATTAATAATCAGAATCGGCAAATCGGTCACGTCGATCGAAGTCGGCAATCGGTCACGACGATCGGAATCGATCAATCATTAGAATCGGTAAATCAGTCACAACCATCGGGATAGAATAATTAGAATCTGCAAATCGGTCACATCGATCGAAGTTGGCAATCGGTCACAACAATCAGAATCAATCGATAATCAGAATCGGCAAATCGGTCACAACTGTCGGGATAGATCAATAATCAGAATCGCCAAATCTGTCACGTCGATCGAAGTTGGCAATCGGTCATGACAATCGAAATCGATCGATAATCATAATTAACATATCGGTCATAACCATTGGGATAGATCAATAATCAGAATCGGCAAATCCATCACGTCGATCGAAGTTGGCAATCGGTCACAACAATCGAAATCGATCAATCATTAGAATCGGCAAATCAGTCACGTCAATCGGAATCGGCATTCGTCCACAGCAATTAGAACCAATGATCGATATCGACAATCTATACCGACAACCAGCACATAAACAGGGTGGGGTTCCATAGATGAACAACCGATCAACCATAATCTAAAGATCGACCCTCGGCCGTGGGTATATCAAATCCGATAACACGTAGCCATCCGTTCATGGTGAATGGGGCCCACTTATTTGGGTTAACCCACTAAGAGGATGATCAGAGTGGGCCTAACAAAGCCTAAGGGAAGGTCACAATGTGGACATTAAACCATCATTGTCCAGCAATATGGCCATTTAACCAACATTGCTCCCAAGGAGTGGCCCATACAAGGAATTCATACACAACTTAACAGGCCATACATACATTGCACTGGGCCTCAACCATGGGCCTTGAATATATCACAATGGGCCTCGACCCACGGGCCCTAATGCATCACAATGGGCCTCAACCCATGGGCCCCAAATACATCACATCAGGCCTCATCAAATGGGCTTTATATATATTAAGGTGGTTCTCAACAACGGGCCTCATACCTACCACATCAAGGTCTTATCAAATGGGCCCCAAGTCCATTACATCGGGCCTAATCACGTGGGCCTCAGGTGTATATCAAGGTGGGCTTCAATGGAAAGGCACAAATAAATCAAGGTGGGCCACACCAATGGACCCCATGTATATCAAATGGGCCATACCCAATATAAGTGGTGATAATGATTTTCCACCATTAAAATTTCCAAGGCCCCACCATAACGTTTGTTTTTCATCTAATCTGATTGTAAAGTCACACGGTTTCATGTTGATCCAGAATTCTTATGATACTAAGGGGATTTCAGTGGTAGACGTTTCAATGCTCACATTGCCGTGTGGTCCACTTGATAAATAGATCTATCTTATTTCGTTTCAAGCCTTAAAATAAGCTTGCCCAACAGGTTAGATGGTTTGGATGCAACACATGCATCATGGTGGGTTGCCATATAGACGGATGGCATGGATAAAACAGGTGGGTCCCACGAAGGGCCCACCATCAGGTATATATTATGTATAACATGATATATAAACTATATATAAAATATAAAATATTATATATAATATAATACAATATATATATATATACACACACACACTGTGCACACACCGCACACACACACCACACATGTACATGCACGCACACACGCATGCGCACACACACACCCACCGTCCCCTGGACGGTGGGGATATAACAAATACAACACAGTGGGCTCCATCATCCAGCGGATGGTGGGATAAAACACATAAATCGTGTGGGCTCCACATGGGGCCCACCGTAATGAGTATATGAGATCCAACCAGTCCATAAGGTCACATAGACCCAGATGAAGGGTAGAAACAAATTTCATCTTGATCCAAAACTTCTGTGGACCCAAAAAGAATTTCAATGGCAGATGGTCAATTCACACTGTTTCCTATGATGTGGGCCACCTGGGCCACATATACGGTTGAAATTTTGAGGGGGACCCACTTCAGGAAAGGGTTCATCGAATGTACGGAGTGGATGTGCATCACATGATGTGGTGGGGCCCACGGCTGTGACCCACTTTCCCTACCCGCGTCCATCCTCGGCTACACAGACACTGCTGGTGTCATCAGTCAGCAGCAGCAGCCGCTGCTGCTGTTTAGCTGTTTTTTTTTTTTTTTTTGAAAAAGGCATTTTTTTGAGGAATTTCGTATGTGGGGCCCTCATCAGGGAAATCCGCCCCATCCATTGCACTCTACAGCTCAAGATCAACCAAATGAGACCAATATGTAATGTGTTATTGGCGTATAGAAACGTCGAGGTGGTTTTTAATGGCAAACACACTGTTTGCTATGCTATGGCCCGCTTGAGAGTCAGATTAACCTCATTTTTCGGCTCAACGCTTAAAATGAGGTAAGAAAGCGGATGGATGGCTTGGATTTGAAACATACATCAAGGTGGGGCCTACATGGACAGCCCTTCCCAAATTTATTTATTTAATTTTCTTCTACTGCTGCTGCCGTTAGTACACCCATTTTCAGCTCACCCCTTAACGCTGGACGGTTGGGTCATATGTATTTAAGATGGGCCCCACCCACTGACATACTAAGGAGGGGTGGGCCCTACCCAGGTGGGCCACCAAATGGCCAGATGGTATGGATAAGGCATACATCAAGGTGGGGTCCATCTGGGCGGCCACACAACCACATCATCATACAAAATGATAGAGAGAGGAAGAGAGAGAGAGAAAGAAGCACCCACCTTGATCATGGATTCTTCCTTCCACCGTCAACATGATCCAGAGCTCCAAGAGGACGATTTTAACGGTCAAGATGTTCTTAGGATGGTGGAGATAGGAGGTGGGAAGTGGGCGACACATGGCTTCTCATGGAGTTTTGCTTGGACGTGGGTTGCTCCCATGGGAGTTTCTTGAAATGAAGAGAGAGGAAATGAGGGAGAGAAGTGGTGAGATGGAGTGATGGGATGAGAGGGATGGTGAGTGATGTAAGGGAGTACTTTGTTGTAAGAAAAGTTGACTTTTGGAGAGGGTGGTTGTACTTGGGTATGGGTGTAAGTGATGGGAGTGATGTGTACTTGATTGATGTGACCGATGTGATGTGTCTTAGAGATTCTCTCGATATTTGTAACATGCGGCGTTTTTCTCGAACTGAACGTGGGCCCACATCTCCTGGCCCGGGTATCTAATCGGTGCGCGAGTCGCAGCGTCGGAACCGTGGCGACGGTGCGGTCGCAATGGTACAAGTCTCAGATTAAACCGACTCAATTTTACATGATACGACTTAGGGTCGATAGCAAATGTTGATTATACGTCGCAGGTTGCCGGAATACACCAGGAAGGATCGCGGGATTTGTCGGAATAGTACGGTCTAGGATACGGGTCTTACATTTAAACTTGCCCCATGTTAAGTGGGTGACCACTATTGGTCTTTTCAACATCAACACCATGTCACCTTTTTTGAAAGATCGATGCCTGACTTTCTTGTCGAAGGCGGTAGAGATTCTTGCTTGATATAATTGCAATCACTATTGGGCTGCCAATAGTTTTTCATCGAGCAAATCTAATTCTGCTAGCCTTATTCTTGCATTTTCATCATCTATTATTGACCAATGTACTACCAATTTGAATGATGCGACTTGTGTTTCGATCGGGATAATGACTTCAACACCGTAAACCAACAAATACGGTGTAGCTTTTGTCCTAGTTCGGTGAATAGTCCTATAAGCCCATAGAGCTTCTTGTAACTTTTCATCCCAGTCATGCTTATTTTTAGTGATAGTTTTCTTCAGTATTTTCATGATCGTCTTGTTGAATTCCTCTATTAATTCATTGGCCTGTAGATAGTAAGGTGTCAAAAATGAGTGATGAATACTAAATTTTTAACACAGCCATTCCATATCCCTATTCTTGAAAGGGGTATCATTATCGGTGACGATTCTTTTTGGGGTGCCATGGCAATATTATCGCATGTCAGATGAAATTCACGACGTCTTTTTCTTTGACATTTCGAAGTGCAATTGCTTCAGTCCATTTGAAAAAATAATCTGTTGCTGCCAATATATATTGCTTTCCTTTAGACGAGGGTGGATTTATGGGACCAATGACATCGATCCCTAGGCAGCGAAAGGCCAAGAAGCTACTGATTGATGAAGAACTTCAGGAGGCACATGTATGACATCTCCATAATCTGACATTCATGACATCATTTCACATATTCTATAACATCTTTGAACATTGTGGGCCAATAATGTCCCATTCGATGCACCCGATGGAAGAAATTTCGATTAGCTTGATGTGCTCCGCATTCTCTAGAATGGGCCTCTTACAATATTTGATTTTCTTCTTGTGCATCTAGACATCGCAATAGCATTTCGTTGTAAGACCTTATAATATTTCGTTGCACATAACGAATCTTTTCAATCTCTATCTGATTTGCTCTCTTTGTGCTTAATCTTCTGGTAGAATATCATACTTAAGATAATCCAAAAAACGTTGGAGCCAATCGTCCGTTGTAACCTCCAGACACAATATAGGAAGTGCTTCAGCGGCTTCATTAATAATTTCTGTTGAGGGCAGGAATCTTCTTTCTTCTATTGTTACCTGAAGAAGACTTCGATCCGGACAGGATAAAGCTGCTGCCAGGCTACCTAAGCATCTGTCGTCGCATTCTTACATTGCGTACATGCTTGATTTCCACATGATAGAACTGCTCTAACAATTGATGTGCTCGTTGATAGTATGGCAGGAGCTCTTGTTTTCTTATTTTGAACTCAGTTGTCAACTGATTTATAATCAACTTGGAGTCTCCAAAACTCTACAACATCTTTATTTTCATTTCTTGCACTATTTCCATTCCAATAATGAGAGCTTTATATTCATCTTCATTATTTGTACAAGTAGTATCCAGTGTGAAAGAATAAGGCAACAAGTCACCCTGAGGAGTAATGAATATCACTTTAGCACCTGTTCCTGATGTTCGGGAAGCACCATCAAAGTACATTTGCCATGGGTTTGACGATTCAATCATCATAACTTGTTCAATAGGAAAGTCGTCACTAATAATTTCACTGTCTGTTACGGGATGAGCAGCCAAGAAATCTGCCACTACTTGCCCTTTTACTGCTTTTTCCTGCTCGTAAGTGATCGAATATTCTGAGAGCAACAACATCCATTTGACCAATCTTCCTGACAACATCGGCCTTGTCATTAAGAACTTTATGGGATCTACTTGTGAGATTAAAATTATATCATGAGAAAGGTAATAATCTCTCAGTTTTTGCACGGCAAATATTAATGTCAAGCATACTTTCCCAATCAGAGAATAATTGCATTTTGTGCCTATTAGAGTTCGACTCAAATAATAGAGCGCAATTTCTTTCCCGTGTTCATTCACCTGTGCCAGTAGTGCCCCTAATGAATTCTTAGCTGCAGATATGTATAAAATGAGAGGTTTACTCTTCACAGGAGTTGCCAACACTGGAGGCTATTTCAACAATTCTTTTATTGAATCGAACGCATTTTGACAGGATTTGTCCCAAACAAACTCGATTCCTTTTTTCATCAAATGAGAGAATGACTGACATCTTCCTACTAAGTTTGAGATAAAACGGTGAATATATGCCAACTTTCCTTGCAAGCTTTTTAATTCCTTCAATGTTTTTGGCGACAACATTTCTTGGATAGCCTTGACTTTCCCCAGATCAATTTCGATTCCTTTGTGTCTAATGACGAAATCGAGGAATTTTCCTGACGACACTCCAAAAGCACATTTGGACGAATTCATCTTCAACTGTTTCTTTCTGAACTGATGGAAGACTAAAGTCAGATGTTCACGATGTTCTTCATGGTTATTTAATCTAACTACTAAATCATTTACATAACATTCGACATGTTTATGCATCATTTCTTAAAAGATGTTCTGCATTGCTCTCTGATATGTTGCACCAGTATTCTTGAAACTGAACGTCATAACTTTATAGCAATAAATCCCCAATGAAGTTCTGAATGTCGTAGCTTCTTCGTCTTCAGGAGCCATTCATATCTGGTTATAGCCGGCATAGCCATCCATGAAGGACATGACAACATATTTTTTCGTACTGTAGATTAACAATTCGGTTATTGGTAGTAGGAAATCGTCTTTTGGGTAAGCCTCATTTAGATCCCTGAAATCAACGCATACCCTAATCTGTCCCATTTTCTTCTTTATTGGGATGACATTTGATATCCATTTAGGATATTTAACCTCTCTAATGAACATGACTTTTATCAGTTTATTTATTACTTCGTCTATTAGATGAATTTAATCTGGATGAAATCGACTCTGCACTTGTTTGATTGGTCTCTTATCTTTAGAGATTTTTAGACGATGCATTACTACTGACGGTTCTAGGCTTAGCATTTTTGCATACGTCCAAGAGAATACATCTTTGCTCTCTTTCAACAGCTTGATATATTGATCGACTTCTTGTTCAGGGACGTTGGCGCTTATGAACGTATTCCACGACTCTTCTTTCGTTCCCAGATTTATTTCTCACAAACTGTCGATTGTCAATTGCCTCCCGTCTTCCATCTATTTCGGAGCTGTTTTAGGATGCTTGATTATTTCGAAATATGTTTTTGTTACTGAATCACTTGTGACCATGTTTACTGAAGACTCTGCCCTTCGCAAGATTTCTCTCGCTTTTTCACATTTACCCCGATCGGAACTTGGATTCCTTTACCATAGTTTAACCCATCAATTCTTCATAATCGAATCCCATGTTTTTCATGATTCTCCTGCTTGCATGACTATATCTCTTAAGATCTTCAAATGTCAGTTTCCCGTAACTCATGTTGTTATTGGCCTTTTCTTCTATTTTTGCTTCCGAAGGAGCGTAAAATTCAATCGGCTCTGGATATTTCACATTGGATTTAACATGAAATCTTTTTGGAATAGCTAAAAATGGCTTGTTCCTTTCGGCATATGGTAGTGACACTGTATAGTTTGATTGTAAAATTTTCAGCTGTTTGAGTGACAATAATGTTAACGGAGACTATCCTAGTTGTCTCAAAGGCTTTGGTATGAAATAAATTTTTTTTATCACATTCGCTATCCTAGACAATTCTGCCTTTGCAGCTTCCTTTCCTCTTATCTCCATATGAGCATTTCTTAGAGTTTCATTTTCATCATTCTCCTTTTCTTCTTTTCTGGCAAATCCATCGTAGTAACTACCGTCGGCAAAGAAAGCTTCGGCTTCTGTATATGGCTTTGCATCGGTCATTACTTTATATTGTATTCCGTCTTTACAATATTTGAAACACTGGTGGAGGGTAGAGATGGTATAATGCCGTACTGATGCATCCATGGTCTTCCCAAGAAGAGGTTATATGTTGTCACTGCATTGATAACATGACAAACAACATTTGTAGTTAACTCTCCTACTTTCAGTGTTACTATAATCTTACCAAGCGTGTATTGCCCATCTTGGTTAAAGCCCTGTATCATCATTCTACTAGGACATAAATTAGAGCGACGGTATCCTAATTTATTCAACATGGTTAATGACAACAGATTCACTGCGAACCCATTATCCAACATTATTCACTTGACTTGTTTACCATAAATATAACCTACGATCATCAATGGCCTATTGTGCTCTTTATCATAGGTTAAATCATCATCAGAGAAGGAAACTACTAGCATGCAATCCCCTTGCTCCTTGCACTCCACAGTTTCCATCTCTATAAGTAACGCCTTTCTAACATCATTATCGGACAAGGCTTGAATCAAGCTATGCTGGGAGTCTTTTGACAACCTCAATGCATCATAAACACTCAATCGAGCCGGTATACCTTTCAGATGACTTATCACATCATAAGTTACTTTCTCTGTTTTATTCTTTTCTTCTTTCTGGTCACTACCATAATAATTCTCGGTCACTTCTCTTTTTGCTATTTTAGCTTTCTATTTCGGGGGACTCGTTACCTTTTTTCCTGATCGTAACGTGATCACTGTGGCTTTACTAGTAATTTTGCGAGGCTCTTTCCCTTCTCTTCCATGAGTATCTTCTTGGGCAGTTAATACATTCACCTTGCTTTTCCATCTCTCTCTTTTTCTTTTCTGATTATTATCCCGCTTCTGTTTATCATTCTTTGTATTATGCATTTTAGTGTGAAGCAGTTTTCTGTTAGATGTCCTATTAGACGATAATAGCGACAAAAGTCTCTTTCTCTTATTTTTGCTGCTTCTTCAGGACATTTGGATGGAGGTAGTTCTATCATACTAGCCTTTAGCAATTGATTCATCATAGGGACTACATCTTCTTTTTTGAATGCAAATCCCTCATGAGAATTAAGCGACCTGGGCCTTTTATTACCAATTCTGCCTCTATGACGATTCGATTCTTCTTTCCTTTCTATCTTCTTTCCTCTCATCTCCCTTGTGTCATTATTTTTCTTTTCGTGATCGACTACGTTTGTTATCCGCCTATTAGGTCCCCTTCAGGTTATTTCATAGTGAAATACTAACATTTTCCTATTAATTAGCTCTAAAGCATGAGCTTTTGTAGCTAAGTCACAGAAATTTTTTATATCATCACTGGTGAGACCAAAAGCGATTCCTGTCTCCATGGAGTTCAAACACATTTTCACTTGCGCTTTATCTTCTGGTAACTGTCTATAAGAAGCTCACAATGTTTTCCACCTATCTATGAATTTCTCTATGGGCTCCCCTTCTCTTTGTTGTACCAAGGCCAATTCTGTTATGCTGATATCACGCTCTGATGAAAAGAAGTTTAACATAAAGGCATCTTGCATTTTCTCCCAAGTTCGCATTGATCCTGTTGCTAAACCAGAGTACCATTGAAACGCCTTCCCTTTCAAAGAAGAACCTGAAATGGCCAAGCTATATGTCCTAAAGAGGGGGGGGGGGGGGGGGGGGGGTGAATAGGACTATGCCAAATTTAAATAAAAGATACAGCGAAATAAAGAATAAGAATTTAAATCACTAAACTTGAATTGCAGTATAGGAATGGAATGCAATAAAAAATTGTTCTAAGGACAACCTTACACCAAAAACCAAAGTTTATGGTAGGACAACCTTATTTCTAGATCAAATATAGAAACAGAAGCTCAAACCAATAAAGTAATAGTAATTTATAAATTACATAAATATAAACCTAACTATTACAACATTTACCACTGAGCTTGAAATGAAATGATTACAACATTCACATCCACATATACATCCCACACTGAATAATTAAAGATATGAAATGAATATCAAACAACCACAAAACACAAGGGATTATAGTGGTTCGCCTGTGTGTACACCAACTGTTCAACAATAGCCACACAGCTACTCCACTCTTAATATCCTCACACAGGGGATATTAGCGTTCACTAACAAAAATAGGTTTTCCCAGGTTCACCTAAAAACCTTCACAATTGTGTCTTTATCTGTGGGCTTACACAATTAAAAAAACCCCACTTCTGAGTTTTCTGGCTCTCCTCAGATAACCAATATAATGAGATTTTTCTGGCAAATCTCAAAAGAAAATCAAACAGAATTTACAACAAATGTAAGATACCTGATTATCTCCTTCGTTATAGCAGCCCGAAAGAACCAAATTGGAGTAGAGATTTGAATGTCTAAGATCAATGTCCAATACTCACTTTATAATGGTTCTAGGTTCTAATTGATTTTAAATTAAAAACAACGAGCTAGCTTTAATTGATTTTGATTCCAAAAGAAGGAAAACAACAATTCCTCTTTTCATATAAGATTGGAATGCTAGAAACAAAATCAATCAAATAAAGCTAAAGAAAGAGAATATTAAATAAGCACACTTAGCTTTAATGAAGCACAAAACTATCTCTCAGAAGGCCGAATTAGATTAGCTTGAATTTATTTAATTCTTCTGAGATTCGTGCTCTATTTACAGGTGAGCAAATCACGTCTTCGACTGGTCTAAGGAGTTCTTCGACTGGTTGTAGAACCAACAGATATTTGAAAATTCGGGCGCGATAAGATTTAACCGTTTCACGATTGGTTGAAGGTATCCTTCGACTGGCCGTAGGATTTGAATTTCAGCACTGGACTTTGAGTCGTAGGTTTACGACTGGTCTTAGATGCGGTCGACACTGTTCCTTCGACTAGTCGAACAGACCCCAGGACTAGTCGAAGTCTAATAGAAAATATCCAAATTTTGTAATAAACTTACGACTGATCAAAGAATTTCTTAGACAGGTCGAAGCAGTGCTAGGACTAGTCGAACAAAGTCTAGGACTAGTCTTAGAACTGACCAAACTCACGTAAATCAAACATATGACTTATGAATCCAAAATGGCCTACTCTAAAGGTCAACCTAAGGTCAGTCAAACCTCAATCGTGAAGTAAGGACATTGAAACTTAAGGACAAGTGACCTTTGAAAGTAGTAAACCTTGAAGTCTTGTTGTAGCTAATCCTTGAAAGTATCTTAAGTTCTTTACGATCGAACTTGTAAGCTTCTTGACATCTTGTAATGTCTTGACTTCAGAGCAATATTTGTCAATCACAGTTGAACTTGAGTAGAACTTTCTTCTTTATACTTGTGAGCATTGCTTGTTCATCAAAGTTGATCTTGAGTGGATCTTTGTACTTTACACTTGTGAGCATTGCTTGTTTATCAATGTTGATCTTGAGTGTACCTTTATTTGATCTTAAGTAGAGCTTCACATAGCACGTTACATACCAGTGTCTTTGGCATCATAAATTTGACAACAGAAAGGGATATAAACTATAGCACTTACAATCTCTCCCTTTGTCAAATTAGTGACAAAACACACTACCAAGATATGTTTATAGAACACAGAATATCTGAGTAACAAATCATGCATAGAATCGAATCATGCACCTGTTGTCATCAACTGACACAGTTAATATGAACCTGCAAATATGCAAATATTCAACATATCCATTCTCCATACATGTCTTTATAAGACATACAAAACTCCCCATAAATAAAACATATCCAAATAAGTGAAACATGTCCATTCTCCCCCTTTTTGTCATAAGAGGACAAAGGAAAACAAGTAACAGATAGATAAGATATGATATAAAAGCATAATTAACTCACAGAAATCAAATACTGAGTTTAAGCAAAGCTAACACCATAGTAGTAAAATTATTACAACTTGAACAACTTAAACACTAATCTGAACCAGAAGGAGCAGGGATAGATGGATCAAGTTTATGCATCCCTTGTTCAAATGCCTAAGAGATTTACGCATGTACTTGAATTGTAAATATGAGCAACAGACATATTTTCCATCTTAACCTTTATATTATCAACTTTATCCTCAAATGCACTCAGACGTGCATCAACATCAGATGGTACAAAATCTGAATCATTCATAGAATCAGATTCAAATTCTTCAAAGATGTCATCCATATTTATGTCATCAGGAGGAAGATCACCAGCTTCTCCCTCATGTTCAGCATGACCACCACCACCACCTTGGTCAGGATGGAAATCCAGCTTCATCTTATTGATATTAGAATTGTTGAAAATCAGATGATGGATAATTGCCTCTCCAACCGGCATATCAACTAACATATGTGTAGCCAACACAGTCATCAAATAGACAAAAGGAATGTCACTGTGACCCGGATGGAGTCTAAACTGAAGAATGAAATGACAGATTAAGGATGGTAAACAAATCTGAGTACCACTGACAATAACATGGATAACACGAACCATATATGAAGTCAAATTAGTTTTATTACCCGAACGAGGATACATATTAGACACAAAGATTTTGTGGAGAACTCTATATTTAGGTAACAAATACCTTGTGGGAAGCGCATTCCATTTATGTGTCCATTGAACATCTATGTTGCACAAGTTTCTAGTGAGCATACGTTTTTCAGAAACTAAGGGTTTATCAGTCAAATTATGGATAAAAATACCCTCATCATTCACTGGAATGTCCATAAGAGCTAAAATCAAATGACGATCAACGTCAAAAGGCCCTTCTCTAGTAGATATTTTAAATGTTAACTCATCCAATGAAAAAACACTAATACATGCAAACATGGATTGGGCAATGGACCGGTATGCTGGCTCACCCCAATGTAATAAGTTATCCCAACCTACAGATTTAAGTATAGGAAGGATGTCAAAAGGTGCAACATGATCAATGAAAATAGGGTGTTCAACAATAACATTGCGTAATTTGATGTCCTGAACATAAGATGGATCATCATCGGGAGGCCGAAGATGACGTTTAGTAATCTGGGCTGATCTGGAAGAGGAAGACGGACCACGGGTTATTGTTTTCTTTCCTCTAGAAGCCATTTGCAACAAAGATTTCAAGAAAAGAAAAAGTTGCAAAGGTTTGAGAAGAGGGTTTGCTCAAATCAGATTTTGTAAAAGAAAAACCTCAAATCACAACGAAATCCAAAATAGAAAGCTCCAAGAGAGAAAAGGAAGTAATCTAGACACAGATCTGCAAGAAAAATGTAAATGGAGCACTAACCTTGAAGAAATGTAACAATGGGTTCGACTAGTCGAGGCTCGGCTCCTTAGAGAGTGAAAACGGAATGAGGAAGAAAGTGAAATCCCCAATTTTTAAGTAATTCACCGCGATCTACGACTGGTTGTGGATATGCACGACCGGTCAAAGTACGACTAGTCGTGTATACTTACGACTGGTCGAGTACCGGCCAAAAATTCAGATTTCTTGCATAATAACTAAAAAATTGAAATTCAAACTAGCAAATATATATACTATGATACAAGTAGGCATAAATAATCATTTTAAAATGCACATGCCAAGATCAAATTTCATCTTGTTAAACTTGCTTTTGTCGAGCGATTTAGTGAAAATGTCAGCTTGTTGATCCTCGGTAGGGATATATTCCAGAGATATAACTTTTTCTTCTACTAATTCCCTAATATAATGAAATCTAATGTCGATATGCTTAGTACAAGAATGCTGAATAGGATGTTTCAAAATATTTATGGCAGTGGAATTATCACAATGTAATAACATAGAATCCTATTTAATTCCATAATCACTTAGCATTCGTTGCATCCAAACAAGCTGCGTACATGCATTACCAGCTACGATATACTCAGCTTCAGCTGTTGAAAGTGATATAAAATTTTGTTTCTTGCTAAACTAGGAAACTAAACAATTTTTTATATAAAAGCAACCACCACTGGTTGATTCTCTATCATCTAGATTACCAGCCTAGTCAGCATCCGAGTATCCAGCTAATTGAACATTTGTCTCATGAGGATACTAGAGACCGAGATTAACAATACTTGCGACATATCTGATAATCCGCTTGACAGCAGTCAAGTGCGATTCTTTTAGATCAGATTGATATCTTGCGCAAATACCAACACTTAGAGAAATATCAGGTCTGCTAGCAGTTAAATATAGTAAACTACTAATCATACTTCGATATAATTTTGGATCTACATTTTTACCTGCAGAATCTTTTAAGAGTTTCAAAGTTGTACTCATAGGAGTATCGAAATTCTTACCATTCTCAAATCCAAATCTCTTAATTAGATTCATAGCATACTTAGATTGAGATATGAACATTCCATCAGGTTGTTGCTTTACTTGCAACCCAAGGAAATAATTCAATTCCCCAACCATGCTCATTTCAAACCGAGATTTCATCAAATCTGCAAACTCAATAGTCATATCAGTACAGGTTGATCCATAAATGATATCATCAACATAGATTTGTACTAATAAGATGTGCTCATTATGTTTTCTAATAAACAGAGTTTTATCAACGCATTCTATTTGAAAATTATAGCTTAATAGAAACTTTGTTAGTTTCTCGTACCATGCCCTAGGAGTTGTTTTAAACCGTAAAGTGCTTTTTGAAGTCGATAAACATGATCGGCATTCTTGGGGTCTTCAAAACCCATTGGTTGTTCAACATAAACTTTCTCATGCAAATCGCCATTTAAGAACGCACTTTTTACATCCATTTGGTAAATCTTGAACTTTCTAAAACAAGCAATGGATATAAAGAGTCTAATTGATTCAAGATGGGCTACTGGTGCAAAGATTTCATCATAGTCAATACCTTTAATTTGAGTGTAACCTTGTACCACTGACCTAGCCTTATTTCTAATTATATTACCAAGCTCATCAGACTTATTTTTGAAAATTCATTTGGTTCCAATGATGTGTTTATCTTTAGGTCTAGGTACGAGATACCAAACATCATTTCTCACAAATTAGTTAAGCTCTTCTTGCATCGCAACAATCCAGTTTTCATCAGTAAGAGCTTCTTTTACGTTAGATGGTTCTATCTGGGATGTAAAACATGCGTAATTACATATATCCTCAAGTTGTCTACGAGTACGAACACCAGTGAGAGGGTTTCCAAGAATCTATGTAGTTGGATGATCTTTAACAGTCCTTAGTTCAGAATCAGTCTTGTCTGTATAGACCATGTAACATGATTGATTAGATGAGCTAGATTCGCTAATAATATAGCAGTTTTCAGAGGTTCTACGTCCAGTTAGTATTACTGAACCCTTGTTGTTTAGAATCTCACAGCTTTGATTAGAAAATCGTACACTATGGTTATTATCGCATATTTGAGATATGCTAAGCAAGTTATGTTTCAAACCTTTTACATATAAAACATTTTTAAATAAAGGAAGGTTATAGTGATGAATCGTACCTTGGCACATAATCTTGTAGTTGCTGCCATCACCAAATGTGACTGAACCATCAGTCATATCTTTAAGATCGGTGAACAAACTTTTATCACCAGTCATATGCCTGGAGCATCCACTATCTAGGTACCACTTTGAATGGCTTGTTGCTTTGAAAGCAGTGTGAGCAACCAAGTAGGCAACTTTAGGAACCCATTTTAGAACTGTTTTGGGTTTAAGAGTATAGTTGGTCTTCTTCAGTCTATTGTTGTAAGAATGACTTACTGAGTTAGATTTTAAGAGCTCCTTGAGTAAATCAACTATCTTTTCAGCAAGAGGGTTTCGGTTCTGATTTTTAAAATTAACATGGCTGCTTTTAGGTTTTTGAAAAGTTTTAGAAAAACCTATGTAAGTACTTTTCCCTTTTGAGTTTGAGGACTCTCATTTCACAAACTTGGGAGAAGTATACTTTTGTTTAGAAGATATATTCTTATCATAGCCCAACCCGGATCGATCGCCACATTTTCTTGATCCGGATAATAATTTTTCTAACTTTGGATCACCTTAGGCATATCTCCATGTGTCCTTTAAACTCATAAGAGAAGATACTTCATTTTGAAGTTTCTCATTTTCAGATTTTAGATTTTCAATCAGGGAGGTTTTGAATTCTAAATCACATTTTAATTTTTCAAAACAATCTGAAATTTAGGATTTTTCTAAAACAAGTGATTCAAAACATTCTTTGAGTTTAAAATTTTTTTCCTTTTGAAGTTTAAGTTTGACAACAATTTTACAACCTTCCTTATATAGTGCGTTATAAGCATCTTGAAGATCTTCTTCATTTTCACATTCACTGTTCAGATTTTCTTCACTTGTTGAATCATTATCTAAGAATGTGAATTTGGCTAGAGTCATAAGGGCTTTAACTTCATTGCCCGACTCAGTTTCAGAATCTTCTGATTCATAAGAAGCTTCAGAATCAGATGATTCATCCCATGTAGCCAACATACCCTTTCTTTTTGGTTTGTCCGTTTTAGGACATTTGTTTACTAAGTGGCCATACTCTTGGCAGTTATAACATTGACTATCTTTCAAAGACTTCCAATTTTTGGATCTAGGTTTAGATCTTTTCTTATCGTTTGATTTTTGAAGATCTACCATTTTCTTGCTTTTGAAAATCTTGTAAAATTTCTTTGCTAAAAGAGCCATATCGTCTTCAGAATTTTCTGAATCTGAGTTTTCTCGAGAAACACCTTTAGTAGATTTAAGAGCAATGGATTTACTTTTAGGAGCTTTAAAGTTTAACTTATAAGTCTGTAAAGATCCAACTAATTCCTCAACCTTCATATTATCCGTATCATGAAGTTCCTGGATTGCGGTTACTTTAGAATTGAACCGTTCAGGAAGTGAGTGTAGTATTTTAGCACATATCTTGCTTTCCGGGATTTTATCGCCTAGACCCCACATAGAGTTTACAATGTCATTCAATTTGGTATAGAAGTCCATGAATATTTCATTTTCTTCCATACGTATTTCCTGAAATTTAGTTGTGAGGATTTGTATTTTAGATTTCTTGACAATTGATGTACCCTCGTGTGTCATTTCTAATATATCCCAAGCTTGTTTTGCAGAATCACAGGATATAATTCTTTTGAATTCATCCGGTGATAGTGCACATGTAATTGTATTTAGTGCTTTAGCATTTGCACTACTCTCACTTTTTTGAAGTGTGGTCCAAGAAAAATAAGCCGTTATTTTTGTGGTTTTTGAACTATCAACACCAGTTACTTCAGTGGTAGGAGGGGTCCAACCATTCACTGTGGCTAGCCACACACTTTCATCCATGGATTTGAGGAAGATCCTCATCCTGGCTTTCCAATAGGCATAATTGGAGCCATCGAAAGGTGGAGGCCTAGTGACTGATAGGCTATCAAAATTTGACATATTATATATATAGCTTAGATCATTAGCTCAGGAAATAAATCCAAATATAAACTAATAATAATGAGCTATTCGGCTCTGATACCACTTGAAATGGCCAAGCTATATGTCCTAGAGGGGGGTGAATAGGACTATGCCAAATTTAAATAAAATATACATCAGAATAAAGAATAAGAATTTAAATCCCTAAACTTGAATTGCAGTATAAGAATGGAAAGCAATCAAAAATTGTTCTAAGGACAACCTTACACCAAAAACCAAAGTTTATGGTAAGACAACCTTATTTCTAGAACAAATATAGAAATAGAAGCTCAAACCAATAAAGTAATAGTAAGCGATAAATTGCAGAAATATAAATCTAACTATTACAACATTCACCACTGAGCTTGAAATGAAATGATTACAACATTCACATCCACATATACATCCCACACTGAATAATTAAAGATATGAAATGAATATCAAACAACCACAAAACACAAGGGATTATAGTGGTTTGCCTGTGTGTACACCAACTGTTCAACAACAGCCACACAACTACTCCACTCCTAATATCCTCACACAGGGGATATTAGCATTCACTAACAAAAATAGGTTTTCCTAGGTTCACCTAAAAACCTTCACAATTGTGTCTTTATCTATGGGCTTACATAATTAAAAAAACCCCACTTCTGAGTTTTCTGGCTCTCCTCAGATAACCAATGCAATGAGATTTTTCTGGCAAATCTCAAAAGAAAATCAAACAGAATTTACAACAAATGTAAAATACCTGATTATCTCCTTCGTTAGTAGAAATTTAAGAACCAAATTGGAGTAGAGATTTGAATGTTCAAGATCAATGTCCAATACTCACTTTATAATGGTTCTAGGTTCTAAAAGATTTTAAATTAAAAACAACGGGCTAACTTTAATTGATTTTGATTCTAAAAGAAGGAAAACAACAATTTCTCTTTTCATATAAGATTGGAATGCTAGAAACAAAATCAATCAAATAAAGCTAAAGAAAGAGAATATTAAATAAGCACACTTAGCTTTGATGGAGCACAAAACTATCTCTTAGAAGGCCGAATTAGATTACCTTGAGTTGATTTAATTCTTCTAAGATTCGTGCTCTATTTATAGGTGAGCAAATCACATCTTCGACTAGTCTAAGGAGTTCTTCGACTGGTCGTAGAACCAACAAATATTTGAAAATTCGGGCGCGATAAGATTTGACCATTTCACGACTAGTCGAAGGTATCCTTCGACTGGTCGTAGGATCCGAATTTTAGCACTGGACTTTGAGTCGTAGGTTTATGACTGGTCTTAGATGCAGTCGACACTATTCCTTCAACTAGTTGAACAGACCCCAGGACTAGTCGAAGCCTAATAGAAAATATTCGAATTTTGTAACAAACTTACGACTGATCCAGAAATTTCTTAGACAGGTCGAAGCAGTGCTAGGACTAGTCGAACAAAGTCTAGGACTAGTCTTAGAACTGACCAAACTCACATAAATCAAACATATGACTTATGTATCCAAAATGGCATACTCTAAAGGTCAACCTAAGGTCAGTCAAACCTCAATCGTGAAGTAAGGACATTGAAACTTAAGGACAAGTGACCTTTGAAAGTAGTAAACCTTGAAGTCTTGTTGTAACTAATCCTTGAAAGTATCTTAAGTTCTTTACGATCGAACTTGTAAGCTTCTTGACATCTTGCAATGTCTTGACTTGAGAGCAATACTTGTCAATCACAGTTGAACTTGAGTAGAACTTTCTTCTTTACACTTGTGAGCATTGCTTGTTCATTAAAGTTGATCTTAAGTGGATCTTTGTACTTTACACTTGTGAGCATTGCTTATTCATCAAGGTTGATCTTGAGTGGATCTTTATTTGATCTTGAGTAGAGCTTCACATAGCAAGTTACATACTAGTGTCTTTGGCACCACAAATTTGACAACTGAAAGGGATATAAACTATAGCACTTACAGAACCAAATAGCCAAAGGCAGTATTGTGGCATTGTAGAAAAAGTTTCCATGTTGGCGATGAAGTGCATGAGATGTTCCTATGGCGATCAAGTCGGGATGCTTGAAATTGGCTGAAAAAGGAATATCTTCTACCTCTCTCAGGTATGGCATTCGATACCTGAATCTTTCGATGTTCTCGCGCTCTCTTTTCCTTTTAACAGCTTCTTTAATTACATGTCGTACTTCCTCTTGAGTTATTTCCGTTACTACGGGAGTAAATCCTAGTGATCCTGCTCTCGACGGTTGGGAACCTTCAGGCTGCTGGTCTCGCCCATTCATGGTGCCCATCATAGGAGGAACCGTCATCTAAGCTACATTGTGCGTGAGAGTAGGTAAGGCTTCCCAGAGATTTCTGCATTCCTCCATTAGTGTTCTCTGTGCTTGTGCCATCTAGGTCATACGATCTTCTATAGTCGGGGGTGGACCTTGACTTGTCCCATCCATACATACGGCAGCCTCTCCGTTTCTTGATGATGCTGTCGTTAGAGTGGAATGTGAAGATATTCATATAATGGGGCTTATCAAAAGAGGAGTTTCATTCGATTTTCCTGTACTTCCATAGCATTCGGCCGATTATAATATAACTTGAGGTGATACAGGGACTTGCGGGCTTGCCATCAGTGACTTACCTTTCTGTTTCCTTATCCATTGAGTTCCTATAGTAGGCAAAGCTGGGAATTCATGCGATGTCAACGAAGGAATGGATTTCCCAGGGTATATTGCCGGAGGAACGAGTTCGGGGTTCTTCCTGGCTGGGTTTCGTGCCACTGGCCCTCTGACTTTTTGCGCCGATGAACTCGTCCTGGCGGTCGGGATGTTTTGAGCTCTTGATCTTCTGTGTGACACGACTACTCAATAATTCCCATCCTCTTGTGCCAACGGTGAGACAGTTATGACTGCGGCAGTGGCTTGAGATTCCTTGCTTCTAACTAGCATATACTCTTTCTTACGGTGCAAAGTTTGTCTACCAGCGTATTCTATAACAAACCCGGACGATGTAAAATAAAAGACTGTCTTGTTTGTAGTGATTGCCATTAGTTGTTTGTAGTTTTTTCCTTTCCTGGATTATTGAGAAATAATGTAGATCAATACTTAAATAAGAACATACTTTACTTTGTAGATGAAAGGGAGGATATTCCCGTTGAGAGTCGCCTTTTTGGCGTCTGTACGACGCCAAATAGTGGTGAAAATTCTCTATATCATTCCTAAGTGTAACGCCCTAAAAATCGGGGGTCATTCAAAGCTCGGCTCCCGAGTTCCAACGCATCACTTATGCAACATAGATAATGATGATTATGATGAGTGCATTGAAACATGAATGAGATTAGACTAAAACAACATATCATACTCCAGAGACAGTTAAATTACGCAAGCGGAAGACTGTGATAGATATATAAAATTTATAAACAGTTGTAAGTCTCCAGAGTATGAACATGTTACCAGGTAAATATAGGCATGTATACACTAAAAATGAATAAAATGAATATACATGTGTGTTTCAAAAGTGTAAACTAAAGTGTAATAGCGTCTAATCAGTAACCCTGTAATCCCGTCGATCAGAAGATGGTCTACATAGACTTGCCTGATAGCTGCACACAGGAGAAACCCTCCTCATCATCATAAAAGTCCAGCTCCGCTTCGCAAGCATCGTCATCATCTGAAACTAAGACATGGTCTGGTTGGTGTGTACAACACTGTCCCGTAACATGGGAGTGAGTAATCAACTTAGTGGAACTATACAACAAAGGTTAATATGTTATCAATTCAGTCAACCAGTAATGATAAAGTAGTAAAATTAAATATCCTTGAATACTCTTATTAATGCAAGAACGAAATGAATAATGATGCATGCCCTCACCTACACTCCCTCGTATGACACCATCTTATGGTCGCGACATGCTTTCTTCCCTCTGTGCTCTTTAACCCTGGGTACATGCAGTGCGATGTTATAAGCATGATTACCATGTTTTTATTAGTTCATTTCATACAGAAGGATTGGAAAATTAAGGTACCTTCCTTATATCAATACCCAATTATGATCCATTTTAGGGTCGTCAGTCCTAGTAAATCTCATACGATGTTGCGGTTCTAGGTCGCTGCAAAGGGCTCGTCACCTGATCAGTGCAGGCTTAGTTTATACTCTTGTTGCTACGAAAGGGTTGTCCCCTTTACGTAGACTCAGAGTATGCTCGAGGTCACTACAAAAGGCTCGTCACCTTATCAGTGTAGGCCGACAGCTCGAATACAGTGTCCCATACCACTGTATTCGGCTCATGAGCTTTGGTTGCTCACTAGTCACTACGGGTGGGCTCGTTGCCCCGGCGTAGGCTGACAGCTCAACCACAGTGTCCTATACCATGATGTCCGGCTCATGAGTCTTAACGGATCGAGGTACCAAGGTTAACGAGGATTCCACTAGTGAGTTGGTACCCTAGGTTCAAGCAGTAGCGTCCAAATATGGTGAACATATATCGGGCCAATCGGGTTACTTGACAAGCTCGAATAGCACGAGCGCACCTTGAGTCAATCGACATGGAGTGCGTGAGCACTTCGTGTGGCCTAACCACTGTCGACAACCATAGTACGACTCGGATTCATCGACACATCCTTTGTGGGAAAACAACCTCAGCCACGAAAATGGAATCTGTTACCGATTTGCCTAGACTACTTCATAGTCCCAACTACACTTAATACCAACAAGAATTCATGTTAAATAATCAAGCAGTAAGTAAGTCAAATCCTACAACCGTTCGAGCATTTTATGAAATAAAATATAAACATGCATTCACCCATATGCATTTCATAAGTAATCAGACAATATAATATAAGATATACATAGAAGGATTTATACGCGTAGTTAAGGTAGTTAAGAACCTTATCTCAATGCCCATAGACAGTACAAGTCACCAAATACTTACTCATACAGACATTTTATCAAACACTTATACTACACATATTAACATTCATGACATATGTTGATTTGTGTCATATACTTGGACAAATCCGTCCAACAAGGAGTTGTCACGTACACAACCATCATGTACATGGATTCCATAGCCACGATAGGCACAAATCATGATTTCATCTTCATTTAGTCATTTCAACAAACACTTAGACTACACTTAATAACATACACAACGTATGTTGATATAACATGTATTAGGGCTAATCCTTTCGCTAAGGAGTTGTTACACACAGAACTAGTATATACACACGGCAATTAATCATGGAAAATACACTTTCAAATTTTATACGTATACGGGACTTTCTACAAATACAAAGAATACGCTAAACTCCACATAGTTTGTATATAACTGAAACGCAAAATAGACATCACATTTTGCATGTGAAATAGCATCCACGTCAGGAATCTATCATTAACCTACATTGAAAGCTTTAAAAACCATAACCTTTACGTTTATAGTCTGCACCTTATGCCGGTAAACGCGTAACGGATTCATTTTAAACACGTAGTCTTTCTTACCAGCAGGATGACAACCTGTAGCATGAACTAGGTTAGCTATTTCATCATCTCAACTATTTGAAACCCTAGAGCAGATTAGGGGTTGAATTTCTTACCTAAGAACGGGATCGGTTGCGCCGGTAGAGCGGTACGGAAGTGGTGGTAAGGCACGTGGAGTGATGAGATTGAATTCCAGAGATGAACTCCAACTCTCTCTCTCTCTCTCTCTTCCATTCTCTCTTTCCTCTCTTCTCTCTCCTAGGGTTTTTCAAATTCGTATGGGATGAGAGAGTGAGGGCTTAAGGCTCTTATATAGGCCTAAAACTGATGGAAATGGCCATAGGGCCAAGGTATACTTAGGTTATAGCCAAAGGAGTCTTGTTCTGATCCAACGGAGCACTTCTGGAGGCCTCCTTTCTATGTGCGATCGGACTTAAGCTCCCTGACCATAGATCTAGGGCAGATTAAGTTTTCAGTCCGATCGGATTTACAGATCGACCGCGGCGGACCAGTTTCAGTTCGACGGTCATCGAAACTCGATCAGGGCCACAAGTACACTGCCATGTATGGGAAATTTCTCCTGATCCAAGGGTGTATTTCGGTCAGATTCTGACGGTCTGAATCCTTATATTTGGCCCGCAAGCGACAAGTCTCAGATTACTTAAATTCAGATTTCATTTCTAAATATATTCACGTTTCTCACACACTTCGCTCCGTGCTCAAGCGAATAGCTTCGGGACACTATCTGCACTTAATTTCTGAGGTGGTAGTCAAGTCCACCAAGGTGATCTTAATTATATAATTTCATAGAAATCGGACTTTCGACGTGTGGTCCAGGTCCGATACGAAGTTTCAATGTGTTCCTGAGAGCAACCGGGAATAGAGTTTGATCCTAGATTTTAGGGTAACCTAGCGTCAATGATTCTACAAGTTTTGAGTCTTACAGATCGTATTTAAAGTAATAAGTGTGAATTTCACAAGTAATCTAGTTTAACACTAGCTAATACTTGCCTAATTTCTAAAGGATTTTAGTCCAATATGATTTCTGCTTGAGGAGGTACTTGGGCCTTTTTAGTTTGTATAGAAAGTGATCCAAGCTATTAATACTTAACTAAATTACAACCTAATTACTACAGAATAAGGTCTTAGAGCTGTTCTACGTCCAAGGACGTCCATTGCTAAGTTAGAAAAAATCCGGGGTGTTACAATCTGCCCCCCTTAAAAATAATTTCGTCCCCGAAATTGGCTAAGACTTCTATTGGGTTCGTATTCAACGAGCACATTGTGGATACACTGACCTCAGCTATTATAATTCAGCTTGTACTCATTGTTAGGCCTATTCTTTAGTATGAATTGATTTAACACTTGGACCCTAATTGCTTTTATTCCAATAGCTTCAACGTTGACTTTCTAAGGAAGATTCAGATCCTATTTAATGACCTATCCTTACGTGTATCCTAGATAAATTCCCTTCGATCCTGTGCCAGTGGGGCATGGGCCCAGCACGCTTCCGCTGCGCCACTTTGATCCAATGGATGCATAAATTAACTTAACTAGATTAGGCTCATAATGTTCTACCCTCCTTAAAAATTGTTTCTACTTTCAAAGTTTAAGATCTATGTCTTAATCCGTATGTTGGAACAAGGTGTAATTTGGGACCTATCATTGACATGAAATGGGAAACGATCTCTCAATACATTGGTCTTCCTTTCATCAATGATGTGTGCTATGGCATTGGTACCTATGGTTATAGAAAGGAGCTAAAAGGATGTGTGTTGAGGTTGATTTCTGGGATGAGTGTGAGTTTGTGGTAAGATGCCTAATTATACCAAAGAATGACTTTTGCCACGGTCTCGACTTACCTTATTTAATCATGTCTATCTTTCTAAGTTCATATGCACAATATGTATGCCAACATGACATATGATTTAAGACCTAATTCCTAACTGTCTGTTGCCCATTTGGGAAATTCCTTGGGCCAAAAGAGAAAATCTCTATTGGCTATATGTTCTTAACACTTCTCAAAGATGAAATAATAAACTTTTTTGTTGCAAGTGGTCGGGCCAACACGGAAGGAAAGTTGTGTAGTGGGTCTGAGTCGGATACATGGACCTTCTGCCTAGCTATGATAGAAAGTTTGTCGTATCAGTTCTTAATCCTAGTTGATCCTGATCTTCTGCTTGATCAGAGCATTGAGTTCATTAGTAGCTACTAGGATTGAGAATTCAATTTAAACTATGAACATTTCGTTTATATATAGTTTCTCTACTCCATGTTCCCGATTGTAATCAGTCCTTGAGAAGGCAATTCTAAGGGGTGTGTTGATTTGACCTAACGTTCAATCCAAGGGATATATATAAGTTTTCCCTACGCATGAATAGTTTCTAATCAAAACAACCTTCCGAAGAGTTATTAAAGAAGTCTATAAGTATTAAGGAGATTCAACGAAGGAATGAGGTCTCACTCCAACCTAATCAAGTCAACTACTAAATCTATCTTTTAATTATCTTAGCATAATCAGTCATTTACATTTCTTAATATAACCAGTAGCTTAGTCTTAATTTAGGAGTAGTGGTAATCTAATAGCCATAATCCAAAGTCTACGCTCATACGCTAGATGATTTCGTACCATTTTTAATACAGGAAATTGTTTTTATCGCTTAGGGTCAAAGTTGTCTGATTGGAATTGAGTTGCCCAAACTTGAATTTAACTGCATTCAAGCAGTTCACATAAGTTCATACTAGCTAAAGAGGTCCTAAAGTTCACATTATTAATTTATTAGATTCCCTATAGGTCCAAAATCTAAGACTACCAACTATAGGTCCAAAACTCTAAGGGCCTGTTTGGCCAATGGTATCAAGTTGTATTAAATGGGATTGCATTGCTAATCCCACCTCGGGATTGGGAGTGGCATGTTTGGTAGGAGGGTGGAATGGGATTAAAATTATGATTGGAAAGTGTGAGATGGGATTTTCAAATCCCACGATGATGGATTTCTAAGTGTAATTTGAAGGAAAAATCCTGGGATTTACTTTTAATTGCATATATTCCAAACATGGTATTGGAAAACATGGGATACACCCAATCTAGGGACAATACCTTACACGTGCATTTATTATTACTTTTACAATTCCATCCACCTTAAACTCACATAATGCAGTTGGCCGAACGGGTCCTAAATGTCCCATCATTTGGAGGTTTGTGAAGAAGACAGTGAAGACAGGTATGTAGAGAAGAAGAAGAAGAAGATATGAGAATGGAGGGAAGATTTAAGAGGGGAAAACCAGATTTTCAGGGAGAAAGGAGAGCTTGGAAGGATGTGTGAGGGAAGAAGGGGTAAATGAGCAGGAAAAGGGGGTTCTCACATGATTCGGTGGGCCCCACACGTGTCTAAGGGTCGGCTCGACACCAGCTCGCGTCGGCCCAACAGGCTTGGACAGACCTAGCCGCAGTGCACCGCGGTAGGCGTGGCGCCACCGCGGTCCTCTGGACTGGGCGCCGTGCTGCCAGGGTAGGGCAGTGGCCACCCCCTCCCAGGGTGCCAATGATGCCCTGGGTCCACTGTGGGTCCCCCCGGACTGCACCGTTTTGCCCCCGACTCCTCTTCGAGTTGTTTCGGGTCCTATTCGGGTATATTCATGTGTTTTCAATTTGTTGAGTGTGGGACCTGAAAGTGTCACCTAAACCCATTGATTGACGGTTTAGAATGGTGTTGGGATCATTTCACGAGATCGGGAAAGCCTATGGGTCCGATTCCTATATTCCGTTTCGGTTGATTTCGCCGTTTGGCGAAATGGGAAATCCTAAGTCTGTCTCTACGTTTCATCGCTCCCTCCTATGTCAAAGTACGGTAGTGTGCATAGTGTGACCATAACCCAAGTCCAGTTTATCCAAATCATGCTCTGATAATATCTTGTAACGCTCTGAAAATCGGGGGTCAAGCAAAGCTCTGCTCCTGAGTTCCAACGCATCACTTATGCAACATAGATAATGATGATTATGATGAGTGCATTGAAACATGAATGGGATTAGACAAAAACAACATATCATACTCCAGAGACAGTTAAATTATGCAACCGAAAGACTGTGATAGATATATAAAATTTATAAACTGTTGTAAGTCTCAAGAGTATAAACATGTTACCAGGTTAAATATAGACATGTATACACCAAAAATGAACAAAATGAATATACATGTGTGTTCCAAAAGTGCAAACTAAAGTATAATAAGGTCTAATCAGCAACCCTGTAAGCCCATCGATCAGAAGATGGTCTACATAGACCCGCCTGATAGCTGCACACAGGAGAAACCCTCCTCACCATCATAAAAGCCCGGCTCCGCTTCACAAGCATCGCCATCATCTGAAACTAAGACAGGGTCTGGTTGGTGTGTACAACACTGTCTCGTAATGTGGGAGTGAGTAATCAACTCAGTGGAACTATACAACAAAGTTTAACATGTTATCATTTCAGTTAAGTAGTAATGATAAAGTAGTAAAATTAAACATCCCTGAATACTCTTATTAATACAAGAATGATATGAATAATGATGCATGCCCTTGCCTACACTTCCTCGTATGACACCATCTTACGGTCGCGACATGCTTTCTTTCCTCTGTGCTCTTCAACCCGGGACACATGCAGTGCGATGTTATGAACATGATTACTAAGTTTTTATTAGTCCTTTTCATACAGCAGGTTTTGGAAACTAAGGTACCTCCCTTATATCAATACCCAATAATGATCCATTCTAGGGTCGTCAGTCCTAGTAAATCTCATACGATGTTGCGGTTTTAGGTCGCTGCAAAGGGCTCGTCACCTGATCAGTGTAGGCCTAGTTTATACTCTTGTTACCACGGAAGGGTTGTCACCACCACGTAGACTCAGAGTATGCTCGAGGTCACTACAAAGGGCTCGTCACCTTATCAGTATAGGCCGACAGCTCGAATATAGTGTCCTATACCACCGTATTCGGCTCACGAGCTTTGGTTGCACACTAGTCACTACGAATGAGCTCGTCGCCCCGGCGTAGGCTGACAGCTCGACCACGGTGTCCCATACCATGATGTCCGGCTCATGAGTCTTAGCGGATCGAGGTACCAAGGTTAACAGGGATTCCACTGGTGAGTTGGTACCCTGGTTTCAAGCAGTAGCATCCAAACATGGTGAACATACATCGAGCCAATCAGGTTACTTGACAAGCTCGAATAGCACGAGCGCACCTCGAGTCGATCGACATGGAGTGCGTGAGCACTCCGTGTGGCCTAACCATTGTCGACAACCGTAGTACGACTCGGATTCATCGACACATCCTTTGTGGCAAAATAACCTCAGCCACGAAAATGGAATCTGTTACTGATTGCCTGGACTACTTCATAGTCCCAACAACTCTCAATACCAACAAGAATTCATGTTAGATAATCAAGCAGAAAGTAAGTCAAATCCTACAACCGTTTAAGCATTTTATGAAATATAATATAAACATACATTCACCCATATGCATTTCATAAGTAATCAGACAGTATAATATAAGATATACATAGAAGGATTTATACGCGTAGTTAAGGTAGTTGAGAACCTTATCTCAACGCCCATAGACAGTACAAGTCACCAAATACTTACTCATACAGACATTTTATCAAACACTTATACTACACATATTAACATTCATGACATATGTTGATTTGTGTCATATACTTCGACAAATCCTTCCAATAAGGAGTTGTCACGTACACAACCATCATGTACATGCACTCCATATCCACGATAGGCACAAATTATGATTTCATCTTCATTCAGTCATTTCAACAAACACTTAGACTACACTTAATAACATACACAACGTATGCTGATATAACATGTATTAGGGCTAATCCTTTCGCTAAGGAGTTGTTACATGCATAACTATTATATACACATGGTAATTAATCATGGCAAAAACACTTTCAAATTTTATATGTATATGGGACTTTCTACAAATACAAAGAATACGCTAAACTCCACATAGTTTGTATATAACTGAAATGCAAAATAGACATCGCATTTTACATGTGAAATAGCATCCACATCAGGAATCTATCATTAATCGACATTGAAAGCTTTAAAAACCACAACCTTTACGTTTATAGTCTGCACCTTATGCCGATAAACGCGTAACGGATTCATTTTAAACACGTAGTTTTTCTTACCAGTAGGATGACAACCTATAGCATGAACTAGGTTAGCTATTTCATCATTTCAACTATTTGAAACCCTAGAACAGATTAGGGGTTGAATTTCTTACCTAAGATCGGGATCGGTAGCGCCGGTAGAGCGATACGGAAGTGGTGGTAAGGCACGTGGAGTGATGAGATTGAATTCCAGGGATGAACTCCAACTCTCTCTCTCTCCCTTTCTCTCTTTCCTCTCTTCTCTCTCCTAGGGTTTCCCAAATTCGTATGGGATGAGAGAGTGAGGGCTTAAGGCCCTTATATAGGCCTAAAACTGATGGAAATGGCCCCAGGGCCAAGGTATACTTAGGTTATAGCCAAAGGAGGTTTGTTCTAATCCAACGGAGCCCTTCCGGAGGCCCCCTTTCTATGTACGGTCAGACTTAAGCTCCCTGACCATGGATCTAGGGCAAGTTAAGTTTTCGGTCCGATCGATTCTGGATCGACCGCGGCGGACCGGGCCTCGGCCGACGGCGGTCACCGAAACTCGATCAGGGCCACAAGTACACTGCCATGTATGGAAAATTTCTCCTGATCCAAGGGTGTATTTGGGTCAGATTCTGATGGTCTGAATCTTTATATTCGGCCCGCAAGCGACAAGTCTCAGATTACTTAAATTCAGATTTCATTTCTAAATATATTCACGTTTCTCACACACTTCGCTCCGGGCTCAAGCGAATAGCTTCCGGACACTATCTGGACTTGATTTTTGAGGTGGTGGTCAAGTCCATCAAGGCGATCTTAATTATACAATTTCTTAGAAATCGGACTTTCGACATGCGGTCTAGGTCTGATACGAAGTTTCAATGTGTTCCCAAGAGCAACCGGGAATAGAGTTTGATCCTAGATTTTAGGATAACCTAGCGTCAATGATTCTACAAGTTTTGAGTCTTGTAGATCGTATTTAAAGTAATTAGTATGAATTTCACAAGTAATCTAGTTTAGCACTAGCTAATAATTGCCTAATTTCTAAATGATTTAGTCCAATATGATTTTTGCTTAGGGTGGTACTTGGGACCTTTTAGTTTGTATAGAAAGTGATCCAAGCTATTAATACTTAACCAAATTATGCCCTAATTACAACAGAATAAGGTACTAGGGTAGTTCTATGTCCAAGGACGTAGTTAGGAAAAACTTCGGGGTGTTACACTAAGTTAATATCAAGTGAAATAGAAAGATAAAATTTCCAGCGGAGTCTACATATTGTTTAGATAAGAAATAAATGCATTCAATTTAGGAGAATTATTTTACTCAATAATAACAAAGGAAGAGTGAAGAGAACAATCGCTACATTTCATTTATTTTGAATTCGTTTACATCCTCTCTCCTTTAATTCCAAAGTAAAGTATTTACATAATATAATACAAATATCAAATGTTCCAATTGTTAATTTCTTCAGTATTTTAGATCATATCATGATCTTCAATATAGAGATGCCATTATGCTGGAATAATATTCATCTTGATTGATTCCATGCTTCTGAGATGCTTTAATCCTTCAACCCAAATTAGGATTCTTTTAATCATTTCAAGATGAATAATCATCACTTGAGCTAACTATCCGGACAGTGGACCCATTGTGCGAACATGGCTGTTGTGCGCATCCATCATGTGAACCACTTCCATTGTACGGACCACTTCTATTGTGCAGACCACTTCCATTGTGCGGAACACTTCTATTATGCAGACCACTTCCATTGTGCAGACCACTTCCATTGTGCGGCGCTTTCTGTTGTGTGGACCACTCGTTGTGCACTGTACAATAGGAACTTTCAATACTTGGATTCCTCTGAAGTCTGAACTTTTCTCTACTGCTTTGGTGCCTTTCGAATGAATGAACTATAGGGATCAGTGGGGTATTTATAGCCTTCCGCACGTGTGAGCTCTTCACAAAAGATTGATTGTGCGCATATACTTATTATGCGGATATACCTATTGTGCGCTGCACAATGCTATCTTCAATCTCTTCTGTTGTGCGCCACACAATAATACCTCTAAGGCAACTCCTATTGTGCACCGCATAACTAAATGGTGTAAAATTTTGCCTTCTTGAGGAATCCTCTTTCTTTTTCCGATTGATTTTTATGCCTCAACAGTGTGCATTGTGGTGAATGTTTTAATTCAATATTTGTGATGTTTTGATGAACTCTACACTCTGTTTAATTTCTGCACCAAACATGTTTGTCAAAATGCATGAATGATGTATTTCACCGATTAGACCATGATTATGCACTTTTTTTTTTATCATTTAGAATGCTTTACTTGTGAACTAAAAAGTAAGTACATGTTATTAGTTTAAATAAAATTTGAAAAGTCCTATTCACCCCCCTCTAAGACATTAGACATACTTTCAAATTTCGCTTGTAACGGTCAATCCGCAATTTCAGAAGGACTCCTTGGAGGCTCAACAACTCATTGCTTTATCGCTTCTTCCCTAATTCATCCTTTAAAAAGCCTAAAACATCCCTTTAAATAAGAAAAATCTTCACCATCTTGGAACTAACTTCAATTTACACACTTTGGATACTCTTCGGTTGTAGTCCACTGGGACCTTCGGTTGTAACGAATTAACTCTTGGTTGTAGCCGAATTTCCTTGATTTGCATCTGAAGTTGATGTTTTCCTAATGTCGCATTGAAGGGACCTTCAGTGGCATCGAACCTGGACTTAGTCGGACCGAACGGTGAGCCAAATTATCTCCAAAAATAATAGTTTGTCGCTAGACTATTCTGTGCACATTCGGTCGGACCAAATAATTTGTTTATTCTATTATAGGCCCTGTGATTTCGCCAATCTTTTCTCTCCTTGGCACTTACTTTTCTTAGATCTTTGGTAATTGAATTCTTCATTAAACACCTCCAAATCTCCAAATATTCTTTTGGTCATTCTTTGACCGTTAAATCTTCTTTTTAATCGTCCTTCTCTGTAAATTACCTCGCATAAAGAAGAATACATAATTGAATCGATTAAGTGCATCTATGCTTATAAAACCAATGCATAATAAGGGGAAAAGATATAATATTTCGTACTCAACACACCCACTAACCAGTATTTTCCTTGTCTTGAGCAAAACATACGAAAAACTAATCTTCAATATCCAAATTTCAAACCTTTCTCTGAAAAACAATATTTTGTGCAATCTTATACATATGTCTGAATCAAAGATACAAGAATGGAATATGTCAGTCAAGAACCTAATATCACTAGTAAACCATTAAACTAAGCTCCATTTCATTAATTAATTAACGTAATGCATCTAAACATCATGTTCCGAGTGCACTCAGTGAATTTCTAACTTATAATCCATAAGAGTTAAACTTTTCTCCATAATGCTAACTATGATTATTACTTCAAAGTAGACAGATCAACAAAAGTTACTGATTCTGAACCTATCTCATTTTCACTTATTTTCAAGCTTTTTATTTTTTCATCAATGGCTTTCACACTATCATCTCTTCTTTCATTTCATTTTCATTGTTTTCCTCATTTAGTTATATACAATAGGTAGGCATTATTGATTCCAACTATTTTTTAGCTGGTTTTTCTTCTTCTTTTTTATACCAACGTAGAAAAGGATCTCTAGACTTAATTGTTAACACTTTTAAGTACTTATCAAGTTAAACATTAAGAAATCAAATTAACTTTACAGGATATGAGTTAGACATGAAATGTGAACTAGACTCAATTGATGTTTAAATTTTCTATCAATAATTTTATTAAAAAGAACTTGTTTAAAAATCTACTATTCTACTAGACTCTAGACTTTCAAATTTACTTTATATCTTATTATCTTACACTCAAATATATTCAAATACATAAAATATCAATCTTTAAAGATAATTTTGAAATCAAATAATTAAAAAGTTCGATTTTTTTTCTCAAAACTAAGGAAATACTGATTAGTTTCTTCTAATCTCACCCACAACCTAAAATCTACATTGTCCTCAATGTAAAAGGATATGCAATACATTATAACATGAGACAATATAAAATAAAAGAGGAATGAGTAAGAGAGAGAGTACATGAGGAAGATTAATATAATGACATGAATTCTCCACCATTTAAAGGTATTAACACTAAACAAAAACAAAACTAAAACAAACCTAAACTATTCTAACATAATCCTAAGAAAGAAATACATGGATAGATGGACCTCCTTCAGACTAGATGGTCAGTCCTGATAAATAAGATCTGTTGGAGGGATGGACAACTCCTTTGAATCAAATTTCTCAACGAATGGTTTGAAGTGATGACCTTTCACTTTGAAAATGTTACCATTCATTAGATTTTCTATCTCGACAACCCTATGAGGATAAACCATTTTGACTTTAAAGGGACCTGTCTAATGAGATCTCAATTTATCGAAAAAATATGAATTCTCAAATTATACAATAGGACTTTCTGATTTGGTTAAAAAAAATTCCAAAGAATGTTCTTGTCATGAAATACTTACATTCCGTCCTTGTATATCCTAGAATTCTCGTAAGCATTATTCCGGGCGCAGCAAGCCAACTCTGTCAAGATTGAAGTTGAAATTCTTTATAGCCCAGTATCTTTTATGCTCCAACTCTATAGGCAAGTGGCAAGTCTTCTCATAAACAAGTCTAAAGGGTGACATACCAATAGGGGTTTTATATGTTGTATGAAAAGCCTGCAATGCATCGGTTAGTCGAAGTGACCAATTCTTGCGATCCAGGTTAACCACTTTTTCAATAATTTATTTTATTTCCCTATTTGATATTTCATCTTGACCGCTCGTCTAAGGATGATAGGAGGCGCTCACTTTATGAAAAATACCGTATTTCTTCATTAATTCTTCGAATGGTCTATTGCAAAAGTGAGATCCTCCATCACTTATAATGACTCGAGGTGTTCCGAACTGAACTAAAATATTTTTCTTTAAAAACTTAATGACCGTGTAATGGTCATTATTCTTGCATGGAATTGTCTCGACCCATTTGGAGACATAATCAACAGCGAGTAGTATGTAAATATTTTCAAAAGATTAGGGGAATGGTCCCATGAAATCGATGCCCCATCAATTGAATGCTTCAATGATACGAATGGGGTTCAATGGCATCATATTTCTATGGGACAATCCTCACAAATTTTGACACTGATCACACACTTTACAAAGTTCATGTATACTTTGAACATAGTGGGCCAATAAAAGCTAGACTGAAGAATTTTTGTTATGGTCTTTTTAGCTGAAAAGTAGCCACCACATGTATGAGAATGGAAAAAGGAGATGACACTTTGTTATTCATTATCAGGCACACATCTCCTAATAAATTTTTTTTTTTTCATATCTTACGCAGTCCAGTGAGTAAGAATTGTCCTTGTGGCAAGATAATTAGCAATATCAGCATACCATGGTAATTCAGAGACTTCAGAAAGTTGTTCATCAGGGAACATATCATTAATAGGTGTCGTCTCCATGAGATCAGATAGAACATGCCGAGAGAGATGGTCAGCCATTATGTTTTTTTCTTCTTTCTTTATCTCAGATTTTCAGGTCAAACTCTTGGAGTAGAAGGATCCATCCTAGCAAATGAGGCTTAGTATCTTTTTTAGAAAGAAGATACTTTAGCTCCACATGGTCAGTGAATATAATGATCTTGGATCGTATCAAGTAGGACCTAAATTTATCTAAAGCGAACACTACGGCTATGAGTTCCTTTTTTGTAGTAGAATAGTTCACTTGGGCATGGTTTAGAGTTCTACTCAAATGGTAAATAACGTAGGTTTCTTATCTTTTCGTGGGCTTAATACTGTCCTAATTGCATAATCACTCGCATCACACATTATTTTAAAAGGCAAACTCTAATCGGGTAATTGCATAATGGGAGCGCTAGTCAACATGCCCTTGAACTTGGTTAAAGCTTTCTAGCATTCCTCACTCTACTCAAAGCGAGTTTCCTTTCGAAGAAGGTTGCATAAAGGACAAGATATGAGACTGAAGTCCTTTATGAACCTTCGATAAAATATGGCGTCCTAAGAAGGATCGCACGTTGCATATGCTTTTGGGTGGAGGTAGGTTAGAGATTAAGGGCCTATTTGTTAAATTTAAAATCCGAAGTCTGAATCTGAAGTCTAAATCTAAAATTTGAATTTGAAGTTGAAAAACTAATAGTGAATCTAGAATAACTTGTTTGTTAACTAACTTCTGAAATGTTTGAAATATATTAATTTGACACATTTACCTATTTGAAACAATTGTGATTGAATCCCTACTTTTAAAAACTCCATGAATTTCATTGAAATGTTTATTTGTCATCCGACATATTGAAAAGGTCACAAACTGCTAAATTAAGAGATGACACAAATATCAACATGATCCAAAGCTTTTGTTGCCTAAAAGAATTTTTAAATGGTTAATCACCATTGTTTCCTATACAAAGGTCCATCTAAGATTTGAAGCTAATTTATTTTTTGGATCATGCGTTAAAATATGCTTTCAATATAGATGGATGGTATGGATGTAGTCACATATATCACAATAAGCCCCACAGTTAAGGTCCCACCCACCTCAGTGGATCCAAGGTCACACTAAATCCGCTCCCCTAGATTGGGGAGGCAGATTGGCTAGTTACTCTGCCACTAGCCAATGGTTATTGGTCAGTGTTCTATGGGCTCTACCATGATGTATTCATTTCATCCACTCTATCCATCCATGTTTATAGGTCATTTTATGGCATGATCTCAAAAATGAGGTATATCCAAATCTCGAGTGGATCACATCATAGGAAACAGTGTTGATTGATTGCATAGCATTAAAAAATTATTGGGCCCACAAAAATTTTGTATCAAGTTGATATTTGTTTTTCCCTTTAATCCAGGTTTGTATGACCTAATCAACAGGTTTGAGGTCAAATAAACATTACAGTGGTCACTAAGAGATTTTTTATGGTGGGCGCTTAACCATTGTTGTTTTCCTTTGTTGTGGTCCACCTGAGATTTATATATGCCTCGTTTTTTATATCAATGATATATTAAATGATTTGGAAAAATGGATGAATGGCATAGATGAAACACATACATCATGGTGGTCCCACAGAACACCGACCACTAGCCGCCTAGCTAGTGGCACCATCACTGGCTAAAACATGTCCCTAAGTGTGAGCCGGATTTCATGGGAAAGCCTTTCCCAGGAAGTCCACCGTTGGAAATCTAGGTGGGGCTCACCGTAATATTTGTGTGAAATCCACCCCGTCCATCCATTTTGTGATAATTTTAGGACATAGTGCTAAAAATGAGTTGTATCCAATACTCAAATGGGTTGAAAATTGTGAGGATTGGATGCCCATAATTAAAATATTTGTGGGGTCACACAAGTTTTTAATCATGTTAATATCTGTGGTTCGAGTTCATCTCACTAGGAATGACAGTATGAACGGTATTAATGGCATATAAACATCACTGTCAACCCCGTGGAGGTTTCAACGATAGGAATTTCCCTACCCACCTTTTCCTTTAGTGCAGCCCACTTAAATCTTGTATCCTCCTCATATTTTGCCTCTAAGTCCTAAAATGATCTTAAAAAACAAATGGACACATGAGATTTATCACAAACATAACGGTGGGCTCCACCTAAGATTCCAACACATGAACTTTATGCGAAAGGCATTTACACATAATTCACACCCAAATTTGGGCGGGGATAATGTACTGCCCCACCTAGATCTACCTAAATATGGACAATTAAGGGCTTTGTGGGGCCTACCATGATATATATGTTTTATCCATATCGTCCATTCATTTTTTTCATATTATTTTAGAAATTAAGACAAACAACAAGGAATATCTATGGCTTAAGTGGACCACACTACAAAAAACTGTGGGAATTGGGTGCCTATCAGAGCCTTATGTGGCCTCAAGAAGTTTTCAATGAGAGGCACCCAATTCCCACAGTTTCTTGTAGTGTGATAGGCACCCAAAGCTGATTTTTGTGTTTTTCCTTCATCCAGGTCTGTGTGACCTTATAAAGAGATTTGATGGCAAATAAGCTTCACGATGGACATTAGGAAGGTTTTAACGGTAGTCGTTCTTGTCCCACTACTTTATGTGGTGTGGTTGACTTAAGCTTTAAAAGTGTGTCTTTTTTCAAATTATGCTTTAGAATGATATGGAAAAGTTGATAGACGGTGTGGATCTAACACATAAATCATGGTGGGCTCAGAGAAGTACCCCATGTTAAAAGTTAGGATGTGTATAACGTAAGGGAGAAAATTTTTGTTACAAAGGACAATTTTGGGTTAAAAATAATAATCATGGAGCGCATTCTTGATTCCCCATTAAGCTAGACTCCTATCACGGAAAAAATTCGGCATAAAATGGTGGAGCGCTTTCCTTCTTTCGAGTTAACAAACTCCACTAAACATGGAACATTTTCCAAATTCCGCGTTAAGTACAAAAATTCAGTATTAACAAACAGGCCATAAGTTGATTTTGGCTTTGTCTACCTCAATTTTATTAAACGATATAATGTGTCCAAAGGCTATCCCTTTTTTGAACCATGAAATGACATTTCTCCAATCCAGCACAAAGTTCTTATGTTCACATATATTCATCACTAATTTTAAATGTTCAAGGCATTCACTAAAGGATGTACCAAAGATAAAGAAGTCATCCATGAAAACTTCTAAAAATTACCCTACCATGTCAGAAAAATGCTCAACATGCATCGCTGAAATGTGAAGAGAGCATTACACAATCCAAATGACATTCGTCGGTACGTGAATGTGCCAAAAGGACATGTGAGTGTGGTATTTTATTGGTCTTCAAGGGCTATCTCTATCTGATTGTAGCCCGAATACCCATCAAGAAAGTAGTAATAGGAATGACCTGCTAACATTTTTAAGATATAATTAACAAAAGGCAAAGAAAACCAGTCCTTTCTCATGACAGTATTCAATTTTCAGTAGTCAATGCACATTCGCCAACTGGTAGAAATTCAAGACTGCTTACTGGATATTTTTAGACATGTTTAATTCGATAAACTAGAAGGTATCGATTGATTAAAGTCGATCGATCGAAGGTTCAATCGACAATGCATGTAAAGTTGCGTAACTGCGGGACTCTTTCAAAGTCGGTGGAAATTCTTATTTAAGGAGGGCTTTGGGGTATCAAGGAAGGACGTGAGGGGGGGGGGGGGTGGGGGCAAGTCAGCCTCTTCTACTTCAAGTTTTCTTCTTCCTCTTCTAGTTCTAGCTTTGTTTTCATGTTTTTATTTCCTTTTGAGATTAGTTTATTATCTATGGTTGACTAATCTCATGGCAAAGATTAAGGGGTGAACCTTTTAATGGATCTTATTATTAATTCATTTTTAACTTAAGAATTATGGTGTGATTGATGAATTGATATTGTTTTGATTGAATTCTTAGTATTGGTAAAAATTTTGATTTGTAAAATCCCTTAATCTATTATAAACTCCAGGTACAATAGATTCTTGGAATTCCCTGTGATCAATTACTTAGTTCTTCATGTGAAATCGATTAATTGAGATTCATAACTTTAGTTGGGAATTATTATTGGTTTAATTATTTTATCTTCCGATTGGAATGAATCATTATTTAGTTCCAATTGAGTTATTAGGTTGAATTGGTGAATTATAGTAAGAATTTATTAAATGTGGATCCCTTGCGCTTTAGTTGTCGTTTATTGATTGTTTTCTAAGAAAATTTACATTCACCCTAATAGAAAAACTTAGATTCTATTAGCTTTCTACTAGTGTTCTTACCATGTAGTCCATGTGAATTGACATCGGTCTTATTGAGTACTATACTACTTCGCAAACCTACAAATCTCTGAATTATAGCAAGCACAACTTCAGCATGCTCGACATTAATTCTACTCGCACACGTTTGACCCAATATGGGTCGTTCGTCAATAAGTGTCGCCTCATATATGATTAAACAGGTGTTTTCCTTGCGGCTGAAGATTTTTTATTTTTTCTTTACTTTCTGCAGTCCTCTTAAAAAGGAGTATATTTGCTATCAAAGAAAAAGCAACCTTACCGAGCATGGGGAAAATTAAATGAAGGATAGCCATGCGGAACTAACCTTAATCAATGAGGTAGCCCAATGAAACACCTATTTTATTAGGCAGCGGAACATAAATATCCAATTAATTGGGGACTAATATATAAAAATCCCTCAATCTCTTCGTCCGTGTTTGTCTTATGTTAGGATCTGCCAAATCCTTGAATTTTCCAAAGTTTACACATCCATAAATATACGGATTTGGGTTCCAAATCTCTAAAAAAAATAAAAAAATAAAATCAAAAAAGAAGAAGAAGAAGAAGATTGAAGAACCGGCAAATGTTGACAATGAGAAAATAATATTTTAAAAGAAAATTAAAAAATACTGCAATAAATACTTTAACATTAATATATATATATATATATATATATATATATATATATATATATATATATATATATATATATAAATGCTATCCAAATCCATGTATTCGTCGTTTGAATTTGTCAAATCCAAATCAAATGCAATTTCATGACTTCGACGAGCTCACGGGATTTTCCAAATTCAAATGCTCATTTCCTTGTACCAACCGTGACCTTATACAGACATGTTAGAATTTATTTTTCCATCAATTTTTCTTTACTAGACCTCCAATCCAATGGTTAAGATTGTCCAATCAATCTGAATTTTGGTTATAAGCCCAGGTCACAACAGATGATACTGATGTCCAAATAATCATGCAAGGGAATCATCTCATACGTACGTTATGGCAATCATCATAAGTTAGAGTGGGTGCAGCCCACCTATGATGTGTATGTGGAATCCAAACCGTTCATCTGGTATACTTCATGTTTACCATACATCCAAGGATTTAGAAAATGTGCCAATTGTAGAGTATTATAGTTTGCTAACCTAATAAAGTTAAAGGTGCATCCAAGTCTAGGTGATTGATAGTGATATTCCAATTAGTCAATGGTGGATGGAAGAGGCAACTGGTTGATTGGATGGAAGTGATGCGATTTTCATTTTGTGGTCCATCCATTGGTCGGTTCAGAACAATTAGAATATGTGCCAATTGTAGAATTATAGTATGCTGACCTAATAAAGTTGAAGCCGCATCCAAGTCTAGGTGATTGATAACGACCTTCCAATTGGTCAATATGGTTGATCCAAGGGGAAACTGATTGATTGGATGGCTTGGATTGGTTCATAGTATTTTACTTTTGTAGTGTTAAGGATAAGCCATTAACATGCACTGTTCGCATTAAGGATTAAAAGCGGTTTTTGAGAGTAAAATGATAATAATGCCCTTTGCATATTTTTCTTAGGGGTTCTTTAGGGTGAAGTATATGAAGAAATTTGTGAAATATATAGATTTCAAATCTCCTATCTTTTAAAAATAAATAAATAAATAAATAAAAATCAAATTTGTGAATTTCTTATATCCAAGCCCTAACAAAATCCATAGATTTAAGACAAATCTAATCCAAAATAATAATAATAGTAATAACTTTGAAAATCAACAAAAAGAGAAACTTGCTATTCCATTGCAAAATGCTCTGATATTGCCACTAAGGCTCTCAAATCCAACTATTTTCAGCTTCATTTTTAAATGATGAATTATGGAATTTGCCAAATCCAAATCCAAATCCAAAAAAAAAATCATGAGTTTGAAAAGTTGGATTTATTAAATCCTTAATCTCATTTCCCTATCCTAAGCAAAAGTGAAATTCCCATGCTCAATATAAGTTAAAAGTCTTCCAAGTTGTATCAGTTCAATTAGACAGTCTAATGGAATGATTTCAACTGTCCATTAAATCCAAAACACATTTCTAAGGCTATGATCGAAAATCACGACCTGATGATCTAATCCATCCTTAATTTGACCTTATTTTCTATAACCATCCTTTTTCCTAGCAATTGGTGGGATGGCCACTATTACCTAACAAAAGCAACTCTTTAGAATAATAAGCAATCCATAATTTTCTATAACAAATGGATCGATCAAATGGGTGGTTAGACCAATTTTTGTGTAATGATCTTGACCGTATATACTAAAGACCATTGATTGAATGGCTAATAATCATCATGTTAGTACGATGCTTGTCTTGTTGCCCATGAAATGTGTGCTGAGATTAGTGGACAATCTAGATCAATGGATTGGATTGTAAGGCCCGTATCCTAGACCATACCATTCCTTAGACTTCCGCGATCTTCCCTATAGAAAAATAAGCAATCCATAATTTTCTATAACAAATGGATCGATCAAATAGGTGGTTAGACCAATTTTTGTGTAATGATCTTGACTGTATATACTAAAGACCATTGATTGAATGGCTAATAATCATCATGTTAGTGCGATGCTTGTCTTGTTGCCCATGAAATGTGTGCTGAGATTAGTGAACAATCTAGATCAATGGATTGGATTAAAATGCCCGTATCCTAGATCGTATCATTCCAAAGACTCCACGATCCTCCCCATCGAATTCTGGCACCCCGCAACCTGTAATCGGCATTTGCGCGCGACCCTGAGATGCACCCTGTCAACCCAAGTCGACTCGACCCAAGACTTATACCGTGGCGACTGTGCTGTCGCTGCGGTTCCAACACCGTGACTTGCGCACCGATACAATACCCAGGCCAGGAGTTGTGAACCCTCATTCATCTCGAAGAAAATGCTGCGCGTTGCAAAACCCAAGAGAATCTCTACCAAACATCACATAAATCAATTAGTCACTAGTCAAGTACAACCCATCACTCACCCATACCTCTCCCACCAACTAGTCAAAACAACCTGTGCTTAGCTCATTTATCTCATCCCAAAAGTCAATGAGACACATGCTTCCCATGTTATACACACCACTCCTCTCTCTCTCTCTCTCATTTCTCACTCTATTCCAAGCTACCAAAGAGAGAAAAATGTCCAAGCAACTCTTAAGGAGAGGAGACGCTAGGTGTGGCCCACTCCCTACCACCCAATCTCCCATCCTAGCCATTCAACCTTCATCAACTTCCATCAAAAGGAGAGCTTATGAGCTTAGCATTTCAAGGAGCTAAGGAGGAGCGAAATTGGTGGGTGTTCACAGCCTTAGATCTTGATTTTGATGTAAGGCCCATTTGTGATGGGACCCATTTTGATGTGTGTTATGAACAAAGAGGGGCCCATAGTGGAGGGGCCCCTCCCATATCCACTCTCTCTATCTCTCTCTTCTATAGTTTGCAGCCCACCATGATGAATGTATTTTATCCATGCCATCCATTGAGTGGGCCCACCTGGCAGTCCGTTTGGACGGGCCTGATTGGAGGAAAACACCAATATCAGCTTCATCCAATACTGGTGGGTCCCACACGTGTGGATCCACCTTGATGTCTATTTATCCACACCGTCCAATTGGACGGTGGAAGAGGATTGGTTGGAGTTCCTCCACCAGCTATACCGATGTCCATTGATGTCAGCAAGCTCTGTGGGCACCGTGATGTATGTATTTCTCAAGTTGTCCATCTGTTTGGACGTGGGCCCATCCCACACGTGTGGCACGTGTGGGTAGGTGGGATCCACCTTGATGTATCTATTTTATACCCAGTCCATCCATCTGCCCTGGACGATGGACCCCACTCCAGCTATATAGCTGCTGACTGACGCCAGCAAGTTCTTTGGGCCCCCTTCGTGATATAAGTGTTGTATCCTCACCGTCCACGTGGACAGTAGGGCCTGCCCATGATGTATGTGTTAATCCACACTGTTCCAATGGGTGGCTACTGGAGCATTTGTCCAGCAGCTGTAGTGGCCCACCTTGATGCAGTGTTTTATCTACACCATCCGTCCATCTGGACGTGACCCACCTGATGTATGGACTTCATCTACGTCGTCCGTCCATCTAGATGGGACCCACCTTAAGGACGTGGGTCTAATCATGAGGTTGTGTTATATCCAACTGTCCGTCCGTTTGAGGACGTGGGCCACACCCAGATGTTTGTGTTTCTCCACAACGCCCATCTGTTTTAAGGGTGAGCCCACCCCACACGTGTGACACATGTGGGCAGGTGGGACCCACCTTGATTTATGTATTTTGTATCCACACTGTCCATCTAGACGGGCCATGTAGAGCCCAGCCGTGATGTATTTGATGTCCAGCCATCCATCGGTTTTGCTGGATGGGTGGGACCCATATTAATGTATGTATTTTATTTCTACACCATCCATTCCTGGACGGTGCACGTGGGGCCTGCTGTAATGAACATGCTTCATTCACTCCATCCAGATCATGGACCCCACCTTGATAAATGTGTTGCATCCATGCCGTCCAGTAATATGGATTTGAGGCCACCAAATATGTGTGTTGCATGTCCACGCCATTGGTCCAGACAGTGGGACCCACCTTATGTGATGTGTATCCGTACTGTCCACCTGACTGGACGGTGGGACCCCTTAGCACGTGTGGTGTCCACATTGTCCAGCCGATTGGACGGTGGGACCCACACGTGATATATGTGCTTTATATCCACACTGTCCAGTGGTCTAGATGGTGGGGACCACCTCGATGTATGTGTTTTATAACCACGCCATTTGTCCATTTTTACTAGATGCAGTCCCACCTGCTGTATGGAGGGCCCACTTGATGTATGTGAGGTCATTGTGACCATATGTGAAGCCCATTATGGCCGTATGCAGGGCCCATTGTGGCCCGAGTAATGGGGCCCATTGTGATGTGTATGAGGATCATGTGATGCGACTTACTTGATGTATATGAGGCCCATGTGATGCGGCCCACTTGATGTATATGAGGCCCATGTGATGCGGCCCATTGTGATATGTGAGGCCCACATGAATGAGGCCCAAAGTGATGCATGTGAGGCCCATGAGTGAGGCCCAATGCGATGTATGTGAGGCCCAAAGCGATGTATATAAGGACCGATGTGATGTGTGATTCCACCATGATGTATGTAATGATGCTAATGATGGGCCATGCATTGGGAGCAATGATGGTTTGATGTTCACACCATAAGAGTAATGATGGCTAAATGGCCACATTGTAACTTTATCTAGGGCCCATTGTTAGGCCCATTCTCACCTCCCCTTAATGGGCTAACCCAAACCGTTGGGCCCCCATGATCGTTAGGCCCATTCTTGATATGAGTAGGTTGTATAGGCCTATCCTTGATATGAGGAGAGTACATCATCATCATATAACATGCTTAGTATAGCTTCACGATCCATGTCCATGCGCATCATATGTATGCTTGATATGAGGAGTGATTGATCATAACACATGCCATTGAGCGGATTATTATAGGACTCCCTGATAGGAGGAGTTGCCCACATAAGCATGCGATACGTGTAGGATTGTTGCATGACCGGATGGTATGACTTATACATCTTGCATTTTGTGATATGACCACCATACGCTCTAGCGACATCAAGGTCGTGGCCTCCAAGGCATGTCGTGGATGGCCAGATGGGATACTAAAAATATTTGGTTCTAGCATACGGGCGCCATAAATTTCCCTGGGTAAAAATTCCTAAACTCCCGAGGCCAGGGGACGCTCCAACGTCTAGACCAACTGGATATACATGAGCGCATAAGGGCCGTATACTAGTAGGCCGCATCTCCCACTGTGTCGTGGTCGGTTGGAAAGGGATGTGACCTTACCCGCCTGAGTGAGGGGACAATATCTAGGTTGAGTTTGAACAGCTTGAGGAATGGGTTCGTTATCGACGAGTCGGCCCCAATATTGGCAGGCGTATAATGAGGTCTCTTCCACTTACCCAGTTGCGCACTCGAATATGGGCAGCAAGCTGGCGTAGAGTGTACTAGACCTCGGTGATGATCCCAGAGATGTACGGTACTGATATATAGACATATTAAGTAGGAGTTGCATACTAAGCATTTTACTCATTCATTCATTCATTCACTATCCACTCGGGCTGGTGGTGCGTAACTAATTGTTATGTGTACCTTCGTAATAGCCAGGATTTCGGTTGGGGTGTGTGACCAACCTGAGATCAAGAGTTTACCGCATTAAGTTTGGCTATGCAAATTTAGGTATGAGACTAGTTTAGATAGAAGTCCCTTGTGATGGACCCCATAGCCTGCGATACTATCATCCCGACTTCACACTCCGGCTTGGTTATTTCATTTGATTTGAATATTGCATTACATCTGCATCATACGACATTTTGGGTTACTATGTTTCTGCATTTATATGGCTTAGATGAGGTTGACGATATTCGTGGACTTGTCAGGATTTGCATTTTGCATTGCATCCATAGTATGTGATATTTGGCTTACTATGTCTCTACATTGCATAGTTGATCTACATTGCTTCCTCAGTATATGATATTGGATTTTTAAGTTTTTGTATCACATAGCCTGGATAAGGCTAATGATATTTATAGACTTACTAGCATATGTAAGACCTGTATCGTAGACCGTATCGTTCCGTGGGTTCCCGCGGTCTTCCAGGTCAAATTCTGCCAACCTTCGATCCTTAACCGGTATTTGCGAGCGACACTGAGTCAAACACCGTCAACCTGAGTCGACTTAATCCGAGACTTGTACCCTAGCGACTGTGTCGTCGCCGTGGTTCTGATGCTACGTCTCGCGCGCCGATCCGATACCCTGGTCAGGAGATACGAGTCCACATTCAGTGCGAGGAAAACACCGCGTGTGCGATTTCAAGAGAATCTCTATAAGATGTCACATCAATCAATCAATTAATCAATCCCATCATGTCAAGTACATGTCAAGTACACATCACCTTTCACCCTTTCCCAAGCAACCCCAAAGTCAAAAAGTTTCTTACAAACCCATACCTTTCTTACTCCAAAAACAACAAAAGTCAAAAAGCTCTTACACCCATCACTCACCACATCCATCACTCCATCACCCATCACTCTCTCTCTCTGTTTACAACCCTCTCTCTCCTTCATTTTCAAATCACTTTCTCAAACAACCAAAAACTCCACACGTCCAAGCATCTTCCAACCTCCAAGAGAGCCACAAGTGTGGCCCACCTTCCCACCCTCTCATCTCCCATCTTAACCATCCAAACCTCATCTCCTTCGTTGGAATCTAAACTAAGGAGTTAAGGAAGCCAAGGGAGCAAGAAGAACGAACAATGTGTGTGTTATAGGCTAGATTTTCATGTGTTTATGATGGGCCAAGTGAGGCCAATCGATCAATGGTTTGGATCTCACTTGGGACCCTAAGATGTGGCCGATGGCCCACTTTGATCATCATGATCATTCCATGATGGGGCCAATCTCCACGGACCCCATCATGATGTTTACTTTCTAGTTGATAAGGGTCATCTATACCGTCTATTTTATTGGAGAAGGAATCTCCACCGTTGGATTGTGATTTAATGGGCCCATATGTACTGGGACCCACTTGATGTATGATTGATTTCAAGGGAGGGCCCATAGTATCGGGGTCCCTCCATCACGCTTGTCCCACTCTCTTTCTCTCTCTCTCTCTCTCTCTCTCCGTCTCTTTTTCATTTTTCTTTCATGTGTTGATGATGTGGTTGTGTGGCCCATCAGGATGGACCCCACCATGAGTCATGTATTTTTTCCAAGCCATCTATAAGTGGACCCACTTCATGTGTTGTACCCGCACCATCCATCAGAGCAGGGCCCGCCTTGAATTCGTGGTGTCAAACCGTCCAGCGTCTAGGGACGCTAGACGTTACTGGGAAAACATAAATATTAGCTTGTTTTCAAGCTTGTGGGGTAGCCCACTCATATAGGCCCCACCTTGATGTATGTATTCAATCCATGCCGTCCATCCCATTCAAAGGATCGTTTTAGGCGTTAAGCCGAAAAATGAAGTCCATATGATCTTTAGGCTGGCCATAGCATGTAAAATAGTGATTTCTACCGTTGAAAGTCACCCTGACAGTTTTTATGCGCCGAAAAACATCGGATATTGGGCTTGTTTTGCTTGTCTTGAGCTATGGGCAGCAATGGCGGGGTTGGATTCTTCCTATGCGGGCCCCACACTCGAAAATCCTCAAAAATTAGGTTTTCAAATATATATATATATATATAGAGCGTGAGACGCTTCTTTGCCGCCAGCGCGCAGCGGCCATTGTGTACGCGTCTGCGTACGGGCGGCGGACAGAACCCACGGCCCCAAAGTGGCTCCACCATGATGCTTATTTGTCATTCAAACGGTTTATTTGATGGGCCCCTCCCTGATGTGGGTCCCCTCCAAATATCAAGCTGATCCAACGCTCAGGTAGCCCACATCATAGGAAACAATGTTGATTGAAGGTCAGCCGTTGAAACCCTTTTTGGGTTCCCAGAAGTTTTGGATCAAGATGAAATTTGTTTATACTCTTCATCAAGGTCTACATGACCTTATGGACAGATTGGATGACTTATAAACATTACAGTGGGCCCCATGTGGGACCCACAAAGATATATGTGTTTTATTTCGACCGTCCAGCCGGACGGTGGAGCCCACGGTGATGTATATGTTCTATCCTCACCGTCCAAGCTGGACGGTGGGACCCGACTGCAGTGTGTATATATATATATAATATAATATTATATTATATATTATATTGTATATATATACTATATATAGATTTTATATTATATTATATATAGTATATATATGATGGTGGGCCTTCATGTGGACCCCCCCACCCTTGATGTTGTGTTATATCCAAACCGTCCATCACATGGTGGGCCACGTGTGTGGACCCTACCATGATGCATGGGTTGCATCCAATCTGTCCATCCATTTTAAAAGCTCATTTTATGGCATGAGTTAAAGAATGAGCCAGATCCATAGTTCAAGTGGACCCCACCTTGGTATGTGGATGTAAGGCCCATGTTACGAGACCCATTAGATGCATTTGTGGCCCATGGTTGAGGCCCACTTATATATATAAGGCCCATGTTATGAGGCCCCTTTTGATGCATTATAAGGCCCATGGGTTATGGCCCATTGCAATGTACATAAGGCTCATTGGTGTGGCCCATTAATGTAGCCCACTTGATGAATATAAGGCCCATATGATATGGCCCATTTGATGTATTTAAGGCCGAATGGGTTGTACCTAAGTTCCATTGCAATGAGTGATCCCAACATGGTTTATGTAATGATGTTTATGACAGCCATGTAATGATGTTTATGACAGCCGTGCCTTGGGAGCAATGTTGGTTTGAGGTACACATTGTAAGAATAATGTTGGTTAAACGTCTGCATTATAATTCTCCCTAGGGCCCATTGTTAGGCCATACTTGTAAACCGTCTAAGCCCATCTTCGTTATGAACAACATCCATCACCATATAACATGTTTAGTATAGTTCCATGATTCATGATCATTCGCCTCATATATATGTTTGATACAAGGAGTGACTGATCATAGCATATGCCTTCGGGCAGATTGTCTAGGGGCTCCCGGTTAGGCGGTGTTGCCCCACATGAGCGCATGATACGAGCAGGATTGCTGCATGACGGGATAGTGTGATTCATGCATTTCACATTGTGTGACATGGTTACTGTACGCCCTAGCAATATCAGGGTTGTAGCCTCCACAGGCGTATCGTGGTTGGTAGGATTGGATACTGGAAATCTTGTTCTACATGGGGTGCTATAGATATCCCTGGGTGAAAGTCCCTAAACTCTTATGGTACCAAGAGGTTGCTCCAACGTCTACATCAAGTGAGTACAAGAGCACCGAGTGCCGATTACCAGACGACAGCATTTTCCACTGTGTCATGGTCAATTGGAAGGGAGTGCAGCCTTATCCGCCCGAGAGGAGGGGGCAAAGCTAGGCTGAGTTTGATCAGCTCGAGGAATGGGTCTGCTATCGACGAGTCGAGCTCGATATTGGCAGGCGAATAGTGAGGTCTCTTCCACTTACCTTATTGTGCATGATGGGGCAGCAATCTAGTTTAGAGTGTATTAGACTCCAGTGATATTCCAGATTTGAGCTTTATTGATATGTGGATATAGATGAGGATTTGTATGTTTGAGTTGCATCTTGCATCGTATGGCCTTAGTATGGCCGACATCATTCATGTCTTGCATTGCATAGCCTTGGTACGGCTATTGGTATTCATGAATTTATCAGCATGTTCCACATTACTCTGATACTGCATATCTGCATTACTACCTTGCGCACACACTTTCACCACCCTCTAAGCTTTCTATAAGCTTATGCATGACCGTTATGTGCAGGTGACGTTGGGACGCAGCAGCGCTGAGGCAGGAGCACAGAGCAGACCATTTTGGAGCTTTTTGTCTATCATCATTGTATTTCCCTTTATGCTCTTTGTACTTATAAAGTTTTTGATCATAGTGGAAATGTGATGGAGTTTTTGGTTGTTGTTTGTGTGTATGCCTTTGGTTATGCTTATTACGAATTGAACTAATGTTGAAAATCCTCCTCGTAGCATCCCAAGATCGGAACCTGGCGAATGGGCGCTGGGAGCCAAGAATGGGGTTCTACGGAGGCTGTCGACGCCGGATTTGACGATCGAAAATTTTGTGAACTCGATTTCTGAGTTTGGGGCGTGACAGAAGTTGGTATCAGAGCATAACTCGAGAATAACCAAGAACAACATTACATGTCTTCTATGAGTTAGAATGATTGGGTTCTTAGTTCGGATAGCTTAACGATCTTTTACTACCAACCCTTAACATGCGTACCTTCGAGAGTTTTCAAGTTGATAGGCACCTTTGATCTTCCTGTAAGACATGCCGCGCCAGAGAGTGAACCGATCGACTCCTGCACCACCACCTGAGGCTCCCACACCACCACCAGAGACTCCCGCACTACCACCGACGATCCCCGCTCTACCATCAGAGATTCCTACTACTCAGCCTACGGATGCAGCTCCTTTACCAGAGACCAGTGCGGATCTGACCGTATCCGTGAGTGCTTTCCAGTTACAGTAGATGTTACAGGCTATGACGACCGCACTTCAGGGGCAGAGCAGGCACCCAGTCATTTCACCGAACCAGGCTGAGCAGGAGCGCGCGAGTGCCCTTCTTCATGAGTTTCGACGGCTCGATCCCCCGCATTTCTAGGGAGAGTTAGACCCAATGGTAGCTGAGAGATAGCGCGTCGATGTGGAGAAGATATTCAATACGATGGGATGCACGACTGAGCAGCGAATCCGATTAGCCGTATTTCTTCTCCATGGTGAGGCTGAGCATTGGTGGACATCAGTCTCCCAGGCAGCAGGCACCGGCTTTGTGTGGACCTGGGAGGATTTTGTGGATCGGTTGGACCAACAGTATTTCCCTGATCACATTCGACGACATCGAGCGTTGGAGTTCGAGGCTTTGGTGTAGGGCGATATGACAGTGGCTCAGTATGCGGCTCGTTTTGTAGTGCTGTCCAGATTTGCACCATACTTGGTAGACGATGAGGAGTGGAGAGCCCGCCGATTTGAGGACAGTTTGCGTTACGGTCTTTGAGGCCGTGTCATTGGGCATGAGCTCCCGACTTTTGAGGGGGTGGTACGGAAGACTTAGATTTTTTAGGTTAAGTGGGCCGGTTCTCAGTCTGATCGTGGTCAGAGGAGAGACCGAAAGAGGCACGCTCCTTTCGGTGACTTGTAGCAGCATCGACCGTAGTAGCAGAGGCACACAGGTCGCCCAACCTTCCTAGCGCCAATAGCACCTCCAGCACCACCTCTGAGGTAGTTCACTGACACGTGTTTTGGGTGCGGTGTGACGAGGCACCATATATGGGAGTGTCCCCACCCGCAACAGCAGCAGAGACCCCCACAACAGCAGCGACAGCAGCCCCCACCACCGAGGCCACCTCAGCAGCAGCATTAGCATGAGCCTTCGAGATCGCAGTAGCAGAGACAGCAGTCCCGACCGCCTCAGCAACAGTAGTAGCAACAGCACGCTCACAGGGGACAGACACCTCGCCAGCTGGTTTAGGGTAAATTTTACGCAGCCCAACAGGATCCTCAGTCATTTGGAGGAGTCGTTGAGGGTATACTTCAAGTCTCTACATGCATCGCTCGAGTTTTATTTGATTCCGGTGCTTCACACTCGTTTTTGTTCGAGGAATTCTGCCATTCGATTGAATTGCCGACAAAGTCTGCTCGAGAGGGGTTGACCGTATCGACGCCCTTGGGGCTTTTGTTCGTCTTGCCCCATGCTAGTGGGAGAGATTTTTTTGCCTGCCGACTTGTATGTGCTGCCGATGTCGAATTTTGACGTTATCTTAGGCATGGATTGGCTTGTCGAGTACTACGCTGTCTTGGACTACTTCGCGAGGACAGTCACGTTCTATATACCCGGCGTGTCACAGTTCCAGTTCATCGCAGAGCCTAGAGGAGAGCAGCTGTTTTGTATGATGTCGTGTGCCATAGAGGAGCCCATAATGGTGAGCATCGACTAGTTGCCTATTGTTTACAAGTTTCCCGATGTATTCCAGGAGATTCTGGGATTACCGCCTCGCCGACTCACCGAGTTTCAAATTGATCTCATGCTGGGTGCCGTGCCTATTTCGAAGGCCCCGTATCGTATGACACCATTAGAGTTGCGGGAACTGCAGAAGCAGTTAGACAAGTTACGCGAGTTGGGCTTTATCTGTCCGAGCAGTTCACTGTGGGGAGCGCCGGTGCTCTTCGTGAAGAAGAAGGATGGCTCGTTGAGCCTCTACGTAGATTACCGCGAGCTCAACAAGGTCACAGTCAAGAACAAGTATCCGCTCCCGAGGATCGATGATTTATTTGATCAACTGTAGGGTGCATAGTTCTTTTCAAAGATTGACTTACGTTTTGGTTATCATTAGATTCGGGTCCGAGAGGAGGACATTCCGAAGACAGCTTTTAGGGCGCGTTACAGTCATTTTGAGTTCCAGGTCATGTCCTTCGGATTGACTAATGCACCCGCAGTCTTCATGCCATTGATGAATGAGGTCTTCCGCCCTTATCTCGATCAGTTTGTTGTAGTCTTCATCGACGATATTCTGATCTATTCGAGGACCTGTGAGGAGCATGAGCAACATCTGGAGGTTACGTTACAGACCTTCCGTGCACACCAATTGTATGCGAAGCTGGAGAAGTGCGAGTTCTAGTAGGAGGAGGTGAAGTTCCTCGGTCACGTGGTGATGAGGGAGGGCATCGTAGTGGACCCCTCGAAGGTTAAGGTAGTGCGTCAGTGGGGCCAGCCCACGAACGCGTCTGAGATCCACAGTTTCCTTAGTTTAGCGGGCTACTACTGACGTTTCATTGAGGGCTTCTCTCGTATTGCAGCCTTGCTGACCAGGTTGACTCGGAAGGGCACGGAGTTTATTTGGAGCGACGCCTGTGAGTGAGCATTTATGGAGTTGAAAGACAGCCGCATGTTCGCTCCTGTCCTCATTCTTCCCTCTGGGAGTGACGGATTTATTGTATTCACCGATGCTTAGCATATTGGTTTAGGTGCTGTCCTGATGTAGCACGGGAGACTAGTGGCCTCCGCGTCTCGCTAGCTCAACATCCATGAGCTGGACTACCACACGCATGATTTGGAGCTGGCAGCAGTCGTCTTCACACTGAAAGTGTAGAGACACTATCTCTATGGGGTCAGGTTTGAGCTCTTCTCCGATCACAAGAGCTTAAAGTACCTCTTCTAGCAGTCTGAGTTAAACATGGGGCAGAGGCGCTGGATGGAGCTTCTGAAGGACTATGACTTCGATCTTCAGTACCACCCGGGCAAGGCGAACGTGGTGGCGGATGCCCTCAGCTGTCAGCCACGAGGCCTCATGACACATGTGATGATTTAGGAGTGGCGGATGCTTGAGGATGTAGCAGAGTATGATTTTGAGTTCGACCTGCAGTCTTCTATCATGCAGTTATCATGCCTGTCGATTCAAACCTCTCTTGTTGCAAGAGTGATCGAGGCTCAGCAGGCTGATGAGTCGTTACACAGTTATATGACAGAGGCGGCATCCGAGAGTCAGACAGATTGGCAGATTGGTACAGATGGTGGACTTTGCTTTAGAGGCCGATTATGTGTCCCGGATATTCATGAGTTACGCAGAGATCTTATGACCAAGGCACATCGATCGCGATTTTCTATCCACCCTGGCTCGACGAAGATGTACTATGATATGAGGCGACAGTATTTTTGGGCAGGGATGAAGCGCCAAATTGCCAGTTTTGTGGCCGAGTGTGACACGTGCCAGCGTGTCAAGGCCGATCATCAGAGACCCCCTAGTTTATTGCAGCCGTTGAGCATCCTAATGTGGAAGTGGAAGCACGTGTCGACCAATTTCATTTTGGGCTTGCCGAGGACTCAACGCGGTCATGACGCCATTTGGGTTGTTGTGGATCGTCTGACGAAGTCGGCACATTTTCTTACGATTTGTGCGATTTGGCCTTTGGATCGGCTTGTGAGGCTTTTCATCGAGGAGATTGTGAGACTGCATGGTGTTCTAGTCTCGATCGTTTTTAACCGAGACCCGAGGTTCACATCTCAGTTTTGGGGGAGCTTCAAGAGAGAGGTGGGGACTGATTTGCAGCTCAGTACCGCGTACCATCCACATACCGATGGCCAGACTGAGAGGGTCAACCAGATCGGCTTGCACGATTGATTTCAGGGGTAGCTGGGCTGAGCATCTGTAATTGGCTGAGTTCGCATACAATAACAACTATCAGGCGACCATCAACATGACTCCTTTTGAGGTACTATATGATAGACCATGCAGATCACCAAGTTGTTGGACCGAGGTTGGAGAGCGCCGTCTCCTAGGTCCCGAGCTTATGCAGGAGACGTCAAATGTTATCGATATCATCAGGTAAAGGATGCGCACAGCTCAGAGCCGGTAGAAGAGTTTTGCGGATCGTCGGGGTCGTCCCTTAGAGTTTGATATAGGGGACCATGTGTATCTCAAGGTCTCGCTCATGAAGGGGGTAGTTCGATTTGGAGCAAAGGGCAAGCTTGCCTCAAGATTCATAAGACCTTTTGAGATCACTGGGCGCATTGGCGTAGTGGCCTATCGGCTTTTGCCTTGTCATCTCAGTTGTTTGACGTCCACAACATTTTTCATATCTCTATGTTGAGGAAGTGTGGGTTAGACATCGTTCCTGTTATTGATTGGCAGCCATTAGAGGTTCATGAGGACGCCTCCTATATTGAGTAGCCAGTCTGTATCCTTGATTGGAAGGAGCAGGTCCTCCAGACCAAGGTCATTCCATTGGTAAAGGTTCATTGGGGTCACCATTCTATTGAGGAGGCCTCCTGGGAGCGCGAGGCTGAGGTTCGAGAGCACTATCCCCATCTCTTTGATGATTAATCATGTGTTATATTTTGTATATTATCTCTGATTTTATATTATGTTATCTTCCTTCTTCTTCATGAGTTATGACTAGTTGCGATGATTGTGTAAATTTTGAGGATGAAATTTTTATTAGGAGGGGAGAGCAGTAAGAACCGTATCATAGACTGTACCATTCTGTGGGTTCCCGCAGTCTTCTCCGTCGAATTCCGGCAACCTTCGACCCTTTACCGGCATTTGCACGCCACCCTGAGTCACACGCTGTCAACCCGAGTCGACTCAACTCGAGACTTGTACCCTAGCGATCGCGCCGTCGCCGCGGTACCAATGCCTTGTCTCGTGCGCCGATCCTATACCCTGGTCAGGAGATGCGGGTCCACGTTCGATGTGAGGAAAACGCCGTGGTGGGAATTCTGAGAGAATCTCTACGAGATGTCACATCAATCAATCAATCAATCCCATCATGTCAAGTACATGTCAAGTACATGTCAAGTACACATCACCTTTCACCCTTTCCCAAGCAACCCCAAAATAAAAAAGTTTCTTACAAACCCATACCTTTCTTACACCAAAAACCACAAAAGTCAAAAAGCTCTTACACCCATCACTCATCACATCCATTACTCCATCACCCATCACCCATCACTCACTCTCTCTTTACAACCTTCTCTCTCCTTCATTTTCAAATCACTTTCTCAAGCAACCAAAAACTCCACACGTCCAAGCATCTTCCAACCTCCAAGAGAGCCACAAGTGTGGCCCACCTTCCCACCGTCTCATCTCCCATCTCAACTATCTAAACCTCATCTCCTCTGTTGGAATCTAAGCTAAAAAGCTAAGGAAGCCATGGGAGCAGGAAGATCGAACGGTGGGTGCGTTATAGGCTAGATTTTCATGTGTTTATGATGGGCCAAGTGAGGCTAACCGATCAATGGTTTGGATCTCACTTGGGACCCTAAGATGTGGCTGATGGCCCACTTTAATCATCATGATCATTCCATGTTGGGGCCAATCTCCACGGACCCCATCGTGATGTTTACTTCTAGTTGATAAGGGTCATCTAGACTGTCTATTTTATTGGAGAAGGAATCTCCACCATTGGATTGTGATTTAATGGGCCCATATGTATTGAGACCCACTTGATGTATGATTGATTTCAAGGGAGGGCTCATAGTATCGGGGTCCCTCCATCACGCGTGTCCCACTCTCTCTCTCTCTCTCTCTCCCCCTCTCTTTTTCATTTTCCTTTCATGTGTTGATGATGTGGTTGTGTGGCCCATCAGGATGGACCCCACCATGAGTCATGTATTTTTCCCAAGCCATCTATAAGTGGACCCACTTCATATGTGTTGTACCCACACCATATACCAGAGCAGGGCCCCGCCTTGAATTCATGGTGCCAAACCGTCCAACGTCCAGGGACACTGGACGTTACTGGGAAAACACAAATATTAGCTTGTTTCCAAGCTTGTGGGGTGGCCCACTCATATAGGCCTCACCTTGATGTATGTATTCAATCCATGCCGTCCATCCCATTCAGAGGATCGTTTTAGGCATTAAGCCGAAAAATGAAGTCGGTACGATCTTCAGTAGGCCATAGCATGTGAAATAGTGATTTCTACCATTGAAAGTCACCCTGACAGTTTTTATGCGCCGAAAAACATCAGATATTGGGCTTGTTTGGCTCATCTTGAGCTATGGGAAGCAATGACGGGGTTGGATTCTTCCTATGCGGGCCCCACACTTGAAAATCCTCAGAAATTAGGTTTTCAAATATATATATATATATATATATATATATATATATATATAATAGGCAGTAGACGTAGCTGCTGCCAGAGGTGCAGGCAGTGCCTACTGCGCACGTGCGTACGGGCGGGCGGATAAGAACCCACGGCCCCAGCCGTGGCCCCCACCATGATGCTTATTTGTCATCTGAACCATTTTTTTGATGGGCCCCCTCCCTGAAGTGGGTCCCCTCCAAATATCAGGCTGATCCAACGCTCAGGTTGCCCACATCATAGGAAACAGTGTTGATTGAAGGTCAGCCATTGAAACCCTTTTTGGGTTCCCAGAAGTTTTGGTTTAAGATGAAATTTGTTTTTACTCTTCATCCAGGTCTGCGTGACCTTATGGACGGATTAGATGACTTATAAACATTACAGTGGGATCCACATGGGACCCACAAAGATATATGTGTTTTATTTCCACCCTCCAGTCGGACGGCGGAGCCCACAGTGATGTATATGTTCTATCCTCACCGTCCACACTGGACGGTGGGACCTGACTGCAGTGTACATATATATAATATTATATTATATATTATATTATATTGTATATATATATACTATATATAGATTTTATATTATATTATATATAGTATATATATGTTGGTGGGCCTTCATGTGGACCCCCCCACCCTTGATGTTGTGTTCTATCCAAACCGTCCATCACATGGTGGGCCACGTGTGTGGACCCTACCATGATGCATGGGTTGCATCCAATCTGTCCATCCATTTTCAAAGTTCATTTTATGGCATGAGTTAAAGAATGAGCCAGATCCATAGTTCAAGTGGACCCCACCTTGGTATGTGAATGTAAGGCCCATGTTACGAGACCCATTAGATGCATTTGTGGCCCATGGTTGAGGCCCACTTATATATATATATATATATATATATATATATATATATATATATAAGGCCCATGTTATGAGGCCCCTTTTGATGCATTCTAAGGCTCATGGTTTATGACCCATTGCAATGTACATAAGACCCATTGGTGCCGCCCATTGATGTGGCCCACTCGATGAATATAAGGCCCATATGATATGGCCCATTTGATGTATTTAAGGCCCAATGGGATGTACCTAAGGTCCATTGCAATGTGTGATCCCAACATGGTTTATGTAATCATGTTTATGACAGCCGTGCCTTGGAGCAATGTTGGTTTGAGGTTCACATTGTAAGAATAATGTTGGTTAAACGTCTGCATTATAATTCTCCCTAGGGCCCATTGTTAAGCCATACTTGTAAACCATCTAGGCCCATATTCGTTATGAACAACATCCATCACCATATAATATGTTTAATATAGTTCCATGATTCATGATCATTCGCATCATATGTATGTTTAATATGAGGAGTGACTAATCATAGCATATGCCTTCGGGTAGATTGTCTAGGGGCTCCCGGTTAGGCGGTGTTGCCTCACATGAGTGTATGATATGCGCAGGATTGCTGCATGACGGGATAGTGTGATTCATGCATTTCACATTGTGTGACATGGTTACCGTACGCCCTAGCGACATCAGGGTCGTAACCTCCACAGGCGTATCGTGGTTGGCAGGATTGGATACTGGAAATCTTGTTCTACATGGGGTGATATAGATATCCCTGGGTGAAAGTCCTTAAACCCTTATGGTACTAAGAGGTTGCTCCAACGTCTAGACCGAGTGGGTGCATGAGCGTCGAGTGCCGATTACCAGATGACAGCATTTTTCACTGTGTCGTGGTCGATTGGAAGGGGGTGCGGCCTTACCCGCCCGAGAGGAGGGGGTAAAGCTATGTTGAGTTTGACCAACTCGAGGAATGGGTCCACTATCGACGAGCTGAGCCCTATATTGACAGGCGAATAGTGAGGTCTCTTCCACTTACCTTATTGCACCGATGGGGCGGCAATCTGGTTTAGAGTGTACTAGACCCCGATGATATTTCAGATTTGAGCTGTATTGATATATGGATATAGATGAGGATTTGTATGCTTGAGTTGCATCTCACATCATATGGCCTTGGTATGGCCAACATTATTCATGTCTTGCATCATATAGCCTTGGTACAACTATTGGTATTCATGGATTCATCAGTATGTTCCGCATTACTCTGATACTGCATATCTGCATTACTACCTTGCGCATACACTTTCACCACCCTCTAAGCTTTCTATAAGCTTATACATGACCGTTGCATGCAGGTGACGTTGGGACGCAGCAACGCTGAGGCAGGAGCGCAGAGCAGACCATCTTGGAGCTTTTTGTCTATCATCATTGTATTTCCCTTTATGCTCATTGTACTTAAAAGTTTTTTATTATAGTGAAAATGTGATAAAGTTTTTGGTTGTTGTTTGTGGGTTATGCCTTTGGTCATGCTAAGAATAGGGTTCTACGGAGGCTGTCGGTGCCGAATTCGGTGATCGAGAATTTTGTGAGCCCGGTTTCTGAGTTTGGGGCATGACAGCATGTTTTCGCATTACTCTGATATTGCATACTTGCATTGTTACCTTGCGCACACACTTACACTACCATTTATGCTTTCTATATGCTTATACACAATAAATGCGTGTAGGTGGCATTAGGTCGCAGCAACGTTGAGCTTGGAGTGTGTAGTTGTCTTCTGGAGCTTTGATTTTTGATATATGTATTTTCCTTTCAGCACTGTATTCAACTGTTTATATTAGTGGATATATGATAATGATGTTGCCTTTGTGATTTGGGTAAACTTGTGGTTATGCTTCCTATGAGATAAATGTACGTTGAAAAATTCTCCTTGTAAGATCTCAGGATCGGAATCTGATGTATGGGCGCTGGGAGCCGAGAATGGGGTACTACAAAGGCTGTCGGCATTGGATTCGACGATCGAAAATTCTGTGAGCCCTGTTTTCGAGTTTAGGGGTGACAGGATTGTCTAAGGGACTCAATGCAAATAAATGAAACCAAGAGCACTACAACTAATAATGCTCAGAGAGCACTGGAGCATTTCTCCTTTCTAAAAGTTGATGAGTGGGGCCACATGGTGGATGCATGACCCGTCCAACAGTAGCATAAGACCACAATGATCAAATAACCAAAATCATACTATTCCAACCACAAGTGGACCACACCGAATGTCACACCCCGAACTTAGAGACCGGGCTCACCAAATTCCCGATAGCCGAATCCGGTGCCGACAGCCTCCGTAGTACCCCATTCTCGGCTCCCGGTACCCATATACTAGGTTTCGATCCTGGGATGCTACAAGGAGGATTTCTAATAATCAATTTGATTCGTAATGAGCATAACCACAAGCATAACCCACGAACAATAACCACAAGAACACCATCACAAAATCCACTATGATAAAAAACTTTGAGTATAAGGCGTATGAAGGAAAATACAAGATAGTGATAATAACAAAAACTCCAAAAGCTCGGCTACACGCTCTAACTGCAGCGAGACTATGGCTGCGTCTTGGAGTCACCTGGACGCATCAATCGTGCATAAGCTTATAGAAAGCTTAGAGGACGGTGTAAGTGTGTGCGCAATATGAGCATGCTCAGAATGCAAGGTCAGAGTAATGCGGAAACATGCTGATAAGTACACAAGGCAGTCGTAGTACCAAGGCTATGCGGTGCAAGATATGAATACTATCGGCCATGTCAAGGCCATGCGATGCATAATGCAAGTCAAGCATGCCAATCTACCTCCGCATGTTAATGCAGCTCCTCACTAGAGCATCAAGTCAGTACGGTTCTCAGTCTAGATAATCACCGAGGTTCAGTATACTCCAAATGACACTGTCTCTCTCCTAGCAGCACAGTCCAAGTGAGCGTAAGAAACCTCACTATCTGCCTGACCAATAGTCTGCCAACATCTATCCGGCAAGTCGATAGCGAACCTATTTCCGAGCTAGTCAAACTCAGCTTAATAATGCCCCTTGCTCTCGGGCGAGTAAGGTCACACCCCTTTCCAACCGACCATGACACAGTGGGAGACGCGGCCTCATGGTATTCGGCCCTCATGCCCTCATATATCCACTCAGTCTCGACGTTGGAGTCATCCTCTGGTACCATCGGGTTCAGGGACTTTCACCCAGGGACATTTATGGAGCCCCAATTCTTAGAACACAGTTTCCGGTATCCAACCAACCACTCACGGTGTGTCTATGGAGGCTATGGCCCTGATGTCACTAGGGCATATCACAATCACACGAATGCAAGTGCATATATCACACTATCTGTCATGCAACCATCCTGCATGTGGCATGCGCTCATGTAGGTAACTTCACCTATCAGGGAGCCCATAAACAGTCTGCCTGAAGGCATATGCTATGATCAGTCACTCCTCATACCAAGCATACATATGATGTGTATAATCATGAATCATGTATCTATACTAAACAGCTATATAGGGATGGGCTTGTGCATAACGGATATCGGCCTAGACAGCCTACTTACTACAAGTATGGGCCATCCATGGGCCTTAGGGAGTGTGACAATGCGAACATTTAACCAACATTATCCTTACAATATGGACGTCAAACCAACATTGTTCCCAAGGCACTACTTATTATAAATATCATTATCTACACCACGGAGGGATCACGCATTGCAATGGACCTAATTGCACCCGATTAGGCCTTAAGTACATCAATTGGGCAGCATCATATGGGCCTTATATTCATCAAGTGGGCTGTATCATTGGACCGTACCAACGGGCCTTACGTACATTGCAATGGGCCATAACCCATGGGCTTTGCATATATCACATTAGTCACATAACATGGGTCTCAAATATAACAAGGTGGGCCTATTCATATGGGCCTCATATACATTAAAATGGGCCTCAATATTGGGCCTATATATATGCCAAGATGGGCCTAAATACATGGGCTCATATATACCAAAGTGGGCCTCAATAATGGGCCTAAAAATACATCAAGGTGGGCCTAAACACATCAGCCCATATACACCCAAGTGGGCCTCCATAATGGGCCTAAAAATACATCAAGATTGGCCTAAATACATGGGCCCATATTTGCCAAAGTGAGCCGCATGTGTGGCCCGCCATAATGTTTATTTTTCTATCCAATCTGTTGATAAGGTCACATGAGTAGGGGGCCCACCATAATATTTATTTTCTATCCACTTGTTGATAAGGCCATGTGGCAAGGGGCCCACCAAAATGTTTATTTGAAATCCAACATATTCATACGGTTACGGGACCAGGGCCCACCGTGATATTTATTTGCCATCAAACCTATTCATATGGTCACGCAGACCAGGAACCCACGGTGATGTTTATTTCCATCCAACCCATTCAAAAGGTCACGTGGACCAGAGTAGGGCTCACTGAGATGTGGTTCACAAATCCAGCCCACCCAAACTGTGTGTCCCACTTGGCTGAGGGTTCGGACCAAGTTTTAGCAGCATCCAAACTTCAGGTAGGCCCCACCAAGTGATTTTATATGTTTTAGGCATGTTTTCACATGATTTTAGATGGTATGGCTCACCTGAGTTCCGTATATGGTTGATTTTTGGGGCAGACCCTTTTTAGAATGGGGGCCCCACAATGAACGGTGTTGATGTTCGAAATGCATCACGATGGGGGGTCCATAGCTAGGGCCATGAGGCCGAGCATTCATCCGCCCGCCCAGTAGCCACAAGCGCCGCTGTGTCACATTGTTAGTAATGTGACGACGTTCTTTGCTCTTTTTTTTTTCTTGGGTGGGACCCAGGTTGACTAGATCTACCCCGTCCATTGTCTGAGTCCCACAAAATTAGGGGTCCACACCAATTTTCAGGTGGGTCCAAGCTTCTTGTGGACCCCAGCAATCATTTTTCAAAGTTTTAACGGAAATACTAGTATTCTCAACGCCACGGCTTGCCAGAAAATGGGATCAGCTTCATTTTTCAGCTCAACGCCTAAAATGAGCTGGAGAACAGAATGGACGGTGTGGATCAACCTCATACATCAAGGTGGGCCCTGCATGAGCAACCCACCTCAAAAGCAAATTTTTTTATAGTTAGCTTGTAAGTACACAACCATGTCAGTACACAACTCCATGTTAGCCAACCCGCTCGTCCAGCATCCAGGGACGCTGGATGGCGTGGATAAACACAGACATCAGTGTGGGCACCACGTGTTAGTGGCCCGCACATCAAGGTGGGTTCCACATGAACGTGGCCCATCCTTTGGATCAACAAGATATTTATGTTTTCCTTCATCTTGACCGTCCAATTGACCCATTGCAAGGTAGGCCTCACGATCGGACGGTTAAGATCCTCTTGCACATAGTGGCCACAAGAAATCACACCAAAGAGAGAGAGAGAGAGAGATACGGAGAGATAGAGGGACCCCGCCACTATGGGCCCCTCTCTACATTGCATACATTATTTTGTGTCCCACAACAAGTGACCCTTAAAACTGAAATTAACGGTGGATCACCCACCTCTAGGCCTCCTTCTTTCTCCCCTAGCCTCCTATGCTCCTTAGCTTGACTTTTGATGGTGGTAAATGATGGATCAACGGTTGAGATGGGATATGAGAGAGTAGGAAAAATGGGCCACACTTGGCATTTGGGGAGAGGGAGAGAGCTTGGACGTATGGTGTTGCTTGGGAGAGATTTTGAGAAATGAGAGAGAGAGAGAGAGAGAGAGAGAGAGAAGTGATGGGTTGATATGGGATGGGTGTGGTGGGTGATGGATAGAATGATGTGTTGTAAGAAGGGATGGGTGGAGAGAGAGGTGAAGTGATGTGAGGGTTGACTTTGAGCTTGCTTGTGTAAGAGAAAGGTATGGGTTGTTGTATTTGGGTATGGAGTGACTTGACTTGTACTTGACATTGATTGATTTGATTAATTTGACATGTCGTAGAGATTCTCTTGAAGTCCGTAATGCGCGGCGTTTCTCTTGAACTGAACGCAGGGCGACATCTTCTAGCCTGGGTATCGGATCGGTGCGCGAGTCACGGCATTGGAACCGCGGTGATGGCGTGGTCGCCAAGGTATAGGTTTCGGGTCGAGCCGACTTTGGCATGCAAGTCTCGTCTTAGGATTGTGCGCAACGTTGGCTCCAGGTCGAGGATTGCCGGAATTCGACCGGAAGGATCGCAGAAGTCCTCGGAACGGTACGGACTAGGACACGGGTCTTACACCGGATAACATAGGTTTTTGGGTGGTTTAAATTATTTTCTACGGTGTGTCCCACCTGATTAGATCGACTTGATTTTAAGGGGGCCTGATCATCATGGTGGGATGCACCTATTGGATGGATTGGATTTCATACGAATCTATTTTAAGGGCATTTAGGTGATTTTGGGTAAAGTTGTCTTTTAGGCCAATTCATGATGCTCACCGCTCAAAAAAAAATTCTACTTTTCTCTTTAACAAATAATTAAAAAGTCTATCTTACTTAATTTTCTACAAATAGTTAATCTTTAGTATAAAATATTTTTTCAAGCGTTCACTTAGCATCTCTACTCTAAATTCAATAAGAGCTTTTTCAATAAAAACTATTTCAATAAGGTTTTTTTTTTTTTTTGTTCTATCTCTTATTTTAAATAAGCTCGGTTGGTGAAATCACTTTTCAAGTCCAAAAAAAGCTTTTATTTGAAAAAAAACATGTTTGGCAAAAAATTTAAATAAAAGCTTTTTAAAAAAAAAAGATCAGTTGATCACGTCATTTTTAAAGGTTACACCAACTCTATTATAAGAGCAATACAAATGATTATTTTGGTGGATCTCACCATAGATGAACCATGCCCCGAATAACAAAAGAATGAATGGCTACAATGTTTATATTTTAAGATATTTGTGCCATCCACTATGTTGTATATTAAATGTAGATCATCCATCACATGGAGCTCACCTTTGATGTAAACCATCCACCATGTGAGCTAAACCTTCAAAGTGAGTCATCCATCATGCAAGGCCCGTCTTCGATGTGGACCATTCATCATTACAGGCCCACCTTGATGTAGGCTATCCATCATATGGGCCCCATCATTAACGTTAATTGTCCTTTATGTAGAGCCCCTCAATGTCCACCACTCATCATCTATCACTTGGAGTCTACATTTGATGTGTCCAATAGCGTGGGGCCTACCTTCAAAGTGGATTGTCCATCATGTGGGGTCCACTTTTGATATCCACCATTCATCATGTGTGGGGTGTACCTTCCATGTGGATCATCCATTATATGGCCCACTTTGGATATTGGTCTCCATCATGCGAGACCTTGGATGTGGACTACCCATTAGGTCAGGCCCAGTTGTTGTGGATCTTCCATTACGAGAGGCCACACTTTGATGTGGGTCATCCATCATGTGAAGCCCACTCTGTCGATTATGTTGGCCCACTTTGATGTGAATCATTCATTGTGTGGGGCCCTACCTTCAATATGAGTCGTTCATCATGTGAGCCCACTTCTGATGTTAACTGACCATCATGTGGGCCCACATTCAATGATCATCATCCATCATGTGGGTCTCACCTTTGATGTAGACCACCCATCAAATGGGGCCCACTTGATGTGGATGTTTCGTCATGCTGGGCCACACTTTGATGCGGTCCATCTATCATGTGGGGCCCACCTTTGATGTGAACCATTCATTATGTGGGCCCCATGTTTAATATGGGTTGTTCATCATGAGGGGCCCACCTTTGATGTCCACCATCCATCATATAGGTCCCACCTTTGTTGTGGACCATCTATCATGTGGGGCCCACTTGATGTGGATAGTCCATAATATGGGGCCACATTTTGATCCGAGCCATCCATCATGTGGGTCTCACCTTTAATGTCTACCATTCATCTTGTAGGTCCCACCTTTGTTGTGGACCATCCATTATATGGGGCCCAACCTTCAATATTGGTCATTTATCATGCGAGCCCACCTTTAATGTCAACCTTCCATCATGTGATCCCACATTTAATGTCCATCATCCATCATGTGGGTCCCACGTTTGATGTGGACCATCAATTAGGTAGGGCTTGCTTGATGTGGATCGTCCATCATGTGGGGCCACATTTTAATGCAGGCCATCCATCATGTGGGGCTCACCTTTGATGTGACTGTGCATTATGTAGGCCTACCTTTGATGTGGACCATTCATCATGTGGGGCCTCACTTTCAATATGAGTCATTCTTCAAGTGGGCCTACCTCGGGGAGACCATTACTTTATATGTATATATATATATATATATACACACACACACACACACACACACACACATACATGTATGTATGTATATATCCAGTTGCTCTCCTCATCTTACGGCTTACATGAAGGCTCGCACATAAATTCCGTGCGGTATGGTTCGCAGAAGACCATTACTCTCTCTCTCTCTCTCTCTCTATATATATATATATATATAGAGAGAGAGAGAGAGAGAGAGAGAGAGACCATTACTCTCTCTCTATATATATATATATGTGTGTGTGTGTGTCACCTCATGGGAGCTTCTTAAGAGGTCGAGCTCTATTGGCCCCACCGTGATGTGTGATGAACATTCATGCAATGTGTTTGGTAGGTCCCCTCTAGGTTATGGGATTGCAAAAAATAAGTCATATTTGGAGCTCAAGTGGGTTGCACCATTCTAAACTATGGAAAATCATGCCTAAAAAAATCTAAAAACACTTGGTGGGGCCCACTTAAATCTTGGAATGACCTAAAATTTGGTGTGACCCCTCACCCAAGTGGGACGCACATAATGGATAGTCCGAATTTCTAAACCACATCTCACTGAACCTATACTCAATCAGGAAGTTTTCAATGGGATTGCATCCACTCTCAGTTGTTATATGTGGTGTGACCCACCTAAGTCATGAATTTATCTAATTTTTAGGCCAATGGCTCACCATGGAAGGATGCACCTAATTGATGGGATGGATTCCCGCCACACATTGTGCATGGTGGGGCCCGCAGAGCTCAACCTCGTGGGAAGCTCCCATAAGGTCGACCTCTTTCTTTCTCACACACAAATATATATATATATATATATACATACACACATAATATTATATACTATATATATATATATATATATATATATACTACTGAACGCTCTCACTGCGAACAGCGTACGTACTATGTACGAACTTTTTTGAGAACCCATCATACATGATGGGAATCCAAAATCTGAACCGTTCATGTGAAGCAGCACCTCGTGAAACCCCTCAGGCCCAAGTTTTACATTGATCTACAACTATGATGGGCCATGAAAAATGAAAATAGTTTCCTCCCTTGATTTGCATTTCTCTTTGCTATGGCCCACCAGAATTTTATATCGGAGTAAAAATTTGTCACATGGGGTTTCATGGGATTCCACATCACATGGACTATTCAGATTAGACACCCATGACACGCGTGCAAAGGTGCGCACGTGCGTAGGTGCGCAGGGGAGCATGACTCTCTCTCTCTCTCTCTCTATATATATATATATATATATATATATATATATATATATAGGGAAAAGGTACTATGCGCTCAAGCTGATGGGAACGTCCCATGAGGTCGGGCTGTGTGGGCCCCACCGTGATGCGTTTCGAACATCTACCCCATCAGTCAGATGCACCATTCCATCGTGGGCCTAGGTCTTAAAAATCAAGTTAATACGTTACTTGTGTGGGCCACACCATATACAGAAGTTGAGAGGGGCCGTGCACCATTAAAACATTCATAATCATTTTTGGGGCCCACTGAGATGTGGTTTGCAAATCCAGCCCATCCATTATGTGTGTCCCAGTTGGATGAGGGTTCAGACTAAGTTTCACACGCATGCAAATTTCAGGTGGGCCCCACCAAGTGCTTTTATATGTTTTTGGCATGTCTTCACATGATTTTAGAACGTATCGCCCACCTGAGTTCCGTATACAGCTGATTTTTAGGATATCCCATAATTTAAAGGGGACCCATCAAATGCACAGTGTTGATGGTCGACACGCATCACGGTGGGGCCCACATAGCTCGACCTCATGGGAGCTTATTATATCGTGAGCTCGAGTGCATAGTACCTTTTCCCATATATATATATATATATAGAGAGAGAGAGAGAGAGAGATAGAGAGAGAGAGAGGTTGAAAGTGCTCTGATTTGTCAATTAACGTGAGGGTTGAGTCGATGAGTCAAGTGAGCCCCATATGAAGAACGTTCAAGCCATTACCTCAACTGGATGGATACTTTGAGCTTGTCAAAGGTAAACTAAGCCTCACATCCCATGTCCCAAAACACTCAAGTATATAATGCCTTAAAAGCCTTAAAACAACCCAGGAATTAAAAGTCTGAACACTTAATTTTTAAACAGGAAAATTTTTCTGAGTTTTTCAGCTGAACTCGATGATATTGAGTCTGTGTCAATGTCATCAAACGCTCATGATCGATGATATCGGATAGTACTCAATGACATAGAATTAAGCCTTTTTATGTCCAACAACCACAAAGTAATTTGGACTAAATGCTCAATAGATCGAACATATATTCGATGATATCGAACATCAGTAATCGATGACATCGAAGATCAGTCGATGATATCGAAGGATTTAGAGCATTATCCAACAAATCTTCCAGTAAAATATTCTGATATTGCTCGAGTAATCGAACGAGATTCGATGTTATTGAAATTTAAATTTTGTTCAACAAGCTCAATAGGAAAATCAATGAAAATGTTCAAGGAATCGAGACAGCCTCGATGATATCAATATTCAAATTTCGATGATATCGAGGGAGTCTCGATGAAATCAAAAGGAGGACAAAAAGTGTCTAACGAGCTTTCAAGGAATATCTCCTAAAAAGATCAAGGAATCGAAATTGGATTCGATGATATCCGAATTTAAATTTCAATAACATCGAATAGGTATCGATGTCATCGTGGCCAAACTTTATAATGTCCAACAAGCTCTTGTGATATAATGTTGAGGAATCGAACCATGATTCGATAACATCGAAGTTCGAATATCGATGTTATCGAATGTAGTTCGATATCATGGAGCTTCTATCAAAAGGTTCCCGTAATGACTTCTGATTGAGTTTGCATCATCGAACTAATATTTAATGGCATTGAAAGTATACGTTTGATGACATCAAATCTGGTTCGATGACATCGAACTCAGTCAGAAACTGACGGTTTAATTTCTGTTGGAGCTTTTTACCTATATAAGGGGAGCTTGTTCTTGGTTGCAAAGAGAGAGAAAAAGAGAGAACTTTAAGAGAGTAATTGCATATCACCTTCCCTAAGCCCTTTTTCTCATGAGAGTTTATTCCTCAATCCACCCTCATCATTGATATTTAATAGAGTGGATTGGTGAACAAACTTCCCCATTCAAGGATCATCCAGCTACCATCTTAATGGCAAATCATTGAGTTGTGATCCCTTGAATGCTTAAAGAGCTTGGAATTACTATCTCTCAAAAGAGTAACATTCATTAGAGTAGATTCCAACATAAACTTGACCCAACCTGTCGCCTTACATTGGAGTATCATTAGTGTTGCGGATCAAGGAATCTAAAGAATCTCCGTCATCAAGGGAGATCATCTTCATCAACATGCAGAACGGGGCTCATCTACTTATCTATAAGTCATTAGAGTCCAAAGACCCTGTTGATCATTCCTTATATAGGATTGTGTCACAGGTGCTTCTCACCCCTTTTAAGTCCTCATAGGAGGCCTTTGACAAGTGAGTATGTTTAAGTTCTTAGTGCATGACCTTTTCTCTTGTGTAGTGCATAAACTAGGGTCTTTGTGTAGGTCCTTGACTTGTGTAGTCTAAACTAGGGTCCTTATGTGGATCCTTGACCTATGTGGTCTAAACTAGGTTCCTCGTGTGGATCCTTAGCCCGTGTGACCTAAAACCTAGGTTCCTTGTGTGGATCCCTTGCTCTTATGTAGGGCATAAAACCTAGGTTCCTTGTGTGAATCCTTTGCTCTTGCGTAGGGCATAAAACTTAGGTTCCTTGTATGGATCCTTTACTCTTGCGTAGGGCATAAAACCTAGATTCCTTATGTAGATCCTTTGCTCTTGTGTAGGGCATAAAACTGAGGTTCCTTGTATGGATCATTTGCTCTTATGTAGGGCATAAAACCGAGGTTCCTTGTGTGAATCCTTTGCTCTTGTGTAGGGTATAAAACCTATATTCTTTGTGTAGGACCTTTGCTCTGGTGTAGGGCATAAAATTTTACCTTGTGTAGGCATGTTTAGGCTCCTTATGTAGGTCTTAGAGTCGACCTTGTGTAGGTTATAATGGTTAGACGCGAACCTAATTTAAAACCTTCGATAGTGAAATCTAGTACACTCAAGGGTTAAGTGTGTCCGCCGGGAGTAGAGTAGGCACATAGCTGAACCACTATAAATGACTGTGTTTGGGATTGATATTTGCATATGCGTTCATTATGTTTGCTTTGAATGATTATATAAAACATGATAACATGAATGTTTAGAACTGCTAAGAATCACATCCCACACACATTGTCACATTGTTCATCCATCATAGACTAATTGCTAAATCTTTTTAAAATATTGAGTAGTCTTGCGATTGGATCCTCTACTTGGCTAGAAAGCCATTAGAGTTAAAGTAAGTATATCTTGATAGTTGCACATTAGATCAATATTGGGTTAATAGGATTTTTAATTTTTAAGAAAAGTTTATAAAGTCCTATTCACCCCCCTCTAAGACACTTTGACATATTCCAACTTCTACTATAGTGGTCCTTACCACAATTTCAGAGGCGTACATGAGTCGGGCTGAGCCGAGCTTTGCCCAGCTCGGCTCGACTCAGCCAACTTGAGTCCTCAATTCGTGCTCGACTCAGCTCGGCTCGGCCAGCAGCTTGGTCCAGTTCGAGCCAAGTTCGAGCTAAGTTTTCGAGGTGAGTTAGAGTTCTAGTCTTCGAGCCAGTTTTGAGTTCGAGTTTTCGAGCCGAGTTTCGAGTTTAAGCTTCGAGCTTCGAGCTGAGTTTGAGTTCGAGTTATATATTGAGTTTAATTTGAATTTGAATTCGATTGTCAAATTGGAGTTTGAAGTTGAACAAAACAATAAAATATATAAAATGTATAATTTACTATTAAAAAGCTTCGATAACTACATTGTTCACAAATTACAATTTACAACTAATAATCTCCATAGGAGGAGTGCCTTCCTGGGACATAATTATAACTTCCTGTATTGTCATTTGATCCATTCGAACTACTATCTAATTTTTCATATACATATTGGTTCACTTCCTCTGAGTCAGAAGACAAAGAGATGTTTCTTTCGTGCTCTTTTCTACTTTGAACTAGATTTTTCAAACTTTCTTTATGTGAAGATTTGTACGTAATACCCAACGCCTTATAAAATTCATCGAGACGGGTGAAGAATTTTAATTTGTTACTCTTCTTCTTTTTCTTGCTTGTCGTACTCGATCCTACTTCAACATCATGTTGTCTTTGAGGATATCGCTGAAGTCTAGAAACCTCTTCCATACTGCATTTTAAGGCGAGTTGGAATTGTCCTTTCTCCAAAGCTTTTAATTTGGCTTCCTCTTCTGCATCTTTCGAGGAAGTCATTCGTTTACTAGATGTAGAACCAGAAAGTTTGGATGGAGTGAATGGTTTTTTATTCGAATCTAAAAGGGTTTTTAAAAAAATTTGGACATTCTTAGGAGCATTGGGGCATAGTTTTACATCATCACCTCGACATGACAAGTGTAACCAAAACTTATTAGTCTTATTCATAAACTTTACACCACACGAACCACACACAATCTCTATTCTTCCAGACCTTAGTAGCAATTTGACTAGAGAAACGTTGTTCCAAATGTTGGTCGATGGGTCATATGATGACATATCTTCACTCAATTTTTAATAAAAAATCAGAATGTTGATAAATAATTTGAACTTGATATAAGACCAAAATAAAAGCAATATGAATATATATATATATATATATATATATATAAACAAATGAAAAGTAGTGAGTAAATAAATATCAAAGTCTACAGACCACATTCTACCACTTTCATGTTTTAAGTTAAACAATATTACATAACATTCAAGTTTCAACAAAAAAGAAAATAATTGAAAAACGCCTTCATGTATTTATTGTTACAGGTAGAGACTCATCATGAATCTCAATCTCTTCATCTTCTTCATCATTAATATCATCTCCTCCCCATATCAGATGCAACCAATCTTCTGTACAAATTAATGCTTCAACTGTATTTGGCGAAAGTGAGCTTTGATACTTGCTCACAATTCTTCTCCCTGTGCTAAATGCAGATTCTGATAGCATTGTTGAAATTGGTATTGATAATATGTCCTGTGCCATCATAAATAATGTAGGGTATTTTGATTAACTAACCCTCATGTTTTACCATTCTAAAACATCAAAGTCGGATCACATTATGATTAGCTCATTGAGGTACAATTATAGCTCTGATTCCTTAATCTAAACTCCTATTCGTTCTTGTGCCAAGTAAGACATGTATTCATTTAACACATCCTCATTATCAGGTATAGAAACATTTGTATCTCTACTTTCTTGAATACTTGCTGGAGATAAAGTGGTAACATACAAATTGTACAAATTTTTGAGGGCTTGACGAACCTTAAACTTCTCCGTTGCCGCTCTTTCAGAAGAATAAATCTTCATGAAAATAAACTTGACCAAGCCCATATTACAACGAGGATTAAGAGCAACTAATAAGGGCATCAACAAATGACATTCGTCCTAGTATTTTTCAAACTTTATCTGCATACTAACTGTCATTTGTCGTATAAAATTTGGACTCGTATTGACCTTTTTTGTAGAGCATCCTTAAACTTTCAAAGAGACGGAAGAAACAGATTCGCAATTAGATAGTTGTTCTCGAAAAAAATCTTCGTGTAGTCATAGAAAACTTTAAGAAAATTGTGAACTTGTTTTGCTTTGGTCTAATCATCTGTGCTCAGCAACCAAGAATATGTTTTGTCACACGCCACATATTCAGAAAATGCAAGATGTAATTCCATTGCCGTATCTAATATTTCATAAGTTGAGTTCCAATGTGTACATACATCCAACTTTAACGTTTTTTTAGATGGTACATTCAAACGTTGGATGAGGTCATTTCATACACTCAGTCTCGATGGCGACCTCCTTATATATTTCACACTTTTTCTTATGTTTTCTACACTGTGGTTAATTGCTTTCAGCCCTTCTTGTACAATCAAATTTAGAATATGGGCACAACATCCGACCTGAAATATTTTTCATCAAAAAATAAATTTCTTGTTGCCTTGAACTAGTTATATAAACATGAAATGACATTGTCATTTGCTAAAATATTGTCTAAAGTTATTGCTGAATTTTTTTTCTCAATGCCCCAGTCTTGTAAACAACTGTAGATGCAATCTGAAATAAGTAAACCAGTATGTGAATGAGGAAGATTGCGGAAGTTTAAAATTCTCTTGCAGAGTTTTTAATTTTTGTCTACACAGTGAGCGGTTAATGAAATGCATCATTTTCTTTGGTTGAACGAAGTCTATAAATCAGACGTCAAACTTATTATGGATACTGAAGCCAAAACTTCTTTCAGTTTCATCTTCTCCTTTACATGCATCTTCATGCACTCTCTCTGCACAGTGACACGTGAGACATTCTCAGCTCGAGGGTTAAGGAATTGACCTAAACCATTTACTTTCTATTATTCTAAAAGGTTTTTCTTCGAGAATCACTAATTTAGAATACCACTCTTTCAGCTTTTCTTTATCAAACTTATGAGTGGACACTACGCCTTGTGAGTCAACCCATTCTGACTTGGTAAATGACAACAATTGTTGGCCTGAAGGGAGTCTTGGTCTCTTAGAACACACCTTCAAATGTCTGTTTAAATGTTTTGTTGATCCTCCTAGAATCTTGTTGTATAGCGACTTGCAATGAATACACTTTATCTTTGACACACCATTAACCGTGACTTCTTCGAAGTCATCCCACACTATTGATCTCTTCTTTCCTTTGCCTACAGTTGAAAACGTATCTCCCTTTATGATTAGAGGAGATGTGGCCGATGCACCCACACCAGGAGTATTTGGGATTTCCTCTTCACTAGTCATTTATAAAACAAAGTTCTTGATATATTATAATCTTACCTCTCTATATAATTGTAGGATGTAATGCTTACCTTAGTTACCTATACGACTATATCTAGATGGGTATACTTGCCTAACTGTCTAAATCAGTCACCCATTCATGGTTGGATAGATTGTAATGCCTTCATTTTTTTAATTTAAATGCTACGCCGAAATTTTGACAGCATCTCCCCTTATCTCTCTAGAATATATTCATCCTGTTTATAGGTTTTGATTATAGGTTAGGTTATCGGTTATAAGTTTAGGTTATAGGTTATAGGTTATAGGTTTAGGTTTAGGTTTAGTTTATAGGTTTTGGTTTAGGTTTAGGTTAAGGTTTAGGTTTAGGTTATAGGTTTAAGTTAAGGTTTAGGTTTAGGTTATATGTTATAGGTTGTAGGTTATAGGTTATAGCTTTAAGGAATTGAGAATATGTTAAGGTTTAGGTTTAAGAAATTGGGTTCGGGTTTGGGATCGGGTTTAGGTTTGGGTTTTCAAGTTTAGGTTTAGGTTTAGGTTAGGGAGTTGAGATTAGGATTAGGTGTAGGTTTAGGTTTAGGGATTTGAGAATACATTTAGATTTAGGTTTAGGTTTTAGTTTATAGGATTAGGTTATAGGTTTAGGTTTAGGTTTTATGTTTAGGTTAAGGTTAGGTTATAGGTTATAAGTTTCGGTTATAGGTTATAGGTTATAGGTTAAGGTTTAGGTTGTAGGTTTTGGTTTAGGTTAAGGTTATAGGTTTTGGTTTAGGTTTAGGCTTAGGTTAGGTTTAGGTTATTGGTTTAGGTTAGGTTTAGGTTATAGGTTATAGGTTATAGGTTATAGCTTTAGGGAATTGAGAATAGGTCAAGGTTTAGGTTTAGGAAATCGGGTTCGGGTTCGGGATTGGGTTTAGGTTTGGGTTTTTAAGTTTAGGTTTAGGTTTAGGTTTAGGTTAGGAGTTGAGATTAGGATTAGGTGTAGATTTAGGTTTAGGGATTTGAGAATACATTTAGGTTTAGGTTTAGGTTTAGGTTTAGGTTAAGGTTAGGTTATACGTTATAAGTTTCGGTTATAGGTTAAGGTTTAGTTTATAGGCTTTGGTTTAGGTTAAGGTTATAGGTTTAGGTTTAGGTTTCGGTTATAGGTTTAGGTTAAGGTTTAGGTTTAGGTTATATGTTATAGGTTATAGGTTATAGCTTTAAGGAATTGAGAATAGGTTAAGGTTTAGGTTTAGGAAATCGGGTTCGGGTTCGTGATCGGGTTTAGGTTTGGGTTTTCAAGTTTAGGTTAGGGAGTTAAGATTAGGATTAGGTGTAGGTTTAGGTTTAGGGATTTGAGAATACATTTAGATTTAGGTTTAGGTTTTAGTTTATAGGATTAGGTTATAGGTTTAGGTTTAGGTTATAGGTTTAGGTTATAGTTATAAGTTTCGGTTATAGGTTATAGGTTATAGGTTAAGGTTTAGGTTATAGGTTTTGGGGTTTAGGTTATAGGTTTTGGTTTAGGTTAAGGTTATAGGCTTTAGTTTAAGTTTAGGTTTATGTTTAGGTTAGGTTTAGGTTATAGGTTATAGGTTATAGGTTATAGCTTTAAGGAATTGAGAATAGGTTAAGGTTTAGGTTTAAAAATCGGGTTCGGGTTTGGGATCGGGTTTAGGTTAGGGTTTTCAAGTTTAGGTTTAAGTTTAGGTTAGGAGTTGAGATTAGGATTAGATGTAGGTTTAGGTTTAGGATTTGAGAATACATTTAGATTTAGGTTTAGGTTTTAGTTTATAGGATTAGGTGATAGGTTTAGGTTTAGGTTTTAGGTTTAGGTTAAGATTAGGTTATAGGTTATAAGTTTCGGTTATAGGTTATAGGTTATAGGTTAAGGTTTAGGTTGTAGGTTTGGTTTAGGTTAAGGTTATAGGTTTTGGTTTAGGTTTAGGTTTAGGTTTAGGTTTAGGTTAGGTTTAGGTTTTAGGTTTAGGTTATAGGTTATAGCTTTAGGGAATTGAGAATAGGTTAAGGTTTAGGTTTAGGAAATCGGGTTCGGGTTCGGGATCGAGTTTAGGTTTGGGTTTTCAAGTTTAGGTTTAGGTTTAGGTTTAGGTAAGGGAGTTGAGATTAGGATTAGGTGTAGGTTTAGGGATTTGAGAATACATTTAGGTTTAGGTTTAGGTTTTTGGTTTAGGTTAAGGTTAGGTTATAGTTATAAGTTTCGGTTATCCGGTTAAGGTTTAGTTTATAGGTTTTGGTTTAGGTTTAGGTTATAGGTTTAGGTTTAGGTTAAGGTTAAGGTTTAGGTTATAGGTTTAGGTTAAGGTTTAGGTTTAGGTTATATGTTATAGGTTATAGGTTATAGCTTTAAGGAATTGAGAATAGGTTAAGGTTTAGGTTTAGGAAATCGGGTTCGGAGTTCGGGATCGGGTTTAAGTTTAGGTTTTCAAGTTTAGGTTTTGGTTTAGGTTAGGGAGTTGAGATTAGGATTAGGTGTAGGTTTAGGTTTAGGGATTTGAGAATGCATTTAGGTTTAGGTTTAGGTTTTAGGTTTAGGTTTAGGTTAGGTTATAGGTTATAAGTTTTGGTTATAGGTTAAGGTTTAGTTTTTAGGTTTTGGTTTAGGTTAAGGTTATAGGTTTAGGTTAAGGTTAAGGTTTAGGTTTAGGTTATAGGTTTAGGTTAAGGTTTAGGTTTAGGTTATATGTTATAGGTTATAGGTTATAGCTTTAAGGAATTGAGAATAGGTTAAGGTTTAGGTTTAGGAAATCGGGTTCGGGTTCGGGATCGGGTCTAGGTTTGGGTTTGGGTTTTCAAGTTTAGGTTTTGGTTTAGGTTAGGGAGTTGAGATTAGGATTAGGTGTAGTTTAGGTTTAGGGATTTAAGAATGCGAGTTAGGTTTAGGTTTAGGTTTAGGTTTAGGTTTTAGGTTATAGGATTTGGTTATAGGTTTAGGTTTAGGTTAGGTTATAGGTTATAAGTTTCGGTTATAGGTTAAGGTTTAGGTTATAGGTTTTGGTTTAGGTTAAGGATATAGGTTTTGGTTTAGGTTACAGGTTTAGGTTAAGGTTTAGGTTTAGGTTATATGTTATAGGTTATAGGTTATAGCTTTAAGGAATTGAGAATAGGTTAAGGTTTAGGTTTAGGAAATTGGGTTCGAGTTCGAGATCGGGTTTAGGTTTGGGTTTTCAAGTTTAGGTTCAAGTTTAGGTTAGGGAGTTGAGATTAAGATTAGGTGTAGGTTTAGGTTTAGGAATTTGAGAATACATTTATAGGTTTAGGTTTTAGTTTATAGGTTAAGGTTATAGGTTTTGGTTTTAGGTTTAGGTTAAGGTTAGGTTCTTGGTTATAAGTTTAGGTTATAGGTTAAGGTTTAGGTTATAGGTTTTAGTTTAGGTTAATGTTATAGGTTTTGGTTTAGGTTTTGGTTTAGGTTATAGGTTTAGGTTATAGGTTTAGGTTTAGGTTATAGGTTATAGGTTATAGCTTTAGGGAATTGAGAATAGGATAAGGTTTAGGTTTAGGAAATCGGTTCGGGTTTGGGTTTAGATTTGGGTTCACATGGACTGCATCAAAATTTAAGCTAAACCAAAAGAGAGAATACAAGCAAGAGATTACTACTTGGCCAAACATAACTTCACCATTGATCCAACTAATGTTAATTCCAGCATAAAGGCATGCTTTGTAGTATTGGCCCCTACACAAATCGACACACACAGCCTCAGCTCTTGTAACATGAGAGATATCTAGATAGCAAAGATACACATTGGATAAGATCCTTTTTTTAAACTATGGTTTGTGAAGTCAGTGACAATTGGGACCATTTATGCAGATCTTGTTTCTCATAAAACAAGAGACATGCTGCTATTAAAGAACAAAAAATGAACCACATCTGATTGAAATGTGTTCTCCTATCCCCAATAAAATCCAATTAATAGAATAATTTAACTGTGTAGCCAAACCAGAGATCAAATGTATAAACATGTCAATCAGAGCACTACTTTAAATAGTTTCTTTTAGTTAAAATGAGGAAGATGGTAAAGCAAAACAAAAGGTAAGATCTTAAGACTAAAAAATTCTCTATTTTCCCCTTTAAAGGTTAAGGCAAAATCTGTTACAACTCAAATTCAATAGACCTAGAAACCCAATCCTCGATGCCATTAAACCTAGAAAGAGCTCTGATGTAGATGAGTAAGGTAGCTAGACATGCATACAACCATTCAGCCTCAACATTCAAACATGAGCTTCACATGTGATCTACATGACCTGCATTAGGACATCTCAGCTGTATATAAAGTTGGACTTATTATATAGATAATCAAGTCCAAAGAAATAGGCGGATCAACCCTTGATAACACCACACCTGATTAAAATGAGCTGGGACACAACTCAAATATCCTATAGCTGCATTTAAGAGTGCATGTAGAGAGAGCAATGGTTGGTCTAACAAACAATTATATATGTACACACACACACACACACATATATAGTTTACCAAATGCTGAGTGTCAGATGGTATCATTCTACAACACCAACCAAATGCAGACCTATGGAAATTAATATAATCCAGAAATGGGCCTCCAAAAAAAAAACTTTTTGAAAAATAATAACAAGAACATACCGAAAAATGATTATCTAGTCAGGCTTATTTTCCCCTGAACTCATATAGAAATCTAGTAGAAGTTCCCTAGAATCTTTCTTGAAAGTCATAATCTACTATTGCTGGGAGGTGAAGTTGAATTGAGATCAACGAAAGAAGTTACCTTTGCCAATCTGGCAATACTTCATCTTTTACGCTTTTTGTTAGCATCCATGGGCTCTTGAAATTACCAACCGAGTTCTTTTCATCATTTTCTACTAGCAAAGAGGACTCCTGCACACATGGGTCCAAACCAAATTACAATTCAAACCAACAAAACCCAGATATGGAAAAATTTGGGAAGCAAATTGTCAGTTTAAAAAGTTAGGAAAAAGCACACCTATGGCTCATGGATGAGATTTTTTGAATCACCCATGTTATTCAAATGTTGCACAATACCTTTCTTCTAGAAGTTCAGCATGCAAGGCTTGGATCATGCTCGAAAGGTTTCTAAAAATTTGACAGATTTCGTAGGTTCTTCTTCACAAGCACCACGAGAGACTTTTAATTCATTAAAAAAAAAAAGAGACAAGATTCTGAAACATTCAAAATTGAAATCTGCACAGCATGCTAGATTGGGACAAATGGGTGTGGCATTTTTTGAGCCTCCAAGTGTCACTCCATTTCCATTCTGAGACCCACAGAACTTGATTATGTTGACTTCATTTGCATTAGTACATACAGGATTCCCTTGAAGCCTGATCATCATGTCAAACAAATCACTTAAATCACCGTGGCAACCAAGTACAATATTTCATAATTGAAATACAATTCATTGGAAATAAATCACTTAAATCACCATGTAAAACAAATCATTCGCCTTGTGTTATTGGAAACTATCATAGAAATAAGAGGGGCTGTAAAAATTCGGATCAAACTTTTCAGAATGGCTGTAAAAATTCAATATGTTATGGATCTTTTATCTACACTTACCAAGAAAATGGTGAACGCCTAAATGATCATTTGGGAAAAAAAATGGAAAAGTGTTTACCCACTTGCAGAACTTCTTGAAACAACATAAATTACTTCTTCAGGTTGTTGCTTGAAAGGACTTTCTTCCCATAAGGGCTGCTCCGGAGTGCTAGAACATGGGGCCTGATGGCCTCCACAAAAGCTGCATTAATAGCACCCTACTCCACAGTAGAACAGTGACAAGGTTACAATCAAGAAAGAAAGAAAGGAAAGAAGAAGAAGAAGATTTTCTTCAGTAGAGATTTTCTTCCACTGTGAGATCCCTTGTCCAACAATCAATTTGGTCCTACAACTAGATATGTGGCTCGCAAGTAAGTTGATATCTATCAACAAGGATAACATGCTAAAATAACTTCAAAACCGCCCAAGGATCCTATTTTTAAGCTTAATTTACTCAAATAAACTAAATAATGATAATATACCATGTTACTCAATTTTTTTTTAATACATATGAGCTTTGACTAGAGTTCAAATGATTCTTCTATAACAAATGATAGAATTAATGATGAAATTACAATTATGTTAGCATCAATTATTATGGCAAGGATTCCAATCCACTAGAGATAATTAGTCTTTAGATGAATAGAAAATCAACAGCCCTTGCGTAACTTGCATCAGTATCAAAGAAATGAACATGTATATACACTAACGAGAAGTACATGTTAAAGATGTTGGTGGATTTTGAGTGGAGTTAGAGAAGGTCACCTCAGTCAAAGCTCAAAAATAAATTTTCTAGAAGGTCATCTCAGTCAAAGCAAATCAACGATTGCTTTAAGAATCGCAATGCCAGAAAATGCTTACCAATCCAGCAATCTTTTTTATCAATAGGCTGGATTAGAGTTCAGTCTCAACATGTATCTTTTATGAAAGTACAATGTATCGGACTAGAAAGGAAACAAAGAGAAGTAATAGAGAAGTCTATGTTACATCTAGTAAAAAGATCCAGATTAACCATGCTTAAAAGAAGAGCACTCACACATTCTTCAAACCATTTCCTACATTATAATCATCGGAATGATCAGGGTTGAGAATTTAATGGAACTACAGTGCATGTACATCAAGAAAACATTTACTAAATAAAAAATTCCAATTTATTAGTAAGGTCCAATTTATTAGTCAGATACATCCAACTAGACCAAATACTGCTTTTTTCCTTTTCTAGATTGAAACAAGTCACCTCAGTCAAAGCTCTTTTGTAAAACAACAGTGTCCTGCCCACTGTAGATATCAACCAATTCACCTGAAGTGCATATAGGTTGTGTTAGCATGCATTATATTGAATTCAATTGCAATCTTTTAGCTCAATAAAGTTGATATGGACAAATTACATTACCTTCTTAAGTATTCGATCTTCTACAGATAAGGCAACCCCTTCCTCCTTAATATCTATCTTGTTTAATTCAGAAATAATGTTATCTGCCATTACTAATCTTTTGGATAGAAACTCCTTCCAAGCATTTAGTTTTCCTTTGAGGAGCTTGAGTTTTTGAGACAGATAAAACCCAGCTGTTCCTAAAACAATTAAGGACTGCCACCATTTTCTAACAGTATCTGCAAAACCGTCCACTTCCAGTCTCGCAAGTTCAAAGCGGAAGGGCTTGGGAGTTGTCGTGCTGGAATTCTCAGGTCCTCTGGGTATTCACGACTCAAATTATGATCAAATCTAGTTAGTTCGGTTAAGGCTATTGTAACATCATCTTGTAAGCTTCAGACCCTTAAAAGAGAGAACGGAAAAAAAAAACCTCAACAGCTTCAGACTTATGATCATATATATCGGTGTCTCATGTTCATGTACCCCATTCTGCAAACCTAGAAGCAGATAGGTTAGGCAAGGAGGGCATTACTAATGGTCAGATGTTAACTGTGGATTGAAAATAGTGTTCTCCTTTGGTTCTGGTGTCTATCTTTTGTAGTAGAGTTTTTTCTGTTTTGCTTTGTGTTTGATTCCAGTCTGCCGATAGCTCTATGTCGTTGTTGTATTTCCTTTCTCTTTCTTCCTTAATAAATCTCATATTCATCCGAAAATACATTAAAAAAATAATAATTAGCCATATGGTATCTATGAATTATGTACAGAAACAGAAAAACAAGTAGTCTACAACTCTAACATGACTAGAACTCTGCAAAATTGCAAAACACCAATTGTTCTGCCCTTTTGCCCATACTTGCATCATGCTAATTACCATCGCCATCCAATAGAGTGAAAAAGGAAAGTGGGTGGTTTTTTGTGAGAGTTACATGTTACAACATTGCTTTCATGCTGATACCATGGTTGGACTAAGTGGTAACAGTGTTTGCTAAAGGAAGAGCTTGGATTGAACCAATATTGGAGAAAGAAACAAAAGGTTGTTTTGTTGTGGCATTTTGTCGAACATGTCATGGGTAACTGCTCTAAGAGTTGTACTTATCAATAAGGGTCATTCTCTAAAAACTGGAAACAAAAACATCAGAAAACCCATACAAAAATTTTCAAGATCCAAGCATAAAACCCCTAATCCTCTCTGCAATACAAATCTCTAAAATTCCCCAGAAATCGCAAATCAGAAGCAAAATCATCAGAAAGTAAGAAAAACTCATTTGAGAAGTTCTCTATACCAAACAGAGAAAAACAACTCAGAAGCACAAAACAGATTTAGATTCCGCAACAAAATAAAAAACACAAAAAAGGTCCTCACACAAAACATATTTAGATTCTATATCTGGGAGACATCACCTTTTCTAGTAAACTTCACGAAAAGGGCCAGAATTCTCTACAAATGACAAAAATCACTAGAAATTAAATATATTAAGATTCAGATTTACAAAACAACATATTTGCCAAAAATTTCAGAAAAAGAGCAGTCCTGATTACATGAAACACTAGAAAAACCTCCAGCATCACCAAAATCGATACGAAGGGGCACAAATACTTCCGCCGCAACAGAAAACAATGCAAAAAAAGAGGATCAACGGATCTGAAATCGATTAAACAAAGAACAATCGAGAGTGAGAAGCATACATTCATTTTTTACATATTCAGCAAATTTATTGAAAGAGATGGAATGAGGGTTTACCTGTATTCCCAGGTCTGGAATCCGGATTTGAAGAGGAGAAAATGTAGAGGCTCTCAGTAACTGAAGACCTCGTCGTAGTCGTGTATGATGTTCGATGTCGCGCTCATGTATCAGAGGATTACCAGTGCGAAGAACAGAAGCTTCCATCTCATGGATCCGTCATCCGTCTTCTCTCCACCATCCAATTTCTTCTCTGGTTTGTCCTCCTTGGTGTAGCTCTCCGTAGAAGGCGAAGATGAGGTGGGAGGGCATCGTTGCCTTGATGTGGAGAGAGAGAGAGAGAGAGAGAGAGAGAGAGAGAGAGAGAGAGAGAAGAGAGAAGGAGATGGAGCGAGATGGAGCGAGGAAGAAAAGGGCGGACGCAGGCCAGAGATAAAAAGCGGAATGAAATTTCGGGGAGGGGCACATGACGGACCGACCATTAGGACCGTGCATTTTTGGGACGTGGGGCCCACCGTGATGTATGTTATTTATCCACTCCGTCCATTAATTTTAAAATATTATTTTATGGGTTAACACAAAAAATGAGTTAGATCTAAGTTTTAAGAAGACTACAAAACATATTAACAATAGAAATTTAATTTTTATTATTTCTTATGGTGTGGTCCACTTATATTTTTAATCTACATAATTTTTGGACTAATTCACTGAAATTATATATCAAAATTTATGGATGGCTTAGATCAAACACATATATTCCAATAGGCCTCATGGAGCCCCTTAAGCATAATCAATATCTAATAAGGTCCTGATGAGGAGGTAGGTTTTAGCTACAGATAATAAGATTTTAGCTATGGATTAAGTCTGTAACAACTATAGCTAAGGTTTATATCCGTAGCAAAAAACTAACGTGGTCTGTATCCTTTACTCCTTTTTTTGGTAGTGTATAAATCCTCAAATGGGTAACTGATTATCTATCTGTATTCCTTATAATCTAATAATAACATATAAAAAATAACTTAACTAATTAACAAACTAACATTTACATCTATTAACAAAAATAATATCATAGATTCACAATTATCACAATTTAACAAATTAAAGACAATTTAACTAAAAAACAACTTAGCAAATATCAATTAACAACTTAACACTTACGGTTACAATTTCATGTATGATTTATCCAACAAACACAATCTCATAATTTAACAAATTAAAACTTACATTCATTTAATGAAAACAATTTAACTAAAACATAACTAATTAACAGAAACAATATCACAATTGTCACATTTTAACAATTTATAAACAATTTAACTCAAAAACAACCTAGCAATTAAATTGTAAATTAACACTTACATCTAACTATCATCCAAACCAAATCATCCATAAATCCATACACTTGCATCCATCCATAAATCCAGCCATCTATAAATTAACACTTACATCTAACCATCATCCAAACTAGACCACCCATCCTTTTGCCATCTCATTTTAAGGCAAGAACCTATAAATCAAGTAAATTTGAAGCTCAAGTGGACCACATCACAGGCAACTGAGTATTGTCTACCCACTGTTAAATTTTTTATTTTTTAAATCAAATTAATATTAACAAGTTTTCCCTTTGATCTTACCAATGGTCCACTTTAAACTTCAGATTTGATTCATTTTGGGGTTCAGAAAACGGACAGACAGGTTAGATATAGATAACCAAGTGGGTTATACCATGGTTGTATGACCAATTGGTCCAATTCTATGTGCAGCCCACCTGATGATTGCGGTTCGGCCTAATTCCCAGGCTGCACCTTTTGGATGTCATACACAACCAAGTGGGCCCCACAATGATCTTCAGCAACACCACCTAATCCACCCATACATCCATCATCCATAAATCCAACCATCCTCCCATACATACATCATCCATAAAACCAACCATCCCACAGTTCAGTGATCCATAATCCATTCATCAAATAAGCAATTTAATTATTTTTAAATCCATTATATATATATATATATATATATATATATATATATATATATATATATATATATATATATATATATATATATAAACAGTGGGCCACAACCCACAGCTACCGGGCCAGTGGTGTCCAACTGTACCAGAGCCACCTGGCCAGTGGTCGCTGGTCGGATGAGTTCCGCTACTCGGACGGACGCTACTCGCTGGAAAAATGGAGAGAGAGGGGAGGAGAGTACTCACTTTCATATGCCGATTATCCGGACAAACGCTGGAAGGAGAGTATTCGCCGGGTGGTGGAGAACGGTGATGGATTTGCGTGGGATTCTTGGATTTGGGTGAATGGACGATACTATTTGGGTAAAGAGATGGCCGAGAGTTAGCGAACGGGTTAGGGTTGCTGGCCGATTTGGGCGAAAGGGGGAGAGTCAAACGATTTGGGCGCTATCCGCTGGGTTAGGGTTGGGCGAAGTAAGGTGTTTTATTATTATTATTATTATTTTATTATTATTATTTTTTAAAGCTATTTATATGACTCAAAACTCGATCTCAAGTCCGACTGAGTCGAGTCGAGTTAAGCTCAATATCGAGTCGAGCCAAGTTGAGCTAGGTCCAGTCGGACTTGACTCGAAATGTTCCGAGCTCATAAAAAATGGCTTGACTTGGTTCGAACACAGTTTCGACCCAAGTCAAGTCGAGCTTTTCCGAGTCGATCCGAGCGAGCTAACGAGCTAACTCGACTCGTGTACAGCGCTCTCTCTCTCTATATATATATATATATATATATATATATATATATATATATATATATATATATATATATATATATATATATATATATATATACACACACACACACACACATACCCATGAGGTCGACCTTTCTCTCTCTCACACCCACACGCGCACACACACATACCCAGTGTGGTGGCTTTAAGTTCAGCCAGTTGGACCACAATGAATGATCTGCCCAGCAGACAATTTCCAATTTATCAGGTAAATGGAACATCCGTCCCTTTCAGTAGGTTGGCTCCATCATGAAAATCAAGTAATGCAAAAATCAGCCCATCTACAGATTAGGTGGGCTGCACTATACAAACAATTTCTAGCCATTGATGAACAGCACAATACAAGTGTAGTCTACTGATCAATAATGAGATGTGGCTAAAATTTTTAGAAGGCGATCCTCTTGATAGGGCGAACATACTGGAATGGTTAGATATCAGACATACGTGATACATAGGAACTTAATTATCTGCTGGGTGGATTGTAACATTCACATGTTTATATCATTTAACTTAGTTTTCTAACTCGTTGACTTATTTCTAATATAATACCTATTAACTATAAATTGTGTACATGGGATAACATCTAAACGCCATGGTAGAAAAGCACAGTATCTAATTAAGGTCGTCCACTGTGTGGGTCCAAAGTATCTAAGGTCAATTGATTTAAGTCCACCAAATCAATTGACCAACCTGATTCTTGCTCCCTACTAAATGTAACATGAGTAGAGTTTAGCTAATTGTAACCACGCAATTAAAAATAGGTAGGATCCTGAACTTCTGATATTAAAAGAATATCAGGATGAGTGGGACCTTTGTGTAATATACTCGTTGCAAATCTCATGCGTTGGATCGAAAGAAGGCGTAAATTTAAATCTTATACCTAACTATGTATGCCGTGATTGATGGTTAAAAAGCTCCGTGGATTCATTGTAGGAACTCGAATTTTCCTCTTTGCTCCACCCTCCATCCGATATGATTTTTCACACTTTAAGTTGGATGAGCGGAGAGGGACCGAGGAAACTCCTTTATAGTGTTGTAGTCATGACAGAGGAGTACCCATGGTCGGATTCCTCCCCTTCACCGAGGCCTCTCGCAACGTATAGAGAAACCTATCAATTTACAAGCCTTTGTAAAGTGCTTGTAGGTGCACGGAATGGGTGTGTACACCCTACATCCATGGACCCACCTTAAACTTTATTCATCTTGTCCAAAACTTTGATTCCACTGTATGCATTGTTGATGTCATGCGTGGCCCGTATTTCTTACATTTTCCCACTTAAGTCACATTGAATATATATATATATATATATATAGGAATGTTCAACTAGGCACCTTCTTACATGATGCGGTCCACAAAATCTATGGTCCACATGATGCGGCACCCCTTGAAATGCTATAGGCTCAATTTTCACAAAATCTGAACGGTCCACATGATGCGGCACCCCTTGAAACTCTATGGTCCCAATTTTCAGCCTGATCCAAAACTCTAGTGGACCATAGCAAAGAGAAATGCAAATCAAGGGAGGAAACTATTTCCTTTTACCATGGCCCACTAGAGTTTTGTATCAGGCTGAAACTTGAGATAGTGAGGTTTCAAGAGGGGAAGCATCATGTTGGCCATTCAGATTTTGTAAGACACTAGAGTTTGTGTATCAGGAGCATTCTGAAATATATAGGAGATTGAGATAGTGAGGTTTCAAGAGGGGAAGCATCACGTGCTATGGCCATTCAGATTTTGTGCCTAAGACAGCAAAGAGAAATGTAAATCAAGGGAGAAACTGTTTCCTTTTGCCATGGCCCATCGAGTTTTGTATCAGCTGAAAATGGGCCTATGGTATTTAAGCGGTGCGGCATCAAGGTGCACAATGAGGTGCTCATTGGTGCATTCTTTATATATATATATATATATATATATATATATATATATATATATATATATATATATATATATATATATATATATATATATATATATATGGAAATGGTTCTATGCGGTCAACCTCATGGGAACTTCCCATGTGAGGTCGAGTTGTGTAGGCCCCATCGTGATGCGTGTCGAACATCAACACCGTGCATTTGATGGGTCCCCTTTAAATTATGGGATATACCAAAAATTAGCCGTATACGGAACTTAGGTGGACCATATCATCTAAAATGATGTGAAGACATGCCTAAAACCAAAACACTTGGTGGGGCTCACCTAAAATTTGGATGTGTCTGAAACTTGGTCTAGCCCCTCATCCAAGTGGGACATACATAATGGATGGGCTGGATTTGTTAACCACATCTTGGTGGGCCCAACAAATGATTATGAATGTTTTAATGGGAGGGTAACCCATCTCAACTTTTATATGTGGTGTGGCCCACACAAGTTATGGATTGACTTGATTTTTAATTCTGAGGCCCACCATGGAATGGTGCATCTAACTGATGGGGTAGATGTTCGACACACATCACGGTGGGGCCCAGACAGCTTGACCTCATGGGAAGTTCCCATGAGGTCAACCGCATAGAACCATTTCCCATATATAAAATTGATTATGTATATTTATACATCACTTATGAACTTGAAACTTTATTAGATATTTTTAATGGATCATGGATAACACCATTGAATAATTCGGTTTTAGACTATAAAAATGGGATCCTTGTAGTCATCATTACATTTGTTGAAGTGGGATCATGCACAATTATAGATATCAACACCCCTAACAACATGGATCTTGCTAGCATGGGTACATAATATAAAAAACTCATGTTAATGTGACCTTCCAATGTAGACTTCTGTTGAGAAGTGGAGCCACATCTGGGGCTGCCCACAACCAGTCGAGGTTATGCAAATTCAATCCACATTTTCACGCGGATTTCGTGTCGCAAGTCCTTTCGCAACTGAGATGTGGAAAAGAGTTTCACGGATTTCGTGTCGCAAGTCCTTTCGTGACTGGGATGCGAAAGGAGTTTTGCGGATTTCGTGTCATAAGTCCTTTCGCAACTGGGATGTGAAAAGGAGTTTCCTAAATTATAAATAAGAGTACCTAGGGCTTTTCTAGGTATGATGGAAAAGTTATTCTAAGGTGTGGGCAAAGGGTTTTCTATGTTCTTCTAAAGGAGAGGTTAGTATATTGCCTTGTAATCTTTGTTTTTCTTGATAGTGGAAGTTTTGCATCCGTGATTTCTTACCCTTGTTGGGGTTTTTCCACGTATATCTTATCTTGTGGTTTGTTTGAATGCTTTTATTCCTTTTTAGTTTATATTTCTTCCTGTTTATCGTTTGTGGGTGAGACTTGAGATTGGATCTCGGTTCACTGCGTTGTTGGCATGCTGCGCAACAACTGGTATCAGAGCTATTGGTTTAGTTCTATTGGGAGCGATGACAGAAGAAGGGAAAACTAGAATTGAGAAGTTTGATGGTTCAAACTTTGCCTTTTGGAAGATGCAGATGGAGGATTATCTGTATCAGAAGGACCTCTATATTCCTCTAGGAGGAAAAGAGAAGAAACCAGAAAAGATGACAGATGATGAATGGTTTTTACTGGATAGGAAGGCTTTAGGAACGATCCGACTCTCTTTGTCTAAGAGCGTCGCCTTCAACATATCCAAGGTAAAAACTACAAAAGAATTAATGGAAGCCCTAGCCACCATGTATGAAAAGCCCTCAGCATCCAACAAGGTTCATCTTATGAAACAATTATTCAACATGAAGATGTCAAATGGTGGGAGCGTGGCTGAACATCTAAACGAGTTCAATAGAGTCACGAGCCAGTTGGAATCCGTTGGCATTGTTTTTGAGGAAGAGGTCAGGGCGTTATTGATTTTATCCAGTTTGTCAGACAGTTGGAATGGTTTGGTGATTGCTGTGAGCAATTCTTCAGGGTCGACAAAGATGAAATTTGATGATGTGGTCGATCTAATTCTTAGTGAAGAATCTAGAAGAAATGCATCAGGAATTTCAAGGGATTCAGGGAATGCTCTAAATGTTGAAGGAAGAGGAAGATCGCTGAACAAAGGAGGCAATAAACACGGGTGTTCTAAGTCGAAGAAGAAGTCCAAGGGACCGAAAAACAAAGACGGGTGTTGGCATTGCGGTAAGAAGGGGCATATGAAACGTAATTTCAGGGTGCTCAAGAAACAAGAAGGAAACTCTCAAGGAAAGCAGGATTCAGTGAATCTATCTAAGGAGAGTGACACAAAGGCGTTGATCTTGTCTCTTAATGCGAGAAATGAGTCTTGAGTTATAGACTCGGGTGCTTCGTTTCATGCCACTTCATGTAAGGAGGTTTTGCGTGATTATGTATCAGGTAACTTTGGGAGAGTCTACCTGGGTGATGATGAGCCATGCAGTATTGTTGGAAAGGGGGACGTTCATGTAAATCAGAAAGACAGAACGTCTTTGAAATTAAAGGATGTCAGACATGTACCGAGTCTGAAACGTAACTTGATCTCAGTGGGGCAGTTGGCCGATACTGGTTATGTGACGATATTCACTAGTGATTCTTGGATGATCACAAAATGTGCCTTGGTGATATCTCGAGGCAAGAAGGAAGGTACTTTGTACGTGACTTCAGGATCGTACAGTTCACTTGCAGCCGCATCAACTGGAATGAATGGGCAGTTATAGCATTAGAGGTTGGGACATATGAGTGAGAAGGGATGAAAGTGCTATTGTCTAAAGGGAAGCTACCAGGGCTAAAGTCTATTGACTTAGAATTCTGCGAGGACTGCGTGTATGGCAAGCAGAAGAGAGTAAGCTTCAAGAAGATGGGACGTGCTCCAAAGACACATCTGTTGGAGCTTGTACATACTGATGTATGGGGACCGACATAGGTATTATCTCTTGGTGGCTCACGTTATTTTGTTACTTTTATTGATAATGCTAGTAGAAAAATGTGGGTCTATTTCTTAAAGCATAAATCTGATGTATTTGATGTATTTAAGAAGTGAAAAGTTTTGGTAGAAAACGAGACAGGTAAAACAGTAAAATGTCTCAGATCTGATAATGGGGGAGAGTACTGTGATAAGAGATTTAATGAGTATTGTGTAGCAAATGGAATCAAAAATCAGAAAATGATTCCAGGGACACCGCAACAGAATGGTGTGGCTGAGCACATTAACAAGACCATCCTTAATCGCGCAAGGAGCATAAAGTTACATGTAGGGTTGCTCAAGACCTTTTGGGCAGATGTTGTGAATACTACTACATATCTCATCAATAGAAGTCCCTCAGCACCATTGGATGATGGGCTACCAGAAGAAACGTGGACTGGAAAGAAGTGAACCTTGCACATCTCAAAGTGTTCGGTTGCACTTTATATGTTCACATTGATGTAGAGCACAAAAACAAACTGGATGCGAAATCCAGGAGGTGCACGTTTATAGGCTATGGGCAGCATGATTTTGGCTACAGATTTTGGGATGCAGAAAATCAGAAAATTACCAGAAGCAAGGACGTAGTCTTCAATGAAAAAGTGATGCATAAGGATAGTGTGCAAGAAAATAAGGCCGAGGAAAAGGAATTCATAGAGTTAGAAGAGTTATAAGACACGGGTATTACAGTGCCACAGGATAATAACGCACAAGAGCATTATGAGGCAGAGCCACATACACCAGTTGTGAGGAGGTCTACTTGGGAGAGGAGACCCACGGTCTGATACTCACCCTCCTTACATTATCTACTGTTGACAGATAATGGTGAACTAGAGTGTTTTGAAGAGGCATTACAGATGGATACACGAGTTAAGTGGGAGCAGGCCATGGATGAGGAGATGGACTCTCTTGAGTCTAATCGTACATGGGAGCTAGTCACTCTACCCAAGGGTAAGAAAGCTCTTCATAACAAGTGGGTTTACAGACTGAAGGAGGAGCACGATGATTTGAAACAGTATAAGGCCAGATTGGTTGCGAAAGGGTTTCAACAAAAGGCAGGTATCGATTTCACTGAAATATTTTCACCTGTAGTGAAAATGTCTACGATTCGCATGGTCTTAAGTATAGTGGCTATAGAGGACTTACATCTAGAGCAGCTAGATGTTAAGACAGCCTTTCTTCATGGGGACCTTGAAGAAGAGATATATATGCATCAGCCGACAGGATACGTGGCACCAGAAAGGAGAACAAGGTGTGCAGACTGAAGAAGAGTCTATATGGCCTAAAGCAGGCCCCGAGGCAGTGGTACAAGAAGTTCGACAGTTTCATGTCAGGAAACAGTTACAGGAGATGTCATGCAGACCACTGTTGTTATTGGAAGAAGTTTGATACGTCATACATCATCCTTCTTCTGTATGTTGATGACATGCTTGTGGTCGGTTCAAGCATGAAGGACATCTCAGATCTTAAAAGACAACTATCTAGAGAAATTTCCATGAAGGATTTAGGAGCTGCAAAATAAATTCTATATATGAGGATAAAGCGTGACAGAGAAAACAAGAAACTAGTTTTGTCACAGGCAGAGTACATAGCCAAGGTACTTGATCGATTCAAGATGGGAGGTGCTAAGCCGGTTAGCACTCCATTAGCCAACCAATTCAAGTTATCTAAGGAGCAAGGTGTAAAAACGCAGGAGGAACGGGACTGCATGGCTAAAGTCCCATACGCGTTAGCTATTGGGAGTCTCATGTATGCTATGGTGAGCACGAGGCCAGATATTGCTCAAGCAGTGAGAGTTGTTAGCAGGTTCATGAACAACCCCGGGAAAGAACATTGGAAAGCTATGAAGTGGATCCTTAAATACTTGGTAGGTACTAAGGATGTAGGGTTGTGCTATGGTGGATCGAAAATCAAGCTACAAAGCTACGTGGATTCAGATTTGGCAGGAGATATCGATAGCAGAAGAAGCACTACAGGTTATGTCTTTACTCTGGGTAGTGTTGCAGTCAGTTGGGTCTCTCAGTTACAGAAGATAGTATCTATCAATACGACAGAGGTAGAATATATTGTGGCTATAGAAGTGTACAAGGAGATGGTGTGGATGCAAGGTTTTATAAAAGAGTTAGGTAAGAAGCAAGTAGAATGCAAGCTATACAATGACAGTTAGAGTGCAATACACTTGGCTAAGAATTCAGCCTTTCATTCAAGGACCAAGCATATTGCCATCAGATATCACTTCATACGCTCGTTACTGGAAGATGGATCGATTACTCTGGAGAAGATTTATACAAGTGAGAATTCTGCGGATATGCTGACCAAGGCGGTCACAAGAGAGAAACTGAAGCTCTGTTAAGCTTTGATTAGTCTTCAGGCTTGAAGACAGGGAGGTAGTGCACTCCAGATGAAGAAAACAAAGGTTTATGTTAATGTGTCTCAAAGTGGGAGATTGTTGAGAAGTGGAGCCAAATCTGGGGCCGCCCATGACCAGTCAGGTTATGCAGATTCGATCCACGTTTTTACGTGGATTTCATGTCACAAGTCCTTTCGCAACTGGGATGTGGAAAGGAGTTTTGCGGATTTCATGTCGCAAGTCCTTTTGCAACTGGGATGCAAAAGGAGTTTCGCAGATTTCATATCGTAAGTCCTTTTGCAACTGGGATGCAGAAAGGAGTTTCTTAAATTATAAATAAGGGTACCTAGAGCTTTTCTAGGTATGATGGGAAAGTTATTCTAAGGTGTGGGCAAAGGGTTTTCTATGTTCTTCCAAGTGAGAGGTTAGTATATTGCCTTGTAATCTTTATTTTTCTTCATAGTGGAAGTTTTGCATCCGTAGTTTTTTACCCTTGTTGGGGTTTTTCTACGTATATCTTATCTTGTGGTTTGTTTGAATGCTTTTATTCCTTTCTAGTTTATATTTCTTCATGTTTATCGTTTGTGGGTGAGACTTGAGATTGGATCTCGTTTCACTGCGTTGTTGGCATGCTGTGCAATAACTTCAAAGCAGTATTGCGATCTCTACCAAGAAATGCCTTATGCTTTAGTAAAAGCCAAACTATACTATTCATTCACTTTATGCATGCTCAATAAATATAAATAATGAAGAAAAGTATATCACTTTAAATCTTAATTCATTAACCGGACTTTAATAAATTGGAATGCGTATGCAAGTGTAATATTTATATGTTTCCACTAAATTAAATCATCTTACAAGTGATGATGCCTTGATCAATAAGATGGTAGAGATCCACAAACACCCAATGATTTTAAATAATCTCCCTTCTAAAACAAAGAACCTTAAGCATACACTCCTTACATAAATTCTTATCATTATTAAGAGGAACACTACAATTAATATATGTTTTCAATGAATAAAGTCGTAAGCACCTATATGCACTGTTGCACAACGACCTTCGTGCCATGTAAATAAAATTTGAAATGGACTTCAAATTGATGATGAAGTCAACAAAATTGAAATTGTATAAGCAACTAGTTCTAACTAATTGGTGTTATTTTATGTGAGTATAATACCTTGTCAACTTCTTTGTCACCCTTTTGTGGATTCACACTTAGATTCATCATAATTCACCAAACATTCTTACTCTAAAACTTATGACCTTTCACAATATAGGAAATTAACTCTCACTGTTCCCTCATTAATCAACCAATTAAAGGAAAGGTCTAACAACTCGATTATCATAATAATATTTTTTTATTCTAAGGAAAGTTTTTAGGTTGATTTTATCTTAAATTTCTAATATTTGATAGAGACGTCTAATGTTCTTTACAAGTCATGCATTTATATGAATATATATTTTTCGTTTCACAAATGTCATGATGGGTACAATCATCTTTGGAAGTGATGTCAGCATTTTATCTGAAACGTAATTATTTATGTATTACCTTTTTAAGAGTTGAACCTTTAGTGATATTTTTCTTATTTTTATTCACATCTACTATTTATGTTGTCATTCACATTCATATTTTCATCACAATATTTTAGTATAGAGACTTAATATGACATTTGAATTCAAAACCACAGTATTTTTTTAAAACTAACATAACACAAATCTTAACAGGTTTTAATGAGATTCACTGGTAAACTAACTCTTATGTTTAAAAGAAAAAACTAAAATTTCAGCCTCAACTCTCCACTTCAGTGTCATCTCCTATGATAACGCAATGTTATGCATCATTAGGTCTTTGACTTCTTAGAAAACTTCTGTAAGGGATTTATGATGTAGGTATTAGCCATGAATTGAAATACCATAATTTTTCATGTGCATCAATTAAACTTTAGTTTTGAGTCAAACAAGAAAATGTAGCTTTATTATTACTACTACTACTGTTATTATTATTATTATTATCATTATTATTATTATTATTTGTTGGGATTCGGACTCCCCAACAAACCCATATTAACCCTAATTATTAGAAATTTGAATCTAATACCATCGTTAATCTGCACGCTTTGCAAAAGCTTGTATAACGAAGATAAAACAATTATAATAAAATGGAATAACCAATAAAGAAATTACACACAAAACACAATGATATTTTTTACGTGAAAAACCCTTGCAGGGAAAAAACACGGTACAAAGCGACATAGATCCACTATAATCAAAACCTTAGAGTTTTACAGACTCACCTTCTTATATTACAGATGTAACCAACTTCCAATTGCAATGTGCAACCCCTTGAGAAACCCTTCTCTAGTCTTTACAAGTATTGAAAACCCCCCTCACCTCACGAAAACCCTCGCTCCTTAGAGAGAAAACTTATAAGCATAATGATACAAAGCCCTAATCCCGAATTAAGCTTTAAATAGCCCAATTTACATAACTTTGTGTAACAGATCTGGTTGGACCGAACATAACCTTCGATCGGACCGAATCGACCTAACTAGAATTTCAGTTGAACCGAAATCGGCCAAAACTTCATAAGGAGCAACATGAGATTTCTCCAATTTTCGGTTGACTTGAAAATGGTTTCGGTAGAACCCAACCTGAACTGCTTTGTACAACACTTTTGGAAGAATCAAGGCATCTTACATAACAATCTTCATCTTGATTTGCATTCTGCCAAGTTACCTTGAAGACCTCCTGTGCAACCTCCAACTTAAGTGTAGACCACTCCCTGCATTCTCCACTTGGAACGCAGCTCCATCTGCACCCCTGTGCAAGGGTGCCAAATCTCATTAATGGCTAGTGAGATTGATTAAGCCCAAGTAGTGGTTGAACTTCTTTATGGTCACTGACTTTGTCAACATGTCCATGACATTCTCGTTTGTATGAATCTTCTGAAACAAAATCTCCTGAAGTAATGATTTCCTGTATCTTATGGAATCTCATATTGATGTGATTGGTTAGCATATGATACACTTGATTCATCGCCAGATGGATAACACTTTGACCATCGCAATGCAACTAAATCACCTCTTACTTCAACCCGATTTCTCCTATAAGACCTTTGAACCACAATGCCTCCTTTGACGCCTCTTTCGCATCCATGTATTCTGCCTCAGTTGTAGGCAAGGGTATTGTAGAATGTAGTGTAGATCTCCAACATACCGCCTCACTTGTTAATGTGAAAACATATCTCGCAGTGGACCTCTTGTTGTCCAGATGACCTACATAATTTGAATCTATGTAGCTTACAACTCTGCCTAAAGTTCTATGTCCCTCAAACATGATTCCAGTATCGATTGTGCCCTTAAGATACCTGAGCATCCAGTTAACAATATTTCAATGCTCTTTACCTGGATTCACCATATACCTTCTAACCACACTGACTGCTTGTGAGATATTGAACTTCGTGTAAACCATCGCAGACATGAGACTCCCTACTACACTCACACATAACACATGTGACATTTTTTAAATCTCTTCTTATGTACTTGGAAACGAACTGGCTGACAACTTAAAGTGACCTACTAGATGTGTGCTAGCTAGCTTAACACCTTCCATATGGAACCTCTCTAGCACCTTCTCCACATAACCCTTTTGAGAAGGACATAACTTCTCAAAATCTATTTCTCCATTTATCTCCATCCTTAAGATCTTCTTCGTAGTGCCCAGTTCCTTCATATCAATTTCCTTGCTTAACAGAGACTTAAGTAAGAATATCTTCTGCTTGTCCTTCGCAGCAATCAACATATCATCTACATGACATAAGTAGAATGCAAGACTCTACCTTAAGTACCCTGTAGTAAGCGCGACAATCGTACTTACACTTGTTATACCCAATATCCATCATTTAAGAATCAAACCACTTATAGCACTGCTTCAGAGATTGCTTCATGTTCACAACCCTAAGTGTAGGGTCGCGATGTAGTAATAATCTCGGTAAGACCGATGTCTAATCCACAGGGACTAATTAACTCATACATTTCTGAAGTTAAATAGAACTAGAACTAGAAGAAGATGTAAACCTAATTCTAAATATTTTGATAGAGTAATTGTGAATAGATTAATTAAAAACTAATAAATTTAAAGGTGGGGAACTAGGGTTTCCAAGGATACACTTGTAGCAATCAGGGAGTTACCTTGCTTGATTAAGGAAATCCAATTGGAATTAAAGTCCTATCCTATCCAATTAGGAAAGAGAGATAATTGAATCTCTGAACTTCCTATAAACATAGTCTCAATGAATGCGGTTGTGAGGATTGGAAATGATTCCATCATCCAGCCATGCCCATGGGACAATGGCAAACAACAGGATATACTAGCCCCTTAACCATTCATAGGAGAATTATGAAGATTAGAAAAGATTTCATCACCCTACCATGCCCAAGGGACAAAGGTGAACAATGGGACTTATTAATTTCACAATCTCAAGTCAGGAAAAGAAACTATTCATAGCAATTATAGATATATTGTAATTTGTCACAACAAACCATTAAACACTAAAAATATTCCTTAATAAAAAACTAAAATCCATGAGGGTCAATAAAAACATGAATCAAAGTAAAGTAACCATCCCAATCATGCTACAAGATTCACCTCTTAGGCCTAGTTAAGAGGTTTAGCCAACCATAGACATGATTGGACCAAAGTCTCTTAAGAAAAGCATTAAAAATAACTAAGAGGAAGAAAAACTCTTAGCGAAGGCTTCTCCACCCTTTTTCTCCACTACTTAAACCCTAGAAGATGCCTAGGAACATCCTAAGGACACCTATTTATAGTTTTACAACTTTAACTTTCACACCGAGTTGGAAAAATCCAGAAACTGCTTCAAATTTATGCAGTCCATGAGTTGTCCGCGTAACCTTAAACTGGTCGAGGACAATCTTCGACTGGTTGAGGGTCTCCTTCGACTAGTCGAGGATGATGGAAATTTAGAGGATTTTGTCGCTGGAGTTCGAGTTGAGGAATCTTCGACTAGTCGAGCAGGAGTGGGCTTAGACTAGTCGAAGGATGCAGATTTTTAAGGTTCCTCTTCAAGTCTTCAATGTTCTTCATTCCTCACTTAGTTTTCTTAGATCTTTGGCATGTGAATTCTTCATTCTTAGTCTTATAAGATCCTAAAAGTGCTCTGGTTTATCAAGTTACGTGAATGTTGAGTCAGAGTGTCTATAAAGCTTGATAGGAAGGTCAATTCAAGCGTTTGCCTCAACCGGATGTGTGCAAGCTCGTCACAGGTAAAACTTAAGCCTCACATCCCATGACCCAAACACCAGGTGAAGAAAACCCTTAAAAACAAGTTAGAAATCATAGGGTTTTTAAGGTGAGAAAACTTTTTTCAAAATAAGAAAATTTCTAAGTTTTTCTCGCCTTGTCGATTTTATCAGAACACCCTCAATATGATCGACCTACTCTATCGATGTCCTCGATACCTTAACGATATTATCAATGTGAAGACCAAAAATGTCCAGCAACTAAATATTCATCTAGATGGATTTATCGATGTATCGATACATCTATCGATGTCATCGATACATGCACTAAATATGTCCAGCAACTTCACAACATATCTGGACGAATTATCGATGTATCGATAAACCTATCGATATCATCGATATTCAAATCTCGAGTCCATTGAGAGTGGCTCGATAAGATCGACAGGCAGATTTTTGGCGCCCCTGTTTATTAATAAAAATCTCAAATTCCTTCGATATATCGATGCTTTTCCGATATGATCTGAAATCAAATATCGATAAAATCGAAAGTCCATCGATAATATCGATTAAGGACGCGTATTTCTCACAGCAGATATTTCAGGTCGCTTTTAACTATGATCGGGACCCTTTGATAGAATCGATATTCAAATATCGATGATATCGGCACTAGGTCGATTGCATCGAACAAGGTCATAAACTGTCCAACAACCTTAAAGATGAATCAGCTGAATTTATCGATGTCTCTGATCAAATCATCGACATTCAAATTCGATGATCGATTTCGATCTCGATATCATCGACATTCAAATTTCGATGATTTCGATGGTTCCCAAATATGATCATTCATGAAAACCTTTCGAAATATTTCAAAGTCAAGTCTCTCTCATTTTTCAAGTGTCGATGGATCGAACTCCGCGGTTGAATTTATCGATGGAATCGAGTTCAAAATCAATGACATCGACATTCATGATAGTTTCGATTCATCGACCAATTGGCAAAGAGTTTCAAATCGAGTGATATGACATTGAGTAGTTTGATTCATCGAGTCATCGAAAGCGCACCATCGATGTTATCGAGTATACACTATGATATCGAACACGCTTTCGATGATATCGAACTCTGTCATAAATATGACCATTTTATATCCGTTGGAACTTTTTACCTATATATATATATATATATGGGACTTGTCTTTTGTTACTGTGAGAGAAAGTAGAGAGAGCTTTTGAACATTTCAACTTATATCTTATATCTAAAGCCCTTTCTCTCAAGGGAGTTCATCCTCCAATCCACCCTCATGATTGACATTCAATAGAGTGGATTGGGGAATGAACTTTCGCATTTAAGGATCCTCCAACTACTACCTTAATGATAAATCATTAAGTTGGGATGCCTTGAATGCATAAGATTAGAATCGCTATACATTCCTGATAGGAAAATATTTTGAGAGTAGGATTCCATCTTCACCTTGACCCAACCCAAAGCTGAGTATTGGTACATCATTTTGTGTTGCAGATTAAGGGAGCAAAAGACTCTTCGTCAACAAGGAGGAGGAGATCTTCGACATTGAGCTAAAGGAGACTCATCAGCTTATTTGTAAGTATCCAGAGTCCAAGAGGACACTTGTGATCATTCCTTTCTAGGATTAGGTCTTAAGTAGTTCTCACCCTTTGAAGTCCTCAAGGAGGCCTCAGGCGGGAGTGTACATGGTGGGTGCATTGTGTGGACCCTTACTCTATGGAGAGCATAAACATCTGGTTAGGAGTGAACCAGTAAAACTCTGGGTTTTAGGTAAACCGGGTAAAACCTTAGGGTTTAAAGTCAACCGTGTAGAAACCTCCAGTAGGGTCTTATGGAAGATCCTTGGCCAGTGTGCCTAAAAGTGGGTGCATTGTGTTGACCCATGCTCGTGAGAGCATAAACAGTTAGCATCAGTGTAGGTTGTAAAGGTTGAAGGTGAACCTGATTTAAAACCTTAGGTTAGAGGTGAACCATTGTGAAACCTCCTTAGTGAAATCCGGTACACTCAAAGGTTGAGTGCGGTTACCGGGAGTGGAGTAGACTTATCGTTGAACCACTATAAAATGACTGTGTTTGAGATTGTTATTTTGATTGAGTGATTTTCTTTAATACTTGCATATCTGATTATCTGATCACTCCTCACACACCTACACAGTCATATCTATCATGAACTAGATTACATATTGTTTACTCCTTAAGCAGTTTGTGATTGGATCCTCTACCAGGCTTGAAAGCCAGTAGAGTTACATTTGAGTAATCCTAAGAATTGCATGATCATAGGATTAGTGAAGTAAGATTTTTAAATAACTCATAAAAACTTTAAAAAATCCTATTCACCCCCCTCTAGGACATATTAACATATTCCTTCTTCAACTAGTGCGGTCTTCACCACCATTTCAGATCCATCCTTGGCTTTGGTGATTCTTGAGCGTTAAATCCATACTTTTAGCATCCTTTTCAATCCAAACTCTTAAATTCACCTTGCAATACAAACATGATTAAAATAGAACATTAAACATTATCATATTCATAAAACCAAGTAATAAATGGGGGATAATATGCAATATTTGACCCTCAACACTTCATCCCATATAATGACTTTTTTATCATACGCATGTGGTCTTCCTTATCGAGCTCCTCAAATCCTTCAGGCTACCTCAGGTAAATAACTTCCTCCAAGTTCCCATGAATAAGGGTGGGCATCGAGCCGAGTCGTGTCGAGTTGGGCCAAGCTCGGCTCGGCTTGTCCATGATGTACTCGAGTTCGAGCTCGGCCTCGAGCTCAACATTGAAGCTTGGCTTGTTTGCCAAAGTTGTCAAGTCAAGTTCGAGTCGAGCTAGTGGTTCGAGTTGAGTCGAGTTTACCTCGAGTCGAGCTCGAGCTTTTTCATATGTTAACCATTTGGGCTTTTGATTTTTACATCAAAGAAGCCAATAAACTATCCAGTAGCCACTTCTTGAAGAGGACAGTTACGTTAGTTGTTTGTGCTAATGATCTTTCCATGGAATCATTCAGTAGAATATCAATGATATCATTACCTCATTTAGATCTGAGAAAAACATTGTTGATGGTACCTCCATTCATATTTAAGAAAAACATTGTATAAGTTTCACAATCCTAGTTATGAAATCATGACTGTGGATTTGATTAAGTAAAAAAAAAAAAAATCAACAATGGACACTCAGATTGGGAATTTATTTGTGATCTTACAATAAGTGGGGCCAGTAAGATGTCCTAGGTTATATTGGGCATTTATTTATGCTTGAGATCTTTCCATCAATTGGGCCCAAAAGTACATCCACTAGTTACATCTTGAATATGGATAGTCAAATTGAGGATTAATGCTTGTGCTACGTGCTAATCGAGTCGGGATTGATGAAAATCAATGGTCTTCTTCACTCGGCGAGATCGATCGGGCAGGCATTGAGTAGGCCGCAGCAGGTAGGTAGAGTGCTGGTCGTGCGCCGGTGGTGGTGGTCGGGTGGATTGCTGCTAGTCGGGCGCCAGGCGGGCGTGCGATGGGTAGAGAAAGAGAAGAAAGGGAAAGGGGGTGCGTACGGGTAGCGTGTTGCGTGTTGATCTTGCTGGAGAGTGGAGAAGACTGGTGGTGGTCCAAGCGGGCGTGCGGCTGGCAATGGGTAGAGAAAGAGAAGAAAGGGAAAGGAAAAGGGGGTACGTTGCATGTGGTCGGGTAGAGTAGCTAGGGTTTCTTCACTTTTTTTTTTTAAAAGTTAAAACTTATAACTTATATAATATATATAATACATATTATATATAATATTTAATATTTAATATTATTACTAATCGAGCCGAGTCGAGCTCGAGTTCGAGCTTCGAGTCGAGTTGAAATGCCCCCTGGTTGAACTTGGCTCGAACGCAACTCGAGCTACAAAATATAAGCTGGACTCGGCCCAGGTCAGCCATTAAAGCTGAGTCAATCCGAGCTGACTCAAGCCGAGTCGAGCAAGTTATTCGAGCTAGCTCGACTCGTGAACAGTCCTACCCATGAAGGAATATTATTTTTACATCAAGTTGCTCTAATTCCAAATTGGACTCTTCTACTTTCGGTAGTAGCTCCATGATTAAGGTATGTTTCATGATCAGAGAGAAAACCTCATTGTAATATACTCATTTTCTCTGTGAGAATCCTTTTGCTATGATCCGTGCCTTGTACTTTTCTCCATATTTCTCTGATAATGTTTCATTCTTCCTTAGACCCATTTACACCCTATAGCCTGCTGACCTTTAGGAAGTTCCACCAACTTCCACATCTGATTCTTGTGTAGAGATTCCATCTCCTCTGCCATGGATGACACCCACTTGTTGCTATCCTTTCTAGATTTTTCCTTTTAAAAGGTGGATGGATCTTTACTTCCTATGAACGCAAAAGAGAACATGTCCTCGAACTCATACCGAATAGAGCCTCTAATGGTTCCTTTCTCCCTATTCTTGGATATACATTCCTCTATGTCCTTTAATTATTTTACTCAGTTTCTCGCACCAACAATTTCTTAGTCTCACCATATTGTTTGCACTTCTCTACAACTTCCTTTTTAGCCTTTAACATTGATGCCTGATCCAAGATGACATTGAAACGGCTACGTGTGTAAGCTTGATGGAGCTATAGAATGAAGGCTATGTCTTATAAATTTGGGGGGGGGGGGGTGATTAGGACCAAGTAATTTATTTTCCAATTAAACACACAATTGCTTAAATTAATATGTTAATTTAAACTAAGCAAGGCAATTTAACACTAAAGCTTTTAAACCAATAGTGGGTCCAATCACATAAACTACTAAAGATATGCCAATTATGCAACTAGTCTATAATAGATAGTGTGCATGTTGTTGAGGCATAAAAAGAAAGAAAGAAAGAAAGCAGAAAGATCGTTGTGCGCAAATGAGCATTGTGCATAAATGAGTATTGTGCGCAAATGAGCATTGTACGTAACTGAGTATTGTGCGCAGATGATTGTTGTGTAGGAGTCTGCACAAAGCGATGCACAGTGGAAGTCCGCACAAAGTGATCCACATAGTGGAAGTCCACACAAATCAATCCGCACAGTGGAGTCTGCACTAAGCAATTTGTACAGTGGAGTCCGCACAAAGCAATCCGCACAGTGAAGTCTGCACAAAGTGATCCGCATAACGAAATCCGCATAAACGGAATCTGCACAAAGGAGTCCGCACAGTGGAGTTCGTATAAAAGGAATGCTGCACAATGCTTACGTAGCATGATCACATGTGTGAGAGGGCTATAAATACCCCATGACCCCTCTAAGGGGGTTATTAGCATCCAATCACGGAAAAGGAGAAGATCGTGAAAGAAGAGAGAGGTAAAGTTCTGCACTCATAGTGGAGAATAAGTGTTGTGCGGCGCGCAATGCTACTGTCACACAACAGGAGACAGCGCACAACAGTGCCTATCGCAGAATGGCTTCCTCTAGCGCACAATGGCTTCTTCCAGCGCACAGTGGCTGTTGCCAGCGTGCAATGGCTTCCAGCATAGCATTTGACATATTGTCTTAGTGATTGATGCCCTTATGCATGATGCTGCTGCCAAATATTTATTTTATATTATAATTCATAAACATTCTATTTTGGAATCAAAGGAGAAAAAAGATGTGAAAGAACTTGGAATGAATAAATGATGTGATTATCTTCTTTATCTTCTTTTTTTTTTATAATTAAGTGAATGAGTGAATGAAGTTTCCAAATCAAATGCATTTGTTTCTTGTCGAAACACGTGTGTGTGGGATGTGCTAATTGTCAACTCCTAGCATTCATCTAATCATGCATACATATAATTCAACTAAATAATCACATAGCACAATTAAAAAAGTGCTCAAATAACAATCCTAAATACAAGCACACATAGTGGTTCAGTTTTCATATACCACTCTTGATGGATACACTCTCCCTAAGTGCACCAGATTTCACTATTAAAAGTTTAAATTAGGTTCATCTCTAAACTTTACAGCCCTACATAAGGACCTACCATGTACTCACTCATGTCAGTGGCCTATGTAAGGACTTATAATTAAGCCTAAATATTGTATATTTGTCCCCTCAATTGCACTAGTTTCGGCTGCATTCAAGTACTAAATTGATCTAATAAGATATGTTTTCTACATGCGAGGTGATTTTGGATCAAAAGTTGAATACGTGATTAAATTGATGATTTTAAAGCTCCAAAAGAGATAAAGCTTAAAGGGAATGAAGAATTGGAGATTCAAAGAGTAAAAGATGAAGATTTCAAGTATTAAAGATAGAGAAAATTCTACAAAATCACGCAGTCAATTAACAGAAATAACAGACTATTCCGTCCCACCGAAGGTATGTTCGTGTAACATCCCGGATTTTTGCCAACCTGGGATTAGACGTCCTTAGGCAATGGATCAATCCTAACACAGGTTTAACTTCTTAAACGCTCAATTAAAGCCTAAAATCGCTCCTTAACCCATTTCCTTCACAAATCCCACCCTTCACTGCCTTGTTCTTTCAATTTTTATAAGAACTTTCACCCTAGACACTATTTTAAACTAGCTAAGTAGTATAACTTGGATCACTTTATACATAAACTACAAAGGACTAAGTACCACCTCAGACAGAAATCTTATAGAACTAAATCCTTTAGAAATGAGACAAAGTAACTAAGTGCTAAACTAGATTAGCTACGAAATCCGTTCGAATCGCTTTAAATACGATCTGCAAGACCCAAAACTTGTAGAATCATTGACGCTAGGTTATCCTAAAATCTAGGATAAATCTCATTACCCGGCTGCTCTCGGGAGCACGTTGAAATTTTGTATCTGATCTGGACCACACATCGGGAGTCTGAATAATACGAGGTTAAGGACTTAGGACCGCCTCACTGGGCTTGACAATCATCTCTAAAATCAAGTCAGTAGATGTCCTACTGACCATTTGTTTCGATTCGGAGCGAGGGTGTGTGAAAAACACTATTCCCATTCCAAAATAAATATCAGGAATAGTGATCTGGCACCATTCGTTTACGCGTCAGTATTAAGCAACCTGACCGTCAGAATCAGACCAAATTACACCCTCGGATTAAGAAAAATTTCAAGAACATTTACATGTACTTGGAATTTCGGATCGTGGCCCACTGACCGTTGAACTGAAACTGGTCCGCCACGTGCGATCTGGGAATCCGTTCGAGTCGAAAATGTAGTCCCATGTAGATCCTTGAGTAGAGAGCTTAAGTCTGACGTTTGGCTCAAGGGGGGCCACCAGAAACACTCTTTTGAGCTGGAAAAGTGACGAAATACCTATATTAGCAGTAACCCTTGAACCTGAGTCTATTTTGGGAAGGTTTTAGGCTATAAAAGGACCTTAAACCCTCTCCCATTCCAGCCATACGAATTTGGATTTGAGAGAGGGAAAAGCGAGAGAATGTGAGGGAGATGTGGGAGGAATTCCCTGCTGCTGTTCCCTGCCGCTATTCGGGCTCCACCGCCTGATTCTCATCACTTTCTCGGTGATTCCGGCGTCGTTTCTAGGTAAGAAACCCTAACCCTAATCTGTTTTAGGGTTGTATAGGTTGTAGGTTATGAAATAGCTAATCTGTTTCGTTCTTTAGGCTGCCAAACTCCCGTATACGGAACCTTAGCAAACCTATCGACTCCGTTACGATTCTACGACACAAGGTGAGGACTTTAAGTGTATAAGTTGTGGTTTTCAACGCTTTCAATGTCAGATAATGGTAGATTCATGATCTGCATGCAATTGCACATGTACAAAGTGCCTTCCGTTTTCTATTTCGATTAGAATTGTAGAATTTGGAATTTCACATACTTTAGGTATTCGTATAAAATACCGTATATGTATTTTTTATGGAAATGTGTTTGACATGTTTAATTGTCGTATGGACATATGATGTATGGATAAAATACTCATTTGGCGAAAGGGTTCGCCTAAATACATGTTTACTAATATACACCATGTATGTAGAAATACGGTATTGTAAGAAGTACCATATACTTGTATATTTTGCGACGTGTTTGTCATGATTAATTGTTGTATAAATATATTAAGTGCGTATAAATTAATTGCTAGGCGAAAAGAATCGCCGTATTACAAGTTCCCTTGTAAACACTATGTATGTTGAAATTGGGTATACTAGAAAATACCCTATACGTATAAAATTTGCTGATGTAAGTGTCAGGATTATTTGCTGTATGAATATGATGTATATGTATAAAATACTAGTTTGGTAAAGGGACAACCCTAGTACACTTTCCTCTAACATACGTCATGTATGTTGAAATAGAGCATTCCAAGTGTTGGTGAAATCGCTTGTGAGTGTAAGTGCTTAAGTGTTAGAACCTTAGGTAGGTGCTGAGATGGGATTCTCAGCTACCTTAGAGTCACATATGATATCCTCCATGTGGTTATTCACTCTAACCACTAACCTATGAAATATATGTAATTGTATCCCTATTTGCATAATGCTTTATAACATGCTTTTGAACATGCTTTGTAACTTGTTTATTAACATGCTTCATGATAGGCTTTATAACATGATTGCTAGTGTTCTTGAATTACCATGTTATCATGCTGTATTTCACATGCTATGGTTAGGACTTGATTGAGCTTGGGACTATGTCCATAGTCCAGGCATTCGGTATCAGACTTGAAGTTGTGGTTGGGATTCGTTCCGCCACACATGATGTGTTGGTGAACCCGTGTCGTACTTCGGTTGGCGATAGTGGTTGGCCACATGAGGTGCTTTTGCGCTTCATATTGCCCAACTTGTTGTGCGCTCGAGCCAGCCGAACACGTCAAGTAACCCGTGTGTCTTATGTATGTTCACCATGTTTGGTCGCTAATGTTTGAACTAGGTACCAAACTTACCGGTGAAAATCCCGTTAACCATGGTACCTCGATCCGCTAAGACTCATGAGCCGACACATGGTGGTATGGGACACCGTGGTCGTTGTCATCTGCTGGGCTACGTGCCTCCCGTAGTGACCAAGTGAGCAACTTAACTCGTGATTATGGTGGTATGGGACACTATATTCGTATTTGTCGAACATTGATAAGGTGATGGGGAGTGGTGCAACCTTTGTGCGTAACAACCACAGCGGCCCTTTGTAGTGACCGTGAGCATATTCTGAAATCGCGGTGCGCCTTAGGGTTCGCCGTGATATATAGAGTATGAACTAGGCTGTTTACGTATAGTGATGAATCGTTTAAGGGGTGATGGGGGAGTGGTGCAACCTTTGTGCGTAATGACCACAGCGACCTCTGCGGTGACCTAGAAAATACACCATCGTCGATATTAACTAGGACATGACGACCACATAATGGATCATGTTTGGGAATGATACAAGGAGAGGTACCTTAGTTTCCCAATCCTCGCTTGTTTGAAATTGATTAATTAAAAACTCGGTAATCATGCTCATCATGCATCGCATGTGCACGGAAAGATGTGGAGCCTTTGTGGGATGTAAGCATGCATGCAAACGTGAGATGGTGTCGCATGAAGGAGTATGTCGGTGAGGGCATCCATCATACCTGCATTCATATTTGCATTAATCGAGTAACTAGGAGTGTTTGATTCTTGCTTTATCATTCTTGCTTGTAGATTGATAACATGATAACTTATGCCTTATTGTTCCAAGTTAACTACTCACTCCCACGTTACGGGACGGTGTTGTACACACCAAAAGTTGTTGAATTTCGGATGATGGCGATGCTTATGAAGCGAGTCCGGACTACTTCTATGGTGATGAGGAGGAGTTCTCCTATCATGTAACCCTCTGACGGGTCTCTGAAGACACAGTGCTTGTGTTGTCGGAAATTTGTAGTCTTTGGGATAGAAGACATTAAACTTACACATTTGGTATATTTTAGAAGCTGTACTTGTATTTATTTAACTGAATGTTATCACACTCTGAGACTCATCATAGTTTATATATTTTATCTATTTATCATAGTCTTCCGCTTGTAACATTAACTGTCTCTGAGTATGATATCTTTGTTTTGGCTTAATCTCACTCATGTTCATGCTTGAATACTGATCAACATTCAATCATCATTCATTTTGTTGCATAAATGATGTTACGGAACTTCAGGGAGTTGAGTTTATGCTCGACCCCGATTTTCAGGGCGTTACAGTTCGGTCTGACTAAAAGGGCCAAAGACAGTCCAGTAACAAACAATGATTTTTAGAGTAAATTCGAATCGACTATTAAGTATGACCGAAGTGATGTTTGGTGCCACTGAAGGTAGGTTCAATTCAACCGAAAGGAGAGATATTTTAGACATGCTTTTAAGAAATTCAGCTACAACCAAAAAGAACCTTTGTCTCGATTCAGTGTGACTGAAGGCCCTCATTTGTATGACCGAAGCATAAAAAAAAGTATGGAAAATTGAAGTCGATGCAAATTTGGTATGGAATTTTCCTATTTAAATGGTGTTTTAGGCCATTCTAGACACAAATTAGGGCTTGAGAGAGAGAAAAGGGTGGTGGAGCTTCCATGGAGCCATTCTTCTTCTTCAATCCTTTTGTTCTAATTTATTTTTCATGTTTTCTTTTGTTTTAAGATGTTAGCTGTTGTGATAACCCCAAGTGTAAGGTTGTGATGTAGTAATAACTAGGTGAGACTAAGGTCGTACCCATGGGGACTTGCTATTGTGCGATTTCTGGAATACGTCAGAAATAAAACTATAATCTAAACTATCTATTAAAATATGGTTTTAAAGAGTAATTTTGGAAGAAACTATCAGAATTAAAATACTAGAGAGCCAAGGATCCACTTATAGCTTATTTAATGTTAATTTACTTGATTCAATTAGATAACACAACTGGAATTGAAGTCCTATCCTATCCAGCTGATAGAGAAGTTAAATCATTGTGCATAAGTTCATAACAGATTTGAACTTCTTCATTTAAACCAAATATCAATAAATTTTGTAATATATAAACCAAATAACTTGAATTAAAGTAAATTAAACATTAAGAAAACTACAAGCTTCAACTCTTAGATCTATCTAAGAGATTAGCCAACCATAGACATGATTGAACTAAAACTCAAACAGAAAAATATAAAAAAATAACTAGAACCGAAGGTTTGAAGGACTCTTTGAAGGATTCATAACTCCTTGTTGTACTCCTCCTTTTACCATAATTCATGTTTAAGAAAGTAATAAACATCCATTTATATAGCTTTGATTTACTCCGACATCAAATTGACTTTGAATTTATGCACTTGATCACACATTCGATGTCACTTTGATGTTATCGAACTCCCATCGAAGGAATCGAATGAAAACAGAAAACTGTCTAGTAACGAACTTTCAAGTTTAAGGATTTTCTCTATGACATCAAAGGGTGTATGAATATGTCTAGCAACAAAATTAGGAATATCGTAATTTTCTCGGTGGGGTCGAAGTAAGCTTCGATGTCATTGAACCTTCCATCGATGACATCGACGGGTCAATTTCTACACTTCCTGATTTCTTCACTTCAAGTTCTCGAATTTCTTCCTTCCTCACTTGGTTTCCTTGGATCTTTAGCACATGAATTCTTCAATGCTAACCTCCATAGATCTAATCCTCCAATTGGTCATTCTTTGAGCATTAAATCATTGCTTAAGCGTCCTTTTCACCTTAGCTCTCAAAATCACCTAGTAAGAGAAAACATGCGTAATTAGATAGATTAAGTGCATCTATGTTCATAAAATCAATGCATAATAATGGAGAAATATATAATATTTCACACTCAATACACCCCCAACCAACATTTTGCTAGTCCCGAGCAAAATATGTGGAAACTAATATCCGAAAATTCAAATTTCAAACCTTTCTCAGAAAACAACGTCCTATGTAATCCTATGCATATGAGTAAAATTCAAAGATATAAGAATGAAATATAAAAAATATAGAACCTAATATCAGTAGTAAATAATTAAACTAAGTTCTCCTTAAACAAATAATCAATAAAATACATCTAAATATCAAGTTTGACATGAAGATGGGTACAATCGCTACATGATGGAAGATTGGGTATATCAGATGTGAGTTCAATTGTTACGTATATTACAAGGTGCTTGAGGATGGGTCCTACATTATACTAATGCTTTACATTGATAATATGATGATTGTAGTAAAGGACAAGAAGGAGATACTCTTGCTTAAGTCTCTGTTAAGCAAGGAGTTTGACATGAAAGATCAAGGCACTATTAAGAAGATCCTAGGTATGGGGATTCACAGAGACAAAGAGTTTGGGAAGATATGACTATCTCATTAGGGTTATGTGTAGAAGGTGTTAGAGGTTTCACATGGAAGGTATTAAGTCAGTTAGCATGCCTATAGTAGATCACTTTAGTCAGCCAGGTCATATCCAAGTATAAAAGAGGAGATTTCAAACATGTCATGGGTGTCATACATGAGTGAAGTGGGGAATCTCATGTATGCAATGGTTTACACGAGGCCGAATATCTCACAGGCAGTTAGTGTGGTCAACAGATATATGGAAAATTCAAGAAAAGAGCATTGGAATGTTGTTATATGAATTCTCATGTATTTCAGTGGCACATTCGACACTGGGATAATGTTCGGGGGACATGGAGCTTCAGGTAAAGTTGTAGGTTATGTGGATTAGATTATGCAGGTGATCTAGACAACAAGAGGTCCATAATGCGATATGCTTTCACATTAGAAGTCAAACTGATATGTTAGAGATCATGCTACAGTCTATGATAGTGTTGTCTACAAGCTAGAAGGAATATATGGCTACAATGGAAGTGTCAAAGGAGGCATTGTGGTTGAAAAGCATGATAAGAGAACTCAAGTTGAAGCAAGAGGCGATTCGGTTGCATTGCAATGGTCAGAGTGCTATCCATTTAGAAATGAATGGGTGTATCACGTGAGAATCAAGCACATCAACATGATGTGACGCCTTGAATTTTCAGATGCCCGAGTACATACTCGTGCCCGAGAATTCCGAGTGTTAATAATGTAAAAATTGGATGCTTCAAAATCGCACCCTGTTTTTTTATAGATAAATCACATCCAGTTTCATACACGAAGGTAACCATTCATGAGAATAAAATCGACTGTATTTATTATTCTATTAGAATAAAAATCGTACAAATAATTCTTTAATGCCCTCTCAATGGGAGCTTATTACATTATCAAAGTTGGCAGCGAAAAATTAATAAAACAATTCATGGTGTTATCCTTCTTCTTTTCTTTTTTGAAAGAATCTTCCATAAAATGATTATCGGTCGTATCATCACCCTGCAATTCACCTGCAATATTTGCATGGTTGTAAAGGGTTAATGTCTTACTCATAGTGATGGTTATCCTTTAAAGTTTACAATGATTCAAGTGATTCATAAGAATAACAGAAGGGTACCGATACATCTTAAACTCCACAAATACAATTGGTATTAGTATGCGTAAACATTCTACATGAAATGCATGCCTAACAGAGTATGTGCAGTCCATCACACTCAGTGATCATCACAATATGGAAAGTAGTTTTAAAATATCTAGCTCGCCCCACATCTTATTCTACGGAGATTTGTCGGTGTGTCCAATGTTAACGTCGATTTATACGAACATCTCAAGGCAACACAACAATGCGATTGGAAGATTTATGCGACACAATTTGTTGATGGAGAGACTATTTGCGACAGCCAATCTCAAGAAGTAATGTAACATGCATGGCGGTTTACTTACATTGATTGTGCACCACTACCCAACCCACGAGATTACATGCCGACCAAGAGGGCCGCTACCTGAAATGCATTACGTCTATGATATTACACCGATCGCTAGAAGTGGGATTTCCAACATTATACTTGCATGACAAGGTAATGATGTGATAATTTCAAATTTTGTAACAGTCATTCATAAGGTGATAATTCATCATAATAAAACTCGAAGCATGTAAGAATAAGACAATCAAATCAAATTATCACAAAATTTAAAGGAAAAACCCTCACCTTTAATCGTCTGATCGTCCACTTTTATCAATTAAAACTCGAAGCATGTAAGAATAAATCTCGATGCACTTTTATCCTATATTACATGTTTTGATAGGTTAAGATTTAACTAGGGTTCGGTTTCTTTTGGTATTAGAATTAGATTTAATAGTTTTAAAATGTAACCCTTCTAATTAAAGAGATGTGTATCTTACCTTTATTCGATCCCTATGCTTCAACTTGATGACTCAGATCCAATGGATCTCAGGCGTACTTAGTCGTTAAGTCGATCTTGTTCGACAATGATCGAAAAAAACTACAACTGTTCATCCTTCCAAGTTATTAACTTGGAATTGGAATTTATTGTCCATTACATGTTATAAGAGAAGGATGAATGGGGTAGATTACTCAGTGGGGTTGGGAGGTCGTGACTCGACTCCGAACTTGACTGTGACTCAATGAGTCATAGCATAACACCTCTCTATCCCTCTCTCGCTCATCATTGTTATCTCCCTGCCTCACTTACCAAATCCAACTCCTGTTGGATTCTGGTGGGCCTGGATGCAACTCTCGTTGCACGATTTGCCACCCATATGCCTGGACGCAACTCTCATTGCATGATCTGCCACTTGGTATTGCAGCAAGTCGCGGGAGGAGTCTCTCTCTCGTTTCTGGCTATGTGTATCCTCTAACGGATGGTGTGGAGTTTTTATAGCATTCTATCGATTCTAGAGTGTTTCATGTGTAACTCGTACATCGGATGTAACGTGTGGAAGGATGGTGTGCCAGCGCTGTTCGTGTTTGCTTGGTTCTGGTCCTCCCGAGAATTTTCTTTCAATTAGAATATCTAGATTCAGATGGCTTATGATGGCCGTCCAATTGACTGCTTCAGATCTTAGATCATATGATCCGTAAGAAACGGGCGTTGGATCTTTCGGTGAGGAGGATAACATTCGCTTTAATGGTGGATCTTGCCTTGGCTTGTTTTCCTTCATTCCGTTATTCCTAGGCAGTCCAAATTAATCCCATGATGCTTGTTGGGCCACCATATTAAAGATCCAGATTGATTTTCTTGGTGGTTCTTTCAAATTGTTACAACAACCATTTTTTGCACGTCATCCTCACCTCCAAGGCTCACAACACCTGACTTCCTTGCGTCGTGGAGAGTTCCTAACTCATCTAGAATTTCGAGTTGGAGTCTGAAATCCTTTAGATGGAGTTTGGATTTGGTAGAAGGGCTGAGTTCAATTATTCTTGAAGGAGGTTTTCTCGAACGATCGATTCTTGTTGGCACTGTTACAGTGTGCTTACGGTTTTGACATAAACATTGGCACTGTTACAGTGTGCTTACGGTTTTGGCATAAACACAGGCTAGGTGGGGTCCAATCTTGATGTTTGTTTACGAAATCCACTCCATTCATCATCTTGGTCGTATCATGTAGATCCATTTGTTCAAATATAGAGCTGATCTGAGCTTTTAGTGGCCCACAACACACTTGATAAGAAGATACTACGTAAGGCTTAAACGTCTTTGAAACCACCACGTAACAAGATATGTTATTGATTGTGGAATAGGTGGGATCCACTTGTGATGTCCTTTAGGAGATCCACTCCGTTCATTTGTTTTGTAGGGTAATGTTAAGCCATGAGTCGAAATATGAAGTAGATCTAATCTCGGGGTGGGCCGCATGATTGGCCAATGCATGGGATGGTGTTCACCATTAAAACAATCCCCACTCATACGTAGTTTGCGCCATGCATCCTTAATTATAAATTTGCCATCAATTCCTCAACCACCTTCTGATGTCAGTTATGTCAGAGTGCACTGTCCAAATGCCCTGAAATTTGGTAGATATCCCTCGTTTTTCGTGCTCTTTCCATCGATCAAGTTTGGGCCTAGATCTCTAAAGGACATCTAAGGTGCTCTTTTAAATAGCTGACACACTTTGTGCTTCATAACCATGGTTGTATACATCTAGTTGAAGTATTACCAAGTGGTTTGGGCATAAGACCTAAGATCTTCATCATGACTTGTAACGTCCCGGAAAAATCCGTACTTGAGACCCGAGTATCACCTTAGGCAGAGATCACTAAGGACCAAATCCTTTAGAAATTAGATGAAAATTAATTAAGTGTTAAACTGAATTAAATGCTAGATTAGCTTGAACAGCTTTTTATACGATCTGTAAGACCCAAAACTAGTAGAATCACTGACGCTACATTGCCTAAAAACTTAGGATCAATCTCAAAACCCAGTTACTGAAACTCCGTATCGGACCTAGACCGTGCGTCGAAAGTCTGATTACCGCAAAACTATACAGTTATGACCACCTTACTGGGCTTGACAACCATCTCAAAAATCAAATCCAAATAGTATCCCAAAATGCACAACTTGAGCCCGGAGCGAAGTGTGTGAGAAACGCGAATATCTCTAGAAAATGAACTCAGATTTAAGTGAATTAGGTCATTCGCTTGCAGGCCAAATTTAAGGTTTCAGACCGTCAGAATCTGACCCAAATACACCCTCGGATCAGGGAAATTTCGCTACACAGGTCAGTGTACTTGTGGCCCTGATCGAGTGACGACGGCCGTTGAACTAAAACTGGTCCGCCACGGTCGATCCACAAATTTGATCGAACTGAAAACTTAACCTGGCATAGATCCATTGTCAGGAAACTTTTCCTGAATCGTATGCAGAAAAGGGGCCTCAAGATGAGCTCCATTGGCCTGAAACAACCGACTTTTGCCTATAACCTAAGTATACCATAGCCTTGGGGCCGTTGAGATCAGTTCTAGGCCTATATAAAGACCTAAACCCACCCCTCTCTCATTCCATACGAATTTCAAACCCTAGGAGAGAGAAGAGAGAAGAAGAGAAGAAAAGAGAGAGGAGAAGAGAGAGAGAGAGAGAGTTAGGGATCGTTGCTGGGATTCAATCCCACCGCTCCACGTGCCGAATCATCCTTCACGTATCACTATTCTGGTGATTCCGATTCTATTCTTGGGTAAGAAATCCTAACCCTAATCCATTTTAGGGATCCAAATAGAGAAAGTGATGAATAGCTAACATATTTCATGTTATAGGTTGCCATTGTACCGTAGACAAAGACGTTGTGTGCGATATGAGTCTACTAGTGAAAGGTGCGGACTATAAATGTTTAGGTTATGGTTTTCATGGATTTCAATGTCAGTAATGGTTTATGACTGACTTGATTGCTATCATATACCCTTAGATACGATGTTTTTCATATATTACATGTGTATGAACTATGCTTATTAACTATGCATTCCATGTGTTTGTTGAAATATTTGAATGGACATGGAATTATGATTTGTACTTTCCATGATTATTAATTGAGAATATATGATCGTTGTATGTGTGAAAATTCCTTTGTGAAAGGATTTGCCATAATATATGTTATAACTAATTCATTATGTGTATACTTGAAATGTGTAGTCTAAGTGTTTGATAAAATGTCTAAATGTGTATTTGTTTGATGAAATGCATTTATTAAAGGGGTTGAAATGAGATCCTCAATTACCTTAGCTATATGAATTGATTCCTTCATGCAATTTACACTCGGTTATGTGATTCATGTATGAAATGCCTATGTGTGATTACATGTGTACTACATGTTTGATAAAATGCTCAAATGAGATTTATATGTGATTTTGTTGTTAAATGCTATTTGACTATTACGTATGAATGCCTATTGTGACTGAATGTGCTTGGGACTATCGCATAGTCCAAGAAATCAGTAACAATTCCTATTTGAGTGGCCGAATTTATCTCACCACATTTAATGCGTTCAGTGAATCCGAGTCATACGATGATTGTCGACTGTGATACCATATTGATTAATGCAGCGTACGCTCGTACCAGCTGAACTTGTCTAATAAACTGATTGGCTTATTGTGTGTTTACCACATATGGACGCTACTTCTTGAATCTAAGGTACTACTTACCAATGTAAAACCCACTTCAACCATGGTACCACGATCCGCTAAGACTCATGAGCCAGGCATGGTGGTATGGGACACCGTGGTCGAGCTGTTGGCCTTCGATGGGGTGACACACCTCCCCATAGTGACCACTGAGTAACCCAAACTCGTGAGCCGAATACGGTGGTATGGGACATTATATTCGAGCTGTCGGCCTCCATTAGCGCAGCCTGGCTATGGTCCCCAGTCGGGTTGGTGACGAGCCTTCGAAAATAGACTGTCAGTTGGTAGGGCATTGGTGGAGTGACCTCGAGTACAAAATAGGTCTACCCCGACGCAGCCTAGCTGTGGTCCCCAGTCAGGTTGGTGACGAGCCTTTGAAAATAGACCATCAATTGGTAGGGCATTGGTAAAGCTACCTCGAGTATAAAATAGGCCTACGCTGAGGTGACGAGCCTCTCCGTAGCGACCTGAACTTCCCTATCTATTACTTTTAAATCAGGGGTGACGTTACCCTATAACTTGCCTATTGTCTGTGACTAACTAGGAATAACGACCCTAGATAGATCATTGTTTGGGTAAGTGATGAAAAGGGAGGTACCTTAGCTTCCCAAACATGCTGTTTAAATAAACCTAATTAAGAATTGGGCTAACACGATCATACATGCATTGCTTGTGCTTTAGCGAGGAAGAGCACGTGTCCAAAGTGGTACATGCCGCGATCGTAAGATGATGTCACTGAGGGAGTGTAGGTGAGGGCATACATCATTACCGCATACCATTCCTACATTGACAAGAATACTTAGGATATGTTTGTTGTATTGCTTTATCATTATTGCTTGACTGAATTGATAACATGTTAACCATTGCCTTATAGTTTCACTGAGTTGATCACTCATTCTTACTCTGGGACGGTGTTTTAAAACACTAACTAGACCTTGTTGTAGTTGCAGATGATGATGAGGCTTACATAATAGAGCCTGACTTCTATGATGACGAGGAAGAGTTCTCCTACATGCAGCTATTAGGAGGGTCTATGTAGACCATGTTCTGATCAACGGGGTTACAAGGATGCTGAATAGATGCCACTACACTTGTTATTTTATATTTTGGAACACACATGTATATTCATTTTGTCCATTTTGGGAGTATACATGTATATATTTAACCTGATAGCATGTTCACACTCTGGAGACCTACAACAAGGTGTATGATATATATATCTATTACAGTCTTCCGCTTGCTTAAATTTAATCATTTCTGGAGTATGATATGTTAATTTAGCTTAATCATTCATGTTTAAGGTTCTAATATAGACAATATTTAGTCATCATTATTTATATTGCATAAGTGATGCATTGGAACTCGGGAATTGGGCTCCTGCTCGACCCCCAATTTTCAGGGCATTACAAGTTGGTATCAAAGCATGATTTGGATTAAAATAGACCTGGGTTATGGTCACACGACACACACTGACGTATTCTGACTTAGTGGGGTGTGATAAAACATAGAAACAGTAATAGGATGCCCAGTTTCGCCAATCGTAGAAAGTGACCGAAATTGACCGTTGAAACCGGGTCCATAGGCCTCTGTGATCATGTGAGATGGCCCCAAATCCCTTCTACGCCGTCAATCAATGATATTAGACGAAGATTTGAGGCATTTCACACTCAAAAAACCTGAAAAGTGCGAATATACGCAAGATGGGACCCGAAAACGCCTCAAACGGACTCGAGGGCCCAAACGACACAAATCAGAGGGATCCGAGGGGGTCCCACACACATCCAGCGTCCCGGGGGGATAGCATCACCAGTTTGGGGAGGCATCCCCCTACTATCTAGTGACCGGGGATGGCATCCTCGATTTTGAACAATAGGCTTATCGGGCCTCACCGGGCCGGTCAGGTCGACGAGTGTAAACAGCTGTGGGATCTACAAAATTGTGTGGGACCCCTTTTATTATCCCTATTTGCTTCTTTCCTTTCACTTCTACCCTTCAAAGCTTTCCAAATTTCTCTAAACCCCACGTTCCTCTCTCAAATCTCCCTCCATTCTTTTATCTTCTTCATTCTCTTCACTACATACACTCTTTCCCTCATCCTCCTCAAAACCTTATCTTCTACTATTTCTATTTTCCCTATTTCTTACTCATTTAAGCACAAAATCCATAGCTTTGTGTCTCATCTTTCAAAAAGCCTCTAAATCCACCTTCATTATAAGGCTATTCGGTTTCCATGGCTCTTTTTGAGCTTGTGGCTGCCATTTTCTCTCTCCACATTTCTTTCCCTCATGGGAAAGAAGAGAGCTCCAACGGATGAAGTTGGGTCTAGCCGCCCTACCCGCTCAAGGTGGCAGAAAGTTGCCGGAGCAAGCTCAAGTGACGATCGGGAGATAAGGACGAAGCAGGACCATGATCCTCAGCTTCCTATCGAAAGGGCTCTACTGGTGGATATGGCACATGGAAGATTTCAAGGCCGTAGGGTTCTCTTTGAAGCACACGTGGATGAGAAACTATTTGGGCTTTATCATGTGATAGGTCTCCTATTGGACACCGGGTGGGGTCCCATATTTGAGGGCAAGTCTCGTGCGAATGAGAGCACTGTTCGAGCCTTCTATGCCCATATACGAGAGCCATCGCTAGAGCCTTTATAGTTCATAGTTCCCATGGGAAAGTGGGAAGCCACAGTTGATGTTGGTTTGATAGCCCGAATCATGGGGATGTCACGCGGCGAGGTTCATGCTAGTGAGAAGAGTAACAGGAGTGTGCGTGAAAGAAATCTAAGTACACGATTTCTTTGTGGCTGACTAGTCCACTGGAATTGAGGCAACTGCCTCTCATCGACCAAGATGACTCACGACTTCCGCTTGCTTCACTACATCTTCAACCACAATGTGTATCCTAGGTGGAGCAATCGCAGCGAATGCACACGTCTGATGGTAGATTTCTTATACCGAGCTGGGCAAGGAGACAAGCTGTGCTTGCCCACGTATGTACTACTACAAATAGTTCAGACTGCACGCTCTCCTAGGACAACCATTTCACTCTCATTCTGCTGATTCATATGCAAGCTTGCTCATGAATTCAATTACGGACTTGGCACAGATAATCTTGCGCCGATCCACTTCATTAATGAGACTGCACTTAATAACATGGGTATTGGGCCATGACAACGTCGAGCTTGACTTGATGGGTCCAGGGATGAGATAGAAGAGGGCAGTGAAGAGGAAGAAAGTAGAGAAGAAGAAGAAGAAAATGAAATAGAAGAAGGAAGTGAGGAAGAAGAGGAGGGGTCCCAAGACTCAGGTTGGGAGCCTCCTCCTGCTACAGAGAAGGACTGCCATGATCAGACCATCGTAGAAGCTCGCTTGGCTCAGATTGAAGAGAACCAGGCCACCCTAAGACAAGAGATCAATGGGAATCAGGCCTCCATGAAACAGAAATTCACAAAGGTGTCTCGCACCTTGAAGGCTATTCTGTGTTGTCTGCAGGACAATGGTGCTCCTCCTCCATCACCAGATTCTGACAACTAGTCTTATGTTATAGTCATCCTTGAGTTTTCTTTGCTTTCTGGTTTTCTGTGTTATAGCCTTAATAGGCTTAGTAGTAGGGTAGGTTGATGGTGTGTTTGTTGTTTAAGGCTTTGATTAAGCTAGCTCACATGCATCTTCTGTCATGGTTCATGTAAAATGTTAAATCTTATATGAGTTGCACCCTATGTTATATATAGGGAATGTCACCTAAGACCACCCGGAGTGCGGCATGTCTTACAATTGGCGAATCGAGTGACGGGGCACCTCCCCTAAGCGATAGCCATACAGGTCCCAGCTCGGGCCTGAGTCACGCGACTATGGTAGATTCTCTGCCTCCCACTCGCCCCACCAATTGGCCAACACCTTCTTTACCACTGGTTCCCGAGCAGAATCGTGCATCTACCGACGCCTCACATGCCACAAGTGGCTCCTCCTCGTGATAGGTTAGAGCAAATGATACTCTTGATGCAGCATCAACAACAGTTTTTTACCACCATTGCTGGGGTCCTTGCCCAGAACATGAGCGCGGTTCCACCTGCACCACCTGTGCACCCTATTGGAAACATGGGTGCTAGCGGCTTGTTTGAGCAATTTCAGTGCTTCCGATCTTCTACGTTTATGGGTACTCACAGATTGGAGGAGGCCAAGTATTGGCTCGACCGCATCTCTAAGATGCTAAAGCCGCTACACTGCACTGAGACAAAGCAGTAGAGTTGGCCACATACATGTTTGAGAAGGATGCTAGTCTCTGGTGGGACAGCATCCTTAGGACCATTGCTGCTAAATATGTATGGACATGGGAGGCTTTTGAAACACGCTTCCATGGGAAGTATTTCCCTCTCACCTGTCGCAATAAGAAAGAGGGAGAGTTTCTTCACCTCCAACAGGGAGGGATGACCGTGTTAGAGTATGAGACAAATTTATGGAGCTAGCCAGATACACTCCTTTGATACTAGCAGATGAACCGATGAAAATGCGATATTTTTTAGATGGGTTGCGGCCCGATATCTGCACTAAGATGTGTTGCGCTAGCATTCCCAATTACGCTGAGCTAGTCAACATGTCTCTACGAACTGAATAAGATGGAGACAGAGTTTCTCAGACATGCATACCAATGAGCCCGAGGCCTTGGCTTGAATTACAGCACCAGCCAGTCCTAGGTAAGAGGCCACATGTAGACTCGCCTCCCATGCCCATGGCTCCGCCGACCCAGCAGAGGCGAACGAATCGTTAGTGTACATATTGCAACAAAGGCGGACACACTGACCCCTTCTGTTTTACCAAGATGAAAGACAACGGTGTCATGTCACCTCAGAAGATCGACCGTCGGCCACCACGTGATATAGCGACTCCACCTCAACAACCTATGGCAGTGCAACCAAATTATCCTTAACAAGCCCATGTGCATGCACTTGCAGCTGAAACACTTAAGTCAGCAACTGCAGTGCCTTTGGCCTTTGAGGTCACTACCCACATTTAAGGTACACCTGTATTCCTATTGGTAGACATTGGGTTTATTAAACCAATTCATATGAAAGAATAGGCCTAGCAATGGATTACTATAAAAATTATAAAAATAATATGGTAACTAGAGGTGACAAATATGTTATAAATAATAGGAGGGTTGGAACGAAAAATTTCTACAATTTTGAGTTACCAATAGACGGGTCATATCTTTTCGTATTAAAGTTTAGTATTTGGTGTCTGTTTAAGAACTATTTATAAGTATACTCTTCTTTCCTTTCCCGCGACCTTATGTTGCTAACATTCTAAACTTCTGAAATATTTTAGAACTCTTGACTCTTCTTTCCCTCCCGAAGTTAATGAAATTGAAGTGCAATCTGCCCATAAACCCTCTAGCCGTATGATCGAAATGATGACATACACATATAGTTTTAGGAGATTGAAAACCCTTCTAGTATAATCTTTTGACTATGAGAACCATGGAAGAACTTATTATCCACCAATTTAAACATAGGTTAAACAAGAACTCTCATTGAGCAAGACCAAAATGACAACCTTATAAACATGAGGCTTGAACTTCCTAGCAAATTATAGTACTCCTTAAATACTTAGGATAATTAGATTTTAGAATTTCAGAACCATATCCCTACGAGGCATTCACGACTTAACTCAATTCTCAATCCTGGGTGATTACCAAAGGACTCACTGCTTTGATCGAGCAGAAGACCAGGATCCATCAGGATTAGGAAGGGATACAATGAGTTGTCTGCCGTGGTCAAGCGGGTAATCAACATATCGGGTTCGAGCGTACTTCAACTGACTTTCCGTATTAGCCCAATCATAAAGGGTAGATCATACCACCCTTAGGTAAACTTTATCATCAAACACTTAGCACAATAATAATGATTTGGACAATTGTTTTCAAACCTCAAAGGTAGAAACTTTTAAGGGGGGTAGACCATTACGAGCTAGGCTAGTATAATCATTATATTCCCTAACTCATATATAAACCTGAAACCAACAGAACTAAGCAAATGAAATAATCAAGCCTTTACTTATTACCTTTAGGTAATTTCGAAGACAAAATTTTTCTTTAAGGGGGGTAGATTATAACGTCTCGAAAAAATCCGTACTGAGACCCGAGTATCACCTCAGGTAGAAATCATTAAGGACCAAATCCTTTAGAAATTAGAAGAAAATTAATTAAGTGTTAAACTGAATTAAACGCTAGATTAGCTTGAACAGCTTTTTATACAATCTGTAAGACTTAAAACCAATAGAATCACTGACGCTACATTGCCTAAAAATTTAGGATCAATCTCAAAACCCAGTTGCTCTCGGGAGCACACTGAAACTCTGCATCGGACCTGGACCGCGCGTCGAAAGTCCCATTACTGTAAAATTATACAGTTATGACTGCCTTACTGGGCTTGACAACTAACTCGAAAATCAAATCCAAATAGCATCCTGAAATACAGAACTTAAGCCCGAAGCGAAGTGTGTGAGAAACGCGAATATCTCTAGAAAATGAACTCAGATTTAAGTGAATTGGGTTGTTCGCTTGCTGTTGAGGGTCAAATATTGCATATTAGACCCCTGTTATGGCCTGGATTTACGTACATAATACTATTAACGATCCACTTTAATCGTATTTGTGATGCAGAGTGTATTTGCGAACAGGATTGAAAAAGGGAGCTTAAAGCATGGATTTAATGCTCGAGGACACCACAGTGCAAGGGACAGACTCCATGGGACCAAGATCATCGAATTACACGCCAGAGACCCCAGAAAATCACGAAACTGAAGTTCAAACGGCCCGAAACTGGTCCAGAATGCAAGATCACAATGTTCCCACCATCCGCTTGGCTCAAAACTCCATACACAGCCTGAAGATCATAAGTTAACCGTACACGTCAAATTTCAACTATTGGATCGTTAAGGAAGTGGCCCAACATGATTAGATCACCACTATTCGTCACCCTCGGGGCCCACTAGATATCCGAACTGCATCAAATTCTCGGTCTCAACCCTTTATATGAGGTTACACAACAAATGAACGGCCGATCTTTGAGTACATTATTGTGGGATCCACACACGCTATGCATGTGCATGGTCTGCACAAGACGCGCACACACCCTAAGATCTAAGTGGTCGGACGTTTAATTACGACCGACGAATCTTTAAAATCCAAAGACGCAAATGTCATCCGCAAACGATCGGCCGACGATGTTTGTGGACCCCACCCGTCAGCCATGTCGATGATCCAAGCCGTCCATTCGCTCAGGAGTAGGGCTACAACCCTCGTCAAGCTTTTATTTTTTCCCATACACGCGCACATACTTGGATCGTGGTTAAACACAGGATTAATGGCGAAATAAAGAGATTTTGCAGACCGCTTTGAAGTCAATCCAATTTCTCCATTCCTGGACGGTTTTTCGTCCTGAATTCAATGACGGTGTGGATTTTCTTCTCAAGATCATACAATGGGCCACCGCAAGTGCGAGTTGCTTTGTTCGTCACCTCGTCGCTTCGCACAGAGGCCGCGGATGATGTTTGTGGGACCCACTCATTGCTCATCCTAAGATCAAACCCGTTCAATGTGTCCTTGGGGACGACCACAACCATGGTTCTCTTTTAGTCCCATGCACGTATAAACGCATAGATCTCTCGATTAAAGGCAAGACGGACTGGCCGGGTTATAACTCATTGGGCCACGTCGAAGCTATCCCAAAGCCGACCATCATAAACGGTTTTTGCGATCTTCAGAGAGTGGACGAGCGGATTTATCAAAAAGTTATTGAAAGGGGGCCACCAACATCACAAGTTGGAGGTTGACGCGAGCTCGTTCGCGGACAGAGCCTCGCGGACCGATCTTCCGGGCCACCACCGACATCATGGACGTGATCCGGACCATCCATCGGCTTCCTAACGTACTTCTCATCACCGCTTTGCAGGTGGCAATTCGATTACAGCCGGAGGATGGTTTTTCAACCGTTCAAATACGAGTTGAACGACGGAGAGAAATCTGGGGCCACTACAAATATGATCCAAAACTTTGTATCTCCGATCGGTTTTTCATTCTCCATCTAATGGACGGCGTGGATTCTTCTGCCGAACCCGTGAATGGGACCCACCAAGCAACCAAGGCTCTCTCTCACGAAACTAGAATCTTTTCGCACCGACTTCCATCGCAGCCTATAAAAGGAGAGAGAGAAGAGAGGTACGGGGTATCGTAGAGGAGAAAAATCTTTGGGTCAGACTGGAGCAGACGTGGAGAATGGTTCCGGGCTCGTGTTCGGCTTGGATGTGAGCACCGAGAAGTTTTTTTTTCCTGTTTATTTTTCTTTTTTCTTTCCTTTTCTTTTCTGTGGAGATTAGCCTAATCATCACCATGTTCATGTGTGGCTAAAATCTCTTAGCTAGGGCTAAGAGGTGAAGCTTGTAGCGTGATGGGAGGCCTCTTTGCTTGTGGCTTTTATTTAGACTAATCTGATTTTGATTTAATTTTATTAAGGGAATGTTTTTAGTCTTTAATGGTCTCAGACCGAAATTACAATGGGTCTCGCAATGGCTTTGAGCATGTTCTTTTCCTCTTTATGTTTATGACGTCGAAGCCCCGTTGTTCACCATCGTCTCCCGGGCATGGTTGGATGTCTGCACTTTCCTAACCTTCATAAACATGTTGATTGGTTGGTAATTAGTTTAATTCTCGTTGTTTGCTTTGTCTCCCGGGCATGGTTTGGTGATGGAATCCATCTAATTCATATACCTCTCATCTCTTGAAATCTATATCAATGGCAAGCTTCATTAATTTTCCCGATTTATAATACAGTGCATAAGATCTCCCGATCTCTACAAGTGGATCCTCCGAATCCCTAGTTTCCTTTTCTCGAATTTTTCTTAAATTTTAGTTTAAATATTTCACCATTATTTCTCAAATTACACTCAATTTAGATTTCATCTCATTCTAGTTCTAGTTCTAGTTGATTTCAGATAACGTACATGTGTTTCAAATTGGGATTCGACTCTCGGCCTTACCGAGTTATTACTACATCACAACCCTATACTTGGGAGTGAACAAGTTTTTAGCGCCATGCTGTAGGACCACGCTACGATTTTCTTCGAAATTAATTAGTTTTAGAGTTAGTTTAAGATTAGGATTTTACTAATCTTAAATTTTTAATTTTGTCTTCTATTTTTCATGAACTAACATATTTTTTATTCTAGGTTGTTAAGATAGAACTTCTAATTTGGTAAACTCTTTCTCGATTTTCTAGATTCTCTAACTCTTTAGATTTGATTTACTTTAGAAATTTCTTCTATTTAGAAACTAACTTATTTTGTTTTATTTTGCAGTGTCTTTAGCTTAGGGACTCCAATTTGGTAATCTCCTTCCAACCCTCTTTTTTCTTTCTAGATTTTTATTTTCTTTCTTAGATTAGGTTTAGAATTTAATTGAGGGTCAAGAGTGTTTCATGCCCAAGTGGGCCTCGTGACGACACTCGACGCCTCTTGACCGAAGGAGGGTTAGTTGAGGGGTTGACCGTCCATCGCAGATTAGACACGCTCGAATTCCCCGAGTTAATTGAGGTTATGGCTGAAAATCAACCTCAAGCACTACCTCAACAGATGGATGAGGAAGTACATGATGAGAATGAGGTGCTTCAAGCACCCCCGCCTCGTACCTTACGAGATTATTTACAACGGCGGGGTGAGCACGCCTCATGCATGATTTTTCCCGAAAACACAGACATATGGACATCAAGCCAGAGTTATCCAACTCCTTCCTAAATTCCATGGGCTTGAATCGAAAGCCCATACTTACATTTGAAAGAGTTCGATGAGATTATAGCCACCTTATACTTTCCCAATGTATCCGAGGATACAATCAGTCGAAACTCTTTCCTTTTCCTTGAAAGAGAAGCTAAGACGTGGTTACATTCATCGCGTCCTAGATCCATTGGCACATGGAATGATTTGCAGAGGGAATTCATAAAGAAATTTTTCCCACACCATAAAACAATTACCCTCGTAAAGGCAATCATGAACTTTGCCCAAAAGGAAGATGAAACATTCTACCAATGTTGGGAAAGGTTCAAGGATCTTATCGGGCTCATGCCCACAACACGGTTTTGAAATGTGGCGCATTATAAATTTCTTCTATGATGGACTCGACATCTTCCATGCGCCAACCGGTCGAGACAATGTGTAATGGTGAATTCATGAATAAAGAGGTCGATGAGGTATGGGATTACCTCGATAGACTTGCCGAGAATGCACAATCATGGGACCATTACCCAAAATCAAACACCACGCCTAAGCCAACTCAATCTAAGGAGAAAGGTGGAGTATATCTCCGAAAGAAGAGGACGATGTAAATTTTAAAGTGACTAATCTCACTCGAAGAGTCGAGGCCATGGAAGGAAAGAAGGAGAAGGTTAATGAAATTGTTTGTGGCATCCGTGATTGCAACATTCACACAACCGAAAATTGTCCTACCATATCCGCTTTCGAGGAGTGTTGAATGAGCAAGCTAATGCCGTAAATAACTATCAAAGACCTTTCAATGGATCTACCTCCAATACATACAATCCTCGGTTGGAGAAATCATCCAAATCTTAGTTGGAGGAATGGACAAACCGCTACCCTCAAAATTTCTTTAATCAAAACCAAAATCGGGGAAACCTCAAGAAGAACCTGCTCCAAATCCCATACAAGAGTCGACTCAGCAAAGGCGTGGACTTACAGACTTTATGCGTAAAATAGATTCACGTATGATGGTTATAGAAAAGGGGATGCTTCTCGCACAACCGCTCCCAATCCTAAACCGCAATACGAGATAAATGATCCCAAATTTCTTCAAATCAAATGGGACACGCTTAAATCCATCACCACTCTTAGGAGTGGGAAGATCATTGATAAAACCCTTCCTAAGTAGGGCCCGAAAAGTCTCAAGAACCGTAAGAGGACAATAATGATGGATCTCGTGATGTCCCACAAAATTTAGAACCGAACTTCTAGAGAAGCCTTGCTCCATTCCCCAACGGTTGGTTGCACCAAAACGTCTTTCTAACTCTCAGATATTCTCGAGGTGTTGAAACAAGTGAAAGTCAACATTCCTCTACTTGATGTCGTAAAACGATTCCTTCATATGCCAAATTTCAAAGACCTATGTACAACCAAAAGACGACAAAGCATTCAAAAGAAGATCTTCTTGATCGAGAAAGTGAGTGCCATCCTCAAGCAAGATGTGCCGCAGAAATTCAAGGATCCCGTAGCCCAACCATATCATGTGTAATCGGGAACCATCGAATTGATCACGCACTTCTTGACTTGGGAGCGAGCGTCAATCTAATCCCCTACTTCAGATACAAACAGCTAGGATTGGGTGAGTTAAAACCTACCCTAACCACACTACAACTTGCCGATCGAATCGTCGTGTACCAAGAGGGATTATTGAGGATGTGTTAGTCCAAGTCGATAGATTTTACTACCCCAGATTTTATCATCTTGGACACCGAACCCATCAACAACATGAGCACTCGATTCCCGTCATTCTTGGTCGCCCATTCCTTGCCACATCAAATGCAATCATCAATTGTAGGAATGGTGTCATGACTATGCCTTTTGAAATTCGACATTGAGTCAACATCTTTTTCAATAACGGCTGTGAAGAATGCAGAGGATGATGACGATGTCCACGACATTAACATGATCGATACTTTCGTGGAAGATAGGACACCCTTACCTTATCCTCTCGATCCTCTAGAGACGTGCTTGGCCCACTCCCATGAGTTTGATGATGATATGATTGGGGAGATGTGTGCCTTACTTGATACCGCACCGATTTGCTAAGTTAACCTATGGAGGCCACAATTTGAAGAATTGCCACAAATCGATGTAGTGCCTCTACCGCCTAACCTCAAGGCACCGAAGCTTGACCTAAAACCTTTGCCCTCTCGATTTGAAATATGCCTATTTAGGTCAAGATGAGACATACCCGTGGTGATCTCTCGCCCACCCGGAGAAAGAACAGAGAGTATGCTCATCTCTACTCTCATCGAGCATAAAAGAGCCCTAGATGGACGATAGCGGACCTCAAAGGAATCGATCCTCGATTTGTACTCACCACATATATCTTGAGGAAAATGCAAAGACCGCCGACAACCACAACGTAGACTAAATCCAAACATGAAGGAAGTGGTTAAGGCCGAGATCCTCAAACTATTGGATGTGGGTATCATATACCCTATATCCGATAGTCAATGGGTGAGTCCAACTCGTGTGGTTCCTAAGAAGTCCTAATCACCATCGTAGCCAATGCTAATAATGAACTCGTGCAACTAGAGTCACTACCGGTTGGAGAATGTGCATCGACTACGTAAAGTCAATACCGTCACAAGGAAGGATCACTTTCCTCCGCCCTTCATCGATCAAATCTTGGAAAGGCTAGTCGGTCATTCCTATTATTGTTTTCTTGACGGGTATTCGGCTATAATCGATTGAAATTGCCCCGAGGACCAGGAAAGACCACATTTACATGTCCCTACGGCACTTTGCTTACCGAAGGATGCCATTTGGACTATGTAATGCCCCCGCCACTTTTCGCCGATGTATGTCGAGTATCTTTTCCGATATGGTGGGGCAATATCTAGAGGTCTTCATGGACGATTTCTCTGTTTATGGTTCATCTTTCAAGACAAGTGCTTGGAAAGTCTTAAATGTGTGTTGAAAAGATGTGAAGAAAAGAATTTGGTACTTAATTGGAAGAAGTGCCATTTCATGGTTCATAAAGGGATTGTCCTTGGACATATCATCTCGTCCAAGGGAATTGAGGTAGATAAGGCAAAAATCGATCTTATCTCTAACCTACCTCCACCCAAGAACATACGGGACGTGCGATCCTTCTTAGGACACGCAGGTTTTACAGCGATTCATAAAGGACTTTAGTCTCCTCTCTCGTCCTTTATGTAATCTTCTTCAAAAGGATGTTCCATACGAGTGGTCCGAGCAATGCCAGAAGCTTTCACCAAGCTTAAAGGCATGTTAACCATCGCACCCATCATGCCCCACCCGACCGAGCCTTCCTTTTGAGCTTATGTGCGACGCCCGATTATGCTCTTGAGCTGCTTCTAGGCCGTAGAAAAGATAAGAGGCCCCACGTCATCCATTATGCGAGTAGGACTTTAAATCCCGCCTCAAGTGAACTACTCGACTACGGAAAAGAACTCTTAGCCGTAGTGTTCGCCTTGGACAAATTTAGGTCCTACTTGATCGGATCCAAGATCATTATCTATACGATCATGCGACCAAGTATCTTCTTTCCAAGAATGATTCTAAGCCCCGCCCGATACGATGGATCCTTCTACTCCAAGAATTTGATTTGGAAATTAAAGATAAAAAGGAGTAGAGAACGTAGTGGCCGATCACCTTTCTCGCCTTAATACCTCCGATTCCCTCGAGGCGACCCATATCAATGACATGTTCCCGATGAACAACTGCTCGTAGTCTCTCATTCACCTTGGTTCGGCCGATATTGCTAATTATCTTGCTACAGTTCCATACCGACACATTGATCACAGAAGATAAGAAGAAATTTTTCACCGAGGTGCGTAAATTCTTCCGGGATGATCCATACTTGTTTAAATATTGCCCGCACTAAATCTTGAGGAGATGTGTGCCCGATGATGAGCATCGAGTGTCATCTCCTTTGTCACTCACAGCCCGTGGTGGTCACTTTTCTCGCAAAAAAGACCACGGCCAAGATTCTCGCAAAGGTGGCTTCTATTGGCCCACTATGTTCAGTGGACACTCATGAGTTTTGCAAAGCTTGTGAGCGTTGTCGAAATTGGGAGCATTGTCCCGTCGAAATATGATGCCCTTGAATCCCATTCTTATCATGAGGCATTTGATTGTCAGGGCATCGATTTCATGGACCATTCCCCAATCTTTTGGGAATTTATATATTTTGTCATTGTAGACTATGTCACTAAATGGGTCGAAGCGATTCCGTGTCGGAATAATGACCATCGCGCGGTCATTAAATTCCTAAAAGAAAACATCCTTTCCCGATTTGGAACGCCTCGAGCCATTATTAGTGATGGGGGCTCACACTTTCAGTAATAGGCCATTCGAGAGTTTAATGAAGAAATATGGTATCTCTCATAAGGTGAGCACCCCATACCACCCACGTACAAGTGGGCAAGCCGAGATTTCTAATAGGGAGATCAAACACATTTTGGAGAAAACTGTTAACCCCGACCGTAAGGATTGGTCAATTGATTGACCGATGCCTTATGGGCGTACCGCATCGCTTTTAAAACCCCTATTGGAATGTCTCCCTTGACTGCCTATGGGAAGGCTTGCCACTTACCCGTGGAGTTGGAACATGAGCCTACCGGGCAAATCAAAAATTTAAATTTCAATCAACAACGCTTGCTCGCTACGCAAACTTCAATTGAATGAACTCGAAGAAATTTAACGACGATACGAGAACTCGAGAATTTACAAGGACAAGATGAAGGCGTTTCATGACCAACATATTCTACTTAAAATCATTCACGCCAGTGCCGTAAAGTCCTTTTGTATAATTCTCGATTACATCTCTTTCCGGGTAAGCTTCAATCTCGTTGGACCGGCCCTTACATTGTTGTTACTGCATATCCTCATGGGGCCGTTGAGATAAGAGATCCCGACAACGGCAAGGAGTTTAAAGTAAATGGACATCGCTTAAAGCCATTTGTCGAGAAATTTGATTCGAGAGGACATGTCCATGCCTCTCGATCGATCCTCGTTACCAGACTCGATCTCCTAGTCCGATGGAGGTATAGGTAGGTTTATCGCTTTCTTAGACTAGGGTAGTTATTTTATTTGTCCGGCCAAGACGTTAAACTTAGCGCCTCCCGGGAGGCAACCCAAATTTTTCCATTTATTTCATCTAGCTAGCTAGATAGTTCAATGTTTGTGGGTAACATTATCGCAAACCCTCACGAGACTACAACTCGTCCACTAGGGGTAACCTAGGGGTTTAAAGGCTTGTTGCATATGCTAAATGCAATCGAGAGCACTGCGAAAGTGGTATAGATAGGATTTTATTTTTGTTATTTTTGTTCGCTTTCTCTCGTCGTCTTGACCGGATTCCATGCTGCGATCTCTTGGAAAGTCTCTCACGATTCATCATTCAGGTACTATCTTCCCATCACTTCTCTTTTACTTTCGTTGTTCCGTCTGCATTCTATGCTTATATCTTTTACATTGAGGACAATGTAGATTTTAGGTTGGGGGTGGGAGATTAGGTAACCTAATCAGTGTTTTCTTGGTCTTAAGCAAAAATTGTGAAAATTTTTAAATTTTTTTTTTTCCTAGAAATTCTTGTGAATTTGAAGTGATTTTGACAGATATCCTGGATTTAGAATTTCAAGATACGTATTGTTGGTAATTCATGACTTTTGGATTCAGTTATCTGTAGATTTCACAGTTAAGTTTGAATTATTAATCCATGATTAGAAGTTATAAACATCGATTGAGTCATGATTTCACATGTCACATCTCGCTTACACATTGAGATTTCAGTTTAATATTGAATGATTAATTTGGTAATCACTTAGCATGAAAGAAACCAGACTAAAAGATTTGGCCATCAGGGTATAAAAACGAGTTGCACCATGGGTTTGCTCCCATAGGTTTGGATTCGATTTTTCATGATTAATAATTGAAAAGAGTTGGGCAACTAGTTTCACCATAGGTTTGCTCCCTATAAGTGAAAATTTGATTCCCATCTTGACTTAAAAAAAAAAATAAATAAATAAATAAAAATGAAAGAATGATCTGTGAGGTAAGTTTCGGTTTTCATGAATTCTCTTGTTGATTACCAACGAAATCCTGAAGTAAAGAATTGAATCTCTTAATGATGGTAAGCCGAGATTTCACTATACACCCATGGAACTCAATGTTTAGAATTATTCTAGTTTATGGATTAATATTTGAACTTGATTATGAAATTCACCGTGCATGAGAGGCCGGGAGAAATTGATAATCAACATTCATGGATCTTAAGATTTCTCATATCTGGATTGTTTTTCAAAACATCACTCAAGCTTCAGTAAGAATTGTCTCGTAATTCTCAAATTAATTTTCGCATATTTTGCTCTGGGACTAGCAAAATGCTAGTTGGGTTGTGTTGAGGGTCAAATATTGCATATTAGACCCTGTTATGGCCCTGGATTTACGTACGTAATACTATTAACGATCCACTTTAATCGTATTTGTGATGCAGAGTGTATTTGCGAACATGACCGAAAAAAGGAGCTTAAAGCATGGATTTAATGCTCGAGGACACCACAGCAAGGGACAGACCCCATGGGACCAAGATCATCGAATTACACGCCAGAGACCCCGAAAAAATCACGAAACGAAGTTCAAACTACCGAAACGGTCCAATGCAAGATCACAAGTTCCCACCATCCGCTTGGCTCAAAACTCCATACACACCGAAGATCATAAGTTAACCGTACACGTCAAATTTCAACTGTTGGATCGTTAAGGAAGTGGCCCAACGATCGATCATCATACCACTATTCGTCAATTCGGGGCCACTAGATATCCGGAATCGCATCAAATTCGGTCTCAACCCTTTATATGAGGTTACACAACAAATGAACGGGTCGGATCTTTGGAGTACATTATCATGTGGGGATCCACACACGCCATGCATGTGCATGGTTCAGACAAGACGCGCACGCACCCTAAGATCTAAGTCGGTTACGTTTCAACCGACGAAATTCTTTAAAATCCAAAGACGCAACAATCCCGCAAAACGATCGGCCGGACGATGTTTGTGGACCCCACCCGTCAGCCATGTCGATGATCCAAGCCGTCCATTCGCTCAGGAGTAGGGCTACAACCCTCGTCAAGCTTTTATTTTTTCCCATACACGCGCACATACTTGGATCGTGGTTAAACACAGATTAATGGCGAAATAAAGAGATTTTGCGACCGCTTTGAAGTCAATCCAATTTCTCCATTCCTGGACGGTTTTTCGTCCCGAATTCAAGACGGTGTGGATTTTCTTCTCAAGATCATACAAGTGGGCCACCGCAAGTGCGAGAGTTGCCGTTTGTTCGTCACCTTCGCTTCGCAGAGGTCAAGATGTTTGTGGGACCCACTCATTGCTCATCCGAAGATCAAACCCGTTCAATGTGTCCTGACGATGGGGACGACCACAACCATGGTTCTCTTTTAGTCCCATGCACGTATAAACGCATAGATCTCGATTAAAGGCAAGACGGACTACTGGGTTATAACTCGGTGGGCCACGTCGGTTAAGCCATCCCAAAGCCGACCATCATAAACGGTTTTGCGATCTTCGAGAGAGTGGACGGAGCGGATTTATCAAAAGTTATTGAAAGGGGCCACCAACATCACGGTGGAGGTTGACGCGAGCTCGTTTCGCGCGACGAGCCCCATGGGACCGATCTTCTCGGGCCACCACCGGACATCATGGACGTGATCTGGACCATCCATCGGCTTCCTAACGACTTCTCATCACCGCCTAGGTGGCGGAATTTCGACACAGGTGGAGGATGGTTTTTCAACCGTTCAAATACGAGTTGAACGACGGGAGAGAAATCCTGTGGGCCACTACAAATATGATCCAAAACTTTGTATCTCCGACTGGTTTTTCATTCTCCATCTAATGGACGGCGTGGATTCTTCTGCCGAACCCAGGAATGGGACCCACCAAGCAACCAGCGTGCCCTCTCTCACGAAACTAGGAATCTTTTCGCAGCCGACTTCCATCAGCAGTCTATAAAAGGAGAGAGAGAAGAGAGGTACGGGGTATCAGGAGCAGAAAAATCTTGGGCTGGGACTTGGAGCAGGACGTGGAGAATGGCTGGAGATCTGGGCTCGGGTTCAGCTTGGATGTGAGCACCAGAGAAGTTTTTTTTCCTGTTTATTTTTCTTTTTTCTTTCCTTTTCTTTTCTGTGGAGATTAGCCTAATCATCACCATGTTCATGTGTGGCTAAAATCTCTTAGCTAGGGCTAAGAGGTGAAGCTTGTAGCGTGATGGGAGGCCTCTTTGCTTGTGGCTTTTATTTAGACTGATCTGATTTTGATTTAATTTTATTAAGGGAATGTTTTTAGTCTTTAATGGTCTGTTGTGACTGAAATTACAATGGGTCTGCAATGGCTTTGAGCATGTTCTTTTCCTCTTTATGTTTATGACGTCAGGAAGCCCTGTTGTTCACCATCGTCTCCTGGGCATGGTTGGATGTCGGTACCCTTTCCTAACCTTCATAAACATGTTGATTGGTTGGTAATTAGTTTAATTCTGTTGTTTGCTTTGTCTCCTGGGCATGGTTTGGTGATGGAATCCATCCTAATTCATATACCTCTCATCTCTTGAAATCTATATCAATGGCAGTTCAGTTAATTTTCCTGATTTATAATACAGGCATAAGATCTCCCTGATCTCTACAAGTGGATCCTCTGAATCCCTAGTTTCCCTTTTCCTGAATTTTTCTTAAATTTTAGTTTAAATATTTCACCATTATTTCTCAAATTACACTCAATTTAGAATTTCATCTCATTCTAGTTCTAGTTCTAGTTGATTTCAGATTACGTACAGGTTCAGTTCCTTGGGATTCGACCTCGGTCTTACCGAGTTATTACTACATCACAACCCTATACTTGGGGAGTGAACACTTGCAGGCCAAATTTAAGGTTTTAGACCGTCAGAATCTGACCCAAATACACCCTCGGATCAGGGAAATTTCCCTACACAGGTCAATGTACTTGTGGCCCTGATCGAGTGATGATGACCGTTGAACGGACCACGGTCGATCCACAAATCTGATCGAACTGAAAACTTAACCTGGCATAGATCCATTGTCAGGGAACTTTCATCGGACCATATGCAGAAAAGGGGCCTCCAGATGAGCTCCGTTAGCCCGAAACAGCCGACTTTTGCCTATAACCTAAGTATACCATAGCCCTGGGGCCATTGAGGCCAGCTCTGGGCCTATATAAAGACCTAAACCCACCCCTCTCTCATTCCATACGAATTTTAAACCGTAGGAGAGAGAAGAGAGAAGAAAGAGAAGAAAAGAGAGTGGAGAAGAGAGAGAGAGTTAGGGATCGTTGCTAGGATTTGATCCCATCGCTCCACGTGCCGAATCATCCTTCACGTATCGCTATTTCGATGATTCCGATTCCTTTCTTATATAAGGAATCCTAACCTTAATCCATTTTAGAGATCCAAATAGAGAAAGCGATGAATAGCTAACCTATTTCATGCTCTAGGTTGTCGCTGTGTCGTAGACAAAGACATTGTGTTCGAACTGAGTTCGATACGCGTCTACCGGCGAAAGGTGCGGATTATAAATGTTTAGGTTATTGTTTTCAAGGCTTTCAATGTCAGTAATGGTTTATGACTAACGTGATTGCTACCATATATCCTTAAATATGATGTTTTTCATATATTACATGTGTATGAATTATGCTTATTAACTATGCATTCCATGTGTTTGTTGAAATGTTTGAATGGACATAGAATTATGTTTTATGCTTACCATGATTATTAATTGAGAATACATGATCATTGTATGTGTGACAATTCCTTTGTGAAAGGATTTGCCATAATATATGTTATAACTAATTCATTATGTGTATGCTTGAAATGTGTAGTCTAAGTGTTTGATAAAATGTTTGAATGTGTATTTGTTTGATGAAATGCATTTATTAAAGGTGCTGAGATGAGATCCACAATTACCTTAGCTATATGAATAGATTCCTTCTTGTAATTTACATTTGGCTATGTGATTCATGTATGAAATGCCTATGTGTGATAACATGTGCACTACGTGTTTGATAAAATGCTCAAATGAGATTTATATGTGATTTGGTTGTTAAATGCTATTTGACTGTTCCATATGAATGCCTATTGCGACTAAGTGTGCTTGGGACTATCGTATAGTCCAGGCAATCGGTAACAATTCCTATTTGAGTGGCCGAATTTGCTTCGCGACATTTAATGCGTTTGGTGAATCTGAGTCATACGATGATTGTCGACTGTGGTACCGTGTCGATTAATGCAGCGTACGCTCGTACCAGCCGAACTTGTCTAATAAACTGATTGGCCTATTGTGTGTTTACCATGTATGGATGATACTACTTGAATCTAAGGTACCACTTACCAATGTAAAATCCGCTTCAACCATGGTACCACGATCCGCTAAGACTCATGAGCCGGGCATAGTGGTATGGGACACCGTGGTCGAGATGTCAACCTACACTAGGGTGACGAGCCTCCCTATAGTAACCAGTGAGTAACCTAAACTCGTGAGCCGAATACGGTGGTATGAGACATTGTATTCGAGCTGTTGGCCTCCATTGGCACAGCTTGGATGTGGTCCCCAGTCGGATTGGTGACGACCCTTTGGAAATAGATTGTCAGTTGGTAGGACGTTGGTAGAGTATCGTCAAGTACAAAATAGGCCTACCCCAGGGCAGCCTGGCTGTGGTCTCCAGTCCGGTTGGTGACGAGCCTTCAGAAATAGACTGTCAGTTGGTAGGGCATTGGTGGTAGTGACCTTGAGTATAAAATAGGCCTACGCTGAGCTGATGAGCCTCTCCGTAGAGACCTGAGCTTGCCTGTCCGCTGCTTTTAAATCAGGGGTGACGTTGCCCTATAACTTGCCTATCGTCTGTAACTAACTAGGAATGACGACCCTATATGAATCATTGTTTGGGTAAGAGATGAAAAGGGAGGTACCTTAGCATCCTGAACATGCTATTTGAATAAACCTAATTAAGAATTAGGCTAACACGATCATACATACATTGCATGTGCTTTGGCAAGGAAGAGCATGTGTCCAAAGTGGTGCATGTCACGATCGTGAGATGATGTCGCTGAGAGAGTGTAAGCGAGGGCATACATCATTACCACATACTATTCTTGCATTAACAAGAATACTTAGGATATGTTTGTTGTATTGCTTTATTATTACTGCTTGACTGAATTGATAACATGTTAACATTTGCCTTATAACTCCACTGAGTTGATCACTCACTCCCACTCTGGGATGGTGTTTTAAAACACCAACCAGACCTTATTGTAGTTGCAGATGATGACGGGGCTTATGTGACGGAGCCTGACTTCTATGATGACGAGGAGGAGTTCTCCTACATGCAGCTATTAGGCAGGTCTATGTAGACCATGTTCTGATCGACGAGGTTACAGGGATGCTGACTAGATGCCACTACACTTGTTATTTTGTATTTTGGAACATACATGTATATTCACTTTATCCATTTTGAGAGTATACATGTATATATTTAACCTGGTAACATGTTCACACTCTGGAGACTTACAACAAGGTATATGGTATATATATCTATAATAGTCTTCTGCTTACTTAAATTTAATCATCTCTGGAGTATGATATATTGATTTAGTTTAATCTCATTCATGTTTAAGGTGCTAATACAAACAACATTTAATCATCATTACCTATGTTGCATAAGTGATGCGTTGGAACTCAGGAGTTGGGCTCCTACTCGACCCTCGATTTTCAGGGCGTTACATGACTGAATTATCCTAATATTTAGATAGCCCGTTTGGGGGATCCAAATACAATGGACGGTCAGATGGTAAGCTAAAAATATAAAGACTTGATGGTTAGTACTCTAACCGTACATGTAGGTGAATGTACGATCAGTTTTGTAAACGGAAGAACATAGGGTGAGTTTTTGGAGTGATCAAGATGTAGAACATGTGTACCATTAGATTTGAGTGACTTGTTTACATGTGTAAGTTTCTCGGATTATAGTTCTGATAGTGGATTAAGTATATTCATAGATTGTGAATAAGATAAACGGATCAGAATCTCAATTTGATGTGTACAAGCAAATGCAGAGATCAAGTAATTAGTTTATTATGATTGGGTGGTCCAAACTCAAAGTGGGAATACTTAGCAATATCATGGATCTTGTCTTAAAATCAACGAGCAGATGACGTGATTTATGATTGAAGTTTATTCACAAAGGTTAGGTCTAAGTTTGGGAATAGATGTAAGGTTATGATAGGTTAAATTAGTATCATACACATGTACATACTAAATTAAATGTCATGCTAACACTCGAGAACTTTTCATACTCGGGTATTGAAAAGTTCGGGGTGTTACATGTGAGGTTCCACAAGATACGGGAACTCATTATTTCAAAAGAGATTATGTTTAAGAATATTTATATGGACGAGAATGCCGTAGACATGTTGACGAAGCAGGTGACCACAGAGAAGTTGAAGCATTGCTTGTGTAACATCCCGAAATTTCCGTGACCCGAGTACATACTGGTGCTCGAGAATTCTGGGTGTTAATAATGTATAAATCAGATGCTTTAAAAATTGCACCATTTATTTTTTTCATTTAAATCACATCCAGTTACATTAATAAAGGTAACCATTCACGAGAATAAAATCGACTGTATTTATTATTTCATTTGAATAAAAGAATTCAACAAATTATCAAATGCCCTCTCATTAGGAGCTTATTACATTATCGAGTTTGCAACAGAAATATAAAATTAAATTATAAAACTATCTTCTTATTTATTCAATGTAATCTTCCATAGGGAGATGGTCCTCTAGGTCTTCAATCCGTACATCACCCACATCATTTGTATAGTTAGAGAAGGTCAATGCCCTACTCGTAGTGATGGTTATCCTTTAAGATTAACAATAATTTAAGAGATTCAGAGCCTTAAGCTAGTAATTATAATTTTATTGGATACCATGTTTGGACTAATTAGAGGTGGAAAGCCTAAGGGGAAAATTCATCACCTAGCAGTTCGTAGCTTCTTCCTTGATTCGAATTTCTACAGTTAACTAATGATCCAACACCGCACGATTGATTACCTAGAATTACTTCCGACCTAAGAGTTTGTATTAGATAGTGTTCTCAATACCACTAATCTATCTGAGCCATTGCAATTGAGTAAGTTTGTAAGGACCCTTTAACATGTGAATTGGGCCAGAAATGACCCAACAATCAAGGCCTAACTGGGCCTGGTTTGGCCCAGTCTGTGTTATGCCATCAAGGCCTATCCTTTAGTATCGTTAGTAATGGCCAAGGTTGGTTGGGCTGGATTTATCCTGGCTAAGCAGCAACATTACAAAATCACATAAGAACAATTCTAGGTTGGGCTGGACTGTCCCGGCCTAGCCCAGCCTTAACTCTAGCTTGATGGTCTGTGTGACTGGCCTGGCCCATCTATGCAGCCCACTGAGCCGTACTCAGGTGCGGCCTACAGCTGTGGCTGGGCTTAGTCCAGGCCCACCGCTGCTTTGGCCCGATTTTTGGCCTAAACTTGGGCTGATTTCAGCCTAGGTAGTGGCTGATTTTAGCCCAAATCATGGCCCAAACTAGTGGTCGATCTCGGCCTAGATCACGGCCCAAACTAAGGGCTGCACTTGGCCCACATCACGTCCCAACTAAGGGCTGCACTCGGCCCACATCTTAGCTGGTTTGGACTTGGCTCAAGCTCGGCCCATAGAGCTGAACCTGAGTCCAACCCAACCTCTCTGCTGGAAGGCTGGCTCAGTCCAGAGCTGTTGCTGGAAGGCTGGCCTGGCCCAGAACTTGTGGTCGAGCTGGGCCTGATTTCTGGTTACGGCCCAAAGAGATGGCTGATCTAGGCCTAGGTCTGATTTCTGCCTGATTTGAGGCTGGTTTTTGAAGCAGAGTTCGAACCCGACTCGACATGGCCCTGTGCTGCATCTAGCCCAGCTTTTGTGTTATCCTTAGCCCAAACTCCAGTCCGGTTTCTTGGTTGCCAAACCGAGTTAGCTTGCTTGGTGATTGGGTGGCATGGCAACATGAGTTCGGACCTGGTGAAGGGCCTACTAGGTGCCTAAATTTGGGCCTGACTTGCCCGTATCAAAGGTTGTTGGTGGACGGTGATGTGAATGGTGACACCTTCTGCTGGACCCAACAACGAGCTGAGTCAACTTGATCAGTCACGACACTAACTCCCCGACTCTCCTGTTTCTTCTCCTTCTTTCTAGCAGTGAGGTCCCCTTGGCCTGTACTGACCCAACTCGATACGAGTTGGTCGAGTTGAGTTGGTGTAGTGCGGATGTCGGGTTTACTCGTCTCTCTCTCTCTCTCTCTCTCTCTCTCTCTCTCTCTCTGACCTTCTCAATTTCCTACCCTCTCTTGAATCTCTCCTTCTCTCCCTCCTACAATGGCTACACTAGACTGCACTGGGCCAACTCGACCTGAGTTAGATTGTCAACTCGGTGCAGTGCGGCACCAAGCTTGCCGATTCTCTCTCTCTCTTAATGAACTCGTGGTGAGAATCCCGAGACAAGCGGCCCGAATTTATAGGGCTGAGGCGCGTGTGAACGGCCCATCCAACACCAAGATCTGGCGACCGTTTGCACGTTTTTTTCTCTAATGTCCACATGCATGGGATCCATCCATCACTGAGGATGAGTCTTTACTGTCATGGCCCACCTAAAAAGTAACTTTTTACTTTCAATGGGGCCCATGTCATGATGGTGGGTCATTAGGTTGGACAGAGAAGATGATGTGGTTGGCAATGGTAAATTTTTGTCTACAATATATTTCCGTGATCTGGTTCGTTTGAACGAATCAGATGGGACCCTTGATCACAGTGGGGCCCATTTTTACCACCCATCATCGTCGTTTGCTCACACCCAGCGATATTTTCCACCTCATCCGAATTTCTCGCTAGATGAGAAGTTTCTGACGAGAGAGTAGTTGTAACCCTAGAGGGGACAACTGAGATCCATCCACGGAGTCTAGAGGGCTGCTTGGATTACGCCAGCTAGGATTTCCAAGGAAGGAAATGTCTCCCACGCCGTTTTCTTCTACAGACGGTTGTCTGCCCACTTTCGTCAGTGGATGTAATGCACGGATTACCATTCCGAGGGACAGCTGGGATTGAGGGAGAGTTGTTGATGCAAATTGCCTACGTGGAGAACTCCACAACGGCTTGATTTTCGGAGGACGTTGTGCCTGTCCGAGACTACCCAATGCACGTGCACATGCACATATGCATGGGGCATTTCGGATGACATGGTTTTGGTCATCCAAATCTCACTAACCCGATGAATGGTCTGAATTTCATAGATAGTGGCTGAAGGTGGGCCACATCTCATTCGAATGGACATCACTCAATCCTGCTCGCTATAGCGGGAGAATGGGAGAGAAATCCCTGCTTTTTCAAAACTTATCGGGTCAGCGCTCATTTGACTGACCCGACGATCTGGTGCACGTCGTGCACATAGGCCTATGGTGCACGTGCACTCTAGTGTGGGCCCATCACGATTAAATCATGAAATTTGCACTGTCCATTCCCTTAAGGAGTCTTATCTGGGATTTTTGGCCGTTGATCAGGACGATCCACATTCGGGTGGCCTATCAGACGTGATCGTAATGTCCCCTTATGTTTTTCCATTGATCCGAGGGCTAGATTGTCCTAGGTTTGAGTGCCAATGGTTTAAAAAGAAGCCTAGGGTCACAAGCGTGCCCAGGCCCCACTTTCTTAGCCTGTTGAACACCCCTAAGATGTATACTCGACTCTAGCATTGATGGCCTATTTAAGTTAGAGTTATTTAATAATTCGACTCATTGATATGTTGGCAAGGTTTAGTAGTAACACCTGTGTACTAAAGATGTGGGGTGTTACATAAATTGTGTGCGGCTCATCATACATAGTGATTATCACAATGTGGAATATAATTCATAAAAAACTCGACTCGCCCCACATTCCATAACTATGGAGATTCGCCGGCGTGTCCAACATTAACGTGGATTTATGTGAATATCTCAATCGACACAACAACGCGGTTGGAGGATTTACGTAACATAATGTATTCATGGAGCAACTATTTGCAACATCCAATCCCGAAAAGTGATGTAACACGCATGGCGATCTACTTACATTGATTGTGCACCACGCCAACCAACCCATAGAATTACGTTAACGTGGATTCATGAGAACATTTCAAAGTGACACAACAATGCAGTTGGGAGATTTACGTAACACAATGTATTCATGGAGCAACTATTTGCAACATCCAATCCCAAGAAGTGATGTAACATGCATGACGATTTACTTAGATCGATTGTGCACTATGCCAATCAACCCACGGAATTACGTGCCAACCAAGAGGGCTACTACCCGTAACACATTACGTCCACGATAAATATTGAATCACTAGTTGTGATACCTCTAACACATCACTTGCATTTATAGAGGAATAATTCAAGTCATGGGATTTTTGGAATTCCAAAGCACATGCCCAAGCCATAAAGTTAAATAGCACACGGCTAATAAAATAAGGAGGAGAGTTGTAATGGCTAACTCAATAGAGAAGAGAGTGGCAATGGCCAACTCAACAAATAGGAGAGTGGCAATGGCCAACTTAATAAAGAGAAGAGTAGTAAGGGTTAACTCAACAAAATTGGTAAGGGCAAGGGCAAGGCTTGTATCCATCACCCCATAAAAATATTAAAGATCACTCATATTTAGCATCATACCATAATTCTCAAGGATAAATAATTGTTAGTAGTAAATTAACAACTAGATGGAGAGAATTATAATATCATGAAAGCATGTAAAAGGCAAGATAACTCATATCAACTTAAATTAAAATAAGCTTAAAGGAATCCCTCACATAAATTTAGAAAGATCATGCATAATTAACATCACACCTTAACCATTATTCCCAAAGGATAAATAATTGATGGTGGTAAATTAAATATTTACAAGGAGGATTCAAAGCATGTGAGGGAACATAATGAATCAAACTAACTCAAGTTATTATAAGCTTAAAGGAATCCCTCACATAAATTTGGAAAGATCATGCATATATAATTAACATCATACATTAACCATTATTCTCAAAGGATAAATAATTAATGGTGGTATATTAAATATTTGCAAGAAGGATTCAAAGCATGTGATGGAACAGAATAAATCAAACAAACTCAAGTTATTATATGCTTAAAGGAATCTCTCACCTTAGCCTTAAGTAGGAAAGCTTTTACATGAAAAGCTTCCATATGAATCACGACATCGCTTGATCAAGAGGGAAACACCATACATATGGAGAAGGAAGAGGGCATCTAAGCTTCTCCTTCTCTCTCTCTCTCTCTCTCTCTCTCTCTCTCTCTCTCTTTCTTTTTCTTTCTTTTTCTTTTTTTTTCTTTTTCTTTTTCTTTTTCTTTCTTTCTTTTTCTTTCTTTTTCTCTTTCTTTCTCTTTCTCTTTCTCCTTCTCTCTCTCTCTCTCTCTCTCTCTCTCTCTCTCTTTCTCTCTCTTTCCCTTTCTCTTTCTCCTTAGGCATGTGGGAGGTGGGCGTGTGAGTGGAGAGGGGACGCACACTCCTTCTATAAAGGAGTGAGTATGTGAGAGGGGCGTGTTTCTCATCGCACTTGAATTAGGTTTCTCCAATTTGTTCTTTTCTGACGATATTTCTTTAAATCTAATTCGTCCACTGTGTCAGAGTCATCGAATGGAGCCGAGGTATATGATTTTCTTGGTGATCAGAAATTTAGATTGACCTATCTTGAAAATTCTCCTAATGGGTACCAAAAGGAACTTAGTCTCAATTAACGGTCCACACTTAATGGTCAGGGCCCAATTTTGGGAGAAATGTGTAGTCAGGATAGTTAAATGGTTGAACAAAATTTGATAGTTGATCGATGGTATAAAAAAAAGTCTAGATCTAAAATTTCACCTTTTGTACCAAAGGAAGGAACTGGCTTCAACCTTTAACGGTGTAGGATCATAGATCAAGGCATAAATTTTGTATAACCTCGAAGTCATATGAGACCAGAGTGTGGTCCGAATTTGAGTTATGATGGATGAAAGAAAGTAATTAAATCAAAAGATCCAGATTTATAAGGAGTCGGTAGGTCTTAACAGGATAACTTCTCACCTAAGGAAAAGCCTACCAAACTAGGGTCTTCATATTTCACACTTGGTCCATATGATAGGTAATCCAAGTCATTCATGTAAGACCCATATTCTAGTCCATACTGTTCTGTAGAGTCCCACGATCTTTCCCATCGAAGTCCGGCAACCTGCGACATATAATTAACGTTTGCGCGCGACCCTAAGTCGTACCCTGTAGATTTAAGTGGGTTTAATCCGAGACTTGTATCATTACGACCGCACCGTCGACGCAGTTCCAACACCGTGTCTTGCATACCGATCCGATACCTTGGCCGAGAGATGTGGGCCGGCGTTTATTCCGAAGAAACGCCGTGTAGTTACAATCCCAAGAGAATCTCTACATCATGTCCCATCAATTAATCACTCAAATCAATCAATCAATCAATCAATGCTTTCTTTCTCCCTAAGTTAAGCAACCACCAAGTCAACTCTTTCTCACCCTCTCTCTTACACACCCATACATGTCAAGTACAACATCACCTCACCCATCACTTACATCCATCACTCTCTCTCCTTACATCCCATCTCTCTCTCTCTCTCATTTCTCTTCACACATTTTCTAAGCACCAAAGAAGTGCACGTCCAAGCCTTTCTAAGAGAGAAAAGTGATTTGTGTGGCCCACCTTCCTCTTCCAAAATCCTCCATCCTAACCATTCATTTCTCATCTTCCACCACAAAGTGAGACACGAGGAGATCGGCTTTCCAACGGACCAAGAAGATCGACTAGTGGGTGTTTCTATAAGCCTAGATTTTAAGTTTTTATGATGGGCCAAGTGATGCCTACCGATTGATGGTATGGATCTCACATTGGACCCTAGGTGTGGACGACGGCCCACCTTGATTCTTATGATCATTCCATGATGGGGCCATTCTCCATGGACCCCATCATGATGTTTATTTTCCTTGCATAAATAGGGTCATCTAGACCTTTCATTTTGGGTGGAGAAAGGATCTCCACCGTCGATTTTGATCGGTGGGCCCATATGTAATGGGACCCACTTGATGTATATTGTAAATCATGGAAGGGAGGGCCCATAATGTTGGGGTCCCTCCATCACTCGTTCTCTCTCTCTCTCTCTCTCTCTCTCTCTCTCTCTCTCTCTCTCTCTCTCTCTCTCTCTCTCCTTTTCATTTGTTATTGTGTGTGATGATGTGACCGTGTGGCCCACCCGAATGGACCCCACCATGAAGCATATATTTTATCCAAGCCTCCTATGGGTGGGGCCCACTTTATATGTGTGTTGTATCTACACCATCCGTGCATTTGGTGGCCCACCTTAAATGCATGTGTTATGGCCAAGCCGTTCAGAGTCCATAGATGCTGGACGTGAAATGAAACAAAAAATGTTAGCTTAATTCAAGCCTTGGAGTGGGCTGCTCATGCAGGCCCCATCTTGATGTATGGTTCTAATCCAAGCCGTTCATCCCTTTCCCTAGCTCATTTTAGGTGTTGAGTCGAAAAATGAAACCAATCAAATTATCTGGCGGGCCATGGCTTAGAAAACAGTGGTTTCCACCGTTGAAAACCACCCTGCCGTTTCTATACACCGAAAAATATTAGATATTAGGCTCGTTTGGTCTGTATTTAACATTAAAATCAATGGGTGGGGTGGATTTTGTTGATATGGGCCCCACCTGTAAAAAACCTCAGAAAAACAAGTTTTTCAAAAAAAATAAACAAAAAAATTTTAAGTAGCAGACGCTGCTGCAGAGGGCGCAGGCAGTGCCTGCTGCTTACTGACGGATGGAGGGATGGGCTGGGACCCACGGTCTCAGCTGTGGGCCCCACCATGATGTTTGTTCCTCATCCAACCCATTCATTAGGTGGGCCCCCTCCAAAGATCAGCCACATCCAAGGCTCAGGTGGCCCACATCACAGGAAATAGTGGAGATTTAATGCCTGCCCTTGAAACCCTTTTTGGGCATCGTAGAAGTTTTGGATCAATTTGAAATTTGTTTTTCCTCTACATCCTGGTCAGCGTGACCTTATGGACAGATTGGATTGCAAATAAACATTGTGGTGGGACCCACTGATGCATGTGTTATATCCCACACCGTCCCTGTGTGGGACGGCTAGTGTACCTCACTCCAGCTAGCTGCTAGAGTGGCATCAATGAGATCTGTGGGCCCCCCTTATCATCCACGCTGTCCATCTATGGGACCCACCATGATGCATGTGCTGCATCCAAACTGTCCAGCCATTTTGAAAGCTCACTTTATGGCATGAGCTAAAGAATGAGTCCGATCCATAGTTCAGTAGGCCCACTCTCAATGTTTGGGTTATATCCAAACCGTCCATTTAATTGGTGGGCTAATTAGTGTGGACCCCACCATGATGCATGTGCTGCATCCAAAACCGTCCAACCATTTGGCCGGCTTGTCCTTCAAGCTTAAGACAAAAAATGGGGCAGATCTAGGATCAAGTGGACCACATAGCAAAAAGTAGGGGGTTTGAGTGTCTGTCATTAAAGACTTTTGTTTCACATAAGTTTTGGATCATTAGGAACTTTGTTTCCTCTTAATCTAGGTCTGTGTGACCTTATGGCCAGATTGGATAGAAAATAAATGTTACAGTGGGCCTTGAGAATTTTAATGGTGGAAATCATTGTTACCACTGTTATTTGGAGTACGGTCCAATTGATCTTTTGAGATGATTTATTTGGAGTACGGTCCAATTGATCTTTTGAGATGATTCATGTGTGTGTGTGTATTACATATTGATGTATTTGGGGCCCAACTGGTGTGGCCCATCTGATATACATAAGGCCCATGTGATTGGGCCCATTCGATGTATTTGTGGCCCGTTGTTGAGGCCTACTTTGATATATATGAGGCCCATGTTACGAGGCCCATTGTGATGGTTTCAAAGGCCCATGAGATATGGCCCATTGCAATGTACATAAGGTCCATTGATGTGGCCCACTTGATTTATATAAGGCCCATATGAGGCGGCCCATTTGATGTATCTGAGGACTATGGGTCGAGGCCCAATAAGATATATATAGGTCCATTGCAATGTGTGATTCCCCATGGTTTGGATAATGATATTTTATGGCGGGCCATGCCTTGGGAGCAATGTTAGTTTGACGTCCACATTATAAGAATAATGTTGGTTTAATGTCCGCATTATAAACCCTGATCCATCACTCAACTGGTAGACTGAGTGGATATACCTCATTTTAACACTCGAGGTCTTGGTATCGATCCCTAGTGGGGGTGGCTAACAGTGCATGTACTGACAGTTGGTGTGTACTACAAGCTAATAAAAAAATTTGTCTTCATTATAAATCTCCCTAGGGCCCATTAGTGAGGCCTACCGATCAATGGTATGGATCTCTCTTTGGACCCTAGGTGTGGCCAATGGCCCACCTTGATGCTCATATCATTCCATGATGGGGCCATTATCCTTGGACCCCATCATGATGTTTATTTTCTAGTCTAAAAAGGGGTCATCTAGACCTTACATCTTGGTGGAGAAGGGATCTCCACCGTTGATCTTTGATTTGGTGGGCCCACATGCAATGGGACCCACTTGATGTATGATTGGATGCTTGAAACGGAGGGCCCATAGTGCCGGGGACCCTCCATCACGCGTGTCCCTCTTTCTCTCTTTCTCTCTCCCTCTCTTTTTATTTATTTATTTTTGTGTGTGATGATATGGCCGTGCGGCCCACTTGGATGGACCCCACCATGAAGCATAGATTGGATCCAAGTCATTTGTAGGTGAGGCCCACTTTATATGTATTGTATCCACACCACCCATCATTTGGTGGCCCACCTGAGCAAAGCCCACCTTGTACAAGTGTTCTGCCCGGATGTCCAGCGTCCAGGGACGTCCCTGGACGTGGAAATGAAAACACACATATTAGCTTTATTTCAAAGCTTTGGGGAAGGGCTGTCCATGTAGGCCCCACCTTGATGTATCAACCCAATCTACACCGTCCATCCCTTTCCCCAGACCATTTTAGGTGTTGGGCCAAAAAATGGGGCCAATCCGACTTTCTGGCGGGCCATAACATAGGAAACAATGGCTGTCACCGTTGAAAATCCACATGTTATTTCCTCACCCCAAAATATACCCAATATTTGGCTTGATAGGTCTGTCTTGAGCCCTGAAGACTAATGGCGGGGTCAGATTCTTCCAATGTGGGCCCCACGTGTGAAAAACCTCAAAAAAATGCAATTTAAATAAATAAGTAAATAAATAAATAGCGATGGCTTGCTTGCCGAGGCACATAAGCGGCGCCACGGCTAAGATCTGGCGGCCGACGGCAGGGTCCCACAGCCCCTAGCTGCCCCACCATGATGTGTGTATGACATCCAAACCGTTCATGAGGTGGGCCCCTGCTTGACGTGGGCCCCCTCCAAAAATCAGGCCTATTCGAAGCTCAGGTGGCCCACATTATAGGAAACAGTGGTGATTTAAAGCCTACCATTAAAACCCATTTTGGGTCCACAGAAGTTTTGGATCAAGATGAAATTTATTTTTCCTTTGCCTCCAAGTCCATGTGACCTTACCAATGGGTTGGATTTCAAATAAACATTGTGGTGGGCCCCACGTGGGACCCACAGTGATGTATGTATGTATTCACATCGTCCACTGATGGTGGACGATGGATCCCCCCATGAGTTATGTGTTCTATCCACACCGTCCCCCCTAGATGTGGTGTGTGTGTGTGTGTGTATGTAAATATAATATATATATATATATATATATATATATATATATATATATACACACACACACACACACACACACACACACACACACTATATATATATAAATTATATATAATATACATGATGGTGGGCCCTCATGTGGACCCCCACCCTTGATGCATATGTTGCATCCAAATCGTCAAACCACTTGGCGAGCTTATCTTAACGGTTGGAGACTAAAAATAAATAAATCTATAGTTCAAGTGGACCCCACCTTGGTATATATATAAGGCCCAAGTGATTAGGCTCATCTTGTCATATTTATGGCCGTTGTTGAGGCCCACATTGATGTGGATGTAAAGCTCATGGATCGAGGCCATTGTGATGTATTTGGAGCCCATGGGTTAAGGCTCATTGTGATGTATTTGGAGCCCATGGATTGAGGCCATTGTGATGTATTCTAAGGCCCATGGGTTATGACCCATTACAATGTACATAAGGCCCATTGGTGCGGCCCGTTGATGTGGCCCACTTGATGAATACTAGGCCCATGTGATATGGCCCATTGGATGTATTTAAGGCGCAATGGGATGTCTTTAGGGTCCATTGCAATGTGTGATTCCTCCATGGTTTATGTAGTGATGTTCTATGGTGGGCCATGCCTTGGGAGCAATGTTGGTTTGACGTCCACATTGTAAGAAAATGTTGGTTAAAGTCCACATTATAACTCTCCCTAGGGCCCATTAATAGGCCCGTACTTGTTGTGTGTAGGCCATCTAGGCCCATCTTCGGTGTAAGGATAGTTCATTACTTTATAACAAGCTTAGTACCTGAGATCCTGGGACAAAAGTTAGAGCATGAAATCTTAGTACTTGAGTTTGGGGCGTGACTCGGCGTGACAGAAGTTGGTATCTGAGCATAACTTGGGAATACCTGAGATCACATCACATATCTGCTATGAACTTCGAGTGGATAGGTTCCGAGTCTGAATAATTTAGCGACTTTCCGACATAGACCCTTAACGTTTATGCCTTCGAGAATTCTCAAGGCTGATAGGCCCTTGTTCCTTCCTGTAGGACGTAATGGTCAGAAGAGTGACCTGAACGAATTTCGCTCCACCACCCGCGACTCCCGCTCCACCACCTGCTACCCCCGCTCTACCACCTGCGACCCTCGCTCCACCACTCGATATTCCTACTTTCCAGCCCGAGGATGCTAATCCTCTACCTGAGCCCGGTGCGGATCCGACCGTACTGGTGAGTGTCACTCAGCTACAACAGATGCTTTAGGTGATAACTACTATTTTTTAGGGGCAAAGTAGGCATCTCACTGTTACACCAGCCGAGGCCGAGCAGGAGCGTGCGAGCGCCCTTCTCAAGGACTTCCGTCAGCACAATCCCCCACGTTTCCGGGGTGAGCTAGACCCTACTGCAGCGGAGATATGGTACTCCGAGGTGAAGAAGATATTTGACATCATGAGATGTACAACCCAACAGCGAGTCTCATTAGTTGTATTCCTTCTCCAGGGTGAGGCTCAGCATTAGTGGGCATCTATAGCTCAATCGGTAGCGGACGATTTCGAGTGGACCTGGGAGAACTTTGTAAACCGGTTTGACTGGAAGTTCTTTCCCGAGCATGTGCGACAGCAGCGTGCATTAGAGTTTGAGACTCTGGTCCAGGGGGACATGACGGTGTCCCAGTATGAGGCACGTTTCGTCGCGCTGTCGAGATTCACGACTTATCTTGTTGATGATGAGGAGCGGAAGGCCCGCTATTTTGAGAACGGTTTGCGGCTGTAAGACCCGTATCTTAGACCGTACCGTTCTATAGGTTTTCACGGTCCTCCCGGTCGAATTTCGGCGACCCGCGATGCATAGATAGTATTTACGCACAACCCTTAGTCATATCTCATATTTTAAAGTCGGCTTGACTCGAAATTGTATCAGTACGACCGCGTGGTCGTCGCAGTTCCGACGCCGCATCTCGCGCATGAGGCGATACCCAGGCCAGGAGATGTGTGCCTGCATTCGGTTCGAGAAAAATATCGCGCGTTGCAATCCCGAGAATTCATCACATCAATCCCATCAATCAAGTACCCATCACTCACCCATCTCCAAGTACAACACCCATCCCTAAAGTCAACTCTCCCATCACTCACCCGTTACTCAAACATCACTCACCCACTCTCTCTTACAACCTCTCTCTCTCATCTCTCTCTCCCTCATTCTCTCCAAGCAACCATCCATGGCTTCCATGGGAGAGAAGCTAGTGTGGCCCACCTTCCTACCATCCAATCCCACCCTCCATAATCAATCTCAAACGTTGAAATTCTTTCCGTGGAGCTCTAACATGCATTGGCTGAAGAAGGAAGAGAAGATCCAAAGGTGGGTGCTCTTCTAAGGTTAGATTTGTGTGGATTTGATGATGTGAGGGCCCACATATGGTGAGACTCATTTGATGCATGTATTGAGGGGCCCATAGTGGAGGGGTCCCTCCATCACACCGTTTCCTCTCTTTCTCTTTTTTTTTTTTTTTTTCCTTTTTGATGGCCCACCATTGATGTGTGAATTTTATCCATGCCGTCCACTACGCGGGGCCCACCTCGCTGTCATGCCTAGGGCCACCATTTCTGTCCATTTGGACTGCCCCGGACTGAGGAAAACACAAATATCAGCCTTGTCCCAAAGTCGCGGTGGGCCACACGCATGGACCCACCTTGATGCATATGTTGTAACCCCACCGTCCAGCCTGCTGGACGGTGGGGGCCCACCTCAATGTATATGTATATCCACACCATCCTGATCGTCCATCTCTGGTCGGTGGATGTGGAGCACCACCGTGATGCATTTGTATCCAAACCATCCGTCCGTTAAGGACGTGGGCCTGACCATGATATATGTATTTCATCCCACTGTCCATCTGGACGGTGGGGGACCTTATGATGTGTGTGCTTCATCTACAGCCATCCATCTGTATGGACGTCAGCAAGTGGGCCTCCACCATGAGGGACGTGTTATATCCCAACCGTCCAACCAGCAGCTCGAGCTGCTGTATCTAAGTCAGCAAGTCCCGTGGGACGGTGGGTCCCCTTTGATGTACGTTCCTCACCCACCGTCCATGTGGACGTGTGGGGCCTGCACGTGTTGTGTGTGGGGTCCACACCGTCCAGATGGATAGGACGGTAGGACCCACCAGATGTATATACTTTATTTGCACAGTCCAGAGTCTCTGGACGGTGGAAATCCACCTCAGTACATATATATATGTATTAATATAATGTTATATCTGGTGGTCCCACACGTGGGACCCACCAAGTGGATTGTCTGATGTATAAAGTAAGCAAGTTCTTTGGGTATGTGGTTTGTGGTGAATCCACACCGTTCGTTCGTTTGGGAATGTGGACTCCACAGTCATGATGTATGTGTTTTATTCACACCTTCCAGGTGTGGACCCACCCCACACGTGTGACACATGTGGGTAGGTGGGACCCACCTTTGTGTATCTATTCTATATCCACACCCGTCCATCTAGACGGATGGTGCGTGGCCCCTGATATATATGTGTTTTATACATTCCGTCCATTCATTGTGGACGTGGGCCCACCCCACAAGTGTGGTATGTGTGGGGTGGAATCCACCTTGATATATGAATTTTATACCCACACCATCCATCTGCATAGGTGGTGTGAGGCCACCGTGATGTATGTTCTCTCTGTGCCGTCCATCTACCTGCTATGAGAGGTCTGCCATAATGTATGTATTATATTTCCATTGTCCATCTGGTGGAGCCCATCCTGTAGGCCCACCTTATAGTATGTGTTGTATATCAGCACCATTTGTCGAGATGGGCTGGACGTGGACCCACCATGTTGTGCGTGTTTCATCTACGCCATCCACTTGTGTGGCCCACCTAGATGTATGTAGTTTGTATCCATATCGTTCATCCTTGGGGCCCGCTGTAGTATACGCGTTTTATCAACGCCGTCCAGCCCATGTACTCCACATGTGATGTATTTCTAGTCCATTGATGAGGCCCAATGCAATGTATTCGAGGCACAAAGGACGTGGCCCATTGTGATATGTATTAGGCCCATGACACGTGGCCCTTTTGATGTATTCGAGGCCCAGATGCATGGCCCATTTGATGTATATGAAACCCAAGTGTAGGGTCCACATGTTATGTATTTGAGGCCCATGTGCAGGGCCCACCTATTGTGTATTTATGGCCCTTTTTGACGTGACCTATTTGATGTATATGAGGCTCATATAGTGCGGCCTATTTAATGTATTGAGATCCATGTATTGCGGCACATTGTGATGTATAAGACCCTTGTGTAAGACCTATTATGATTGTACGAGGCCCATTGAGATTGTAGCAGCCCATTGTATTGTGTATGAGGCCTTTGTGTGAGGTCGTGGACCCACTGTATGTCCAGCCCTATGGGGGCCACTCCTTGGAGCAATGTTGGTTAAATGTCCACATTAATGTGCAGTGATGGTTAAATGTCCACATGTTGACCTTCCCTTAAGCCTGGTTAGGCCCATTCTCATCATTCTCTTGTGGGTTACCCCAAACGATTGGGCCCCATTATATTATTTGGTCCCTCATTGGTTGTCCATCTGTGGACCCCGCCTTGTGATGTGCTGGTTGTCGGTGCCGATTATCGATGCTGATTATCGGTGCCGAATGTCGATGCAGATTATCATGGCCGATTCTGATTATCAATCGATTCTGATTATCGTGACCGATTGCCGATTCTGATTGACGTGACCAATTTGTCGATTCTGATTATCGATCGATCCCGATTATCATGGATGATTGCCGATTCCGATTGATGTGACCGATTTACCAATTTTGATTATCGATCAATCCCGATTGTCGTGGCCGAATGCCGATTCCGATTGACGTGACCAATTTACCAATTCTGATTATCGATCGATTCGATTGTCGATGCCAAGTATCGCGACCGATTTGTCGATCCTAATTATCGATCGACTCCGATTATCATGACCGATTATTGATTCCGATTGACATGACCGATTTTCTGATTTTGATTATCGATCTATCCCGATTGTCGTAGCCGATTATCGATTCCGATTAACGTGACTAATTTGTCTATTCTAATTATCGATCGATTTTAATTGTCGTGGCCAATTGCCGATTTCGATTGACGTGACCGATTTGCCAATTTTGATTATCGATTAATTCTAATTGTTGTGACCGATTGCTGATTCCGATTGACGTGACTGATTTGTTGATTCTGATTATCGATTGATCCCAATTGTTGTGGCCGATTGCCGATTCCGATTGACGTGATCGATTTGCCGATTCTGATTATCGATTGATTTCGATTGTTGAGGCCGAGTATCGAGGCCTTCCCGATTGTCGAGGCCGATTATATAGGTCGATTCCTATTATCGATGTCGATTTCGATTGTCGAGGCCGAGTGTCGAGGCCGATTCCGATTTGACAAGGCCGATTCCGATTGTCGAGACCTATGTGATATATATGCGGCCCATATTTGAGGCCCATCGTGTTGTGTATTAGGCCCTTGTGTGAGGCCATGGGTCCACTATATGTTAGGCTCTATAAGGTCCATTCCTTGGGGGTAATGTTAGTTAAATGTCCACATTGTCGAGGTCGATTATGAGTGCATGATAGCATTGCCGGTTAGTGATACCGATTATGAGTACATGATAGCATTGCCGGTTAGTGATACCGATTATGAGTACATGATAGCAAAGCATCATGATACATGCCCATGCACATCATTTGCATGTTTGTTATGAGATGTGGTTGATCATTGCATATGTCATTGAGCATGTTGTTATAAGACTCCCTAATAGGCGGAGATTATCTCACATGAGCGCACGGTATGCGCAGGATTGATGCATGACTGGATTGTATGACTATGCATATGCATTATGATTACTGTATGCCCTAGCGACATTAGGGACGTAGCCTCCACAGGCATATCGTGAATGGCCAGACGGGACACCGAAAATTTGTTCTAGCATCGAGCTGTCATAGATGGCCGTGGGTGAAAATCCCTAAACCCTCTTGGTACCAGAGGACGCCCCAACGTCGAGACCGAGTGGATACATGAGCGCCCGAGTGCCGAATACCATGAGGCTGCGTCTCTCATGTGTCGTGGTCGGTTGGGAGAGGGTGTGGCCTTACCTGCTCGAGCGTAGGGGGCATTGCTAGGCTGAGCTTGACCAGCTCGTGAATGAGTCCGCTATCGACGTGCCGAATAAGTATTGGCAGACTATTGGCCAGGCAGATAGTGAGGTTTAAGCTCACTTGGACTGTGCGGCTGGGAGAGAGACAGTGCCATTTGGAGTGTACTAAACCATGGTGATGATCCCAAAGATGAACCGTACTGATATGTGGACTTATTGAGAAGGAGTTGTATACTCATTCATTCATTCATTCACTATCCACTCGGGCTGGTGGTGCATAACTATTTGATACATGTACCTTCGCAATAGCCAAGATTTCGGTTGGGGCGCACGACTAACCTGAGATCAGGAGTTTACCACATTGAGTCTGACTATCCAAATTTAGGTATGGGACTGGTTTAGATAAATGTCCCTTGTGATGGACCCCATAGCCTGCAATACTACATACTATCATCCCGACTTCACACTCTAGCAGGGTCATTACATTGGCATCGCATATTGTATTACATCTACATCATATGACATTTTGGGTTACTATATTTCTGCATGGTTTAGATACGACATCTGATATTTGACTCTTTCTGACTCCTTATTTGTATAGTTGATCTGTATTGCGTATTCTGATATTGTTTAACTCATGGACTTGTCAATATTTTCGCTTACTCTGATAACGTATGATTCCTGACCTTGTCCCTATTTCGATATTATATGATTATGACATTGCGTTGTGTACTTAGCACTTACCTTGTGCACACACTTACACCACCCTTTAAGCTTTCTATAAGCTTATGCACGATAGATGCGTGCAGGTAATGTTAGGTTGTAGCAGTGTTGAGCTTGGAGCGTGCAGAGGTCTTCTGGAGCTTGACTTTCGATTTATGTATTTTCCTTTCAATATTGTACTCAAATAATTATATTAGTGGATGTGATGATGATGTTGCCTTTGTGAATTGGGTAATCTTGTGGTTATGCTTCTTATGAGATAAATGTATGATGAAAAATCCTTCTTATAGGATCCCAGGATAGGAATCTGGCGTATGGACGCTAAGAGCCGAGAATGGGGTACTACGGAGGCTGTCGACACTGGATTTGGCGATCGGGATTCCTGTGAATCCGATTTTCAGGTTTGGTGCGTGACACATCCTGCCCTCAGGAGTCGTGTGATCGGACACATGCTTCCGACGTTCGAGCAGATCATAGAGAGGGCCCAGATTTACGAGTCATATTGGGCCAGTTTGCAGAGAGCCGTTGACCTGAGGGGAGATCAAAAGAGGAAGGAGCCATCCAGGAGCTCCCGGCCCGAGCGAAGATCGTCCCAAAGAAATGACGCATGACCCCCCAAAGATTCCGAGCATGGCGTGCCCCCGCAAGACCACCTTCGGGACCGTTTACAGGTACTTGCTTTGGGTGCGGTAGGACAGGACATCGTGTGCACGAGTGTCCCCATCTGTAGCAGCAGCCGCCGAGGGCACCGCATCCACCTCCGCGATAGCCACCACCGCAGTAGCAGCGACCGCACCACCAGCTTCCGGGACCTCCCCCGCAGCAGCAGAGACCTTAGAGGGGAGCTGCACCTCCCCAGCAGGCCCATGGCAGATTTTATGCAGCCCAGCAGGACCCTCAGTCATCAAGAGTAGTCGTCGATGATTCGTGTGACTTGGCCCCTACATCGTCTTGCTAGATTGCTCATGAATGATGCGTCTTGGAAGTTAGAGCTTGACATTTGTGGGCGTTATCCCCATCCCTTATGTAACGCCCTGAAAATCGGGGGTCGAGTGTAACTCAACTCCCGAGTTCCAACGCATCACTTATGCAACATGTTTAATGATGTTTGAATGTTGTCTGTGTTAGAGCAGTAAACATGAATGAGATTATACCAAAGCAGTAATTCATACTCCAGATCAATTGTATAAAAGCATCGAATCTGTATATATGTGTATGTAAATAAACAAAATAAACGTTTCATTATCCAGAGTATGAATCCTTCTGAGTCACAATATACATGTCTGTTTATAAACAAAATGTCAAAATAACTAAGTACAATCCATGTAAGTCCCATCGGTCCCGGCAGCCTAATCGAAACCGCCAGCGAACTGCATATACGAGAACTCCTCCTGGTCCTCGTCGTAATCAGGCTCCGCCTCCAGAGAAGTCGGATCGCTAAACCTGAGACAGTCTGGTTGGTGTGCGCAACACCGTCCCCAGTAACGTGGGAGTGAGTAGCTAACTCGGTGGAACGATAAGGCATAAGTTATCATGTTATCAATACGGTACAAAGAATGATAAAGCGAATCAAACACTCCTAGTTACTCGATTAATGCAAGTATGAATGCGGTATGATGGATGCCCTCTCCGACATACTCCCTCAGCGACACCATCTCACGTTCGCGCATGCTTACATCCCACAAAGTGCTCCACATCTTCCAGGCACATGCGATGCATGATGAGCATGATTACCGAGTTTTTAATTAGTTCGCTTTCAAAACAATTGGGAAACTAAGGTACCTCCCTTGTATCATTCCCAAACATGATCCAATCTAGGGTCGTCACCCTAGTTAATATCGACGATGGTGTGTTTTCTAGGTCATCGGAGCAGGCCGCTGTTACGCACAAAGGTTGCACCACTCCCCATCACCCCTTAAACGATTCATCACTATACGACTATACGAAAATTGAGTGTGCCTAGTTCATACTCTATATATCGCGGCGAACCCTAAGGCACGCCGCAACTTGAGGAATATGCTCGCGGTCACTTGTGGCCAGTTACGCACAAAGGTTGCACCACTCCCCCATCACCTTATCAATGTAGGCGACACCGCGAATATAGTGTCCCATACCACCATAATCGGCTCACGAGTTAAGTTGCTCACTTTGGTCACTACGGGGGAGGCACGTAGCCCCGGCGTGGGCCGACGGCTCGACCACGGTGTCCCATACCACCATGCCCGGCTCATGAGTCTTAGCGGATCAAGGTACTATGGTTAACGGGATTTTCACTGGTAAGTTTGGTACCCTGAGTTCAAGCATTAGCGACCAAACATGGTGAACATACATAAGACACACGGTTTATTTCGACGTGTTCGGCTTAGCTCGAGCGCACAACAAGTTGGGCGATATGAGGCGCAAGCACCTCGTGTGGCCAACCACTATCGCCAACCGAAGTACGACACGGGTTCGCCAACACATCATGCGTGGCGAATTCCAACCACATCTTCAAGTCTCTGATAACGTGATGCCCGGACTATGAACATAGTCCCAAGCTCAGTCAAGTCCTAACTATAACACATGAAATACGATGATAGCATGGTAATTCAAGAACACTAGCAATCATAATATAAAGCATATCATGAAGCATGTTAATAGACAAGTCACAAAGCATGTTCAAAAGCATGTTATAAAGCATTTATGCAAATAGGGATACAAATACTTATATTTCATGTGAGTGGTTAGATCCAACCACATGGAGAGTGTCATATGTGACTCTAAGGTAGCTAAGAATCCCCATCTCAAAGACCCACTTAAGGTTCTAACACTTAAACACTTACACTCACAAGTGAGTGCACCAACACTTGGAATGCACTATTTCAACATACACGACGTATGCTAGGGAAATGTATACTAGGGTTGTCCCTTTACCAAACTAGTACTTTATACATATACATCATATTCATACAGCAATTAAACATGGCAATCACATCAGCAAATTTTATACGTATAGGGTACTTCCTCGTATACCCAATTTCGACATACATAGTGTTTACAAAGGAACATAGATTGTGGCGATTCCTTTCGCCAAACTAGTATGTTAATCATGTATTGTATAATCATACATTAAATAAATATGTCAAACATTATTCCAAAAGAAATACGTATACGGTATTTCTAAAATACGTAATTTCAACATACGGCGCATTTACAAGTGAACATATATTTTGGCGATTCCTTTCGCCAAACTAGTAGTTTATTCATGTATTATATAATCATACATTAAATAAACATGTCAAACATTTAACCGAAAAAAATACGTATACGGTATTTCTACGTATAACTAGAATATGTGAAATTCCATATTTCACAACGTTAATCCGAAACGGAAAGCACTTTGTACATGTGCAATGCAAGCAGATCATGAATCTACCATTATCGACATTGAAAGCGTTGAAAACCATAACTTATACACTTAAAGTCCTCACCTTTGCCTTTGGAAACGCAAACAATCAAAGAAGGGTAGAAGAACTTCCGCCTACGGGCTATTTCTAGCCTAAAGAGCGGAATCGGTTAGTCGGTACACATCCTACATCGATCCCACCTCAAATCAGACCTAGGGTTAGGGTTTCTTACCTTCAAATGAGGCGGAATACGCCGGGAAAACGCCTAGAATAAGGCGGTGTAGGCCGTGTAACAAGCCAAAGCAGGAGGAGGGGAATCGGCAACAATCTCCAAGTCTTTCTCTCTCTTTTCTCTCTTTCCCTCTAGGGTTTCCTTCAAAATTCCTATGGCTGTGAGAGGGGCTGTTCTAAGCCCCTTTTATAGCCACAAACATTACGAAATTAGACTCAGTTCATACCGCAATATAGGATTTTCGCCACTTTTCCGGCTTTCAAAAGGGGAGTTCGGTGGCCCTCCTGAACCAAACGTCGACTTAAGCTCACCATCGATGGATCTACGTGGGATTACGTTTTTGACTCGATCGGATTCCCAGATCGCACGTGGCGGACCACTTTCGGTTCCGGTCGGCGGGCCACCGAAATTCCAAGTACATGTAAATGTTCTGAAATTTTTCTTAATCCGAGGGTGTAGGTCCGATTCCGACGGTCGGGTTGTTAATCCGACGACGTCAACAATTGATGCGATCACTATTCCGGATATTTATTTTGGCATGTGAATAGTGTTTTTCACACTACCTCGCTCCGAATCGAAACGAATGACCGTGGGACATCGGATGGAGGAGCTGATTTTGAGATGATTGTTAAGCTCGATGGGCGGTCCTAGTTCCTTAGCCGGGTTAATCGGACTCCCGATGTGCGATCTAGACCCTAATCGGTTTCGTTTCATTCCCGAGAGCGGACGGAAATGAGTTTGGTTCTAAACTTTAGGATAACCTAGCGTCAATGATTACGCAATTTTTGGGTCTTGCGATCGTATTTAAAGCGATCTAACTGATTTCATGGCTAATTGAGTTTAGTACTTAGTTAACTTTGTTAAATTTCAAAGGATTTAATCTACGTGATTTACTGTCGAGGTGGTACTCCCCATGTACTTTTTCGGTGTTACACCTTAGGTGTTTAATTATGATAATTGTTGTGTTTTAACTATATATAATGTTATGTTCCCTTATGAGTTATGGTTAGTTACGATGATGGTATAAATTTCGAGGATGAAATTTTTATTAGGTGGGGAGAGTTGTAAGACCCGTATCCTAGTCCGTATTTTTCTGTCGACTCCCGCGATCCTTCCCATCGAATTTCAACAACCTGCAACCGATAATCAATGTTTGCGTACGATCCTAAGTCATATCCTGTAAATTTGAGTCGACTTAACCCGAGGCTTGTATCTTAGCGACTGCGCCGTCGTCGTGTCTCATGCGCCAATCCGACGCTTAGATCATAAGTTGTGGATAGTACATTATAATGACCGTGGACAGCACATGCGGGACCCACCCATCCCATGTGGTACAAATCCCTAGGTAATTATGGGGGTGATGGATAACATTACCCTAGTTATAGCCATCTTACCCTAGCTATAGCCACCCTACCTTAACTATAGTCATCCTACCTACCCCTAGCCCTTCTTACAAGCACTTATGGCTAGCCACCCTACCCCTAGCCGTTCTTACAAGCATTTATTTCTAGCCACACTCTCTTACAAGTAATCATGGCCTACCTAAGCTACTCTCTCTCTCTTTACAACTCTCTCCCTCTCTCATTTCTCAAACCCACATTCCCAAGTAAGGAAAAAATCCCACGTCCATGCTCTTCCATGTGAGAAAAGAGTGAGTTGTGTGGCCCACCTTTCTCTTCCAAAATCCTTCATCCTAGCCCTTCATTTCTCATCCGCTCTATCAAAGTGAGACACAAGGAGATCGGCTTTCCAACGGACTAAGAAGATCGAACGGATGGTGCTTCTATAGGCTAGATTTTCATATTTTTTTGATGGGCCAAGTGAGGTCTACCGATCAATGGTATGGATCTCTCTTTGGACCCTATGTGTGGCCAATGGCCCACCTTGATGCTCATGATCATTCCATGATGGGGCCATTATCCATGGACCCCATCATGATGTTTTTTTTTTCTAGTCTAAAAAGGGGTCATCTAGACCTTACATCTTAGTGGAGAAGGGATCTCCATCGTTGATCTTTGATTTGGTGGGCCCACATGCAATGAGACCCACTTGATGTATGATTGGATGCTTGAAACGAAGGGCCCATAGTGTCGGGGTCCCTCCATCACGCGTGTCCCTCTTTCTCTCTTTCTCTCTCCCTCTCTTTCTATTTATTTATTTTTGTGTGTGATGATATGGCCGTGTGGCCCACTTGGATGGATCCCACCACGAAGCATGGATTGGATCCAAGTCATTTGTAGGTGAGGCCCACTTTATATCTATTGTATCCACACCACCCATCATTTGGTGGCCCACCTGAGCAAAGCCCACCTTGTACAAGTGTTCTGCCCGGATGTCCAGCGTCCAGGGACGTCCCTGGACGTGGAAATGAAAACACAAATATTAGCTTTGTTTCAAAGCTTTGGGAAAGGGCTGTCCATGTAGGCCCCACCTTGATGTATCAACCCAATCCACACCGTCCATCCCTTTCCCCAGACCATTTTAGGTGTTGAGCCAAAAAATGGGGCCAATCCGACTTTCTGGCGGGCCATAGCATAGGAAACAGTGGCTGTCACTATTGACAATCCACACGTTGTTTCCACACCCCCAAAATATACCCAATATTGGGCTTGATAGGTCTGTCTTGAGCCCTGAAGACTAATGGCGGGGTCGGATTCTTCCGATGTGGGCCTCACGCGTGAAAAACCTCAAAAAAATGAGATTTAAATAAAATAAATAAATAAATAGCAGCAGGCGCTGCTGCTGCCAGAGGCGCAGGCAGTGCCTGCGGCATCTGGCGGGCCGACGGGCCCCACCATGATGTGTGTATGACATCCAAACCATTCATGAGGTGGGCCCCTGCTTGACGTGGGCCCCCTCCAAAAATCAGGCCTATTCGAAGCTCAAGTGGCCCACATTATAGGAAACAGTGGTGATTTAAAGCCTACCATTAAAACCCATTTTGGGTCCACAGAAGTTTTGGATCAAGATGAAATTTGTTTTTCCTTTGCCTCCAAGTCCGTGTGACCTTACCAATGGGTTGGATTTTAAATAAACATTGTGGTGGGCCCCACATGGGACCCACATTGATGTACGTACATGTTCACACCATCCATTGACGGTGGATCCCCCCATGAGTTATGTGTTCTATCTACACCGTCCCCCCTGGACGGTGTGTGTGTGTGTGAGCGTATGTAAGTATATATATATATATATATATATATATATAATATTATATTATATATATAATATGTTATACATATATATACTATATATAAATTATATATTACATTATATATAATATACATGATGGTGGGCCCTCATGTAGACCCCCACCCTTGATGCATATGTTGCATCCAAATCGTCAAACCACTTGGCGAGCTTATCTTAACGGCTGGAGACTAAAAATAAGATAGATCTATAGTTCAAGTGGACCCCACCTTGGTATATATATAAGGCTCAAGTGATTAGGCTCATCTTGTCATATTTATGGCCGTTGTTGAGGCCCACATTGATGTGAATGTAAGGCCCATGGATTGAGGCCATTGTGATGTATTTGGAGCCCATGGGTTAAGGCCCATTATGATGTATTTGGAGCCCATGGATTGAGGCCATTGTGATGTATTCTAAGGCCCATGGGTTATGGCCCATTACAATGTACATATGACCCATTGGTGCGGCCCATTGATGTGGCCCACTTGATGAATATAAGGCCCATGTGATATGGCCCATTTAATGTATTTAAGGCGCAATGGGATGTCTTTAGGGTCCATTACAATGTGTGATTCCTCCATGGTTTGTGTAGTGATGTTCTATGGCGAGCCATGCCTTGGGAGCAATGTTAGTTTGACATCCACATTGTAAGAAAATGTTGGTTAAATGTCCGCATTATAACTCTCCCTAGGGCCCATTAATAGGCCCGTACTTGTTGTGTGTAGGCCATCTAGGCCCATCTTCGGTGTAAGGATAGTTCATTACTTTATAACATGCTTAGTACACTTCCATGATTCATGCGCATACGCATCATATGTATGCTTGAGATGAGAAATGTTTGATCATAGCATAAGCCGTTGGGCTGAGATATTTACGGGACTCCTTATGAGATGGAGTGCCCCGCATGAGCCCATGGTACGCGCGAGATTGTTGCATGACTAACGGTGTGACTCATGCATTTTGCATTGTATGTCGTAATTCACTGCACGCCCTAGCGACATCGGGGCCGTGGCCTCTACAGGCACATCGTGAATGGTTGTATCGGATACTGAAAATATTGGCTCTAGCATTGTGGGCACTTAAGATGTCCTTGGGTGAAAATTTCAGAACCTTTTTGGTACCAGGGGATGCTCCAACGTCTAGACTGAGTGGATACACGAGTGCCCGAGTGCCGAATACCAGTAGGCCGCGTCTCCCACTGTGTCGTGGTCGGTTGGAAGGGGGTGTGGCCTTATCCGCTCGAGTGAGAGGGCTATAAGCTAGGCTGAGTTTGACCAACTCGCAAATGAGTCCGCTATCGACGAGCCGGGTAGGTATTGGAAGACTACTGGTCAGGCAGATAGTGTGGTCTTTTCCACTTGCTTGACTGTGTAGCTAGGGAGGAGGCAGTCAGTATGAGGTGTATTAGACCCCGGTGATATCCAGAGAGGAACTGTACTGATATGTGTACTTAATGAGTACTGACATGCTTGTATTGCATCTCGCATATGACATTTGGCTACATAGGCCTCGCATCGCATGGCCTTAGTATGGCCGATAGCATTCATGACTTGCATTACATAGCTTTAGCATAGCTGATAGCATTCATGGACTTACCGTATATTTCCACATTACTCTAATATTGTATACTTGGCACTCGCCTTGCGCACATACTTACACCAGCCTCTAAGCTTTTGTAAGCTTATGCATGACCATTGCGTGCGTGTGTAGTGTTGACAAATTTCCAATGTACTGAGGCGAGTGCGATATCGACTCTTTTGGAGTTTTAATCACCTTGTATTTCCCTTTTCGAATTGTACTTAAAGCTTTTGATATAGTGGATATGTGGTGATGTTGTTTTGTAACTTGGTTATGCTTGTGGTTATGCTCCATTACAAAATATATATATATATATATATATATACTGAAAATCCTCCTTGTAGGATCCCAGGATCGGAATCTGGCGTATGGGCGCTGGGAGCCGAGAATGGGGTACTACGGAGGCTGTTGGCACTGGATTCAATGACCGGGAATTTTGTGAGGTCGTTCTCCGAGTTTGGGGCGTGACACCATTAATAGGCCCATACTAGTTATGTGTACGCCGTCTAGGCCCATCTTCGGTGTAAGGATAGTTCATTACTTTATAACATGCTTAGTATACTTCCATGATTCATGCGCATACACATCATATGTATGCTTGATATGAGAAATGTTTGATCATAGCATAAGCCATTGGGCTGAGATATTTACGGGACTCCTTGTGAGACGGAGTACCCCACATAAGCGCGTGGTACGCGCGAGATTGTTGCATGACTGACGGTGTGACCCATGCATTTCGCATTGTGTATCGTAATTCACTGCACGCCCTAGCGACATCGGGGCCGTGGCCTATACAGGCACATCGTGGATGGTCGTATCGGATACCAGAAATATTGGCTCTAGCATTGTGGGCACTTAGGATGTCCTTTGGTGAAAATCACAAAACCTTTTTGGTACCAGGAGATGCTCCAACGTCTAGACCAAGTGGATACACAAGCGTCCGAGTGCCGAATACCAGTAGGCTGCATCTCCCACTGTGTCGTGGTCGGTTGGAAGGGGGTGTGGCCTTATCCGCTCGAGTGAGGGGCTATAAGCTTGGTTGAGTTTAACCAGCTCACAAATGAGTCCACTATCGACGAGCCGAGTAGGTATTGGCAGACTACTGGTCAGGCGGATAGTGTGGTCTCTTCCACTTGCTTAACTATGCATCTAGGGAGAAGGCAGTCAGTGTGAGGTGTATTAGATCCTGGTGATATCCAGAGAGGAACTGTACTGATATGTGTACTTGATGAGTATTGATATGCTTATATTGCATCTCGCATATGACATTTTGCTACATAGGCCTCGCATCGCATGACCTTCGTATGGCCGATAACATTCATACCTTGCATCACATAGCCTTGGTATAGCTGGCAGCATTCATGGACTTACCGCATATTTTCGCATTACTCTGATATTGTACACTTGGCACTCGCCTTAAATACACTGTCACCACTCTCTAAGCTTTCTATAAGCTTATGTATGATGGATGCGTGTAGGTGGCATTAGGTTGCAGCAGCATTGAACATGGAGCGTGCAGCCGAGCTTCTGAGTTTCTGTTACTTTCATTATATTGTATTTCCCTTTCATACGCATTGTACTTAAAGTTTTTAATATAGTGGATATGTGGTGATTTTGTTTTGTGACTTGGTTATGCTTGTGGTTATGCTCCATTACAAAAAAAAAAAAAAAAAAAATCATACTAAAAATCTTCCTTGTAGGATCCCAGATCGGAATCTGGCATATGGCCTCTAGGAGCCGAGAATGGGGTACTACGAAGGTTGTCGGTACCGGATTCGCCGATCAAAAATTTTGTGAGCCCGTTTTCCGACTTTGGAGCATAACAGTTCATACGAAAGAAAAATCCTACTATGACTACCCATTAGGTTTCTTCGCTCGATGGACATCAAAATTAACGGTTAAGGGGTTGATTTGTCAATTGGGTCACTTTTAATGATCTAAAGGCCGAAATTTGACATATATGGTTAATTTATGATACGTAGTCATGGTATAAAATTTTGCATTAAACGGATCATGGGAATTATGTGATCTAAAATTCAGGGGTTTAGGTTAATGGCATTTTCGTAATTATTGCTGATTTGAGAGTTTTAGAAAATCTAATGCTTCTACATGGTTATAGGCACATTTCTAAGTAATTTTTATAAAAAGACTTATATCTTAATCATTATGAATAATGAATTATTCACTAAATTAATCAAGGAAATGTACATATATCAACCAACATAATGGATGGTCAGATGACATGTTAAAAATAGAAAAGCTTGATGGTTAGTACTCTGATCATGTATATAGGTGTATGTACGATCGATTTTGTAAATGGATGAATACAAGTGGGTTTTTTAAGTGATCAAAAAGTAGGACATGTATACCGTTAGGTTCGAGTAATTTGTTTACATGTGTAAGTCCCTCAGATTGTAGTTCTAATGGTAGATTAAGCATATTCATAGGGGTGAACAAGATGAACAGATCGAAATTTCAATCAAATATGTGTATGGATGGATGTAGAGATAAAGTAGCTAGTTTACTATGATCGGGTGGTCCAAAATCAAAGTGGACAGTTAGATGTCTCTATCTAGCAGTGAATATTTGACTGAGCACTGCCCTGAAAATCGGGGGTCGAGTAGAAGCTCAACTCCTGAGTTCCAACGCATCACTTATGCAACATAGATAATGATGTTTAAATGTTGTCCATATTAGTGCATTAAACATGAGTGTGATTATACTAAAACAGCATATCATACTCCAGAGATTATTAAGTTAAGCAAGCAGAAGACGGAGATATGTATAGAAGTGTTTCTCAATCCCCAAAGTATGAGTATGTTACCAAGCTAAATATATACATATGTTAATCCAAAATTTACAAAATACAAAATGTGAAAGTCTGACTGCATCATATAATCCCTGTAATCCCATCGATCAGTACATGGTCTACATAGACCCACCTGATAGCTGAACGTAGGAGAATTCTTCCTCCTCATCTACGAAGTCCAAATTTGTTGTATAGACTTCGCCATCACCTGCATCTAAATAGAGTTTGGGTGGTGTTTTAAAACACCGTCCCAGGGTGGGAATGAGTGGCCAACTCAATGGTACTATAAGGCAAAGGTTAACATGTTGTCAATTCAATCAAGCAGTAATGATAAAGTAATACAACAAATATCTCTAACTACTCTTGTTAATGCAGGAATGATATGTGGTAATGATGCATGCCCTTGCCTGCACTCCCTCAGCGACATCATCTCACGATCGCGCATGCAACACTCCTTACACGTGCGCTTCCTCGCCAAAGCACATGCAATACAGTGCATGGTCGTGTTAGCCAAGTAATTTATTAAATTTATTCATACAGCAGATTCGAGAAGCTAAGGTACCTCCCTTTATATCATTTACCCAAATAATAATCCATCCAAGGTCATCACTCCTAGTTAATCATATACGATAGGCAAATTATAGGGCAATGTCACGCCTGATTTGAAAAGCAGTGGATAAGCAAGTTTGAAAGTTTATACTCGAGGTCACTCCACCAACGCCCTACCAACTGGAGTGTTATTTTTGAAGGGGGTCCGGATCAGACGGTACACCCCAACCCACGCTGGGACCGCAGCCAGACTGCGGCGATGTAGGCTGACAGCTCGAATACAGTGTCCCATACTACCGTATTCGGCTGACGAGTTTGGGTTACTCACGGGTCACTACGGGGAGACTCGTCACCCCAGCGTAGGCCGACAACTTGACCATGGTTTCCTATACCACCATGCCTGGCTCATGAGTCTTAGCAGATCGTGATACCATAGTTGAAATGGGTCTTCATATTGGTAAGGGGTACCTTAAATTCAAGCAGTAATGTCCATATATGGTGAACATACAATATGCAAATCAGTTTATTAGATAAGTTCGATTGGTATGAACGCATGCTGAATTAATCGACATAGAGTGCATAAGCACTCCACATGGCCTAACCATTGTCGTACGACTCGGATTCACCGAATGTATCAAATGTGGTGAGACTAATTCGGCCACCTAAACAGGAATTGTTACCGATTGCCTGGACCACGTTGTAGTCTCAATCTTACTCAGATGTAATAAATAGATACATGCAATAAACATATCAGCATTTAACAAATATTCCAAATCCAATTCTCAGTTGAGCATTTCATCGAACACATTGAACATGTTACCAAATGTTCACATTTCATCCATAAAGTTCATAATCGAAAGTAAGATTACATTAAGGAAACTATAAATATAAATAAGGTAATCGAGAATTCTATCTCAATACTCTTATTAAGTACTAACTATCAACAATTTCACATTCAGACATATTATCAAACACTTAGACTACACATTTCTAAATACATAGACTAGATTAGTTACGGCATGAATTATAGTAATTTCCTACACATAGGTTATAAAACATATAACAAACATGGATCTAAGGTTAGAAATCATGATAAGCACAATTCACCATTTCATGTTCATTCAAACATTTCAACAAACACATGGAATGCATTTTGTATTATACGTAGACTAAATTAGTTATGACATATATTATGGCAAATCCTTCACAAGGGGATTGTCATACATATAACAAATGTGAATCCTAGATTAATAGTCATGGCAAGCTCAAATCATGATTTCATATTCATTCAAACATTTCAACAAACACGTGGAATGCGTAATATATTCAACATAGTTTACACATGTATAATTCATTGAAAACGTCATAACTAAGATCATATGGTAGTAATCAAGTCAGACATAAATCATTGCTGACATTGAAAGCCTTGAAAACCATAACCTAAATGTTTATAGTCCACACCTTTCGTCAGAATACTTGATTCGGACGCAGTTCGAATCCTACGTTCCCGTCTACAGAACAACGGCTACCTAAATCACGAAATAGGTTAGTTATTTCGTCGATTCCTCTATTTAGATTCCTAAAATAAGATTAGGATTAGAATTTCTTACCTAAATCGAAGTTAGAATGGCTCGTGTAGCGATGGTGAGGAAGCGAATCGAGGCGTAGAGTTGTGGGAGAGAATCGCAGCAACGATCTCCCACTCCTCTTCTCTCCTCACTCTTTTCCCCTCTTTTCTCTCTCTCTCCTAGGGTTTGGAGAAAATCATATGGAATAGAAATGGGGTGGTTTAAGGGCTATTTATAAGCCTAGAACTGATGTCAATGGCCCCAGGTGTAAGGCTAGTATCCTAGTCCGTACTGTTCCGTCAAATCCCGCAATCCTTCCCGACAATTCCAGCAACTCGCATCATATAATCGATGTTTATGCGTGATCCTTAGTCATATTCTGTAGATTTGAACCAGCTCGACCCGATACTTGTACCAGTGCGACCGCACCGTCGCCGTGGTTCCGATGTCACGTCTCGCGCACCGAGGCGATACCCAACCCAGGAGATGTAAGCCCGCGTTCAGTTCGAGGAAACGCCGCGCATTACAAATTCCAAGAGAATGTCTCATCAATCACATCAAATGTCACATCAATCCATCAATCAAAGTCAAGTACAAGCAACCCATACCTAGCCTTACCTCTCTCTTACACAAGTACCATAAAGTCAACAAGCACCTTACCTCTCATGTCACTCCACCATCCCTCTCTCCCATCATCTCTCTCTCTTTCATTCCCTCTCTCATTTTTCCTCCCAAACAACCCACGTCCAAGCTCCACATGAGAGAGCTAGTGTGGCCCACCTTCCCATCTCCCATCTCCACCATCCTAAGCCGATCTCAACCGTTGAAGTCCATCTATTAGATCTTTAGCATGCATTGATGGAAGAAAAAGTCCAAAAAGATCTAAGGTGAGTGTCTTCTATGGTTAGATCCCTCTTTCTCTCTCTCTCCCTCTCTCTTTCTTTTTTTCTAAATATTCCCTATTGTATGTGATGAGGTGGCCGTGTGGCCCACCCGAATGGACCCCACCATGAAGCAGGTATTTGATCCAAGCCATTTGTAGGTGGGGCCCACTTTATAATTGTGTTGTATCCACACCATCCGTACATTTGGTGGCCCACCTGAGCCAGGCCCACCTTAAATGCATGTATTGTGGCAAAGCCGTCCAGCGTCCAAAGACGCTGGACGTGAAATGGAAACCAAAAATATTGGCTTGGTTCAACCCTTGGAGTGGGTCACTCATATAGGCCCCACCTCGATGTATAAGTTTAATCCACACCGTCCATCTTATTTCTTAGATCATTTTAGGCGTTGAGTCAAACAATGAGATTAATCTGACTCTCAGGCGGGCCATAGCGTGGCAAACAGTGTGTTTACCATTGAAATCTACCCTGATGTTTTGATGCACCAAAATACAGCGAATATTGGGTTCGTTTGGTCTGTCTTGAGCAGTAAAAACTAATGGGCGGGGTGGCTTTTGCTGATGCGGACCCCACCTATGAAAAACCCCAAGAAAACCCTAAAACAAATTTAAAAAGAACATATAGAGGCAGCGCTCGCTGCTGCTGCTATTGACGGACGGATGGGCAGGGGAAAGCAGGGGTCCCAGCCGTGGGCCCCACCTTGATGTGTTCAGATCATCAACACCATGCATTTGTTGGGTCCCCTTTAGAACAGTGGACCCCCAAATATCAGCCATATTGGAAGCTCAGGTGGCCCACGCCACAGAAAACAGTGAGATTGAACATCTGCCCTTGAAACCCATTTTGGGTGCCGTAGAAGTTTTGGATCCATCTGAAATTTGTTTTTACTCTTCATCCTAGTCTGCGTGACCTTATGAACGGATTGGATGGCTTATAAACATTGTGGTGGGCCCCACATGGAGCCCACAATGATATGTGTTTTATTGCCACCGTCCAGGTAGACGGTGGAACCCACAACAATGTATGTGTTTTATACACACCGTCCAGGTGAACGATGGAGCCCACTCTGACGTGTGCTGGATGGCAGGGGGACCCCACCATGAGGTATATGTTTCATCAATGCCGTCCATCTATATGGGACCCACCCCACGTGTGGGACTACACCTGTTGTGTGTGTGTATTATATATATATATATATATATTATATATATATATATATATATATGATGGTGGGCCTTCATGGGATGTATCACCATGATTTATGTGTTGCATCCAAACCGTCCAACTATTTTTAAAAGATCATTTTAAGACTTGAGATTAAGAATAAGACAGATCTAAGATCAGGTGGACCACATTATAGAAAATCGTGGGTTTGAACGTCTACCATTAAACCCTTAGAAGTTTTAATAGTGGAGTCCTTATCACCACTTATATTTGAGTGTGGCCCATCTGATATATATGTGGCCTATGTGGTGTGGCCCACTTACCATATTATGGACCGTTGTTGAGGCCCACCTTGATTTGTTTGAGGCCCATGTGCAGGGCCCGCCCGGTATGTATTTATGACCCTTCCTGGCATGGTCCATTGAGTTGTATTCTAGGTCCATATGATGTGGCATACTTGATGTATATTGGCCCACATAGTGCAGCCCATTTGATGTATATAAGGCCCATGTGATGGGGTCCACCTTGGTGTACGTATTCTATATTCGCACCATCCAACTTTGGATGGTGTTGATGGGGCCCTACTTTGATGATGTGTTGCATATTCCCACCGTCCACGTAGATGGTGGGGCCAGTCGTGATATATGTGTTCTCCATGTTGTCCATCCGTTTTGCTGGGACCGACCATAATGTATGTTTTATCCACACTGTCTAGATTGTGCTGGACGGTGTTGGACAATGTTCGAACAATGCTGATCATCATTAGTGGGCCATGTGCCCCATGAAATGATTGTGTAATACACATGTTAAACCTACAACTATTGAAATGATTTTGGTGCGGCCCATGTGATGAGGCCCATCTTGATGTATTTTGTGGCCCATTTGTTGGGCCCACTTTGATGTATTTTGTGGCCCATTTGTTGGGCCCACTTTGATCTACTTTGTGGCCCATCCGTCAGGCCCACTTTGAAGTATTTTATGGTCCATTTGAGGTGCCCACCTTGATGCATGCATTCTATATTCACATCGTCCAGTAGCTACTAGACGGTGGGGCCCTCCTTATTATATGTTATTATATGTGTTGAATAAGCATACAGCCCATATACAGTGTGGGCCAGCATGATGTATTTATCCACACCACCCAATCTCTGGCCGTGGGATGTGGAACCCGTTTGACATATGTATTTCATTCTATGCAGTCCATCTGTGTGAAGCCCACCTTAATGCATCCGTTGTACACATGGATCCCACATATATATATGTGTGTGTGTGTGTGTGTGTGTGTGTGTGTGTATTTTCATATCCATACTTTCCACACTACGCCAAAACAGTGAAAAAAGGACGGTCCAAAACCGTCTCAAATGACCAAAAAGGACGGTCATGGACCGTCGCATAGGCAGTCAAATTTTGACGTGTCCTATTACTTAAAGGACGGTTGATAACCGTCATTCTTATTGACGAAAAAAAGACGGTCATGGACCGTCCTAAAAACGGACGGCCATAAACCGTCCTTCAAATGGACTGTCATAGACCGTCTCTTATGAGCCCAACAAGGACGGCCATCGACCGTCCTTTAAAAGGACTGTCATGGACCGTCCTTAAAAACGACTGTCATAAACCATCTCTTATGTGCCTTCAAAGGACGGCGATAGACCGTCCTTTGAAAGGACTGTCATGGACCGTCTCATATGAGCCTTTAAAGGACAGCCATAGACCGTCCTTTAAACGGACGGTCATGGACCGTCTTTAAAAAGGACTGCCACGAACCGTCTCATATGAGCCTTCAAAGGACGGTTATAGACCGTCCTTTAAAAGGACGATCATGGACCGTCCTTTAAAAGGATTGCTATGGGCCGTCTCTTATCATCCTTTTAAGGACATTTTAAATTTGACCTGTTACAATCTTCTTCACATTAAATTTAACCTGATATACACCTGTTATATAATATATTTCATCACATTCACATTCACATCCTGATATACACCTGTTATACAATATATTTCATCACATTCACATCCTGATATACACCTGTTATACAATATATTTCATCACATTCACATCTTAATATACACCTGTTATACAATATATTTCATCACATTCACATCCTGATATTTCATCACATTCACATCCTAATATACACCTGTTATACAATATATTTCATCACATTCACATCCTGATATACACCTGTTATCACATTCACATCTTAATATACACCTGATATACACTGTTATACAATATATTTCATCACATTCACATCCATCTAAACCCAAACTCACACAATCTTCCCGATATACACATGTTAAAAATATATTTCATCACATTCACATCCATCTAAACCAAAACTACGAATCCATCCAAACACAATCTTCCTGATATACACCGTTATACAATATATTTCATCACATTCACATTCACATCCATCTAAACCCAAACTACGTAAATCCATCCAAACACACAATCTTATCCACATTACATTCATCCACGCATAATACATATAAGTTTAACTTCATAAGTAAAAAAACAATCTTATCCACATTTCATCACATTCACATCCATCTAAACCCGAACTACATAAATCCATCCAAACATAAACTACATCCATTCAAACACAAACAATCTTATTCACATTCATTCATCACGCATAATACATATAAATAAGTTTAGGTTTAGGTTAGGTTATAAGCTATAGGTTTAGGGAATTGAGAATAGGTTAAGGTTTAGGTTTAGGAAATCGGGTTCGGGTTCGGGATCGGGTTTAGGTTTGGGTTTTTAAGTTTAAGTTTAGGTTTAGGTTAGGGAGTTGATTAGGATTAGGTGTAGGTGTAGGTTTAGGGATTTGAGAATAGGTTAAGGTTTAGGTTTAAGAATTCGGGTTCGGGTTCGGGATTGGGTTTAGGTTTGGGTTTTCAAGTTTAGGTTTAGGTTTAGGTTTAGGTTAGGGAGTTTAGAATAGGATTAGGTTTAGGTTTAGGGATTTAAGAATAGGTTAAGGTTTAGGTTTAGGAAATCGGGTTCGGGTTCGGATCGGGTTTAGGTTTGGGTTTTCAAGTTTAGGTTTAGGTTTAGGTTAGGGAGTTTAGATTAGGATTAGGTGTAGGTGTAGGTTTAGGAATTTGAGAATAGGTTAAGGTTTAGGTTTAGGTTCGGTTTAGGTTTAGGTTAGGTTTAGGGAATTGAGAATAGGTTAAGGTTTAGGTTTAGGAAATCGGGTTCGGGTTCAGGATCAGGTTTAAGTTTGGGTTTTCAAGTTTAGGTTTGGGTTTAGGTTAGGAGTTGAGATTAGGATTAGGTGTAGGTGTATGTTTAGGGATTTGAGAATATATTTAGGTGATAGGTTATAGGTTCAGGTTTAGGTTTAGGTTAAGGTTAAGGGTTTAGGTTTAGGTTATAAGCTATAGGTTTAGGGAATTGAGAATAGATTAAGGTTTAGGTTTAGAAAATCGGGTTCGGGTTCTGGATCGGGTTTAGGTATGAGTTTTCAAGTTTAGGTTTAGGTTTAGGTTAGGGAGTTGAGATTAGGATTAGGTGTAGGTTTAGGTTTAGGGATTTGAAAACAGTTAAGGTTAAGGTTTAAGAATTTGGGTTCAGTTCGGGATTGGGTTTAGGTTTGGGTTTTCAAGTTAAGGTTTAGGTTTAGGTTTAGGTTGGGGAGTTTAGATTAGGATTAGGTTTAGGTTTAGAGATTTGAGAATAGGTTAAGGTTTAGGTTTAGAAATCGGGTTCGGGTTCGGGATCGGGTTTAGGTTTGGGTTTTCAAGTTTAGGTTTAGGTTTAGGTTAGGGAGTTGAGATTAGGATTAGGTGTAGGTATAGGTTTAAGGATTTGAGAATATATTTAGGTTATAGGTTATAGGTTATAGGTTCAAAGGTTTAAGTTTAGGTTAAAGTTAAGGTTTAGGTTTAGGTTATAAGCTATAGATTTAGGGAATTGAGAATAGGTTAAGGTTTAGGTTTAGGAAATCGGGTTCGAGTTCGGGATTGGGTTTAGGTTTGGGTTTTCAAGTTTAGGTTTAGGTTTAGGTTAGGGAGTTGAGATTAGGATTAGGTGTAGGTTTAGGTTTAAGGATTTGAGAGTACATTTAGGTTTTAGGTCATAGGTTTAGGTTTTAGGCTTAGGCTTAGGTTTAGGTTTAGGTTAGGTTATAGGTTAAGGTTTAGGTTTAGGAAATCGGGTTCGGGTTCGGGATCGGGTTTAGGTATGGGTTTTCAAGTTTAGGTTTAGTTTACGTTAGGGAGTTGAGATTAGGATTAGGAGTAGGTTTAAGTTTAGAGATTTGAGAATACATTTAGGTTTTAGGTCATAGGTTTTGGTTTAGGCTAAGGTTATAAGTTTAGGTTTAGGTTTAGGTTTAGGTTTAGGTTATAAGCTATAGGTTTTGGGATTTGAGAATAGGTTAAGGTATAGGTTTAGGAAATCGGGTTCGGGTTCGAGATCGCGTTTAGGTTTGGGTTTTCAAGCTTAGGTTTAGGTTTAAGTTAGGGAGTTGAGATTAGGATTAGGTGTAGGTTTAGGTTTAGGGATTTGAGAGTACATTTAGGTATTAGGCTTAGGTTTAGGTTTTAGGTTTAGGTTTAGGTTAGGTTTAGGTTTAGGTTTAGGGAATTGAGAATAGGTTAAGTTTTAGGTTTAGGAAATTGGGTTTAAGTTTGGGTTTTCAAGTTTAGGTTTAGGTTTAGGTTAGGGAATTGAGATTAGGATTAGGTGTAGGTTTAGCTTTAGGAAATGAGTTTAGGTTATAGGTTTTGGGATTTGGGAATAGTTTTAGGTTATAAGTATAGGTTTAGGTTAGGTTATAGATTATCGGTTATAGGTTAAGGTTTTGGGATTTGATTTTAGGTTATAGGATTAGGTTAAGGTTTAGGTTTAGGTTATAGGTTTTGGGATTCGAGAATGGGTTTGGGTTTAGATTATACGTTTTTGTTTAGGTTTAGGTTATATGTTTTGATTTAGGTTATAGGTTATAGGTTTAGGTTAATTATAGGTTCTTGGATTTGAGAATGGGTTCGGGTTTAGGTTATAGGTTTTGGATTTGAGAATGGGTTATGGTTTAGGTTTAGGAAATCGGGTTCATGTTCAAGATTGGGTTTGAGTTTTGGTTATATGTTTTTGGATTTGAGAATGGGTTATAGTTTACGTTTAGGAAATCGGGTTCATGTTCGGGATTGGGTTTAAGTTTTGGTTTTCAAGTTTAGGTTTAGGTTTAGGTTAGAGAGTTGAGATTAGGATTAGGTGTAGGTTTAGCTTTAGGGAATTGAGTTTAGGTTATAGGTTTAGGGAAAGGTTAGGTTTAAGTTATAGGTTTTGGGATTTGGGAATAGTTTTAGGTTATAAGTATAGGTTTAGGTTAGGTTTTGGGATTTGAGAATGGGTTCGGGTTTAGGTTATAGGTTTTGGTTTTGGTTTTGATTATAGGTAATGATTTAGGTTATAGGTTTTAGGTTTAGGTTATATGTTTAGGTTTAGGTTATAGGTTTTTTTATTTGAGAATGGGTTCGGGTTTAGGTTATAGGTTTGGTTTTGGTTTTGGTTATAGGTAATGATTTAGGTTATAGGTTTTAGGTTTAGGTTATATGTTTAGGTTTAGGTTATAGGTTTTTTTATTTGAGAATGGGTTCGGGTTTAGGTTATAGGTTTTGGTTTTGGTTTAGGTTTTAGGTTTTGGGATTTGAGAATGGGTTCGGGTTTAGGTTATAGGTTTTGATTTTGGTTTAGGTTATAGGTTTTGGTTTTGGTTTAGGTTTAGGTTATAGGTTTTGGGATTTGAGAATGGGTTTGGGTTTAGGTTATAGGTTTTGGTTATAGGTTTTGGTTTTGGTTTAGATAAGGTTTAGGTTTAAGTTATAGGTTATTGGATTTGAGAATGGGTTCGGGTTTAGGTTATTGGTTTTGGGATTTGAGAATAGGTTCGGGTTTAGGTTGTAGCTTTTGGTTTAGGTTTAGGTTTAGGTTTAGGTTTAGGTTATAGATTTTGGATTTGAGAATGGGTTCGGGTTTAGGTTATAAGTTTTGGTTTTGGTTTAGGTTATAGGTTTGGGATTTGAGAATGGGTTCGGGTTTAGGTTATAGGTTTTGGTTTAATTTTAGTTTAGGTTATAGGTTATAGGTTTTGGTTTAGGTTTAGGTTATAAGTTATAGGTTTTGGTTTAGGTTTTGAGATTTGAGAATGGGTTTGGGTTTAGGTTATAGGTTTTGGTTTAGGTTTTGGTTTTGGTTATAGGTATTGATTTAGGTTATAGGTTATAGGTTTAGGTTATATGTTTAGATTTAGGTTGTAGGTTTTGGATTTGAGAATGGGTTCGGGTTTAGGTTAGAGGTTTTGGTTTTGGTTTAGGTTATAGGTTATAGGTTTTGGTTTTGGTTTAGGTTAAGGTTTAGGTTTAGGTTATAGGTTGGGGATTAGGTTTATGTTTGGGTTTTCAAGTTTAGGTTTAGGTTTAGGTTAGGGAGTTGAGATTAGGATTAGGTGTAGGTTTAGCTTTAGGGATTTAGGAATACATTTAGGTTTTAGGTTTTAGGTTTAGGTTTAGGTTATAAGTTATAGATTATAGATTTAAGTTCAGTTAAGGTTATAAGCTATAGGTTTAGGGAATTGAGAATAGGTTAAGGTTTAGGTTTAGGAAATCGGGTTCGGGTTCTGGGATCGGGTTTAGGTTTAGGTTTAGGTTAGGTTAAGGTGAGATTAGGATTAGGTGTAGGTTTAGGTTTAGAGATTTGAAAATACATTTAGGTTTTAGGTCATAGGATTTGGTTTAGGTTAAGGTTATAGGTTTAGGTTAAGGTTTAGGTTTAGATTTAGGTTAAGGTTTAGGTTAAGGTTATAAGCCATAGGTTTAAGGAATTGAGAATAGGTTAAGGTTTAGGTTTAGGAAATTGGGTTCGGGTTCGAGTTCGGGATCGGGTTTTGGTTTGGGTTTTCAAGTTTAGGTTTAGGTTTAGGTTAGGGAGTTGAGATTTGGATTAGGTGTAAGTTTAGGTTTAGGGATTTGAGAATACATTTAAATTTTATGTCATAGGTTTAGGTTTTAGGCTTAGGTTTAGGTTATAGGTTTAGGTTTAGGTTAAGGTTTAGGAAATTGAAAATAGGTTAAGGTTTGGGTTTAGGAAATCGGGTTCGGGTTCGGGTTCAGGATTGGGTTTAGGTATGGGTTTTCAAGTTTAGGTTTAGGTTTACGTTAGGGAGTTGAGATTAGGATTAGGTGTAGGTTTAGGTTTAGAGATTTGAGAATACATTTAGGTTTTAGGTCATAGGTTTTGGTTTAAGTTAAGGTTATAGGTTTAGGTTTAGGTTAAGGTTTAGGTTTAGGCTATAAGCTATAGGTTTAGGGAATTGCGAATAGGTTAAGGTATAGGTTTAGGAAATCGGGTTCGGGTTCAAGATCGCGTTTAGGTTTAGGTTTAGGTTAGGTTAAGGTGAGATTAGGATTAGGTGTAGGTTTAGGTTTAGAGATTTGAAAATACATTTAGGTTTTAGGTCATAGGATTTAGTTTAGGTTAAGGTTATAGGTTTAGGTTAAGGTTTAGGTTTAGATTTAGGTTAAGGTTTAGGTTAAGGTTATAAGCCATAGGTTTAGGGAATTGAGAATAGGTTAAAGTTTAGGTTTAGGAAATTGGGTTCGGGTTCGGGTTCGGGATCGGGATCGGGTTTTGGTTTGGGTTTTCAAGTTTAGGTTTAGGTTTAGGTTAGGGAGTTGAGATTTAGGTTAGGTGTAGGTTTAGGTTTAGGGATTTGAGAATACATTTAGGTTTTAGGTCATAGGTTTAGGTTTTAGGCTTAGGTTTAGGTTATAGGTTTAGGTTTAGGTTAAGGTTTAGAAATTGAAAATAGGTTAAGGTTTCGGTTTAGGAAATCGGGTTCGGGTTCGGGTTCAGGATCGGGTTTAGGTATGGGTTTTCAAGTTTAGGTTTAGGTTTACGTTAGGGAGTTGAGATTAGGATTAGGTGTAGGTTTAGGTTTAGAGATTTGAGAATACATTTAGGTTTTAGGTCATAGGTTTTGGTTTAGGTTAAGGTTATGGGTTTAGGTTTAGGTTTAGGTTATAAGCTATAGGTTTAGGGAATTGAGAATAGGTTAAGGTATAGGTTTAGGAAATCGGGTTCGGGTTCGGGATCGCGTTTAGGTTTGGGTTTTCAAGTTTAGGTTTAGGTTTAGGTTAGGGAGTTGAGATTAGGATTAGGTGTAGGTTTAGGTTTAGGGATTTGAGAATACATTTAGGTTTTAGGTCATAGGTTTAGGTTTTAGGCTTAGGTTTAGGTTATAGGTTTAGGTTTAGGTTTAAGAAATTGAAAATAGGTTAAGGTTTGGGTTTAGGAAATCGGGTTCGGGTTCGGGTTCGGGATCGGGTTTAGGTATGGGTTTTCAAGTTTAGGTTTAGGTTTACATTAGGGAGTTGAGATTAAGATTAGGTGTAGGTTTAGGTTTAGAGATTTGAGAATACATTTAGGTTTTTGGTCATAGGTTTTGGTTTAGGTTATGGTTATAGGTTTAGGTTTAGGTTTAGGTTTAGGTTAAGGTTTAGGTTTAGGTTATAAGCTATAGGTTTAGGGAATTGAGAATAGGTTAAGGTATAGGTTTAGGAAATCGGGTTCGGGTTCGGGATCGCGTTTAGGTTTGGGTTTTCAAGTTTAGGTTTAGGTTTAGGTTAGGGAGTTGAGATTAGGATTAGGTGTAGGTTTAGGTTTAGGGATTTGAGAATACATTTAGGTTTTAGGTCATAGGTTTAGGTTTTAGGCTTAGGTTTAGGTTATAGGTTTAGGTTTAGGTTAAGGTTTAGGAAATTAAAAATAGGTTAAGGTTTCGGTTTAGGAAATCGGGTTCGGGTTCTGGATCGGGTTTAGGTATGGGTTTTCTGTAAGTGTTATGGTCTCATGCTTCTTTGGTTGTTAAATTTTGATGTGTCAAAACATCTATCTGTGTCCTGTGCTTGTATGATGATTTATATGAATTCAAGAAACTGCATAAATACTTCAAGAAGCTACAAGTTAAACTTTTCAAGAAGCTAAATATTGAAGTTCAAGAAGCTACATGTTGAAGTCTCAAGAAGCTACAATATTGATGTTCAAGTCTTAAGAAACAACTCATGACTTCAAGACTAATAAGCAATGCATGAAGTAGTTGTTATGCTGATGAAGATCTCAAGTTTGAAGCTACAACAAGTTCAAGATCTCAAGCCTGATATGGTTCAAACAATCTACATTCGTTGAATGGTTGAAGTTCAATGTCCATACGACATGATTCAGGTTTGAATGACCTTAGGTTGACCCTTTAAGTAGGTCACTTTGGATACATAAATCAAATATTTATTTTACATAAGTTTGGTCTATTCTACGACCAGTCCCTAGCTCTTATTCGACCAGATCCCCGCATTGGTTCGACTAGTCCAAGAAATTCCACGACCACTCCTAAGTAGTTGAAGATTTTTTTGGAATTTTTGGTATGCCCACGACCAGTCCTGGAGGTCCTTCGACCGGTCGTAGGTGTGGCTTCGACTCGTCCACGACCGGTCGTGGAGCTACGACTCAAAGTCCAAGAACGTAATCTATGGTCCTACGACCGGGCCGTAGGATCTACGACCGGTCGTAGGTGACCCACGACCGTCGTAGGCTACTCACGACCCGGTCGTGGATCGACTTTCAAAGATCGCGCTTAATTTTTTAAAAATGCATAGAGCTACGACCAGTCGAAGGTTTCTAAGACCAGTCGTAGGAACGATTTTTGCTTCTATAAATTGAACACGAAATTCAGAGTTTTCACACTTCAACTCTATTCAATTCAAGAATTTTCAAGTGATCACTCTGAGATAAGTCTGTGTTTATTTTAAGCTACATTGTGCTTATTTAATATTCCTTTTTGCTAGCTTATTTAATTTGATTTTGTTTTTATATTCCAATCTTATTTGAAAAGAGGAATTATCTTATTCCTTCTTCTTGGAATCAAAATCAAATATAGCTACCTTGACAAGTTAAATCTAAAATCTATTAGAATTTAGAACCTTATGAATGTGAGTATTAGAAATTGAACTTTGACATTCAATCATCTACTCCGATTGGTTCTACCGAGCTGCTAAGAAAAGGAGAAATCCAGGTATTTTACAATTCTGTAAAATTTATTTACTTTTGGTTTTGTTTGAGGTTAAGCCAGAAAAATCTCATTGTACTGGTTTTGTTTGAGGTTGAGCCAGAAAAATCTCATTGTATTGGTTGTCTGAAAAAAACCAGAAAACTTCGAAAAAGAGGGTTTTTGAATTGTGTAAGCCCAAGTGAAAAAGACACAATTGTAAAGGTTTTTGGTGAACCTGTGAAAACCTATTTCATAGTGAACGCTAATATCCCCTATGTGAGGATATTAGGAGTGGAGTAGCTTTCTGTGTGGCTGTTGAAAGACAGTTGGTGTACACACAGGCGAACCACTATAACTCTTTGTCTTGTGGATTGAATGCTTGCTTAATTTTCATATCTTTTATCATTCGATTGTGTGGAATGTACAAGTGGATGTGAATGTTGTAACTATTTACATTTCAAGCAAGTGTGGGGATTGTTGTAATAATTTAGATCTATACTTCTGCATTTAATTTCAATTCCTAGCTATTTCATTTACTTATATTAAAATTGAGTCCTTGATCCAAAAGATGTTCTAGAAATAAGGTTGTCCTACCATAAGCCCTTGTTTATTATGGTGTAAGGTTGTCCTTAGAACTGAATTTGTATCAATCTCTCAATACTTATTTATCAAGGTGATTTAAAATTTAGCATTGTGAATTAATTCATATTGTAAGGATATTGGTTTACTTTATTTCAGATGATTTTATTTTAAATTTGGCATAGTCCTATTCACACCCCCCCCCCCCCCTCTAGGACATATAGCTTGGCCTTTTTCAAGTGGTATCAGAGCCTAATAGCTCATTTTTGTTGCTTTTTATTTGGATTTATTTCTGAGCTAACGATCTAAGCTATATAAAAGATGTCAAATTTTGATAGCCTTTCGCTTACTAGGCCTCCACCCTTTGATGGTTCCAACTATGCCTATTGGAAAGCCAGAATGAGGATCTTCCTCAAATCAATGGATGAAAGTGTGTGGCAAGCCACAGTGACTGAATAGAAACCTCCTATCATGGAAGTAACTGGTGTTGATGGTTCAAAATCTATGAAAATTACACCGTATTACCAATGGACCACACTTCAGAAAAATGAGAGTAGTGCTAATGCTAAAGCACTAAATGCAATCACTTGCGCACTATCACCGGATGAGTTCAAAAGAATCATATCCTGTGATACTGCAAAGCAAGCCTGGGATATTTTAGAAATGACACACGAAGGTACATCAATTGTCAAGAAATCTAAAGTCCAACTCCTCACAACTAAATTTGAAGAAATTCATATGGAGGAAAATGAAATGTTTATGGTCTTTTACACTAGATTGAATGACATTGTAAACTCAATGTGGGGTCTTAGCGATAAGATCCCAGAAAGTAAAGTGTGTGCAAAAATACTACGCTCTCTTCCTGAACGGTTCAATTCTAAGGTAACTGCAATCCAGGAACTTTGTGATACGGATAATATGAAGGTAGAAGAATTAGTTGGTTCTTTACAAACCTATGAATTAAGTTTTAAAGCTCCTAAAGGTAAATCTATTGCTTTGAAGTCATCTAAAAGTATTACTCAAGAAAATTCAAATTCAGAAAAGTCTGAAGATGATATGGCCCTTTTGGCGAAAAAGTTTTATAAGATTTTCAAAAGTAAGAAAAGAGTCGACTTTCAAAAGGCAAATGAAAAGAAACGTTCTAAACCTAAGTCTAAAACTTGGAACTCATTGAAAGATAGTCAATGTTACAACTGTCAAGAATATGGGCATTTAGCAAACAAATGTCCTAAAAAGGACAGATCCAAAAGGAAGGGTATGTTGGCTACTTGGGATGAATCGTCTGATTAAGCCTCTTTCCGAATCAAAAAATTCAAACCGAGTCGGGCAGTGAACTTAAGGCCCTTATGACTCTAGCCAAGTTTACTTTTTCAGATCACGATGATTCAACAAGTGAAGAAAATTTGGATAGTGATCATGAAAATGATGAAGATCTTCAAGATGCTTACAATGCCTTATATAAGGAAAGTTGTAAAATTACTGTCAAACTTAAACTTCAAAAAGAAAAGTTTTTTAAACTTAAAGAATGTTTTGAAACCCTTGTTTTAGAAAATTCTCAAATTTCAGATTGTTTTGAAAAATCAAAGCGTGATCTAGAATTCAAAACCTCCCTAATTGAAAATTTGAAATCTGAAAATGAGAAACTTAAAAATGAAGTATCTTCTCTTCTGAGTTTGAAGGACACATGGAGATATGCCCAAGGTGATCCAAAATTAGAAAAATTATTATCCGGATCAAGAAAATGTATGATCGATCCGGGTTGGGCTATGATAAAAACACATCTCCTAAACAGAAGAATACTCGCTCCAATTTTGTGAAAGGAGAGACTTCTAACTCAAAAGGAAATGGTACTAGTCAAGTTTTTTCTAAAAATACAAAAACTTTTCAAAAACACAAAAGCAGCTATATAAATTTCAAAAATCAGATTCGAAACCCACTAGCTGAAAAAATTGTTGATTTACTTAAGGAGCTATTAAAATCTAACTCAGTAGGTCACTCTTACAACTATAAAAAAAGAAGACCAATTATTCTCCTAAACCCAAAACAGTACTGAAATGGGTTCCTAAGGTTGCCTGTTTGGTTGCTCACACTGCTTTCAAAGCTACAAGCCATTCGAAATGGTACCTAGACAGTGGATGCTCCAGACATATGACAGGCGACAAAGCACTATTCACCGATCTTAAAGATATGACTGATGGGTCAGTCACATTTGGTGATGGTAGCAACTGCAAGATAATTGGCAAAGGTACGGTCCAACTCTATAACCTTATTTAAAAATGTTTTATATGTTGAGGGTTTAAAACACAACCTGTTGAGCATATCTCAAATATGCGATAACAACCATAATGTTAAATTTTCTAATCAAGGTTGTGAAATTATAAATGAAAAGGGTTCTGTAATATTAACTGGTCGCAGAACTTCTGAAAACTGCTATATAGTAAGCAATGGTAGCTCATCTAAACAAACGTGCTACATGGTCCATACCGATGAGACAGAATTATGGCATAAACGCCTTGGACATGTACACTACCGAAATTTATACAGATTGAGCAAAAGTGAACTAATTAGAGGACTACCTAAGATGCAAAAAGTAGACAAGATTTGTGGTGAATGCCAGTATGGTAAACAAACTAGGAGCTCTCACAAAAAGGTGAACTCCAATATCACCACAAGGCCACTCGAGCTGCTCCACATGGATCTTATAGGACCAACAAGAACGGAAAGTCGAGGTGGCAAAAAGTACATCTTAGTTATTGTAGATGAAGTGAAAAAGTACATAAGATACACTTGGGTTTCATTCTTGAGAGATAAATCAGAAACCCTTGATGAAGTGAAAAAGATTATAAAACGGATTCAAACTAAAAAATGTTCTCAAGTTAGCAGGATTCGTAGTGATCATGGATCCGAATTCGAAAACAGCGGTTTTGAGAAATTTTGTAGCGATCAGGGAATATCGCATGAATTCTCTGCACCTAAAACTCCTCAACAAAATGGAATTGTCGAGAGGAAGAATAGAGTGCTTCAAGAAATGGGAAATGTTATGTTAAATAGCATGAAGCTCCCTAGGAATCTCTGGGCTGAAGCAGTGAATACAGCCTGCTACATTATTAACCGTGTTTATATTTGTAAATCTAATAATAAAACGGCTTATGAAATGTGGTTTGAGAAAAAGCCTTCTGTCAAATACTTTCGAGTTTTTGGCAGCAAGTGCTATATTTTGCGTGACCGTGAAAATTTGGGAAAGTTCGACACTAAAAGTGATGAAGGGATCTTTTTAGGATATTCTTTAAACAGTCGTGCATATCGTGTTCTGAACAACAGGACCGGTGTGATTCAAGAGTCAATAAATGTTGTGATTGATGATCTTTTGAATACACCTGTCCCTAGTTCAGATAATGATGAAGTTCTTATACTTGAAAAATAAGAAATTTCATCAAGTGAAACTAATCCAGAATTAAGGACTATTAAAGATCATCCAACTTCTCAAATACTTGGAAACCCTCTCACTTTGGTGTGCACACTCGTAGACAATTAGAGGACATATGTAACTACGTATGCTTTACATCCCAGATTGAACCGTTAACGTAAAAGAAGCACTTTCGGATGAAAATCGATTCTTGCGATGCAAGAAGAACTTAATCGAGTTTGTCGAAATGATGTCGACACCTTGTTCCTAGACCTAAAGATAAACATATTATTAGAACAAAATGGATTTTCAAAAACAAATCTGATGAACTTGGAAATATTATTCAAATAAAGCAAGACTAGTTGTACAGGGGTATACACAAATTGAAGGTATTGACTATAATGAAACATTTGCTCCTGTAGCTCGTCTTGAATCAATCGACTTTTTATCTCCATTGCATGTTTTAGGAAGATTAAAATTTACCAAATGGATGTAAAGAGTGCCTTTCTCAATGGTGATTTACATGAAGAGGTATATGTTGAACAACCTACGTGGTTTGAAGATCCTAAATTTATCGATCATGTGTATCGTCTTAAGAAGGCTCTCTATGGTCGAAACAAGCTCCCAGAGCATGGTACGAAAAACTCGACTAAGTTTTTGACTTGAGTCATAATTTTCGGATGGGGTGTGTTGATAAGACGCTCTTTGTTAAGAAACATAACGATGATATTCTAATGGTTCAAATATATGTTGACGATATTATTTATGGATCAACTGTACTAACATGACCGTTGAGTTTGCGATTTGATGAAGTCTAAATTGAAATGAGCATGGTTGGAGAATTAAACTATTTTCTAGGGTTGCAAGTAAAACAACAACTTTGATGGAATTTTTTTATCTCTCAAACCAAATATGCTCGTAGTTTAATTAAGAAATTTGGATTTGAAAAAGGTAAAAATTTTGATACTCCTATGAGTACAACTTTGAGACTCTCAAAAGACTCTACAGGTAATGATGTGGATCCTAAATTGTATCGTAGTTTGATTGGTAGTTTACTTTATCTGACTGCTAGTAGACCAGATATTGCTTTGAGTATTGGTATTTGTGCTCGTTATCAATCAAATCCTAAAGAAACTCACTTAACTGCTGTTAAACGAATTATGCGATATGTCGCAAGTTCTACTAAACTGGGTCTCTGGTATCCATATGAGACTAATGTTCAATTAGCCGGGTACGCAGATGCTGACTGGGCTGGAAACATTGATGATAGGAAATCAACCAGTGGTGGTTGTTTCTACATTGGAAATTGTCTTGTTTCTTGGTTTAGCAAGAAGCAAAGTTTTATATCGCTATCAATAGCTGAGGCTGAATACATTGCTGCTGGAAATGCATGTACTCAACTTGTTTGGATGAAACGAATGTTAAGCGATTATGGAATCACTCAGGATTCTATGATTTTATTTTGTGATAATTCCAAAGGCAATAAATATCTCTAAAAATCCAGCTTTAGCATTCATTACTAAGCATATTGACATTAGATTTCATTACATTCGTGAATTAGTGGAAGAAAAATTAATATATTTGGATTACATTCCAACCGAGACTCAACTTGCGGACATTTTCACTAAACCGCTCGACAAAAGCAGGTTTAATAAATTAAAATTTGATCTCGGTATGTGCAATTTAAATTGAATTTACATGATTTGGTGTATCATAATGTACATAACTATGATGTTTTATTTGCTTGAATTTGAAAATTATTTAAAAATTTTGTAAATTTTGAGTCGTACTCGACCAGTCGTGAGTGTACACGACCGGTCGTGCTACGACCGGTCGAACACTTACACGACCAGTCATGAAACTCGGGATTTCACTTTAATTTGGAGATTTTGACTCTTCTTCTTCATTTCTTTTTACTCTCCAACGGTTCTAGCTACGACCGATCGAACCCACCTTCATAGTACTTCAAGGTTAGTGGTTCTTTTGCATTTTTTTTTGTAGATTCTTGCTATTAGTGTTTCAAATCTCATTCTTGTGGAATCTATTTGGTCGTTCATTGCAAGTTTGGAGTTTTATCTTGAAAAATCTATTTTATTTAAACCCCATTTCTTCCAACTTGTTGTTTCCTTAAAATCCTTCTGTGAAAATGGATGCTAGAGGTAAAAAGAAAACTACTCGAGGTCCATCTTCTTCTAGATCAGCTTCTATTGTACAACGTCATCTTCGCTCTCCTGAAAATGATCCTTCTAATGCTCGGGATTTGCGTATGCGCAATGTTATTGTTGAGCGTCCTGTTAATATTAATCACATTACTTCATTTGGTATCCCTCCTCTGTTGGAATCTGTAGGATGGGATAACATCTTACATTGGGGTGGAGCTGCATACCAGTCCATTGCCCAATCCATGTTTGCATGTATCTGTGATTTTTCTCTTGAGAATTTAACTTTTAAAGTTGATACTCAAGAAGGATTATTTTTAGTGGATCGACATTTGATTGCTGACATTATGGAAATACCTGTCAATGATGAGAGCATTCCAATTCATATTTTACATGACAGTCTCTCAGAATCTGAACGAAAAATGCTTACTAGAGATTTATGTAATTTGGATGTTTATTGGACTCATAAAGGTCATGCACTTCCCTCAAGGTATTTGTTACCCATACGTAGTACTTCATAGGATATTCATCTCAAATCTTTATCCACGTTCGGTAATAAAACCGAACTCACCGCTTTCATGGTTCGTGTTTTGCATTCTCGTAGTCTCCGTGCAAAAATATGTCTACCTTCTTTAATTTGTCATTCCATTATTTTGTCTCGTCACCATCCTGGACATAGTGATATACCCTTTGGTTATTTATTGACTATGCTTGGCAAATCATATGCTCGTAGCTATGCCTACTAGAGAAAAACCCATCCATCATCTCCCTTTTAATAATTCCAATATTAACAAGATGAATTTAGAATTGGCTGATGGCCAAGTGGATGCTGGTAGCAATGGTGCTGAAGCAGGAAATGCTCAATCTAGTGATCTTCCTGAAGACGTGAATATGGATGACTTATTTGAAGAACTTGAATCAGACTCGACTGATGATCCTGATTTTCAGCCTTCTGATTTTGATGAGAGATTGAATTCCCTTCAAGAGCAGGTGGCTCAAATTCATGTTACCCAAGACACGCAATTTTCATATTTAAGCAAATATATGAGGTGGATTGCTAAGGGTTTACATAAAATTGATCCATCTAATCCTGCACCCTCTTCTGTTTCTGACTAAATTTTTGATGGGTCTGTAATATTTTTTTTTCTTGAGCTTTTCGTGCTTACTTGACTTTTTGATTTATGCTCTATGCTCTCTTGAATTAACTCCTATTTTCTTTATTATTGATGCTCTTCTTCCTTTGTCATTTTGTGTCAAAAAGGGGGAGAAGATTTGGAGGCTTTTGATTTATTTGAATTTAATCTTTATGATGTGCTCCTATTACTCAGGCTATTACTCAGGGGGAGTTAAGCTTCTCAGGGGTAGTTATGGGAGAATGATGCTAGTTATTACTTATCATACCTATATAACTGTGCATGCTTCTCTATTATGAACCTGTTGTGTTTGTACTTCTCTTATGTCTATTGGAAGTATTATTACTTGGGTGTTTTGTCACAAATTTGACAAAGGGAGAGATTGTAAGTGTTATGGTCTCATGCTTCTTTGGTTGTCAAATTTTGATGTGTCAAAACATCTATCTGTGTCCTGTGCTTGTATGATGATTTATATGAATTCAAGACACTGCATAAATACTTCAAGAAGCTACAAGTTGAACTTTTCAAGAAGCTACATATTGAAGTTCAAGAAGCTACATGTTGAAGTCTCAAGAAGCTACAATGTTGATGTTCAAGTCTTAAGAAACAACTCATGACTTCAAGACTAATAAGCAATGCATGAAGTAGTTGTTATGCTGATGAAGATCTCAAGTTTGAAGCTACAACAAGTTCAAGATCTCAAGCCTAATATGGTTCAAACAATCTACATTCGTTGAATGGTTGAAGTTCAATGTCCATACGACATGATTCAGGTTTGAATGACCTTAGGTTAACCCTTTAAGTAGGTCACTTTAGATACATAAATCAAATATTTATTTTACATAAGTTTAGTCTATTCTACGACTAGTCCTAGCTCTTGTTCGACCAGTCCTGGCATTGGTTCGACTAGTCCAAGAAATTCCACGACCAGTCCTAAGTAGTTGAAGATTTTTCAGAATTTTTGGTACGCCCACGACCAGTCCTGGAGGTCCTTCGACTGGTCGTAGGTGTGGCTTTGACTCATCCACAACTAGTCATGGAGATACGACTCAAAGTCCAGCAACATAATCTATGGTCCTACGACCAGTCATAAGGATCTACGACCAGTCGTAGGTGACCCACGACCAGTCGTAGGCTACTCACGACCAGTCGTGGAACGACTTTCAAAGATCGCGCTTAATTTTTCAAAAATTGCAGTTACTAGAGCTACGACCGAAAGGTTTCTAAGACCAATGTAGGAACGATTTTTGCTTCTATAAATTGAACACGAAATTCAGATTTTCACACTTCAACTCTATTCAATTCAAGAATTTTCAAGTGATCACTCTGAGATAAGTCTGTGTTTATTTTAAGCTACATTGTGCTTATTTAATATTCCTTTTTGCTAGCTTATTTAATTTGATTTTGTTTCTATATTCCAATCTTATTTGAAAAGAGGAATTATCTTATTCCTTCTTCTTGGAATCAAAATCAAATATAGCTACGCCCAACAAGTTAAATCTAAAATCTATTAGAATTTAGAACCTTATGAATGTGAGTATTAGAAATTGAACTTTGACATTCAATCATCTACTCCGATTGGTTCTATCGGGTACCGCTAAGAAAAGGAGAAATCCAGTATTTTATAATTACCGTAAAATTTATTTACTTTTGGTTTTGTTTGAGGTTAAGCCAGAAAAATCTCATTGTACTGGTTTTGTTTGAGGTTGAACCAGAAAAATCTCATTGTATTGTTTGTGCGAGGAAAACCAAAAAACTGAAAAAGGGGGTTTTTGAATTGTGTAAGCCCAAGTGGAAAAGACACAATTGTAAAGGTTTTTGGTGAACCCGTGAAAACCTATTTCATAGTGAACGCTAATATCCCCCGTATGAGGATATTAGGAGTGGAGTAAGTCTGTGTGGTGTGGTTTTGTTGAAAGACAGTTGGTGTACACACAAAGCGAACCACTATAACTCTTTGTCTTGTGGATTGAATGCTTGCTTAATTTTCATATCTTTTATCATTCGATTGTGTGGAATGTACAAGTGGATGTGAATGTTGTAACTATTTACATTTCAAGCAAGTGTGGGGATTGTTATAATAATTTAGATCTATACTTCTGCATTCAATTCCTAGCTATTTCATTTACTTATATTAAAATTGAGTCCTTGATCCAAAAGATGTTCTAGAAATAAGGTTGTCCTACCATAAGCCCTTGTTTATTATGGTGTAAGGTTGTCCTTAGAACTGAATTTGTATCAATCTCTCAATACTTATTTATCAAGGTGATTTAAAATTTAGCATTGTGAATTGATTCATATTGTAAGGATATTGGTTTACTTTATTTCTGCTGATTTTATTTTAAATTTGGCATAGTCCTATTCACCCCCCCCCCCCCCCCCCCCCCCCCCCTAGGACATATAGCTTGGCCTTTTTCATTTTCAAGTTTAGGTTTAGATTTACGTTAGGGAGTTGAGATTAGGATTAGGTGTAGGTTTAGGTTTAGAGATTTGAGAATACATTTAGGTTTTAGGTCATAGGTTTTGGTTTAGGTTAAGGTTATAGGTTTAGGTTTAGGTTAAGGTCATAGGTTTAGGTTTAGGTTATAAGCTATAGGTTTAGGGAATTGAGAATAGGTTAAGGTATAGGTTGAGGAATTCGGGTTCGGGTTTGGGATCACGTTTAGGTTTGGGTTTTCAAGTTTAGGTTTAGGTTTAGGTTAGGGAGTTGAGATTAGGATTAGGTGTAGGTTTAGGTTTAGGTATTTGAGAATACATTTAGGTTTTGGGTCATAGGTTTAGGTTTTAGGCTTAGGTTTAGGTTATAGGTTTAGGTTTAGGTTAAGGTTTAGGAAATTGAAAATAGGTTAAGGTTTGGGTTTAGGAAATCGGGTTCAAGTTCGGGTTCGTGGATCGGGTTTAGGTATGGGTTTTCAAGTTTAGGTTTAGGTTTACGTTAGGGAGTTGAGATTAGATTAGGTGTAGGTTTAGGTTTAGAGATTATAGAATACATTTAGGTTTTAGGTCATAGGTTTTGGTTTAGGTTAAGGTTATAGGTTTAGGTTTAGGTTAAGGTTTAGGTTTAGGTTATAAGCTATAGGTTTAGGGAATTGAGAATAGGTTAAGGTATAGATTTAGGAAATTGGGTTCGGGTTCGGGATCGCATTTAGGTTTAGGTTTAGGTTAGGTTAAGGTGAGATTAGGATTAGGTGTAGGTTTAGGTTTAGAGATTTGAAAATACATTTAGGTTTTAGGTCATAGGATTTGGTTTAGGTTAAGGTAATAGGTTTAGGTTAAGGTTTAGGTTTAGATTTAGGTTAAGGTTTGGTTAAGGTTATAAGTCATAGGTTTAGGGAATGAGAATAGGTTAAGGTTTAGGTTTAGGAAATTGGGTTCGGGTTCGGGTTTGGGATCGGGTTTTGGTTTGGGTTTTCAAGTTTAAGTTTAGGTTTAGGTTAGGGAGTTGAGATTAGGATTAGGTGTAAGTTTAGGTTTAGGGATTTGAGAATACATTTAGGTTTTAGGTCATAGGTTTAGGTTTTAGGCTTAGGTTTAGGTTTAGGTTAAGGTTTAGGAAATTGAAAATAGGTTAAGGTTTCGGTTTAGGAAATCGGGTTCGGGTTCGGGTTTAGGATCGGGTTTAGGTATGGGTTTTCAAGTTTAGGTTTAGGTTTACGTTAGGGAGTTGAGATTAGGATTAGGTGTAGGTTTAGGTTTAGAGATTTGAGAATACATTTAGGTTTTAGGTCATAGGTTTTGGTTTAGGTTAAGGTTATAGCTTTAGGTTTAGGTTAAGGTTTAGGTTTAGGTTATAAGCTATAGGTTTAGGGAATTGAGAATAGGTTAAGGTATAGGTTTAGGAAATCAGGTTCGGGTTCGGGTTCAGGATTGCGTTTAGGTTTGGGTTTTCAAGTTTAGGTTTAGGTTTAGGTTAGGGAGTTGAGATTAGGATTAGGTGTAGGTTTAGGTTTAGGGATTTGAGAATACATTTAGGTTTTAGGTCATAGGTTTAGGTTTTAGGCTTAGGTTTAGGTTATAGGTTTAGGTTTAGGTTTAGGTTTAGGAAATTAAAAATAGGTTAAGGTTTGGGTTTAGGAAATCGAGTTCGGGTTCGGGTTACGGATCGGGTTTAGGTATGGGTTTTCAAGTTTAGGTTTAGGTTTACGTTAGGGAGTTGAGATTATGATTAAGTGTAGGTTTAGGTTTAGAGATTTGAGAATACATTTAGGTTTTAGGTCATAGGTTTTGGTTTAGGTTAAGGTTATAGGTTTAGGTTTAGGTTAAGGTTATAGGTTTAGGTTTAGGTTAAGGTTTAGGTTTAGGTTATAAGCTATAGGTTTAGGGAATTGAGAATAGGTTAAGGTATAGGTTTAGGAAATCGAGTTCTGTGTTCGGATCATGTTTAGGTTTGGGTTTTCAAGTTTAGGTTTAGGTTTAGGTTAGGGAGTTGAGATTAGGATTAGGTGTAGGTTTAGGTTTAGGGATTTGAGAATACATTTAGGTTTTAGGTCATAGGTTTAGGTTTTAGGCTTAGGTTTAGGTTATAGGTTTAGGTTTAGGTTAAGGTTTAGGAAATTGAAAATAGGTTAAGGTTTGGGTTTAGGAAATCGGGTTCGGGTTCGGGTTCGGATCGGGTTTAGGTATGGGTTTTCAAGTTTAGGTTTCGATTTACGTTAGGGAGTTGAGATTAGGATTAGGTGTAGGTTTAGGTTTAGAGATTTGAGAATACATTTAGGTTTTAGGTCATAGGTTTTGGTTTAGGTTAAGGTTATAGGTTTAGGTTTAGGTTAAGGTTATAGGTTTAGGTTTAGGTTAAGGTTATAAGTTTAGGTTTAGGTTATAAGCTATAGGTTTAGGGAATTGAGAATAGGTTAAGGTATAGGTTTAGAAATCGGGTTTGGGTTCGGATCGCGTTTAGGTTTGGGTTTTCAAGCTTAGGTTTAGGTTTAGGTTAGGGAGTTAAGATTAGGATTAGGTGTAGGTTTATGTTTAGGGATTTGAGAATACATTTAGGTTATAGGTCATAGGTTTAGGTTTTAGGCTTAGGTTTAGGTTATAGGTTTAGGTTTAGGTTTTAAGTGTAGGTTATAGGTTTAGGTTAAGGTTTAGGTTTAGGTTATAGGTTAAGGTTTAGGAAATTGAGAAAAGGTTAAGGTTTAGGTTTAGAAAATTGGGTTCGGGATCGGGTTTAGGTTTGGGTTTTCAAGTTTAGGTTTATGTTTAGGAGTAGATGGTGTGGGTTTAGGTTTAGGGATTCTCTAGTATTATCTATTATTGAACCTAATATTATCTACTACATACTAGTAACATACAACCAATATTGGGGCACCATACCATAAGCTACAAGAATTTCATGTCCCCCTAAACAAAGTATCCTCCATTGATAACATATATATATATATTATAAGTTTTTTATTTTCATTTACATTCCCAAATACATTCACCATCCATCCAAAAAAATTAAAACAAGTACTGTCAATCTATCTTATCTTACCGACCACCTTATGTTTCTTTTCACCTTTGTAGCTTTTATATTTATTGCAGCTGCTAGTTCACCATCAGTAGTCTCCCTAACCAAATCTTTTTGCAGTCCCTCCATTTGAAGCAGTGGCTGAAGTTACAAAAAGTAGGACTAATTAGTCTTTCCATGTTTTGAAAAAAATCAAATTCTTTATTTTTTGCTATAAGTATACTTATAATTATCATTGGCTCTTAATCTATTTATAATGAAAATCTTAAATATCACCTGATAGTGCTCAAATTGATGTGAATATACCTTTCAAAAAGAGGATCCAAAGGTTTATGCTGACTCAAATTGATATTGGCCATGAGATGGTTGAGGAATTAGTTACTTGCATATTGCCTAGGAGAATTGAAAATAAAACCAAACCATGGATGGAAATCAGAATTACTGCTAACCTACATATTACCTGTACTCTGAAACCAACATAAATATAACTGGGAAACAATATAAGGAATAAGAAAAAATGAATTTACCTGTACACATCATTAAATGTTTCCCTATAAGGAGGTGATATTATATCTTTGATAGACACAACCTGTATGACAGAGAAAAATGCAACCGATACAGTCTGTTACAATTCAAAGGAGAAAAAAGATTTGTGGCTGCACCAATATTCTAGTACATTACGAACGGCTGCCTACGTACCCAAAAAGTCAGATTGGGATCAAGCCACTACGTAGTTCTTTTTAATTAACCAAGTTACTAAAGGTTATAAATTTCATATTCAATAAAGTATCATTGAACGTCGTCTCAAATCGTTTCTGGTTGGTTCATTTAAAAAAATAAATTGGTGTACAATCAATGTATATTCTTGTTACATCTCATACTGTAACAAGTGACAACGTTCTGTCAATACTTCTGTTACATTTGAAATTGAAATCCTTTAGTGACTTGGTTAATAAAAAACAAATGACAACAAGCCATAATTAATAAAAAGGATGCTAAAGATTAAATAAATAAAAAAGGCAACTTAATCAAAAAAGCATTTCATTGAATATTCAAGTTTTCGTCATACAAAATGTCCAAAAGTTCAAAAAGTTAATCAAAACTACTGAATATTCAAATTTTCATCAGGAATTTGGGCCAAACAACCATTTCATCCAATTGAATATCTTCAAATGTCCTGTCATCATTAAACAACTCTGCTGTTCTAACGTTGATATCATCTATTACAACTCTGATGCATTCTGGAGGGATGCCAGTATTATCTGATACCATCCGCCCATTAACAACAATCCGACCACGAAAATCTCTCAATTGGCAAATTTGTTCCATCGATGGAGTTGTTGCAGAGTCTTCTCAAATACTCGGCTCACCAGATCGACGATGGGCCTAAAATAATGGTTTCATGTAAATACAAATGCTACTTTTATCTTTAAAAATAATAATTATATCATTTGATCGCGGCAAATGTAATACCTGAGATGCAGCTGTATCAGGAGATCGGTGAAGTAGTTGGCTTTGTGTAATTTGTTGCCTAAGTTCAGTAAATTGAGTCATTGATGCTTTAAATTTTGCCTCAATGGATATACGTGCATTCCTCTCCGACTGAGCTTCTATAATGTAGGGGGTGACAACCTTCATAGTAGTCTTAGAAATACTCAAACCCATGCCCCTAACTCGGCCTCTACTGTCACCACCACAAACCTAAACAATAATTTTTAAGTTTAGTGATGTGTGTATATTATTATTTAAAAAAAAAACCAACGACAATGTATGTAAAGTGAGTAGAATTGATGGAAAACCTGTGAAACTGGGTCGTGGTCTAAATCCTTGTGCTTACTGGAAGGATCACTGCTAGCTATCGATAATATTCTTTCCTGTTAGAAGATAATTGTTACAATAAATCCTTCATTGTACTTAAATAAAAAAATGATTAAAAACTGAAAAATTATTCTCACCGCTGTTTCAAGATGCGTTTGTGTTGGGTAAGACCCATCAGGTCTGCTATGAGTGGCAACAAACAAGTCGGTCCTGGTGATGATAGTATTTGGATTTTCCTTTCGCTGTAATTATATAAGTAAATTAGTTAACAAGAATTTATATTCATTAATTAAATTGTCAAAAAATGTAGTACAAATTACCATTTTCTCTAATCTCCTAGCAGCACCTCGTCTTCCAAACGTGTGAGGGCATTTCACCTGTGCTCTGGAAGTCTTCCCCTTCTTACGAAGATTGATTAATAATTCTGTAGATTGTAAATTAATGAAAATGTCCCAATCCTCTTGCTTTACACCAATGGGACAATTTCTTCTTCTTTCTACATCATTATCAACTTTATCATATTCCTTTCGCAGACTGTATTTCCATACCTTCCAAGCTTTGCTTACTTTCAAAAATACATATTCTTTTAAATCATCATCGATGTCGTACGTGGCCTATTTTATAAAATTTATAATCAAACAATCTTATTGAGTAAGAATTAAAAATAAAATCAAGAACAAACATGCTCACCAAAACCATAGACCAGATATTATCTTTAATTGCACCAGGCACTTTGCGCCAATCAGCAAATGAAATTGGACAGTGTGTCCTGCCAAGTTGCCCTAAAAATGTGTTGAAAGGCGCTGATGTTTCTCCGACTGGTTGTTTATATTCATTTAATTCAAGTCTCTTCCTTGTATTGCTTCCTTGGGCTGAAGCTGATGAACCACCAAAATCCGACATAATTCTTGCAATTTTATAAAACAAAACAATATCTCATTATTATGTTATTGGCATTCTATTAATATATTTATAGCTAAAAGATTTTAACAATCATTACTAAATAGAATTCAACTCACTTTCAAACTGATTTGAATCTTATTAGTTTCTTTTCTGTTTCCTATGACGTGAGGTACTCGGCTCACTCTCTACCCATGATTTTTCTGTACATCTTCATCTTCATAATTTAAATCATCAATTAATGAAAGTGCTGAAGAACTTACATTCCTTCTGGCCTCAAACTCAAGTGGATCTTCAAATGCATATGCATCTTTCGTCAATCTCATAGGAGCATCCAGTACAACATGCCAGTCGTCTCTAGTTGGATCCTTACAGTAGAAGACCTGAGCTGCCTGAGATGCAAGAATAAACGGCCCATCGTCTTCCTTTAAGTTCTGTCTAAACCTTCCTAGATTGACAAATATCAAATTTGTTTCGGGATCTATGAAACATCCATTCACCTTATCTTCAATATGCACCCAATCACAATAGAAGAGTACTACTCTGAACTCGAAGTAGTTCAATTCGAGAATTTGTCTAATGATGTCATAATAAGTGACTTCTTCTTCTATTAGATTCCTATCCTTGGCACTTACCCTGAAGCTAGTTAGCGCTTTCATTGAGACTCCACTGTTTTGTGTTGTTCTGTTCATTTCAAAATTCGCAGTGCTAAAAACATATCCATTTACTAAGTAAGTATTATATGATATGCATTTGAAGTCAGGACCATCGACAATTCTCTTAAATTGAGTCATTTCTTGATTATGTAGTTGATGTCTTAACTAAGGAATGTATTCCATTATTTTGCCTGCTGACAGATTACCCTTTCGATTTTGTCCCGTACGTGTTTGGCCCTGGATGTATGTTTGGTACTTCCTACAAACATATATATAACAATGGTCATAAATTTTATATATATAACAATGTTTATTACCATAAGCCATTTAAAAATATAAAAAAGAATAGTCTACTTCATTAACTTACTCCTCCCATTGATGATTTTCAATGTGATGTTGCAAAACCCATCTGCATGCTTGTTGGTGTTGCACTGTAGTAAGATCATAAATTTTTCCTTTCTTATCATTCTGGGAATCACCAGCATTTTCATCATCATTGAATATTTTTAGTCCTTGCTTATGACCTCCTATTGTATTATTAGGATAGTATTCCATACAGTACATCATAGATTCCTCTATAATGTAACGTTCCTCAATACAGCCCTCTGGGTAAGCTTGATTCATCACATACTTCTTGTATGTTCTCATCATCCTGTTAAATATTAAAATTAGTTATTGATGAAAAAATAAAAGCTATTTTGAAAATTTTAATAAATTAAAACAGTTAAAGTTACCTCTCAAAAGGATACATCCATCGATATCTGACAGGTCCGCAAACTTGTGCCTCCTCCGCCAAGTGCACAACAAGGTGTGTCATAGAAACGAAAAACGATGGTGGAAAATACTTTTCGAAAACACATAATATTTTCACTATTTTATTTTTCATTTCTTGAAGCTTCATACGATGAATTTCTTTAGAACATATGACGTTAAAGAATCTTGACAATTGTATAATGGCGGTGCGCAATGACTTTTCTTTCTTGAATGAATGCATCAATAATACAGGTAGTAACTGCTGCATTAGAATGTGATAATCATGTGACTTAAGGCCCTTGAGGTGATAGTCATTCATACTGATATGATGTTTCCAGTTTGCACTATACCCTCTCGGAACTTTCAAATCACTCAATGTTCGACAAATGAGTTCTCTTTCAGATCTAGATAATGTGAAAGGAGCCTTAGGCAATAACAACTTACCATTTTTTTCCTCTGGCCAATATTTTGATCTTATCTTCATAGCCATAAGATCTTGACGGGCTTGTGAACCATCCTTAGACTTGTCCTTCATGTCCATAATTGTTGCAATAAGGTTCTCAGTAACATTTTTCTCAACATGCATCACATCCATAATTATGACGAATGGGCATATGCTCCCAATACGGCAATGTAAAGAAGATTGATCTCTTCGACCAAGCAGTAAGGTTAGACTCCTTATCCATGATCTTCTTCCTCTTATTTCCTATATGCTTTCCGAACTTGGTTTGTATATTATTCATTTTAACTATTACTTGTTCTCCAGAAAAATGCTTTGGAGCCTGCCGATTTTCATCATCCCCATTGAATTGGGATCTTTGGCTCCTAAAGATATGAGCTCTTGGGAGGAATCTTCTGTGCCCCATATAAGCAAACTTCTTTCCATGTTTTAGCCAAACAGAGTCAGTCTCCTCACTACAAACAGGACATGCATACTTTCCTCCTGTCCTACACCCAGAAAGATGTCCATAGGCTGGAAAATCATGTATTGCCCATAATAAAATCGCCTTCATTGTAAACCTGTTCTTCCCGAATGAGTCATATGTTATCGACCCTTTCCACAATTCATTTAATTCTTCAATTAATGGTTGTAAATATATGTCGATGTCATGCCCTGGACCATTTTTTCCAGGAATTAAAAGTGTTAACAGAATAAATTCCTTCCGCATGCATAAATGAGGTGGAAGATTGTATGGAACAACTATAACAGAGCCAAAACTATATGAGATGCTCATATGCCCAAAGGGGTTGAATCCATCTATTGCAAGTCCCAACCGAACGTTACGTGGATCCGCAAACAAAATCACTAAATTTTCTATCTACAAACTTCCACATAGAAGAATCCACAGGATGACGCATGTACGAGTCATTTTTAGCCCCCTTTGAATGCCACAACATATTCTCTGCAATCCATGATACGCTATAAAGTCTTTGTAACCTTGGTGTTAATGGGAAGTATCTTACCACCTTCCATGGTACATGTGAGACTCTTGATCTTACAACACTATTCACTTTCCATCTGCTTGCTTTACATGTACGACAACTTTCCCTATTAGCATGCTCCTTCCAGTATAAAATACAATCATTACGGCATGCATGTATCACCTCATAGTTCATACCCAACGAACTGATCAATCTCTTTGCATTATAGGTACTATCTGGCAAAGAGTTCTCGCTTGGCAAAATCTTCTTGAGCAGTTGCAACAAACTCGTAAAGCTATTATCTGACCACTGATATTTAGCCTTCATGCTCATCAACTCAACTGTCACTGACAACTTTGTATACTCACGTTTACACGATGGATATAGGGGTTGTACCGCATCCTCCCTTAGTTTATTGTACCGAGTATCATTGTCTATGTCATCTTGAGGCTGACTACCATGTTCCTCATTGACCTCATTCATACATGCATCTAAGTCATCGGGTTGAACACGACCAAAAGTATCATTAACCAAATCAACCATTCTCAACAACTCTTCATTACAATTAGTCGCAGATATACTAGGAGCCTTGGCATTGACACCCATATTGGGAAGTTGTTCTCCATGAAAAAACTAAGTTGTGTATGTCTGATCTATACCATTCATAATCAAATGCTCAGAAACTGTACTTAGTATTTTCTTCCCATGCACATTACGACATCTAGCACAAGGACAACTATACCAATCAACACCACTCGAATTCCTTTTTGCAAAAATAATAAACGATTCAACGCCTTTAATGTATTCATCACTCAATATATCTTTCGTCATCCAATTCTTGCTCAGGGGCGTCAAATCCATTTCTGATATCACGTGCATGCAGCATATAAAAAGTGAGATACAATAAAAAAGAGGCTTTTCATAAACTGTCAAAACATGCCACACATGTGGTGTAGAATTAATAATTCAGAAGTTATTTAGGAAACAAGAGCAGCAAAATGCAATAAACATACATCAGATTCGATTGGTTGATGTTTATATAAACATTCAATCGCATTCATTTTGATGTGTTTTAAGAACCTATTATCTGCTTTTCTTCTCACTGCATTCCCTTCCTAATGATTTCCTCAACGAAAAAATAAGTTGTTCTTGTCATCTGCCGCCTTTTTTTTTGCTTTTGGAATTATAGTATTTTTCAGTTGCCTGTTTTTAGTCCTGTTTCTGCCACTCTAATGCAACCTTGATTAATGAATTACATTTATTTCTCTAATTTGAAATGTATCTATGCATCAACCACATAAACTAAGTTTGAAGAGAGTGAGAGAGAGAAGAAAATCAGCAATTTGGTTTTTCAGAATATCAGCAAAATTTCTCTCTCTCTCTCTCTCTCTCTCTCCCTCCTTCCATGGAGTTCACCATGGTTTGCACTAGAGTTAATGTCCTGGTTCTCCTTTTAGTCCTCTCCTCACCCTGCACATTCATTCAAAGTCCAATGGATTTTGGTCCCTTGAACTTCCTCCAAAAACAACCACAGCATCTCTTGACTTCAGGAGGATCTTCTTCAATTCTCCTTCTGCAATTCTCCAACCCCAATCCTCGAAAGAGATCCTTTAGTTCCTCAGCTTCCTCTCTACTCCCTCCTTCAGCAAGGTTACTGTTGCATCAAGAGGAGCTGGGCACTCCATCCATGGCCAGGCCTAAGTAGTCAATGACATTGTCATTAAAATGGATTCTCTACCTCCTTCCATAGAAATCCACAGGAAAAGAGATGGAGAGCCTGGTTTTTCTTATGCAAATGTAAGTGGTGGGACCCTTTGGGTGGAACTCTTGAAGGAGATGATTGAATGCCCACCACTTAAAACTTCTAGGGGCCACTATAATAGTTAATGGTACTGGGTGTTCAATCACCACTGTTTTCATGTGATATGGTCCACCTGAGATTTGGACCTGCCTCATTTTTTTTATATAAACAGTTCAAAATCAGCAGCAAAATCACTAAATTATATCAGCCCCACATGATCCATCATTTCCTTCCATATCCCCCACAAATTGTAAATTGTTGCTCTTGATATTTAGGGCCCAAATGTATAAATAAACAGTTCAAAAGCAGCACATGCCGGGCTCTATAGTGGGCCATGGGTCTGCAATAAGAAAGTTTACTGGCTTTATATAAAAAAAAATATACAAAAAAAGGGAAAAGACAGAGAACATGTGGCCCTCTCTCGTTAGAACTGCTATCTAGCCATTCAAAACAAAAAGAAAAACAAAAATACAACCACAACAACCAGCCCAAAACCCCCCAAGAAAAATGCAGTTTGAGAGAGAGAGAGAGGTACCTCATGGTTAATTCAAACATGTTTAACAGGTACCTTATGGTACCTCATGGTTATTTCAAACAAGTTAACAGGTACCTCTCTCTCTCTCTCAAACAAATTAACTGCAACAGAAAACATGTTTAACAGGTACCTCTCTCTCTCTCTCTCAAACATGTCCACAATTATCTTTTCCATCTAGCTCAATTCAAACATGTTTAACTTGTTTTTTCAGCTCTATTAATGATTTATGATGCAGCTGCCATTTCAGATCATTTCTGCACATTAATTGGAACTGATTCAGGTGAGAAAAGTTCATGTTAATTTAAATTCAATGGATTCTATCGAGAAATTGAGCAGTTGCTAACGAATTCCACCAGTTTCAATTATTCCAACGCACATACCAAACAATAATAGCAAGGAACAATTTATTTGTCTACAAGCAATGTTTCCAAGGAAAAGAGAATAGTGGCCTTCTAAGAGCTCTTCCTAGTTCTTACAATTTCAACCAAAATAAGATCATATTTTTCTGATATTCCATGATTCATCTCACTACTAGGATTCCTATTATTATATATCATGTGGAAATGCATCCTTGATATTGATTGGTTGCAATACCATGGATGATATTACTAATATTACATTTGTTCTACATGATAGAAAAGAAAACTGATAAACAATCAGCACTACAAATGAAAAGATGAAGAAAAACTGTGTTTTGATTTATATAACGTTACAATTCATTGGCATTTTGGTTTCCCCGGTGGATCAAAAGAATTTATTTTGCACCATCCAACCAAAATTTTCTTGAATCAGTTCACCCTGATCATAACTAGCGGAAGGACTATACCTAATTGAAAAGGCCAAGCTATATGTCCTAGAGGGGGGGTGAATAGGACTATGCCAAATTTAAAATAAAATTAGCAGAAATAAAGTAAACAAATAGCCTTACAATATAAATCAATTCACAATGCTAAATTTTAAATCACCTTGATAAATAAGTATTGAGAGATTGATACAAATTTAGTTCTAAGGACAACCTTACACCATAATAAACAAGGGCTTATGGTAGGACAACCTTATTTCTAGAACCTCTTTTGGATCAAGGACTCAATTTGAGTATAAGTAAATAAAATAGCAAGGAATTGAAATTAAATGCAGAAGTGTAAATCTAAATTATTACAACAATCCCCACACTTGCTTGAAATGTAAATAGTTACAACATTCACATCCACTTGTATATTCCACACAACCAAATGATAAAAGATATGAAAATTAAGCAATCATTCAATCCACAAGACAAAGAGTTATAGTGGTTACTTTGTGTGTACACCAACTGTTTTCCAACACCACCCACACGAATGCTACTCCACTCTAATATCCTCACACGGGGATATTAGCGTTCACTATCAAATAGGTTTTCACGGGTTCACCAAAAACCTTTACAATTGTGTCTTTTTCACTTGGGCTTACACAATTCAAAAACCCCTCTTTTCTCGAGTTTTGGTTTTCCTCGACAACCAAAATAATGAGATTTTTCTGGCTCAACCTCAAACAAAACCAGTACAATGAGATTTTTCTGGCTTAACCTCAAACAAAACCAAAAGTAAATAAATTTTACAGAATTGTAAAATACATGTATTTCTCCTTTTCTTAGTAGCCCGGTAGAACACATCGGAGTAGATGATTGAATGTCAAAGTTTAATTTCCAATACTCACATTCATAAGGTTCTAAATTCTAATAGATTTTAGATTTAACTCGTTGGGCGTAGCTATATTTGATTTTGATTCCAAGAAGAAGGAATAAGATAATTCCTCTTTTCAAATAAGATTGGAATATAGAAACAAAATCAAATTAAATAAGCTAGCAAAAAGAAATATTAAATAAGCACAATGTAGCTTAAAATAAACACAGACTTATCTCAGAGTGATCACTTGAAAATTCTTGAATAGAATAGAGTTTAAGTGTGAAAACTCTGAATTTCGTGTTCAATTTATAGAAGCAAAAAATCATTCTTACGACTGGTCTTAGAAACCTTGGACTGGTCGTAGCTCTAACAGATTTTTGAAATAATGAGCGTAATCTTTGAAAGTCGTTCCACGACTGGTCGTGAGTACCCTACGACTGATCGTGGGTCACTTACGACTGGTCGTAGATCCCTACGACTGGTCGTAGGACCATAGATAAAGTTGCTGGATTTTGAGTCGTAGATCCACGACTGGTCGTGGACGAGTTGAAGCCACACCTACGACCGGTCGAAGGACCTCCAGGGTTGGTCGTGGGCGTACCAAAAATTCTGAAAAATCTTCAACAACTTAGGACTGGTCGTGGAATTTCTTGGACTAGTCGAACCAATGCCAGGACTGGTCGAACAAGAGCTAGGACTGGTCGTAGAACAGACCAAACTTATGTAAAATAAATATTTGATTTATGTATCCAAAGTGACCTACTTAAAGGGTCAACCTAAGGTCATTCAAACCTGAATCATGTCGTATGGACATTGAACTTCAACCATTCAACGAATGTAATTTGTTTGAACCATATCAGGCTTGAGATCTTGAACTTGTTGTAGCTTCAAACTTGAGATCTTCATCAGCATAACAACTACTTCATGCATTGCTATTTAGTCTTGAAGTCATGAGACTTGAACATCAACATTGTAGCTTCTTGAGACTTCAACATGTAGCTTCTTGAAGTATTCATGCAGTGTCTTGAATTCATATAAATCATCATACAAGCACAGGACAGATAAATATTTTGACACATCACAAATTTGACAATCAAAGAAGCATGAGACCATAACACTTACAATCTCCCCCTTTGTCAAATTTGTGACAAAACACCCAAGTAATAACAATACTTCCAATAGACATAAGAGAAGTACAAACAGGTTCACAATAGAGAAGCATGCATAGATATGTTAAGTAAAAACTAGCATCATTCTCCCATAACTACCCCTGAGAAGCTTAACTCCCCCTGAGTAGTAGCCTGAGTAATAGGAACACATCATAAATAAATCATCAAAGACCAAGACTTCTCCCCCTTTTTGACACAAAATGACAAAGGAAGAAGAGCATTAATAGAAAAGAAAATAGGAGTTGATTCAAGAAAACATAGTGCATAATCCAAAAAGTCAGTAAGCATGTAAAGTTCAAGAAAAATATTACAGACCCATTAAAAATTCAGTCAGAACCAGAAGAGGGTGCAGGATTAGATGGATCAATTTTATGTAAACCCTTAGCAATCCGCCTCATATATTTGCGTAAATATGAAAATTGTGTGTCTTGGGTAACACGAATTTGAGCCACCTGCTCTTGAAGTGAATTCAATCTTTCATCAAAATCGAAGGCTGAAAATCAGGATCATCGGTAGAGTCGATTCAAGTTCTTCAAATAAATCATCCATATTCACGTCTTCAGGAAGATCACTAGCTTCAGCATTTCCTGCTTCAGCACCACTGCTACCAGCATCCACTTGGCCTTCAGCCAATTCTAAATTCATCTTGTTAAGATTGGAATTATTAAAAGGGAGATTATGGATGGGTTTTTCTCTAGTAGGCAAAGCCACGAGCATATGATTTGCCAGCATAGTCAATAAATAACCAAAGGGTATATCACTGTGTCCAGGATGGTGACGAGACAGAATAATGGAATGACAAATTAAAGACGGTAGACATATTTTTGCACCAAAGACTACAGAATGCAAAACACGAACCATGAAAGCAGTGAGTTCGGTTTTATTACCAGATCGTGGATAAAGATTTGAGATGAATACCTTGAAGTACTATGTATGCAGGTAACAAATACCTTGAGGGAAGTACATGACCTTTATGAGTCCAATGAACATCCAAATTACATAAATCTCTAGTAAGCATTTTTCGTTCAGATTCTGAGAGACTGTCATGTAAAATATTAATTGGAATGCTCTCATCATTGACAGGTATTTCCATAATGTCAGCAATTAAATGTCGATCCACTAAAAACAATCCTTCTTGAGTATCAACTTTAAAAGTAAAATCCTCAAGAGAAAAATCACAGATACATGCAAACATGGATTGGGCAATGGACTGGTATGCAGCTCCACCCCAATGTAAGATGTTCTCCCATCCCACAGATTCCAACAGAGGAAGGATACCAAATGAAGCAATGTGATTAATATTAACATGACGCTCAACAATAACATTGCGCATATGCAAATCCTGAGCATCAGAATAATCATTTTCGGGAGAGCGAAGATGACGTTGTACAATAGAAGCTGATCTAGATGAAAAGGGACCTCGAGTAGTTTTCTTTTTACCTCTAGCATCCATTTTCAAAGAAGGATTTCAAGGAAATAACAAGATGCAAGATAAAAGAAATGAGGTTTAGATAAAACAGATTTTTTAAGATAAAACTCCAAACTTGCAATGAACGACCAAATAGATTCCACACGAATGAGATTTGAAACACTAATAGCAAGAATCTACAAAGAAAATTCAAAAGAACCACTAACCTTGAAGTACTATGAAGGTGGGTTCGACCGGTCGTAGCTAGAACCGTTGGAGGGTAAAAAGAAATGAAGAAGAAGAGTCAAAATCCCCAAATTAAAGTGAAATCCGAGATTCACGGTCGTGTAAGTGTAAGTGCTAAATCGAGGTGGTAACACGACCGTCGTGTACACTCACTAATTTGAGTCACGACATAAAATATGCAATTTTTTAAATAATTTTCAAATTTAAGCAAATAAAACATCAAATTTATGTACATTATGATACACCAAATCATGCAAATTCAATTTAAATTGCACATACCGAGATCAAACTTTAATTTATTAAATGCGCTTTTGTCGGCGATTTAGTGAAAATGTCCGCAAGTTGAGTCTCGGTTGGAATGTAATCCAAATATATTAATTTTTCTTCCACTAATTCACGAATGTAATGAAATCTAATGTCAATATGCTTAGTGCGTGAATCTTTGAACTGGATTTTTAGAGATATTTATTACCTTTGGAATTATCACAAAATAAAATCATAGAATCAGAGTAATTCCATAATCGCTTAACATTCGTTTCATCCAAACAAGTTGAGTACATGCATTTCAAGACAATGTATTGACCTCAAATTTCACCACCCGATAGCGATATAGAACTTTGCTTCTTGCTAAACCAAGAAACAAGACAATTTCCAATGTAGAAATAACCACCACTTGGTTGATTTCCTATCATCAATGTTTCCGGCCCGATCGGCATCTGCGTGCAGCTAATTGAACATTAGTCTCATGTGGATACCAGAGACCAGTTTAGTAGAACTTGCGACATATCGCATTATCAAGCTTAACGGTAGTTAAGTGAGATTCTTTAGGATTTGATTGATAACGAGCACAAATACCAACACTCAAAGCAATATACGGTCTACTAGCGATCGGATAAAGCAAACTACCAATCAAACTACGATACAATTTAGGATCCACATCATTACTGTAGAGTCTTTTGAGAGTCTCAAAGTTGTACTCATAGGAGTATCATAATTTTTACCTTTCTCAAATCCAAATTTCTTAATTAAACTACGAGCATATTTGGTTTATGAGATAAAAATTCCATCAGTTGTTGTTTTACTTGCAACCCTAGAAAATAGTTTAATTCTCCAACCATGCTCATTTCGAATTTAGACTTCATTAAATCTGCAAACTCAACAGTCATGTTAGTACAGGTTGATCCATAAATAATATCATCAACATATATTTGAACCATTAAAATATCATCGTTATGTTTCTTAACAAAGAGCGTCTTATCAACACACCCCATCTGAAAATTATGACTCAGTAAAAACTTAGTCGGTTTTTCGTACCATGCTCTGGGAGCTTGTTTCAGACCATAGAGAGCCTTCTTAAGACGATACACATGATCGGTATATTTAGGATCTTCAAACCACAGTAGGTTGTTCAACATATACCTCTTCATGTAAATCACCATTCAGAAAGGCACTCTTTACATCCATTTGGTAAATTTTAATCTTCCTAAAACATGCAATGAAAATAAAAAGTCTGATTGATTCAAGACGAGCTACAGGAGCAAATGTTTCATTATAGTCAATACCTTCAATTTGTGTATACCCCTGTACAACTAGTCTTGCTTTATTTCGAATAATATTACCAAGTTCATCAGATTTGTTTTTGAAAATTCATTTTGTTCCAATAATATGTTTATCTTTAGGTCTAGGAACAAGATACCAGACATCATTTCTGACAAACTGATTAAGTTCTTCTTGCATCGCAAGAATCCAGTTTTCATCCGAAAGTGCTTCTTTTACGTTAACCGGTTCAATTTGGGATGTAAAGCATACGTAGTTACATATGTCCTCTAATTGTCTACGAGTGCGCACACCAGTGAGAGGGTTTCCAAGTATTTGAGAAGTTGGATGATCTTTAACAGTCTTTAATTCTGGATTAGTTTCACTTGATGAAATTTCTTGTTTTTCAAGTATAAGAACTTCATCATTATCTGAACTAGGGACGGTGTATTCAAAAGATCGTCAATCACAACATTTATTGACTCTTGAATCATGCCGGTCCATGTTGTTCGAAACCCGATATGCTGCATTTGTTTAAAGAATATCCTAAAAGATCCCTTCATCACTTTTAGTGTCGAACTTTCCCAAATTTTCACGGTCCACGCAAAAATATAGCACTTCTTTGCCAAAAACTTCGAAAGTATTTGTGAGAGGCTTTTTCTCAAACCACATTTCATAAGCCGTTTTATTATTAGATTTACAAATATAAACACGGTTAATAATGTAGCAGGATGTATTCACTGCTTCAGCCCAGAGATTCCTAGGGAGCTTCATGCTATTTAACATAACATTTCCCATTTCTTGAAGTAATCTATTCTTCCTCTCGACAATTCCATTTTGTTGAGGAGTTTTAGGTGCAGAGAATTCATGCGATATTCCCTGATCGCTACAAAATTTCTCAAAACTGCTATTTTCGAACTCGGATCCATGATCACTACGGATCTTGCTGACTTGAGAACATTTTTCAGTTTGAATCCGTTTTATAATCTTTTTCACTTCATCAAGGGTTTCTGATTTATCTCTCAAGAATGAAACCCAAGTGTATCTTGTGTAATCATCTACTATAACTAAGATGTACTTTTTGCCACCTCGACTTTCCGTTCTTGTTGGTCTATAAGATCCATGTGGAGAAGCTCGAGTGGTCTTGTGGTGATATTGGAGTTCACCTTTTTGTGAGAACTCTAGTTTGTTTACCATATTGGCATTCACCACAAATCTTGTCTACTTTTGCATCTTAGGTAGACCTCTAATTAGTTCACTTTTGCTCAATCTGTATAAATTTCGGTAGTGTACATGTCCAAGGCGTTTATGCCATAATTGTCTCTCATCGGTATGGACCATGTAGCACGTTTGTTCAGATGAGCTACCATTGCTTACTATATAGCAGTTTTCAGAAGTTCTACGACCAGTTAATATTACAGAACCTTTTTCATTTATAATTTCACAACCTTGATTAGAAATTTTAACATTATGGTTGTTATCGCATATTTGAGATATGCTCAACAGATTGTGTTTTAAACCCTCAACATATAAAACATTTTTAAATAAGGGAAGGTTATAGAGTTGAACCGTACCTTTGCCAATTATTTTGCAGTTGCTACCATCACCAAATGTGACTAACCCATCAGTTATATCTTTAAGATCGGTGAATAAAGCTTTATCGCCTGTCATATGTCTGGAACATCCACTGTCTAGGTACCATTTTGAATGGCTTGTAGCTTTGAAAGCAGTGTGAGCAACCAAACAAGCAACCTTAGGAACCCATTTCAGTACTGTTTTTGGTTTAGGAGAATAATTGGTCTTCTTTTGTTTATAGTTATAAGAGTGACCTACTGAGTTAGATTTTAATAGCTCCTTAAGTAAATCAACAATTTTTTCAGCTAGTGGGTTTCGAATCTGATTTTTGAAATTTATATAGCTGTTTTTGTGTTTTTGAAAAGTTTTTGTATTTTTAGAAAAAACATGACTAGTACCTTTTCCTTTTGAGTTAGAAGTCTCACCTTTCACAAAATTGGAAGGAGTATTCTTCTGTTTAGGAGATGTGTTTTTATCAAAGCCCAACCCGGATCGATCGCCACATTTTCTTGATCCGGATAATAATTTTTCTAATTTTGGATCACCTTGGGCATATCTCCATGTGTCCTTCAAACTCAGAAGAGAAGATACTTCATTTTTAAGTTTCTCATTTTCAGATTTCAAATTTTCAATTAGGGAGGTTTTGAATTCTAGATCACACTTTGATTTTTCAAAACAATCTGAAATTTGAGATTTTTCTAAAACAAGGATTTCAAAACATTCTTTAAGTTTAAAAAACTTTTCTTTTTGAAGTTTAAGTTTGACAGCAATTTTACAACTTTCCTTATATAAGGCATTGTAAGCATCTTGAAGATCTTCATCATTTTCATGATCACTATCCAAATTTTCTTCACTTGTTGAATCATCGTGATCGAAAAAGGTAAACTTGGCTAGAGTCATAAGGGCCTTAAGTTCACTGCCCGACTCGGTTTCTGAGTTTTTTGATTCAGAAGAGGCTACAGAATCAGACGATTCATCCCAAGTAGCCAACATACCCTTTTGGATTTGTCCTTATTAGGACATTTGTTTGCTAAATGCCCATATTCTTGACAGTTGTAGCATTGACTATCTTTCAATGATTTCCAAGTTTTAGACTTAGGTTTAGTACGTTTCTTTTCATTTGCCTTTTGAAAGTCGACTCTTTTCTTACTTTTGAAAATCTTATAAAACTTTTTTAAAAAGGGCCATATCATCTTGACTTTTAAATCTGATTTTCTTGAGTAATACTTTTAGATGACTTCAAAGCAATAGATTTACCTTTAGGAGCTTTAAAACTTAATTCATAGGTTTGTAAAGAACCAACTAATTCTTTTACCTTCATATTGTCCGTATCACGAAGTTCCTGGATTGCGGTTACCTTAGAATTGAACCGTTCAGGAAGAGAGCGTAGTATTTTTGCACACACTTTACTTTCTGGGATCTTATCGCCAAGACCCCACATTGAGTTAACAATGTCATTCAATCTAGTGAAAAAGTCCATAAACATTTCATTTTCCTCCATATGAATTTCTTCAAATTTAGTTGTGAGGAGTTGGACTTTAGATTTCTTGACAATTGATGTACCTTCGTGTGTCATTTCTAAAATATCCCAAGCTTGCTTTGCAGTATCACAGGATATGATTCTTTTGAACTCATCCGGTGATAGTGCGCAAGTAATTGCATTTAGTGCTTTGGCATTAGCACTACTCTCATTTTTCTGAAGTGTGGTCCATTGGTAATACGGTGTAATTTTCATAGATTTTGAACCATCAACACCAGTTACTTCCATGGTAGGAGGATTCCATTCAGTCACTGTGGCTTGCCACACACTTTCATCCATTGATCTGAGAAAGATCCTCATTCTGGCTTTCCAATAGGCATAGTTGGATCCATCAAAAGGGGGAGGCCTAGTAACTGAAAGGCTATCAAAATTTGACATCTTTTTATATAGCTTAGAACGTTAGCTCAGGAAATAAATCCAAATAAAAAGCAACGAAAATGAGCTATTGGCTCTGATACCACTTGAAAAGGCCAAGCTATATGTCCTAGAGGGGGGGTGAATAGGACTATGCCAAATTTAAAATAAAATTAGCGGAAATAAAGTAAACAAATAGCCTTACAATATAAATCAATTCACAATGCTAAATTTTAAATCACCTTGATAAATAAGTATTGAGAAATTGATACAAATTTAGTTCTAAGGACAACCTTACACCATAATAAACAAGGGCTTATGGTAGGACAACCTTACACCATAATAAACAAGGGCTTATGGTAGGACAACCTTATTTCTAGAACCTCTTTTGGATCAAGGACTCAATTTGAGTATAAGTAAATAAAATAGCAAGGAATTGAAATTAAATGCAGAAGTATAAATCTAAATTATTACAACAATCCCCACACTTGCTTGAAATGTAAATAGTTACAACATTCACATCCACTTGTACATTCTACACAACCAAATGATAAAAGATATGAAAATTAAGCAATCATTCAATCCACAAGACAAAGAGTTATAGTGGTTTGCCTGTGTGTACACCAACTGTTTTCCAACAGCCACACAGAATGCTACTCCACTCCTAATATCCTCACACAGGGGATATTAGCGTTCACTATCAAATAGGTTTTCACAGGTTCACCAAAAACCTTTACAATTGTGTCTTTTTCACTTGGGCTTACACAATTCAAAAACCCCTCTTTTCTGAGTTTTCTGGTTTTCCTCAGACAACCAAAATAATGAGATTTTTCTTGCTCAACCTCAAACAAAACCAAGACAATGAGATTTTTATAGCAACCTCAAACAAAACCAAAAGTAAATAAATTTTACAGAATTGTAAAATACCTGGATTTCTCCTTTTCTTAGTAGCCCGGTAGAACCCATCGGAGTAGATGATTGAATGTCAAAGTTCAATTTCCAATACTCACATTCATAAAGTTCTAAATTCTAATAGATTTTAGATTTAACTCGTTGGGCGTAGCTATATTTGATTTTGATTCCAAGAAGAAGGAATAAGATAATTCCTCTTTTCAAATAAGATTGGAATATAGAAACAAAATCAAATTAAATAAGCTAGCAAAAAGGAATATTAAATAAGCACAATGTAGCTTAAAATAAACACAGACTTATCTCAGAGTGATCACTTGAAAATTCTTGAATAAAATAGAGTTGAAGTGTGAAAACTCTGAATTTTGTGTTGAATTTATAGAAGCAAAAATCGTTCCTACGACTGGTCTTAGAAACCTTGGACTGGTCGTAGCTCTAACAGATTTTTGAAATAATGAGCGCGATCTTTGAAAGTCGTTCCACGACTGGTCGTGAGTACCCTACGGCCCGTCGTCGTGGTCACCTACGACCGGGTCGTAGGACCATAGATAAAGTTCTTTGGATTTTGAGTCGTAGATCCATGACCCAGGTCGTGGACGAGTCGAAACCACACCTACGACCGGTCGAAGGACCTCCAGGAATCGGTCGTGGGCGTACTCAAAAATTCTGAAAAATCTTCAACAACTTAGGGTATGGTCGTGGAATTTCTTGGAGTAGTCGAACCAATGCCGGGGCCCAGTCGAACAAGAGCTAGGACCGGTCGTAGAAACAGACCAAACTTATGTAAAATAAATATTTGATTTATGTATCCAAAGTGACCTACTTAAAGGGTCAACCTAAGGTCATTCAAACCTGAATCATGTCGTATGGACATTGAACTTCAACCATTCAACGAATGTAATTTGTTTGAACCATATCAGGCTTGAGATCTTGAACTTGTTGTAGCTTCAAACTTGAGATCTTCATCAGCATAACAACTACTTCATGCATTGCTATTTAGTCTTGAAGTCATGAGACTTGAACATCAACATTGTAGCTTCTTGAGACTTCAACATGTAGCTTCTTGAAGTATTTATGCAGTGTCTTGAATTCATATAAATCATCATACAAGCACAGGACATAGATAGATATTTTGACACATCACAAATTTGACAATCAAAGAAGCATGAGACCATAACACTTACACTAATTCACATTCTACATTGGCAAGCTCAACAAAAAGAATTTATTTTGTACAAACCAGCAGAGACCAACAATCCTCATTTTATCCAAAGCTCAGCTGGACCACACACACAGGAAAGAGTGGGGATTATGACATCCGCCGTCCCACAACGATGTTTATTTGTCACCCAACTTGTTCATAAGCTGACACAGACATAGGGAAAACACAAATATCATCTTGATTCGAAACTTCTGCTGCCCTAAGAAGTTTTCAACAGTGGGTCTTCCATTCCCACTGTTTCCTGTGGTGGGCCCACTTGAGCATTGGATATGCTTCCATTTGGGCTCATGCCATAAAACGAGTTGAAAAATAGATGGCCTGCATGGATAACACACACACATCGCAGTGGCCCCATAGAGTTTACTCGCATGCTTGAGTTACAAAGTATGCAATCCACCTTCTACAGTAGAGACATTTCATCAAACACATGTTGTGCACACCTTAAACATTCACAACAAATGATGAATGGCAAGACGATTCTATGTCTGCATCCATTGTATACATGGTATACATCTATAGCAACTTCAGGCCATCTAGATCATTGGTCCCCATTGTTTACCGATATGGCCAACAAACCCCACTAGCGGATTTACAGATCTACAAATTTAAAACCTAAATAGAGAAATGAGTACACAGTGGGAAGAGATGAAGAGCAGGGGCTGGTCAGCTGCCGCTGCTTGATCTGGAGATGATGCAAGTGAGGAAGAGAGAGAGTGAGAGAGAGAGAGTCGGGGGTAGGAAGAAGCTGGGAGTTGCGCGGTCTGGGGCCAGGGACAGAGAGAGAGAGAGAGAGAGAGAGAGAGAGAGTCGCGTGGGTCCGGGACGGCGAGAGAGAGAGAGAGACCGGGACGCGAGAGAGAGAGAGAGAGAGAGAGAGAGAGAGAGAGAGGGAGGGTGGGCGGCCTGCTGAAAAGGGGGACCAGGGGGACATTGGGCACGTTGCTCTGTTTGAGCGCGCGCCCAAATTTTGGGGAGGGGGGACGTGGCTGGTGGTCGATGCTCTGTGGGCCCCACCATGATGTACATGTTTCATCCATTCGGTTCATCCATTTTTACAGATCATTTTAGTGCTTGATGCAAAAACAATAAGGATATAAATCCTAGGTGGGCCACACCACCGGACAAAATTAATGAATGGATATTTACAATTAAAATCCTCCTAAGGCCCACTTTACTGTTTATTTGACATCCAATCTGTTTATTTGGTCATAAAGAGCCAGATGAAGGGAAAAAATAAATATCAACTTGATCCAAAACTTTTATGGCCCCCAAAACATTTTAATGGTCAAAATTCATTCAACACTATTTCCTGTAATGTGGTCCACTTGAGATTGAGATATAACTAATTTTTTTTTATCATATCATAAAATGATATATAAAAATAAATGGACAGCATGGATGATACACATACATCATGGTGGGCCCCACAGAGCACTGACCACCAGCCATTGGCAGGTGTCAGGGGGAGTAGCCAATCTGTTCCCCACCAAAATAAATACATGTGATTTAATCTCCATGTTTCCTACCGTATGGTCCACTTTAGCCTTCGATGTAAATGATTTTTAGTTTCATGCCCTATAATAATATTTTAAAATATATAGACGGCTTAGATAAGACATATTTTTTTAGGCCCTATAGGGCCCCTTATACCCTAAGCGTCCTCTGGTGCCCACTATGATTTATTCAATTTATCCACTCCATCTATCCATTTTAACATATAATTTTATTACGTAAGGTCAAAATTGAAGACTATAAAAATCTGAAGTGGACCACATCATAGGAAACAGTATAAATTGAACGTCTACCATTGAAATTTTTTTGGAGGCCACTGAAGTTTTGGATCAAGTTGATATTTTAGTTTTCCCTTCATCCATGTATTTATGACCTATTAACAGGTTGGATGACCAATCAAAATCACTGTAAGCCATGGGAAGATTTCAACGTTGGAAATCATTATTCCCACTGTTTCTATGGTATGGTCCACTTGAGCTTTAGATATACTTTAATTGTGGACTCAACCACTAAGGGGCTGTTTGGATGGGTGGATTGGAAGGGATTGAATGGTATTAGGGTGGATGGCATGGATTTCGAGGTAATAATGGCGTTGTCAATGGATTGTCTTAAGATCCATGGAATTGCTATATCCCCCTGGATTGCTATATCAAGTCTGTTTGGCACACTCAGCCAATCCCGGGATTAAACCTTCCCATCCCTTCCAATCCCTCGAACCAAACATGTCCCGGGCAAATTTGAACGGATTAGGGTGGATTGGATGGGATTTAAAGGTAATGATGGTGTTGTCAGTGGATTGTCTTAAGATCCATGAGATTGCTATATATCCCAGGATCAGATCATCCAGTTTGTTTGGCACGCCCGGCCAATATAGGGATTTAACTTCCAATCCACTTGTCCAAACGGGCCCTAAAATGATCTGGAAAAATGGATTGACGATGTGGATTTCATAAACCATGACTTTAGGCCACGAGCTTAAAAATAAAGTCAATCCATGACTTGGGTGGGCCACACCACATACTATAATTGAGAGGGTTACCCTCCCATTAAAACATTCATAATCATTTATTGGGCCCACCTAGATGTGGTTCATAAATCCAACCCATTCATTATATACGTGTGTCCCACTTGGATGAGGAGTCAGCACAAGTTTCGTACGCATCCAAAACTCATGTGGGCCCCACCAATTAAATGTTTTTATATGTTTTAGGGATGTCTTCACATAGTTTTAGATGCTATAGCTCACCGGAGTTTTGTATACGACTGATTTTTGGACTTAAATGGAACACATCAAATGCATGGTGTTGACGTTCTACATACATCATGGTGGGGCGCACACGGATTAACCTCATGGGAAGTTCCCATAAGGTGACCTTATAGTACCGATTTCACTATTTAGGTAACTCCTTCATGGGTGTTACTCTAACCATGTAGGGCCCACCTTGATATATTTTATGTATGTCGACACCGTCCATATATTTTTCCATCATATATTTAGGAAGTGATTTCGAATCATAAGAACTCAATAATCTCAGGTGGGTCATGAAATCGCTCTTATAATGATTTTTTCACCTTTGGATTTTGCTGTTTTGATGAGGTTGTATGTTGAATTCTAGGGGTTGTAGGGTTTGATTTTGTTTTGTTCTTAAAGATTGGTCGATTCTACTAGTGGTGTTTGGAAACTAACCTCTGATATTAATTTGATTCCATTTGGAAAAAATTCTGTCAGTGTCTAGGTCTTGTGTTTCTACAAGTTTTATGGTTTCTAGTGAGATTTATGTGTTGTGTTTTACTGTTTTGGAGTCATCGGAGCTAATATATGGGGGCCGACTGTGGATGAGTCCATGACTTGGTAATGCCTTTCATAGAACAATCCTCTATTTGCTGATTGGTGAACTTCATACAATTGGATGGATGTCGGTTGTTTTTTTTTTTTTTTTTTTTTGAGATTCCATTTGGCTTAAACTATATTTCAGTTCCTTTTTAACAAGCAGCTTAAACTATATCTAAGATATGCAAGTTTACATCTCATTGCTTTGGAGATGAGTTTAATAGCCGAAAAATGATAACATGAGAATGGCCTATACTAATGTATGCATTTGGTACCAATTCTTAATGTTGGCAATTCACCCACCATGCACCTGACATACCTGTACCTCTCCAAAGGTCACACTGATTGGATGATCTTAATTAACTGTCTGAAATTATCGTTGGATTATTTTGGACCATTTTCTTTTTGACTATCATGAGGAACATTGAGTTGTACTGTACTATATATTCTTTTTAAACATCTATATGCTTCAATCTCCTTTGATCTGCAATCCTATTGTGTTGAAGGGTACATCTATTCTGTTGGGTAGAACACTTATTTTAATATCACAATGATTGGATAATCTCAACCATCGATATTACGGTTGAATTTAGATCATTTTCTTTTTACCAAGGTATTGAGGAACTTTGATTTGCACTCGATCCTCTTTCTTAAATGTGTATATTTTTCTTAACTTCAAGTTAACACTTCTTCTTTTTCGTTTGTCTTTTCACGTTTACATGTTTTAATCCCACCTTGTGTATTGTAGGCCACATCCATTCAATTTGGTATAGATCCAATTTATTTCAATTTTTCTTGTCAAAATACAAAATCTAGCTTTCTTTTTTAAAAAATATATTTTTTTACAATTTGTCAATTTTTTCACAATTTTGTTTAAATTCTTTTTTTTTTTTCAAAATATCATTTTTTAATCTCACTTTTGTGATATAACTTTTTAATTTTTGTTGTCAAAATACAAAATCTAGTTTACTTTTTAATATATATATATATATATATATATATATATATATATATATATATATATATATATATATATATATATATTTACAATTTGTCAATTTTTTCACAATTTTGTTTAATTTTTTAAATTTTCTTTTTCAAAATATCATTTTTTTATCGAAATCTTGTTATATAACTTTTTAATTTTTCTTGTCAAAATACAAAATCTAGTTTTCTTTTTTTAAAAATATATATTATTTACAATTTGTCAATTTTTTCACAATTTTGTTTAATTTTTTAAATTTTCTTTTTCAAAATATCATTTTTTAAATATCACTTTTGTTATATAACTTTTTAATTTTTCTTTTCAAAATACAAAATCTAATTTTCTTTTTAAAAATATATATTTTTTTACAATTTGTCAATTTTTTCACAATTTTATTTAATTTTTTAAATTTTCTTTTTCAAAATATCATTTTTTAAATATCACTTTTGTTATATAACTTTTTAATTTTTCTTTCAAAATACAAAATCTAGTTTTCATTTTTAAAATATATATTTTTTTACAATTTGTCAATTTTTTCACGATTTTCTTTAATTTTTAAAATTTTATTTTTCAAAATATCATTTTCTTATTGAATTTTTTCTTTTCGAAATTATCAACATTATTCAAAGTTCTTAATTTTTATTTCAAAATCTATATTTTTATAAAATTACATTTTTTTTCAAAATCTAAATTTTTTTTCTTAAACATTGTTAGTTATTTTTCTAAGCCTTTTAACTTTTTTTTTTTTCGAAATTCATCAATTTTTTTTGTTCTTGTGTTGAGCATTAGAGATGGTTTATGACCGTCTCTAATGAAGACAGTCTTTGACAGTCTTAAATGACCACTATAAGACGGCTAAGGACAGTCTCTAATAGAGACGGTCTTTGACAGTCTCAAACGGGACCAATAATTTCCGCGTACGGAACTTATAAATCAATTAGACGTATGATGATCGTCTATAATCGAGACGGTTCTTGGCGGTCGTAGATTACCAAGAAAGACGGCCAATGACCGTCTCTAATACGGACGGTCCTTGACCGTCTTAAATGACCACCTATGAGACGGTCAAAGACCGTCTCTAATAGAGACGGTCCTTGACAGTCTCGCATAGAGACAGCTAAGAACCGTCCTTAATATAAATAATTTCTGCCAACTTTTGGCAGTCTCAAATTATAGGAAAAGACGGCCAATGACCGTCTCTAATTGAGACAGTCCTTGACAGTCTCAACTTACCAGTATGAGACAGCCAATGACCGTCTCTCATACGGACGGTCTTTGACCGTCTCAAAAGGAGGCATATAAGACGGTCAGAGACCGTCTTTTATTCCAGACGGTCAATGGCCGTCTTTTATGTGCAGTTAATGATGGTTTTTGACCGTCTTAAATGGTTTGTAGACGTTAAAATTTTTAAGACAATATTAAGGACGGTCAAGGGCCGTCTAAAATTTTCGAGACGGTTTACGGCCGTCTCTAAAGCGTCTTTAAACCAAGCAATTTTAGAGACGGTCCAGAACCGTCTCTAAATCCGTCAATTTTTTTTCATTTTTCACGTAGTGTCAACTATTTGGATGGGATGCACCATGATGTATTTTTATCCACGCCATCCAGGGCAGGCACCCCATTATGATCTATATCAGGGCCCATGGGTTGAGGCCCATTGAGATGTATTCAAAGCCCATTTGGTAAGGCCCATTGTAATGTAATTGGAACCCATGAGCAAAGCCCACCTCATATGTTCCATCCTAACCGTCCAGGTCATATAGGGCCAGCCTCGATGTATGTTTTATTCACACCGTCCGTGGGATGTGTGACCCACTAGATGTATGCATTCTATATCTACACTAACCATTTGGTGGGGCCCATCTGCTGCATGTGCAGGGCCTACCTATTGTGCATTTCTGCGGCCCATTGATGCAACCCACTTGATGTGTATGAGCCCCATTAGTGCGGCCCATTGATGCAAAGCCCGTTATGATATGTTAGAGGCCCATGGTTGAGGCCCATTAGGATGTGTTTATGGCCCATTTGGTAAGGCCCACTGAGATGTATTTTCGGCCCATGGGTCGAGGCCCATTGTGACGTATTCCCAGCTCGTATGTCATGGACCAGTGTGATATGTTTCCAGCCTAGTTATCGAGGCCCAACTTGATGTGTATAAGACTCATTAGTGCAGCTCATTGATGTGGCCCACTTGTTGGATATGAGTCCCATTAGTGCGACCCAATGATGCGACCCACCGTGATGTGTATATTAGGCCAATGGTGGGGTCTAATGTATCGACCCGCCGTGATGTGTAGGCCCATGTGCTGCATGTGTAAGGCCCACCTGTGATGACTATTTGAGGCCACTTGTTGGATAATTGGGCCCACCTTATGTTTGATTCTATGTGGACCACTGCTTGGGAGTAGTGTTAATTGAATGTCCACATTTTTGGGTAATGATGGTTAAACGCCTGCATGATGACCTTCCCTTAGGCCTAGTTAGGCCCATTCTCATCGATACCGATTGTATAGGCCGATTCATTGAGGCCGATTTTGATTGCCAAGGCCTATTGTTGACACCTATATGATGTATATGCGACCTGTAGTTAAGGCCCATTGAGATGTGTATTCGGCCTGTGTAATGTATGTACAGCCCGTGTTTAAGACGTAATGTGATGAGTAGGAGGTCTATGTGATGGGGCCCATTGTGATGTACTTGAGGTCCATGGGCAAGGCCCATTGTGATGTATTCGTGGCCTATGGGCAAGGCCCATTGTGATATGTAATAGGCCCATAAGGCATGGCCCATTAGATGTATTCGAGGCCCATGAGCAGGGCCCACCTGCTATGTATATGTGGCCTTGACCAAGGACCCATTGTATTGTATATTAGGTCCTTGTGTGAGGTCATGGGTCCACTATATGTTAGGCTCTATGTGGGCCCTTCCTTGGAGGCAATGTTGGTTAAATGTCTACATTGTAGAGGTCGATGGTCGATGCTTGTTATTGATACCGATTATGAGTATGTGACAGCATAACGTCATGATACATGCTCTACGCATCATCTGCATGTTTGTTATGAGATGTGGTTGATCATTGCATATGTCATTGAGCATGTTGTTATGAGACTCCCTGATAGGTGGAGGTTATCTCACATGAGCGCATGGTATGCGCAGGATTGATGCATGACTGGATTGTATGACTCATGCATCTTGCATTATGATTACTGTACGCCCTAGCGACATCAGGGCTGTAGCCTCCACAAGCATATCATGGATGGCCAGAGGGGCATCGAAAATATTTGGTTCTAGCATACGGGTGCCATATATGTCCCTGGGTGAAAATCCCTAAACCTCCATGGCCAGGAGACGCCCCAACGTCTAGACCGAGTGGATACATAGCGCCCGAGTGCCAAATACCAGGAGGTCGCGTCTCCTACTGTGTCGTGGTCGATTTGGAGGGGGTATGGCCTTACTCGCCCGAGGGTAAGAGGCATTGCTAGGCTGAGTTTGACCAGCTCGTGAATGGGTCCGCTATCGACATGTTGGGTAAATATTGGCTGACTACTGGTCAGGTAGATAGTGAGGTCTCTTCCACTTACATGGTTGCATGTCCAGTGGGCAGCGATTGCATGTAGAGTGTACTAGACCCCGGTGATGATCCCAGAGATGAACAGTACTGATATGTGGACTTATTGAGTAGAAATTGCATATTCATTCATTATCCACTCGGGCTGGTGGTGCAAAACTAATTGTTACGTGTACCTTCGTAATGGCCAGGATTTCGGTTGGGGCGCGCGACTAACCTGAGATCAGAAGTTTACCACATTGTGTCTGACTATCCAAATTTAGATATGGGACTAGTTTGGATAAAAGTCCTTGTGGTGGACCCTGCAGCCTGTGATACTACGTACTATCACCCCGACTTCACATTTCTATATAGTCATTCGCATCGCATATTACATTACATCCGTGGTATATGGCATTTTGGGTTACTATTTTTCTACACTTATATGATGTAGGCAGACTTAGTAGGATTTACATATTGCATTGTACCCTCACCATCTGATATTTATCTCTCTTTGACTCCTCATTGGCATAACTGATTTATATTGCTTACTCTGATACTAGATGACTCATGGACTTGTTAGTATTTCTACTTACTCTGATATTATATGGCTTGTGGATTTATCGGTATCTCCATTAACTCTGAAATTACATTCTGAGTAGGCATATTCTGCTCACACACCTACACCACCTTCTAAACTTTTTATAAGCTTACGCATGATAGATGCGTGCAGGTGATGTTAGGTTGCAGCAATGTTGAACTTGGAGCATGCAGCGGCCTTCTGGAGCTTGACTTTCAATTTATGTATCTCCCTTTCAGCATTGTACTCAAATGATTATATTAGTGGATATGTGATGATGATGTTACCTTTATGATTTGGGTATACTTGTGGTTTTGCTTATTACGAGAAAAATATACGTTGAAAAATCCTTCTTGTAGGATCTCAGGATTGGAACCTGGCATATAGACGCTGGGAGCCGAGAATGGGGTACTACAGAGGTTGTCGGCACCAGATTCGGCGATCGGGATTCCTGTGAGTCCGATCTCCAGGTTTGGGGCGTGACACCAGGGCCATGGTATACTTAGGTTATAGCCAAAGGGTGTCCATTTCTGATGAACTGGGCCCATCTGGAGGTCCATTACTCACCTATAGCATAGGGTAAGTTCCCTGGCCATGGATCTAACCTAGATTACTATTTTGGTGCGATCAAATTAGCGGATCGACCGTGGAAGACCCATGTCAGTTCAACAGTCGTCGTCACTCGATCAGGGCCACAAGTATACTGATATGTGAAGGAAAATTTTCCTGATCCACAGGTATAATTTGGTCAGAAATTGCTGATCCACGGGTATAATTTGGTCAGAAATTGATGGTCTGAAACCTTAAATTTTGCCCACAAGCGAACGGTCTAATTTACTTAAGTTTGGGTTCATTTTCTAAAGATATTCGCGTTTCTCACATACTTCGCTCAGGGCTCAAATTATGCATTTCTGGATACTATCTAGGCTCAATTCCGGCGATGGTTATCAAGCCTAATAAGGCGGTCATAATCTTATAGTTTCGCGGTCATCGGACTTTCGACGTGCGGTCCAGGTCCGATACAGAGTTTCGATGTGCTCCCGAGGGCAACTGGGTTTTGGGATTCCTCCGAGGTTTTTAGGTAATGTTGAGTTAGTGATTTTAATGGTTTTGGGTTGTGTGATTTATATAGAAAGTGGTTCAAGCTAATTCCACCACTTATTTAGTTTAGTACTTAACTAAATTACGCCCTAATTACGATAGAATAAGGTCCTAGGGCAGTTCTTTATCCCTTTTTGGCACTTTTAGTCAGTATATTATTTTAATTATTTTTATGGTAGTTCGTCATCAAATCTACTTCATCTCTACCAAATTTCATTAGATTTCGTGGTGTAGAAAAATTCTAAAAATTCTAGAAGTAGCAACTGTCCAAACTAATAATTTTTAAATAGTTGTCACAGCAACCTATATTTAACTATATTAAAAATTTTATTATATTTTTTAATTGTTTTTATATGAAACTAGATTTATCGAGATTCAATCTGCCTTTTGAATCACTTAAATCGGAGTTATATTGAGGGAGATATGACTTTTTAAAGTTGGTCGAAAACTGCAGAAAACTGTAGCGAGGGTGCACCAAATTTTTTGGTGCACCGGCGATGCCTCGTGGTCAATGCGATGGCATCGCGGTTCGCTGGACCTTACCGCGATGGCATCACGCCCGCCTGGTGGTGGTCTTGCCATGAGAATTTTTAAAATAGGCATATCTTTCAATCAGGAATGATTTGCACGACGTGCCATATATGATTTTGGGGTAGGAGAAGCTGCTCCATCCAAAAAACCTATTTATTTCATGAGATTCCAAAATTTTAATGGTCAAAAACCTATTTTATTTATGTATTCACTATTTATAGCAAATTTTAGTTTAAGTATTGTTCTTCATCATTTAAACTTTATGATTTGTGTTTAATATGAAAGCACTTAGAAAATTTTAAAGAATAAGGTGGTAAAAAGTGAGATTTTGAAGGAAATGAGTTGAGAAGGAAATTTATGACTTTAGGATTGAGTTCTGAGAAGTCAATAAGGGGTTATGATCGACCCATTGCCTAAGGACATCTAACTCCAAGTTGGCAAAAATCTGGGACGTTTCAAATTGGTTATGATAGACAGGTGAGGGTACTCAAATATATGATGGTCATGTCTTAAAATTAATGGTCGGATAGCTTGATCTACAGATGAAGATTATTCCCAATTATCAAATTCATGTTGGATAATAGATGTAAGGTTAGGATAGCTAGATTGGTATCGTACACATGTACATACCAAGTTAAATTTTATGGTAACACTCGAAAGCTTTCAATACTCAGGTATTGAAAAGTTTGGGGTGTTACAGCTTGGGCTTGATCAATCTCTCTAACCACTGATGAGATTTGGCACACTAGCACACGAGTGCAAATAGAGTTGTGTTCCAGGTGGAGAATTCAGAGAGTGGTCTACACCTAAGGTGGAGGTTACATGGGGTATCTTTAGGGTGACTTGGCAAAATACAATTCAAGGTGGAGATTGTTATGAAGGATGCCTTGGATTCTACCAATCTGCTAGAAAAGAAGCCATGTCTCAGTTCAACTAGAGTATTTTTTTTAGTCCAGCCAAAATATGGGTGGATTCTCAGTTTGCTTGCTGTGAAGATTTACACATTTTTTGTTCGACTAAAAGTGTTCGTCATTTTGGTTTGGTTTGACCAACATTTTGGTTTGGTTTGACCGAAGGTCCCATTTGGTCCAACCAAATGAGTTACATAGATTAGCACAAATCAAGGTATTTAAGTCAGGTTTCGATTAGGGCTTTGTTACTGCAAGTGTTTTCTCTATAAGGGCAAAGGTTTTACAAGGTTAGAGGGTTTTAAACACTTATAAAGGCTTAGGATGGAATTTTCCTAAGGGACTAGGTTTTTCCTAGGTGCACATCATAAGGATAAATCGAGTGATCCTATAATCAAAGAAGGTGAGTGGTGTAAACTCTAAGGCTTTTGATTATAGTGGATTTTTATCGCTCGTGTCATAGTTTTTTCCCGCAAGGGTTTTTCATGTCAAATATCCTATGTTCTGTGTGATTGATTTATTAGTTATTCTATTTATTGTGATTGTTCTATCTTCATTGAACGTGTTTCTGTAAAGTGCACAGATTGACGATGGTATTAAATCTAATTTTTTAATACCTACATTTGATCCAGGTTTGTTGTGGGTCAAGATTACATCATAGTGGTGTGAGATAAGAGCAGGAACTCTAACAAAGAGCCTAATGTGGCTCAATTCAAACACCTTTGACCCCAAGTGCCAAAAAAAATAGAGAGACCTAGGAGGGTCATCTATTACCAAGAACTTAGTAGTTCAACCATTTATTCATCCAATTATAGTAGAGACCAGGTAATTTGTGAAGGGGAGGGTTTGTCCTTCTAATGAGTTCTTTTCACCTTTCAGTGAAAATGACTTTTTCTCACTATGATAATAAAGCCTGACCGATTAAAACAACATGACGGTAAAAGATAAGAAATTATATTTATAAAAGATAAACAATTATAAAAGAGAAAATTCTCAGTGATCTAACAATTATGATGCATATGGCAAGGTCCTAAAGCTAAGGTCTTCCTTGGTCTAGCAACTCGGGCATATACGAAATAATTACACTAAAAATAAGAAGAAAAAGGGTCTCCCTTAGTTCAGCGACGTGAGTGTAGACGAAACGAATTACACTAATCATAAACTAAAGTTGGTTTGTGGTAGTAGTGCGGATGGATTAGATTACACTAAAAGCTAATCTAGGATAAGTAGCATTGTGTTGTAGAGTTATGTTGACTTGGGTTGGCGAGGGCCTAAAGCTCTTCTATCTTCTTCCTATTTATATAAATTTTAAATGGTAGCTAAAGAGAGATCTTTGTAGCCACTCTTCACATTTGCTTATGTGAAAATTACCGTCTGGGCCCATAAATGGTTGTGGCTTATCATGCAATGCCACATGTGCTAGTCATTTGTTGGGGTTGGCCATTAGTTGCACACATGTCCTACACCTACTACATGGATGAGAGTTCTTCTCGTAATGCCACGTGTAGACGATTATTATCCTTTTTCTTGCTCAAACATGTGTTATGCACCATGAAAATCGACTTAGTGTTGCTTTTATGTTGCTTCATAGTTCCTTAAGCGATTTTTGGCTGTAAGGGTTTTTTCTATCTAGTACCATGGCGCATCAACCGAATCTATCAGTAGCGATGACTATGTTTCGGTTCTTATCCATTATTAGTCATAAGGCCACTAAGTGTAAGATCCGTAACTCGAACCAACCTAAATAGTACACCTTCGGTGCCTTCCGTTGTCTGCCCAACATTTTCAACTGGACCTAAATCGAGCGTGCAAGTACACACCCGAGTGAACGAAACCCCGAGTACTTGAAACTTACGCCAGCGCAACTGCATCATTGCTACGAATTCAATAGTAGATATTGCACACCAATACGTGCACCCAAACCCGAGTGGTCACAAGAATAACAATAATGTTTATGTGTACAAAGAGTCGTAAATAGTGTTACAACTCACATTTTTCTAGAAAAATTTATAAACTAATAAAGTCCTTAATCAAACCTTAATGAAACCATAATTGTGCTCTAAGCTAGCTTAACTATCATTATTAAGCTTTAATTAAAGTAAGGGGTATTTTTTTCATAAAGTCAATGCATTTATTTAAATTAAGGAAAGAGAGACACCTCATATCTTCTAGAAAATGATTGAGTCTTGATTAATCTTACTTAATGACCCTAACCAATAGATTAAATGGTGTAAATATGACTTTATTTGGCTTAATAAAGAAGTGGGCACCAAAAGTCAACTAAATTCCTTAAATTAAGACGAGAATGCCAACACAACTTTTTTTAGAAACCATTAGTTATAATCTAAGCACAACTAAGGTCCCATAAGTGTACTTAATTAGCCCAGAACAAGGCTTAGAATAAGGCTAATTAAGACCATAAACCAAAAGCCAACTTTCTTTCCCAAATTTAAGGGTGGGCCAAGCATTTAGTCCCCCACTTTTATGGAAAAATAATCCCATGCATAATTAATAAATAATTAAGTCCCCTAAACATATATTAGGTGGGATTGAGATAATCGATGATAGTGATGGTAGTGATAATTATGGACTCATAAAGGTATGTGACGCAATATCCTAGTTAACATTATTCTACTTCTTAGCATGTTAATCTATTTACTTAAACATATTAGTGTTAATCATGCTCATGCATGCATGTATCATGAAGTGTGACATACTATGTGTGTTATAATGATCATGGCATAATTATGTGCATGCATATGACATGGATCACTTATATGAAGTGGGCATCGAACCACGATCACTTGATAGCAGGTGATAGCATATGTTGGTCTATATAACCAATGATTAAACACAAACGTGATTAGCCAAGGGGCTACTTGCCTATCTGTGAATCCTCTCATGAGCATATACCATAAGCATGGTACACTTAATGCTTGTGATATATTGTGCTTGAATACTTGTTGTTATACATATTCTTTTGCATTCATATAGATAGATTAGTGAGAAACATAAAGTAGAACTAGGCACCACAGTTTATATTCATAATTGCATGGGAATTATATTATGGGTATGGTTATGGCTTATGATTTGGATATGCCCATATGAGTAGAGGGTTGCAGAACACCGAAAATATGAAAATAGTTAGAGAGGGAAAGGGGCCCATGAGTTGAAAGTCCTTAAAACCCGATGGTACCTAGGGATGCCTCAATATCGAGCTGAGTGGATAACATGGGTCATAGTGTGTTTGACTCCCACTGACGAGGTTGAGTGAGAAAAGAAAGGAGTGTCCAACCTACGTAAGAGCTGATGTGCGAACGGGGAACAGTTTGACCTGCCAGTGAGGAGAAGTGCAAGTGTGTTCAACTATTATCGTGTTGGGTAGGTGTCCTATGGCCTCACCAATGTGGCGGGTATGCGATGTCTTACACATAGTATTGGATGCATGCATGGGTACCCAATGATTTTCAGTGATGAAATGATTTGATATGGATTTGGTCATTGGGAACCGTGTGGATGCGATTATGGTTATGGACTGTCATGACATCAAATGTTGAGAGATAACATGGTGGTGTTGGTAGCATTGGAGCATGATCATGACACTTATGCATTGCATTGCATTAGATTGGTATCAACATCATACTTTGCATATCGCACGCTTATCAACATACATGATTTCTTCATAGTATATTTATCTTGCTTGTTGCATGTCGAACATATTGCACACTCGGATGTACTCATTAGGCTTTTAAGCTCATGCCTTCCTTATAAAAATTTTCAAGACATTGCCAGAAATAGGAGAATTACACGATGTCTGCCAAGTGACATTTGGACACTTTACTTCCAGCACATTTTGATAATTATGTACTTTTAAAGAAGTTGTATTGTAAATATGCAAAATAGTAAAAACTAGTTATTTTCCTTGTATTTGAAATGCTAATCTTAACGCTTGTTATCCTTTTATGTATGGAAAAAAATTGACCCCAAAATTTACAAGTCATCCATCGAACTCAGGAATTGGTGCATGAACATTGAGTGTTGGATTCGGGCCGCAACACTGAGATCAGTAGTTAACACTATCACATAAGCAAGATATGTGACATGCATTCCATGACAATAATCGGTTAGACTTATCCTTTTTGAATTACTCATGACTTTTCAGAATCTAAATAAATTTATCTAGCAGGACCATCAAAAAGATCTTCTATTTATCTCTTATCGAGATCTTGTTCACACATAACATCATTTGAGTTGCTACATCTAACAGGATTAAATTACATCAAATCAAGCATAAAGTACAACTTTTTTTTATTTGTTAATCAATACACCAAAAATTTTGAAAATTTTACCATTTATGAGAGTACCAATAAATACCTCAAATGGAGAGCAAATGAAATGCTCCGAAAATTCAGAATTTTGCAAGCTAGGGCTTCCCCTTGAAATTGAGAAAGGGTAATTTTGAAATCCCGAATTTTCATAGATGCTATAAATGGCCTCACATTTATAAATTTTGAATTTCAATTCTCAGTTACCTAAAATTTAATACTAGAAGGGGTAGAACGACTCCTCAATATTTCAGCAAGTTTTCCAAGAAATTTAGGCCACATGCGTCAGGAACGTCCTACCTAATTTTATACTTTGTATGTCGCATGTTGCTTGTACAAAACGAGTCATCAACCAACGCGGATTACCAGTGTCCAAGACAAACACGTCTCTGAGGTCGGCACGAGTGGTCCATGTATACGTGTCCAATGATGTGACAGGGAAGCTGAGATTTAAGTTTCTCGTTGCCGTCTTTTACACACCTGTAGTTGTAAGCGTACACGCGACTCGCCTCGTGTTCCGTCAGTGCTTTGCTACACGGCTACAGTACATTACCACGGATTGTTATTTTTTCTTCGTGGGGTTATTCCTGTTGGATCTAGGGTTACGATTCAATGATCCAAACCATTTATACAATGGGCCTCGCTCGAATGGGAGATCCACAAGAAAATCTTAGAAATTAGAAGATCCTCCGATTGAACGGTTGATGGACACGGTTCAGATTCAAAGGAAACGAGTGAAATGGTCAAATGGTGGAAATATTCCAATCCCTAAGTTTATTATTATTATTATTAGGCATAGGCTGTAATCGTACAACGGTCTCGATCATTGCAGCGTGATTCCATCACCATCGGACGCGGATTGCATACCGACCTAACTACTGGCCAGTGCTCTGTGGGCCCCACCATGATGTATGTGTTTTATCCCGGCCATCCATCCATTTCGCCCGCACATTTTAGTGCATGAACCCAACAATGAGGCAGATGCAAATCTTAGGCAGACCACACAATGATTGAACGCCTAGCATTAAAAACTTCCCAGGGCCCACTATAATGTTTATTTGCCGTCCAACATGTGACCCTAAGATCTCAGGGGCACACTGCATGTCAGTATTATATCCGAGCTGATTATCTGTTGCGCTAGCTTATGTTAGTACGTGATGTAAAAAATCGAACGGATTCAAAACTCAAATGGGCCACAATATAAGAAACGGTGGAGATTGAATGGATATCGTTGGGGGCTACCGAAAGTTTTATACCAAGCTGATCTTTGTATTTTCCCTTCAACCCGGTGTTTATCACCTTATGAATGGGTTGGATGGCATATTAGCATCACGGTAGGCCTCTCGAAAGATTTAACGGTCAGTATTCCCATCCCCACAGTTTCGTATGGTATAGCCGATTAGAGGGCGTTGATTAGGTGGGATGGAATTGCATTTGGTCCGTGCCAATTACACTCAATGTTTGGGAAAAATGGAAAAGCTTGGAATTAGATTAGATAGAATTGCTTTTGGTCAGGTGGCAATTCCACTTAGTGTTACCAAGTTGTGTAGGTGTAACATCATGAACTTTCTGTTTTGGATTTTCAAACATTCTTTAAAAATAAAATAAAATTATGTAATTAACTTATATTATTACTTACTGACCATTGGTATTCAATGTTAGTTTATAGATGGGTGATACCAGTAAAAAACCGCACAAGTCCGATTAATCAACCGTAGGAAGCCAATGAATCCGCTCGATCACTTGAACATCAAGTTTAGCCCCATGATTTACTCACGTAGGACCCAAATCTAACCGACTCATCGCTAACTAATCAAGACAATCATAACTAAATTAAAGATCTAACCGAAGCCGAGTAAGATAAGGCCCGAATCTTAACTAACAGATCAAATCAACTCCGTTACTCTCTTAGCTTAAAAACGACGGTTCAGAGTAATCATGATCAAATCTTTACTTTCATTAGTTATAAATAGGCCACACCATAAGCATAATTAATCCAAACCCTAATAATTGCCCATGAGAAATCTCAATACCTAATTCTTTCCAAAAATGCCCGGATTTTCTGAACAAGCTCTATACAGCTCGTTGGTGGGCCTCTAGCTCCAAAACTATAAAATAATGTCTGTCTTACTAGGCTAAACGTTCATCGCGGAAGTCGGACCTTGGTACTGTCCAGAACCGCTCGACTTGAGTCAAAGGATGAGTGCATAGAAGTGCAAATACCCTAAAGGAAGAGGCTGAAACTTAAGTGAATTGGGTCGTCCACTCTTATACAAAGTTGAAAATTTCGGACCGTTGGTTTGCGACCAAACTTCACACGTGAAATAAGGATATTTCCATGCTCATATCTGTATAGCCACCGCCTCGTTCGACCATCGGTGACCATTGAACAGACTTCTAGCCATATCTATTGATCAGCGCATCCAAATGGCGGGCCGAACATGTCCATATATAAATCATCATTAGGACTAACTATCCTACGGTGTATATCAATATGTACACCTCGTAGTGGGCCCTAAAGGTTAGAAAAACCCAGGCTAGTATAGTAAAAACCCAACTCTTGAGGCCATTTACACCAAATCTGGGATTATAAAATGGCCTCATTTGGGCACCCCCTCTTCCCATACGAATTTGCCCTAGAAGAAAGGAAGGGAGAAAGAGAGAAAGAGAGAAAGATGAGAAAAGAGGAGAAAGAGAGAGGGAGAGCTTGGAAACATGAGGGTTTGTGCACCTTCACCCTCTCATCTCCTCTATAACAATATCGTCCTTCATTGGTGTCGATTCGGCGATGATTGAAGGTAAGTATGGAGTTATGTTTGTAAGTTTAGGTTTTGGGTTAAATTCCTTCTAATTCTTACAAGCTTGTATGCTTTTTTAGACATTTCAACAATGATTTCTTAACACCATAACCCTACGGGTGCTGTGGATCAAGTGGTTCGTCACAAGATGCGGACTATTATCCTTAGGTGGCCTAGCACCAATTCTACTATGTGTTTAAGGATTATGAATGTTAGGATGATATACTTGAGAAATCTATAGAAAGAACCTAGCCAAGACCCTACATGATAGGTCCCTCTAAATTCCATGAAATGATTGAATGTTTTGAAAGTGCCCTGGTTTGTCAAGTTATGTGTAGATTGGGTCAAACTGTCTACAGAGGAACAATTCAAGTGTTTGCCTCAACCGGATGTGTGAAAGCTCGCCATAGGTAAATCAAAGCCTCACATCCCATGACCCAAAACACCAGGTAAAGAAAAATCCTTAAAAACAAGTTAGAAATCATATAGTTTTTTGGTGAGAAAACTTTTTGCAAAATAGAAAAATTTTTAAGTTTTTCTCACCCTGTCGATTTTATCGAAACACCCTCGATATGATCGACCTGCTCTGTCGATGTCCTCAATACCTTATCGATATTATCGATGAGAGGACCAAAAGTGTCTAACAACAAAATATTCATCTGGACGGATTTATTGATGTATCGATACACCTGTCGATATCATCGATAAAAGCACTAAATATGTCTAGCAACTTCACAACATATCTGGACGAATTATCGATGCATCGATACACATATCGATATCATCGATATTTAAATCTCAAGACCATCGAGAATGGCTCAATAAGATCGACAGACAGATTTCCGGCGCTCCTGTTTTTTTAATGAAAATCTCAAATTCCTTCGATATATCTATGAACGTCTGATATGATCTGAATTCAAATATCGATAAGATCGGAGGTCCATCGATGATATCGATAGTGGGCGTGCATTTTTTATAGCAGATATTTTACATTGTTTTTAACTATGATCGGGGGCCCTTCGATAGAATCGATATTCAAATATCGATGATATCGGCACCAAGTTGATTGCATCGAACAAGGATACAAATCGTCCAGTAAGCTCAAAGACAAATCCGCTGGATTTATCGATGCATCGACTCTGATCTCAATATCATCGACATTCAAATTCCGATAATCTTGACGGTTCCCCCGATCATTCATAAAAACCTGAAATATTTCAAAGTCAAGTCTCTCTCATTTTTCAAAGTATTGATGGATCAAACCTATCATCGATGGGATCGGAGTTCGAAATTCGATGACATCGACAATAGTTTTGATTCATCGACCAATTGGCAAAGAGTTTCAAAAGCGTATGACATTAAGTCCAAGTCATCGAGCAAACCATCGATGCTATCGAGAGTATACGCTAGATGATATCGAACCTGCTCGATGATATCGAACTCTGTCATAAATGTGATCGTTTTATATCCATTGGAACTTTTCGCCTATATATAGAGGACTTGTCTTTTGTTGCTGTGAGAGAAAGTAGAGAGAGCTTTTGAGTGTTTCAACTTATATCCTATATCTAAAGCCCTTTCTCTCAAGGGAGTTCATCCTCCAATCCACCATCACCATTAACATTCAATAGAGTGGATTGGGGAATGAACTTCTGTATTCAAGGATCCTCCAGCTACTACCTTAATGACAAATCATTAAGTTGGGATGCCTTGAATGCATAAGATTGGAATCGCTCTACATTTCTGATAAGAAAATATTTAGAGAGTAGGATTCCATCTTCACCTTGACCTAACCCGAAGCCTAGTATAGGTATATTATCTTATGTTGCGGATCAAGGGAGCAGAAGACTCTTCGTCAACAAGGAGGAGGAGACCTTCGACATTGTGTTGAATGAGACTCATCAACTTATCTGTAAGTATCTAGAGTCCAGAGGACACTTGTGATCATTCCTTTTTAGGATTGGGTCTTAAGTGGTTCTCACCCTTTGAAGTCTTCAAAGAGGCCTCTGACGGGTGTGTACGTGGTGGGTGCGTTGTGTAGACCCTTGCTCTGTGGAAGCATAAACATTCGGGTGCGTTGTGTGGACCCTTACTCTATGAAGAGCATAAACATCTGGTTAGGAGTGAACCAGTAAAACTCCTGGGTTAGAGGTGAACCAAGTAAAAACCTCTGTGTAAAGGTTGAAGGTGAATCTGATTTTAAACCTTAGGTTTGAAGTGAACCATGAGAAACCTCCTTAGTGAAATCCGGTACACTCAAGGGTTGAGTGCGGCAGCCGGGAGTGGAGTAGACTTATCGCCGAACCACTATAAAATGACTGTGTTTTGAGATTGTTATTTTTATGATTATGTGATTTGCTTTAATACTTCCTCATCTGAATATTTGATCACACCACACACACTTACACAGTCATATCCATCATAAACTAGGCTCTATATTGTTTACTCTTTAAGCAGTTTATGATTGGATCCTCTACCAGGCTTGGAAGCCAGTAGAGTTACATTTGAGTAATCCTGATAATTGTATATTTAAAAGGATTAGTGAAATAGGATTTTAGATAAACCATAAAAACTTTTAAAAAATCCTATTCACCCTCCTCTAGGACACATTGGCATATTCCTTCTTCAACTCAAGCGGTCTTCACCACTATTTCAATTGGTATCAGAGCGAGTCTCTCTTTAAGGGCTTCACCGCCTAGAGAGTGATCTTGACTAAAGTTGGGAATATGGCCGAAGGAGAGAGCTCATCAATCACTAGACCTCCAGTATTTGACGGCTCAAACTATGCATACTGTAAGGATAGGATGCACTACTTTCTAAGATCTTTGGATCATGACGTTTGGGATATCGTTGAAAGTGGATATGTGCCACCTACTGAACAAATTGTACTTGATAGTGGCACAACAATCACAAAGCCTAAATCCAAAGAAAAGTGGACAGCATTCGACAAAGAAAGGCAGACATCTGAAGCCAAGGCTATGAATGCTATCTACTGTGCCGTGTCCCAGGATATATTCAATCAGATAAGTATGTGTGGGACATCCAAGGAAGCATGGGATTTATTGGAAACAACTCATGAAGGCACAAGCACTGTGAAGCGATCCAAACTTCAACTCCTGACTTCACAGTTCGAAAGTCTCAGAATGGAAGAGCATGAGACGTTTATGGAGTTTTTCACCAAGTTGAATATTATTTGCAACTTCATGGGTGGATTGGGAGAGAAAGTTCCGGTACCGAAAATTTGTAGGACAATTCTAAGATCCCTACCGGAACGATTTAATCCCAAGGTAACAACAATTGAGAAGTGTAGGAACATAGATGAAATAAAAGTAGAAGAACTGGTAGGTTCCCTACAAACTTTTGAACTACACTTCACACAACCCCAAAAATTCAAAAACACTGTCCTAAAAACTTCTAAGAAAACATTACATGAGGACAGTGAGAGCGAAAATGAAAATGAAGTGAAGAAGTGGCCTTGCTGACACAAAAATTCAGAAGATTCTTTCAAATGAATCATGGTCGGCCTTCCAAAGAAAGAAAGGTGAATAACAAACCTTCTGCAGGCAAATTTGGTAAAAGGACCAAAGAACCACAATGCTATGCCTGTCGAAAGTATGGACATCTATCTACCAAATGCCCAAATAGAAAAACCAAGAGCAAGGCAATGGCCGCCACGTGGGATGATACAGATGAGTCAAATTCAGAATCTAGTGACTCAGAAAGCAGTGGAGATCAGAAATCATTGAAAATACTCATGGTCTCCACTGCTTCAATCACCCCCACCGAATCAGAGAACGAGAAAGAACAGCTAGCCACAGAATCATCTTCATCCGACAATGGAAAAGAAGAAGAAGAAATTGAAAAGGATGAATTACAAGACGCTTACAATCAACTTTACATTCATAGCGTTAACATTGTCAAAAGACTTGGAATAGTTGAGAACAAAAAGGAATTGCTGCAACTAGATCTAGACAAAACTTTAGATATCAACACTCATCTGATTAATGATTTGCAGCAATATCATTTAGATAATGATAAATTTGAAAGAATCAACATTTCTCTTAAATCTGAGTCTGAAAGATTAAATAAACAAATTAAAACATTAAATGAGAAAAACATGATTCTTCAAAATGAAAATCATTCACTTCAAGTTGAATTAGAGGAATCCAGAAAAATGGCCAAGCTAAACTGCAAATTTTCCCAAAGTGGTGAGAAATTAGAAAACCCGTTAGGCATGGGAAAATGTGGAGAGGACAAAAAGGGATTAGGATATGGAAAAGCTAGAACAAAAACTAAATATGTTGCACAACCTTTTGGAAAATTTGTTGCCTCTAGTAGTAACATCAGACCTATCCCAGCTCATCACAAAAATGGTGAGTCAGTTTATGAGCTGAACAAAAGAAATATGCAATCATCACCACTCGAACTAGTTGACAGGATGAAGGAGTCATTAAGTTATGCGGACAAATCGGATAAGATGAACAAATCTACCACAAGTAAAACTCCTGTCACAAAGTGGGTGATTAAGGAAAAGACAAATTACCTTGTTACACATTCAGATTGTCTACCAGGCAATGAGGTCAAATGGTACCTTGACAGTGGTTGCTAAAGACATGTCACATGTGACAAATCCCTTCTTTCCAACTATAAAAATTTTCATAAAAGGATAGTCATCTATGGAGATGAGGCCACTGCTAATGTAATTGGACAAGGAATGATAAGAGGAATTGATTTGCTCAAAAATGAGAATGCTTTTTGCATAAAAGGACTAGCACATAATCTGTTAAGCATCTCTCAAATCTGTGATAATGGGCATGTGGTCAAATTCAACAAAGAAGAATGAGATATCCTAGATCAATAAGGAAAATCGGTAATTAAGGGTCATCGCACAAACAACCACTGTTACATTATTATAGGAAAAGAAAGGAGCGACATTGAGAAACACTGAGAATGAAGAAACTAATCCAGATCATGCATCTAGATCTAGATATTTGCTAAAATGATGCAATTTTGTTGAGCGTCAAATGATATATCTGAGGTTCCTCACCTCAATCTTTTGTAAATAAACATGCAAATGTTTATAATTTTTTATGTACAGTAATTGTACATAACTTTGCTAAGTATGCTATCAATATACTTGAAGGGTTGAAAACGAAAAATATTCCTTCTCATACCTATCGATCTGACATTTTCGATTAATCGATCACGGGTTAATATCATCGACAACTCTCCAGGTAGCTGAAACATCGGGACGGTTGTTCTTCCATAGAACTTGAAATTAAAAATCAGAATTCGAAAACTGAGAACATGATCAAAGGGATAGGTAGTCGCTGCTTCCTGCCTTGCTAAATCCTCCATTGTTTATGTGATCATCCAAATTTAATTAAAATATGAAGCCTAATAGGACACCCATAACACCTAGGAATTCGGGAGCCGAGTTCTTACATGGCCCCTGAAATTCGAGGTGTTATAGATGGTATCAAAGCAATGGTTTGGATTAAATTGGGCTGTGGATTATGAACTCGTTATAACGCATTCACTGACGTAGGAGGGAGTGATCGAACTTAGAGACATCTATAGGATCTTCGGATCATGCCATTTGGCAAGTCCAAAGACTAAAATGTTAGGGTTTACGAATAGAAAGACTTAGACTGCGTAAAGTGATCCAAATCACTTCTAATTGGAAGGTTGGGCAATAAATAGTAAAAGTATAAATAAAATAGATTTTTAACCATTAACATGATCGAATCTTATGAAATATCCAGGTTATTTGGATAGAGTAGCTTCTCCTACCCCAAATTCATATATGGCACATCGAATAACTCATTTCGGTTTGCGAGATATGGCTGTCGCAAGGTGCCCTTGCCGGGAAACAGTGCGCCGGAGGGACCCCGCCCATCCACGCACCCCCGTCCATCTGCGGGACCCGCCCGGGCATCCAAGGTGTCTACGGGACCCCGCCTAGACCTCTAGAGGGTCGATGGGATCCTACCCAGTCGAGGCTGCCCCTACCGAAATCTTCTGCAATTTTGGGTCGATTTCAAAAATTCATATCTCCTTCGGTACAACTCCGATTTAGGTGATTCAAAAGCCAGATTGAATCTTGATGAGTCTAGTTTTATATAAAAATAATAAATAAAATAAAATAAAAATTATGATATAGTTAAAATTAAAATATTTTTTCAACTGTTCAAAATTTATTAATTTCTGACAGATGTTACTCCTAAACTTTTAGTAATTTATTTACAACTCCAAATGATATGAAAATTTGTGGGATGACTTGAAACTTAATTATAAATAATAATAAAATTTTAAAAGTAATTCAGTTACTAAAAGTATAATAAACGTTACAAGAATTAGATACGTTTTAGTATCTTATAGAAAATCGTTAGTTTCGAAAGACTTATGCTTCTAAAATTTTTATAATTTTTATGGAACTTGAAATAGGTTGAAATTTTGTATGAAAATGGTCAACTTAATAATGAATTACCATAAAAATTATAAAAATTATTGAGTAATTAAAAATAATAAATACTTTATGAACAAAAGATACATTGAAACCGAAAGTTTCTACAACTAAAAGTTACTGATGGATCAGATGTATCTCTTTCATCATAGAGTTTTAGGATTCGAAGTCTAATTAGGAATTGCTTTCAAAGATCCTAAGAATCATCCTGGGAGATTAAATTAAATTCTTATTTTTAATATATTTTATTATTTCAAATAATTTATAACTTGACGAATTAGACTTCTTATGTAGGGTTTCGTTTCATTGCTTAAGAATTTGTGAGTTCGTATTCGAAGTGGACTTTATTAAAATATTTTGGGTTCTTATTCTCTTATGGATTCAAAGTTCATACCACTTTGAGGAGATAATGTTCTTCCTTTTTTCCTTTTCTGCGGCATTCTTTGCATCGCCATCACTCCAAACCTTCAGAATACCTTAAAACTTTCGATTCTCCCTTCCCTGTTAAAATTTATGAAACCAAAGCATGATTTGCCCATAACTCACTAACCATATGATCAAAATGGTAATGTCGAGAGGAATCTTAAGTTCCTGGAAACCATTCTGGGATAGTCGTTTGATCATAGGCACCGTGGGAGACTCACCACCCACTAAAATATTATAAATGTGAAACTTAAACTTTTTAATAAATTTTGATATCTTCCAAATGTTAAGAATAATCAAACTACGGAATTACGGAACCATACATTTATGAAGTATTCGCGGCTTAACCCAATTCTCGATCCTGGGTGAATACCAACGGACTTACTACTTTGACTAAGCAGAAAACTATGATCTACCAGGACCAGGAAGGGATACAACGATCTTTCTGCCCTGGTCAGGCAAAAGATCGACGTATGGGATTAAAACCTACCACAACTGTCTTTCCGTATTAGCCTAATCATAAAGAGTAGAATATACCACCTTTAGGTAAACTTTATCATCAAACACTTAGCACGATAATGATGATTTTGACATTTGTTTTCAAACCTCAAGGTGAAAACTTTTAAGGGGGGTAGATCACAATGAGCTAGGCTAGTGTATTTATTATATACCCTCAAACATATATAAACCCGAAACCAACAAAACTTAAGCAAATAAATGACAATATCTTTACTTATTACCTTTAGGCAATTTCGGGACGAAATTGTTTTAAGGGGGGTAGATTGTAACATCTTAGATTTTCACTGTTTTGGATTTCCAAAAATCCTTAAAAAAAATTTTTTTATGTAATTAACTTATATTATCACTTACTGACCATTGGCACTCAATGTTAGTTTATACACGGATGATACCAGTAAAGAACTGTACAAGTCCGATTAATCAACCGTAGGAAGCCAATGAATCTGTCTGATCACTTGAACACCAAGTTTAACCCCATGATTTACTCACATAGGGCCTAAATCTAACCGACCCATTGCTAACTAAGTAAGACAATCATAACTAGATTAAAGATCTAACCGAAGCCGAGTCAAATAAGGCTCGGATCTTGACTAATAGACCAAATCAACCCCGTTACTCTTTTAGCCTAAAACTGACGGTTTAGAGTAATCATGACCAAATCTCTACTTTCACTAGTTATAAATAGGTCACACTATAAACATAGTTAATCCAAATCCTAATAATTTCCCATGAGAAATCTCATTACCTAATTCATTCCAGAAATGGCCTAATTTTTCGAATAAGCTCTAGACCGCTCGTTGGTGGGCCACTAGTTCCAAAACTATATAATAATGTCCGTCTTGCTGGGCTCAACGTCCATCGCGAGAGTCGGACTTGGGTACTGTCTAGAACCTCTCAACTTGAGCCAAAGGACGAGTGCATGAGAAGTGCAAATACCCTGAAAGAAGAGGCTGAAACTTATGTGAATTGGGTCGTCCACTCTTATGCAAAGTTGGGGATTTCGGACCGTCGGCTTACGACCAAATTTCACACATGGAGTAAAGATATTTCCCTGCTCATATTTGTATAGCCGCGGCCCCAATCGACCATCGGTGATCATTGAACAAACTTTTAGCCATATCTATCGATCGGCGCATCCAAATGGCGGGCTAAACATGTCCATACGTAGATCATCATTAAAGTTACCTATCCTATGGTGTATATCAATATGTACACCCCGTAGTGGGCCCTAAAGGCTAGAAAAACCCTCCAATAGGGCTAGTGTAGTAAAAACCCAACCCTTGGGGCCATTTACACCAAATCTGGCATTATAAAAAGGCCTCATTTAGGCACCCCCCCTTCCCATACGAATTTGCCCCAGAAGAAAGGAAGGGAGAAAGAGAGAAAGAGAGAAAGAGGAGAAAAGAGGAGAAAGAGAGAGGGAGAGCTTAGAAGTGTGAGGGTTTATGCACCTTCACCATTTCATCTCCTCTATAACAACATCATCCTTCATTGGTGTCAATTCGGTGACGATTGAAGGTAAGTATGGAATTATGTTTGTAGGTTTAGGTCTTGGGTTAAATTCCTTCCAATTCTTACAAGCTTGTATGCTTATTTAGGCATTTCAACAATGATTTCCTAACACCATAACCCTACAGGTGCTGTGGATCGAGCGGTTCGTCACAAGGTGCGGACTATTATCCTTAGGTAGCCTAGCACCAATTCTACTATGAGTTTAATGATTATGAATGTTAGGATGATGTGCTTGAGAAATCTTTAGAGAGAACCTAGCCAAGACCCTACATGATAGGTCCCCCTAAATTCCATGAAATGATTGAATGTTGTTTATTTGTTCTTCAACATGATTAGGTTTAATTTTCGTATAGCATGTTCATCCTATATATGATTTTAGTATAACCTTCCTTGTGGCATGTTTGATTGCATAAAATCCTTGTTGTATGTTTGTGCTATGAATGATGTATAACTCTTGATCTTTTCAATTACCCATCACAACACACATACACATTAATTTGGTATTTTATTAGTAGTTGCATTGTAGAAAAATCTGGATTTTATGTTTAATGTATGAGAGCATGACTTCACTCGTGTAGAAGATGAATCCTGAATTGTTAGAATATTATTGAATGTCATAAACCCCTAGGTTGGTCAGGGAACTGAAGTGGGAGAAGGTGGTCCCGTTGGTAGGACCATCCTGTGGCTAAATCAGCGGATTTAGGCGGATGCGAATGGGCGACAGTAGTTGGACTACATAGGTCGCTTGTACTTGATGTCGTTCGTCTCGTACTCGCCTGAACTCGCACGGTCTAGTTCATTTACTGATCAACCATGTTTGTTAGCCATGTCTGCTCATGCATGTACGAAACCTGAAGCACCCTTCAACTACTGAAGCCTATTGATAACCATTTGAAACCGATCCATTGACTCAGAGCCGAGCATGGTAGAATGGGACACTGTGTCTGAGTTGTCGGCCTATGCTAGGGTGATGAGCCTCCCCATAGTGACCGCGAGCGATCCCTCTTCTCAACACTCCCCATGTGCTTGAAATCGGGGATGGGGAACCCGATGGGATCAATGATCGCAGGGTCATGGCCTCGCAACCAGTTGAGGGCAATAATACATGGGGTGTACCAGTTTTCCCAATCTACTGGATGAGCGGAAGTAATTAAATACTCGGCTAACATTATTCACACATCGCATTAGATAGAATTTGGCGACTCAGCAGTTGAGGTCGCAATGAGGGAGTGTTGATCATGCGAGATCGTTAGATGAAGTTGCTCAAGGGAGTGTTGTTACGAGGTCATGTATTATATCATAATACATGCATATGCATTAAAAAGACTATTTAGGGATCTGTGAATGTATATCTTTCATTAAATTCATCATATAATTGCTGCTTGTTGTAACTTAAGGATAATAGCAACCACTGAGTTAGCTACTCACTCCCGCTCTAGGACGGTGTTTTAAAACACAAACCAGACATTTTACTAGATGCAGGTGAGGCGGAGCTTGACGAACCGAGCGAGGTGAGCAAGGATAGGGAAGAGGAGCTTCCTTATTTCCAGACTTTCGGCGGATCCTTTTAGTTTGAGTTCGGGCTACCGCGGGGTATGGACCAGAGCCCTAGTTGCTTTGGGTCATGTATGGGTGGGACTAGGTCCCTATTTATATGATTTTAGATTCGTGCTTTGGATATTTTTATATTTAGTAGCAATTGATACTGCTTTATGACATACTTATACTTCCTACCTTACTAAATCCTCCATTGTTTATGTGATCATCCAAATTTAATTAAAATATGAAGCCTATTAGGACACCCATGACACCTAGGAATTCGGGAGCCGAGTTCTTACATGGCCCTTGAAAACCCAGGGTGTTACAGTAGGTCCCACCATGATGTGTGGGCTATATCCACACCGTCCAACCATTTTTTAAGATCATTTTAGAGCATTGGCCTAAAAATTAGGTAGATCTAAAGCTCAAGTGGACCCCACCATAGAAAGTAGCGGGGATTGAACACCTACCGTTGAAAACTTCTTTAGGGTCACATAAGTTTTGAATATGCCCCATCTTTAGGCCCAAGCCATAAAATGAGGTTACGAAACAGATGAACAGTTTGGGTATAACACATATGTGTTATTCTCAATAATTTCAAATGATGATCGGTATACGACAAATTAAAGAGTGAATCCCACGGTCTTGCAAACTTAGCATGGAATTAGGCTTATCTCATTGCAAACTTAGCATGGAATTAGGCTTATCTCATGGTAACAGGGGACAATTGTGTACTAAGTAACTCAGTACACTAAGGGGTACTAAGTTGATGTGTCACGAGCTTATTGACTCTAAGATGAGGGGTCGCTTCTCTCCTCCAAACACTGAAACAAATGCCGTTAACTTCTCTTTCTTTCTCTCTCTTCCGTGTACAGAGGAAACGTATGAGGATCTACCGCTACTCTCCCAACAGAAATCAGATGGCATACCGAGTTACTCGGTACGGTTTTATCATTCATAGTAAAATTAGTTGGGCCCACCTTAAATGCATGTGGTCTATCCATGTCGTCCATTAGTTTTTACAGCTAATTTAAGGCGTTAAGCTCAAAATTTAAGCATATCCAAAGATAAAGTGGATCATACTACAGGAAACAGTAGGAGTAATGATTTCCACCGTTGAAACCTTGATAGGCCCTACAGTGATTTTTATTTATCATCCAACCTGTTCATTATATCATGAAGACATGGATGAAGGGAAAACACGGATATAAGTTTGATCCAAAACTTTTATGGCCCTAAGAATTTTTCAACGGTAAACATTCAATTCATACTATTTTTGTGGTGTGGTCCATTTGAACTTTATATATGATTTATTTTTTGTCTCAAGCATTGAAATTATATTGTAAAATAGATGAACAGAGTGGATAAGATACATAAATCATGGTGAATGTCACATGGACATCATAGAATTTAATCAGCACGGTAAGCCTAATGAGTTACCCGGTATGCAATGGAAACAGATTGCATCCTACCCGGGGAAGCGGATTACGTATTGAGTAAACTCTGTGGGCCCCACTGTCATTCATGCATTGTATCCAATCCGTCCATCTCTTTTACCACATAATTTTATGGCTTTAACTAAAAAATGGAACATATCCAAACCTCAAGTGGACCACACCACGGGAAACAGTGTGAATTGAATATCTACTGTTGAAAAATTCTTGGGGCAACCGAAGTTTTAGATCAAACTGATATTTATTTTTTCCCTTCATCCATGTCTGTCTAGTCTTATGAACATGTCGGATGACAAATAAACATCATGGGTGGCCTTAGAAAGTTTTCAACGGTGGAAATCAATATTTCTACTTTTTCCTGTGTTATGGTCCACTTAAACTTTGTATATGCATGAATTTTGGGTTGAACTCCTAAAATGATCTAGAAAAACGAATGGACGGCGTGGATAAACCACATCCATTTACGGTGGGCCCAACAGAGTTTACTCAGTATGATAAGAGCGTACCGAGTTACTCAGTACGCAATCGGATTTCCCCGCCCGGACAGTAATCCATCCGGGCTGGGCTCTGTGGGGTCCACCGTGATTTAAGAATTTTATCCACGCTGTTAATAACTTTTCTCAGATAATTTTACTGCATGATCCAGAAAATTAAGCAGATTCAGATCTCCAGCGGAACACACCAAAGGAAGCAGCAATGATAATGACATCCACCATTGAATGAGGTTTCAATGGTGGAAATTATTATTCCCAATGTTTCCTGTTCCATGGTCCACTTGAGCATTGGAAATGATTCAATTTTGGTCTCAACCATTAAAATGCGCTTGAAAAACGGATGGACGGCGTGGATAGACGATATCCATTTACAATGGGCCTAATAGAGTTTACTCAGTACCATTGAAACCTCTCCAAGTTGCGGTAGATCCTTCTACGTTTCCTCCTTGCATGGAAGAGAGAGAAAGAGAGAGAAATTAATGGCATTTTTTTGGCGTTTGGAGGAGGGAAGCGGCCCCACATCTTAGATCCAATTGGCTCTTGACACGTCAACTCAGTAACTCTTAGCATACTGAGTTACTTAGTACACAATCCAATTCCGTCATATGTAATAATTACATTTTTTGAATCCCATTCCACCTAATCTTTCTCAATACCATGCGCCAAACACCCCCTTACATTTTGGAGCTTCCTCATGTCACAGGCTCACATGACCTGGTAAAAGTGATGGACAGGTTGGATGACACATGGCCATCACGGTGGGCCCCACATTTAGCTTAGGTTAAAGGCTTTTTGTGAAGGGGGATTACTCAAATTCACGTTCTATGAGGACCATCCAGATGGTGGGATCCTTATAGGATTGGGGCACTTCTTCAAAATTAAATTGATCAGGTAATCCTAACCATCCAATTAATGGGCATAAAATGGATGGCTAGAGGTAGAATAGTGGGTCGTCCAGCTAGTTCGATAGCTGGGATTACCATACAACTACTACTTGAGCCCGGTGGAAGATTATCTGCCATTGTTTTTCTTCTTCTTCTTCTTCTTCTTTTTTTTTTTTTTTTTTACTTTTTTTTTTTTTATTAATTTTATTATTTTTCATTTTTTGGGAAACCAACACAGGAAAATCCCATTTTCAATTACACGAGGAGTTATAGAAAAACGGACTCGGATCAGGTGTTACGGCTTCCGGATCTATCTCGCTACAGTTTCAGTGTCCCTCTCGCTACATAAGTACGACGCGGATTGCGTACTGACATGTCAGTGGCAAGGTGGGGACACGGATTAGATACTGACAGGTAGAGTAGCGAGTCGGCTACTAAAGTGACGTCACCAAGTTCTGTGGGGCCCACTATGATGTATGTGTTATATCCACACCATCCATCCATTTTGAGATATGATTTTAAGTCATGAACTAAAGAATGAGGCAGATAAAAATCTGTAGTGGACCCACCACAGAAAACAGTGGGGAGAGTGATTCTTACTGTTGAAACTATCCTAAGGCCCACCATAATGTTTATTTGAAATCCAACCTGTTCAAAAGTTTAAAAAAGGCATGAAATAAGAGAAAACACAAATATAAGCTTGATCTAAAAGTTTTATGGTGTTTAGAAGTTTTTAATGGTAGACGTCATTGTCCCTGCTGTTTTCTGTGCTGGGTCAGCTCGAGCTTTGCATTTAACTCATTCTTTATATATTGCCCTAAAGTGATCTCTCCAAAAGGATTGAAGGTATGGATACAAAACATACATCATGTGGCTCTCTTGAGCCCTAATGTGCCTCCTTTTTTGGACTAATGCATTTAAATGATCCGTTAAAATGGATGGACGGGATGGATATAACACATACATCTCAATGGGTGGCGTCCATTCAAATATGAGACATCTAAAAAGTGGGCCTAACTTACCTTCAGTTGAACCGATGTATTTGAGAAATTACATAACATATATAGACAGCTTAATTCTAGTTAAAGTGTCTAATTTATCTATACATATGTATCAGCCATGATACATTGCCCGAGTATTAAACCTTTCTATTATTGGCTATTGACAAGTCTACAATAATGTAAAAAAGACAAAAGGGTAGATTTGTAACTTTATTTCAAAAGGTTCTGGAAATCATCCGTTCGATGCTTTGAAAAAGACAGTGAAGGCCAACCCCTTTTTCTGCTCTGGACTGATCCAAATTGGCCTTTTCTTTTTAACGGTGCTCGGTGCACATTGAAAATGAACAGTGTCCATTTGAGATAAAATTGCACGTGCCGAATCTCGACCATTGACTTTAACTAAAATTAGGTAAATAAAGAAGAAGAAGAAAAAACAAAACTATTGAGACAATGCTTTAATAATTAGGCTGAGTTTTGATGAGCCCACACCTGTGCAATGGATATTGTTGAGGTCAAGATCTGGTCAGCTCTCCTCCTTGTCCTATGCCCTTCGCTGCCTCCTCAAGCCCTGAAGCTGTACACGAACGGTGAGCAAAGGAGACCCTGGCTAAGCTGAGGGACCCTCCGATGCCTAAGTCAGGACACATGCATCTGGGTCTAAGTTGCAGAGTAGTGGGAGAGCACAAGATGTTGCGTACCTGTAGCAATGGAGTCCTCGCGTACTTATACCTAAATATTGAAAGATCTGGGTCTGTTAATCATGGCGTGATTTACTCATTCAAGGATATCCTCAGATCGTGGGGATATTATGCACAATCCAAGGATCATGTGTTGTACTATGTGCATCGTGCGTATCTGCACCCGAAGTGATCGGCCACGTCTTTTTATGGTAGTTTCCAAGTTTAGTTTAACGCGTAATATACTCGCATCTTTCCCCGACCTCGGCCCGGGACAACCTCCTTCAGAAGGAGATAGGGATGAGGACTAGGGCAAGAGCTCAGCCTCCTTTAAATGGAAGATGAGGATGAGAACGAGGGCTCGGCTCGGCCGTCCTTTCCCGGGGTATAGCTCGTCGATCCGACAATCAACCTTGAAGCATGACTACTTATTCGCTTGACTGGGTTAGTATGATCTCGGCCTTTGGAATTATATTGATGGCTCGAATCTTTCCATAATAGAAGCCCCCTACTTTTCGAGGTCGGATTCCGACTCGGAGAGTAAAGACATTTGGGAGATCCCCCACTTCCTTAGCCCCGCTCCTTTTCATTGTCATCATGAGTATTTGAAGCGTCTCCTTTTCGGGGTTTCCCGCTCGCTGATTGTCCTACGTATGATGGCGGTTGGGATTTCGAATCGTCGTTCACTAATGGTGGTTTGCCACGTATATCCCATAAAGCGTCCAAGCGACGCTTCTTCTTGGCCATGGTTTTACCTATCCAGGACGTGCCGCTTGATATCAGAATCGTACCGTCCGCCAGGGGCTGAGCCAGTAGTAAACGGCCACGTGTGTTCTGAAGTCGGCTTACATCGTCCCGCTGTGGCCATAACTCCTCGTCATTAATGCGTAGATTCTGCCTGGCTTATATAAACCTCCTCCAAAATCATTCTTTCCATTTGCGTTGTGTATTGTTGCTTGAGATCGCCCTTCTCGGAGATTGCTTCGGCCGAAAATCGTCCCCATCGGAAATCGCCTCTCGCCGAAAATCGGCTTTTTCACCGGAGATCACTTTTCGTTTGGCCATTTCGGCTAAGGAGAGAGGGTTTGGCCTATTCCATAAGCAGTGGAGTCGCACCAATCTTCGCGAAGGCACTGACTGCACTGCTGTGAGTCTTCCTCCACTTAAAGTGTATTTCCCTTTCGTATTAGGTGTCCATCGAGATGAGTTACGTTCAGGGAGCTGGCTCCGAAGAGGAACAGGAAACCTTCGCTTCAGGATCCGGAGAGTCTGAAGGCCCCTCTGGGGCCGTTGGGGCTATGCTCCTTTGCGATTCATCCTCGGCCTAGAGGCCTACTAGTAAAAAGGAAAAAAACCATAGTAAGGGAGTGAAGAGGACTCTCCGCGACCCTGCAAGACTATCAAGAGCGGGCCCCGAGAGAGGCCGACCTAAACCATTAGTCCCTGGGGGGTCGGTCATAGTTGAGTCCTAGATGAGTCAAATTCGAGAGGATTATCAAATCCCTGACTCAGTTCATATCCGAGCTTCCGACCCAACAGATCAAGCAGGGTCTCCAGCTGAAGGAGAGATAGCCATATTCATATGTGCTCTCCAGTGTGGGTTACAATTCCCTATTCATCCTTTCCTTCGTGAGCTGATTGCGTTACTGGGGATTGCGCCAGGGCAATTCGTCCCTAACTCTTAGAGGATCCTGGCCTCTACATTCGTTCTTTAGCATTGGGTAGGGAACCAGAGGCTGACACTGAGGGAATATTTTTTTTGTATATGCCCAAATTTTACTGCGTACTTCTTGCAGTTCAACCTAGGGGAGCTCCAGAGCTCTCCCCTTTCTATAAGCGTCAGGTGGACCGAGTCCGAGTTGTCCCTACTGATCAGCGTACTTGGTTCGGGCTCATCAATCCTGAGAGTCTGGTGTCATCTGGCTTCTGCAGAGTCCAACCTATACTCTTTGCCCTAGGTAAGTGGGATAAATAGAGTTGAAGATCGATTGACTTGTCGCCTAGAGTCGTTTCTCATTCCCTCATCCTTTTTGCAGGAATGGAGGTCGGAGGTTCGAAGAGGAGAAGGCCACCGCGTCCTCCTATGGACGTTGTGAAAGGGCCTAGCTATATGCCCTAGAGGGGGGTGAATAGGGCAATGCCAAATAAAACTTAAAACAGCGGAATAATAAAAGATATAAATAACAATGCTTGAATAATAACACTCTCAAAACATATGAAATATGAGAATGATATAAAATAAGTTTAAGGGAAAACCTTACACCAAAACCAATGGCTTATGGTAGGACAACCTTATTTCTAGAATGATCTAGAAAACATAAATGATATGGAAAATAAATCAAGAATAACTTAAAGAAATAAATCCTAAGTTATTACACCATTCAACCACACTTACTTGAAATGAAAATTACAACATTCATCCACAAAAGCTATTCACAATACTGAAGGAATAAATGAATAAAGAAATCAAGCACATCCACAACACAACGATATATAGTGGTTCGCCTGTGTGTTCACCAACTGTTAGCCAACAGCCACACAGAATGCTACTCCACTCCTAATATCCTCACACAGGGGATATTAGCATGCACTATCAAAATAGGTTTTCACAGGTTCACCTAAAACCTTCACAATTGTGTCTTTTTATCTCGAGCTTACACAATCCAAAAACCCCCACAATCTGAGTTTTCTGGCTCTCCTCAGATAACCAAAACAATGAGATTTTTCTGGCAAATCTCAAACAAAACCAGAGAAAGTAAATTACAAAGTAAAATACCTAGATCTCCTTTTAAAGTAGCCCAGTAGAACCAATCAGAGTAGACGAATGATACGTCGTTCAATGTCCAATACTCACATAAAGAATGGTTCTATGTCTAATTGATTTTAGATTAAATCAAGAAGAGCAAGGTCTATTTGATTTTGATCCCAGAAGAAGGAATATCACAAATTCCTCTTTTTAAATAAGATTGGAATATGGATCAAAATCACAATAGAAAAATGCTAACAAAAGGAATATTAAATATGCACAATAGCTTAAAAAATAATTACAACTTATCTCAGAGTATAGCCTTAAATCGCTTGAATTGAAATGGAATGGAATGAATAAACCTGAAATTCGTGCATTATTTATAGCCTGAAAAATCCCACCTTCGACTGGTCTTAGGATCCTAGGACTGGTCGTAGCATCAAAGATTTTGAAAGATTTCCGCGGGATTAGATTAGCTTTTCTCACGATTGGTCTTAGGTAGCCTACGACCGGTCGTGGACCACCTACAACTGGTCGTGAGACACCTACGACTGGTCGTGGGACTCGAGATAGGTTACTGGAGTTCGAGTCGTAGGACTACGACTAGTCGAAAGATGAGTCGTAGAACTTCCCAGGACTAGTCGAAGCAAGTCCAGGACTAGTCGAAGGACAACCAGGAAAATCCGAAAATCTGTAACAACCTAGGACTAGTCCTGAGAAACCTAAGACTGGTCGTAGCAGACCTAGGACTGGTCTTAAGATCTCTAAGACTGGTCTTAGAATAGTCACACCAAGTAAATTAAAATATTCGGATTATGTATCCAGAATGACCTATCATACAGACCAACTCAAGGTCAACCTAAGGTCAAACAAACCTTGAAGTGAGATGGACATTGAAGTCTTGAAGGTCTGTATTCTCAGATGATCTTAAAGTAGAAGCTTGAGTCGAGTTGATGGTCTTTCTCGAGCTTGGTACATTCTTGACTTGTCTTGATGAAGTCTTCTAATCTTGAACTTGTTAGAAGCAAACTTGAAGTCTTCTATTCTTGTAGACTTCATTCATGACATGTCTTGCAAACATTCTTCATTTATAATCTTGTCTTGAAAACATTCTTCATTCATGATCTTGTCTTGAAGCAGTGTGTAGTCACAAACAAGAAACATAAGAAGTACAAGACATATAGGTTTTGGCACTACAAAATTTGACAACCAAAGGGATATGAAATCATAGCACTAACAATCTCCCCCTTTGTCAAATTTATGACAAAACACATTTATAAATATAAGAGTAAAATGAAGAAAGAATCATGAGCCATCAGAGTGAAAAACAAATACTCTACTCCCCCTAAGTGAGTAGAAACAATCAACCATATTCAAGTACTCACTCTCTCCCTTTCTCCCATTCTCCCCCTTTCCATACTACTCCCCCTTTTTGTCACAAAATGACAAGGGAAGGCTAAAGGAGAGAAGAGAACACCATATGAAGAGTCAAGATTTAATTATCAAATCAGTACAACACTTCAATGTCATCAATCCAAAACATACAACCAAAGTCATCAATCGTAATAATAATACAGAATCCATCATATTCAAACCAAAAAAAGATAATCCACCTAATCAGATCCAGATGAAGGAGTAGGGATGGTTGGATCAATCTGATGTAAACCCCTATTAATGCGACGAAGATATTTTCGCATATATATTTAAATTGCATATCATGGGCTACACTCAGGTTATCAACCTTCTCCTCCAATGCACTTAGACGTGCATCATAACCAGAAGATGGATCATAATCAGAATCATTTTGGGAGTCAGTTTCAATGTCTTCAAATATATCATCCATATTTATATCAGCCTGTGGAGGAAGATCAGCAGCTTCCCCTTCATTTCCTGCTTCAGCACCTTCACCACCACCTTCATAGAATTGACCAGGAAGCAAATCCAACTTCATCTTATTTAAATTAGTATTATTGAATAAAAGATGATGAATTGGTGCCTCATTCTCAGGTAAAGCAACAAGCATATTTGTGGCTAAACAAGTCATAAGATAACCAAATGGAATATCACTATGACCCTGGGATGAAGACGAAACTGAATGATAAAATGACATATCAAAGAAGGTAAATAGACAACAATGCCGGACACAATAGAGTGCAATACCTGAACCATGAAGGCAGTTAACTCGGTTTTATTGCCTGACCGAAGATACACGTTTGAAGTGAAGATCCGGTGCAAAACTCTGTATCTGGGTAATAAAAATTTTGAGGGGAGCACATTTCCTTTGTGAGTCCAATGCACTTCCATATTGCATAAATCTCTTGTCAACATTTGTTTTTCCGATTCTGATGGTTTGTCATATAATGTATGAATCGGAATACCTTCATCTTTGACAGGTATATCCATAATACCTGATATCAAATGTCGATCTATCAAAAATTTCCCTTCTCCAGTAGCAATTGAGAACGTTAAATTATCAAGGGAAAAATCAGAGATACATGCAACCATAGATTGTGCAATGGACTGGTATGCAGGCCCACCCCAAAACAAAATGTTAGTCAAGCCAACAGATTCAAGGATAGGTGTAATCTCAAATTGTTCAATGTGACTGAGACTTATAGGACACTCAACGATAACTTTACGGTTACGTAAATCCCGTACATCATTAGGATCATCTTCGGGTGACCGAAGGTGCCGTTTTGTTATAGATATAGATCTAGATGAAGATGGACCACGGGATGTTTTCTTTTTACCCCTAACATCCATTTTCAATAAGATTTATCAAGGAGCAAGCACAAAGAACACAAGAGGTGGTAGGTTTCTCTATATCAGATTTTTAGAGAGGAAACCCTAAACAATCAACAAAAGTCGAGATCAAGCTTATGGAATATACAAATCAAAGCATAGAAAGCATAAATCTTCAAGAAAAATGAAGAAAAATGACTTATCTTGAAGAAAATCATGAGATCTCAAGACAGGTCGAGCCACGACTCGTCGAAGGAAGAAGAGGAAATGAAGAAGAAAGTGATTTTCCCCAAATTATATGATGCTCACGATCTCTACGACCGGTCGAGTGCAGTCTGACCGGCCGAGTCAGGACCGGTCGTGTATGGCAAGGGCCGGTCAAGCATCGACAAAAATAAATATTTTTATGCAAAAATTAAATTTTATACACATATAGTACACTATGATACATGCAGACAAGTATATTCAATTTAAAATGCACATACCAAGATCAAATTTCATTTTAGTAAACCTGTTTTTGTCGAGCGGTTTAGTAAATATATCAGCAAGTTGGACATTGGTTGGAATATATTCCAAAGAGATAGATTTTTCTTCAACTAATTCACGAATGTAATGATACCTAATGTCAATATGCTTAGTATGCGAATCTTGAATTGGATTTTGGAAATATTGATAGCACTGGAATTATCACAATATAAGATCATTGAATCTTGATTAATTCCATAATCGCTTAACATGTGTTTCATCCATACGAGTTGTGTACATACATATCCTGTTGCGATATACTCAAATTTCAAGAAGGGAAAGCGATATTAAACTTTTCTTCTTACTAAACCAAGAAACCAAATAATTTTCAATGTAAAAACAACCACCACTGGTTGATTTTCTATCATCAATATTACCAGCCCAATCAGCATCAGAATACCCAGCTAATTTAACATTAGTATCAAAAGGATACTAAAGACCCAAATTAGTTGTACTTGCATGACATATCTAATAATCCGTTTGACAAAGAGAAGATGTGAATCTTTAGGATTAGATGATATCTCGCACAAATACCAATGCTAAAAGCGATATCATGTCTACTAGCAGTTAGATATAATAAACTACTAATCATACTACGATATAGCTTAGCATCTACATCTTTACATGTAGAGTCTTTTGAGAGTCTCAATGTTTTACTCACAGGAGTATCAAATTTTTTACCATTTTCAAATCCAAACCTTTTAATCAAGTTTATAGCATACTTGGTTTGAGAAATGAAGATTCCATCAGATTGTTGTTTTACTTGTAACCCTAGGAAGTAATTTAGTTCACCAACCATGCTCATTTCGAATCTTGATTTCATCAACTCTGGAAACTCAATAGACATGTTAGAACAAGTTGATCCATAAATAATATCGTCTACATAGATCTGAACCATTAAAATCTCATTATTATGTTTCTTAACAAATAGCGTCTTATCGACACTTCCCACTTGAAAACTATGACTAAGTAAGAATTTAGTCAATTTTTCATACCATGCCCTGGCACTTGTTTCGCACCATAGAGAGACTTTTTGAGACGAAATACGTGATCAGAAAGCTTGGGGTCTTCAAACCCTGAGGGTTGTTCTACATAAACTTCTTCATGTAAATCGTCATTTAAGAAGGCACTCTTTACATCTATCTGATAAATTTAAAACTTTCTAAAGCAAGCGATGGAAATAAAAAGTCTGATAGATTCAAGGTAAGCGACTGGAGCAAAGGTTTCATCGTAATCGATGCCTTCAATCTAAGTGTACCCTTGTACAACCAGTCTAGCCTTGTTTCGTATAATATTTCCAAGTTCATCAGACTTGTTTTTAAAGATCCATTTTGTTCCAATAATGTATTTATCTTTAGGTCTAGGAACAAGATACCAGACATCATTACGAACAAATTGATTAAGTTCATCTTGCATAGCTACTATCCAATTTTCGTCAGAAAGAGCTTCTTTTACATTGACTGGTTCTATTTGGGATGTAAAACAAACATAATTGCATATGTTTTCAAGTTGTTTGCATGGTACGAACTCCAAAGTGAGAGGGTTTCCAAGGATTTGATTAGTTGGATGATCTTTGACAGTCCTAGGTTCAGATTGAGATGAAGAGGTATCTTGATTTTCGATTATAAGAATTTCATCATCATCTGAACTCGAAACAAGTATATTCAAATGATCATCAATGACCACATTGATGGACTCTTGAATCACACCTGTTCTTTTATTTAGAACCTTATAAGCTTGACTGTTTAAGGAGTATCCAAGGAAAATACCTTCATCACTCTTCGTATCAAATTTTCCCAAATTTTCACGATCTCGTAAAATGTAACACTTACTGCAAAAAATTCGAAAGTATTTGACGGTAGGTTTCTTTTCGAACCATAACTCATAAGCAGTCTTATTTTCAGATTTACTAGTATAAACACGATTAATAATGTAGTCAAAGTATTAATTTCTTCTTAAAAGATTTTTGGAGAGCTTCATACTATTTAACATGACATTAGCCATATCCTGAAGCACTCTATTTTTCTCTCAACTATACCATTTTGTTGAGGAGTTTTGGGCGCAGAGAATTCATTTGATATTCCTTGATTGCTACAGAATTTCTCAAAACTGCTATTTTCGAATTCAGAACCATGATCACTACGGATCTTATAAACTTGAGAACCTTTTTCATTTTGGATTCGTTTAATGATCTTCTTTACTTCATCTAGGGTTTCAAATTTGTCTTTTAAGAATGATACCCAAGTGAATCTAGTAAAGTCATCTATGATAACCAAGATGTATTTTTTCCCACCTTGACTCTCCGTTTTGGTTGGTCCAATGAGATCCATGTGGAGAAGCTCGAGAGGTCTAGATGTGGTATTTGAGTTCACTTTCTTGTGAGAGCTCCTAATCTGTTTGCCCAACTGGCATTCATCACATATTTTGTCTACTTTTTGTAATTTGGGTAGACCTCTTATAAGTTCTCTTTTGCTCAATCTAAATAAGTTCCGGTAGTGTACATGTCTAAGACGTTTATGCCATAATTCAATCATCATCGATGGACCATGTAACATGATTGAGTAGATGAGCTTGCATTACTAACGATGTAGCGCTTTTCGATGTTCGTGACCGCATTAATATAACAGAACCCTCTTTATTAACAATCTCACAACCTTGATTAGAAAAATTTACATTATGATTGTTGTCGCATATCCGAGATATACTCAATAGGTTGTGTTTCAAGCCCTCAACATATAATACATTTTTAAATAAGGGAAGGTTATAAAGTCAACCGTACCTTGGCCAATGATTTTGCAATTGCTTCCATCACCAAAAGTGACCGACCCATCACCCCGTCTTCAAGATCGGTGAATAAAGCTTTGTCGCTCATCATATGTCCGGAGCAACCACCGTCAAGGTACCACTTTGAATGGCTTGTAGCTTTGAAAGCAAGTGTGGGCAACCAAGCGATCCAACTTTAGAACCCATTTCAAGATCTTTTTTGGGTTTAGGAGTGTAGTTAGACTTTTTTTGTCTATTGTTATATGAATGACCTATAGAGTTAAATTTTAATAGCTCCTTGAGAATATCAATAATCTTTTCAACCAAAGGATTTTGGTTTTGAAGATTGAAGTTGGCATAGCTATTTTTAGATTTTTGAAAGGTCCTTGAATTTTTTGAAAAACCTTGATAAGTATACTTTACTTTTGAGTTCGAAGACTCTCCTTTCACAAACTTAGGAGCAGATTCTTTTTTTAGAGAAGTATTCTTATCATAGCCCAACCCGGATCTATCGCCACATTTTCTCGATCCGGATAACAATTTTTCTAATTTAGGATCACCTTGGGCATATCTCCAAGTGTCTTTTAAACTCAAAAGAGAAGCTACTTCATTTTTGAGTTTCTCGTTCTCGATTTTCAAATCATCAACTTGGGAGGTTTTGATTTTTAAATCACATTTGGTCTTTTCAAAAAAATCGAAAATATGAGATTTTTCTAAGACAAGAGACTCATAATCTTCTTTAAGTTTAGAAAATTTTCCTTTTGTAATTTAAGCTTGACAAAGAATTTTACAACTCTCCTTATAAAGGGCATTGTATGCATCCCAAGATCATCTTCATTGTCACAATCACTATTCAGATTCTCTTCGCTAGTTACTTTATCATAATCTGAAAAGTGACTTTGGCTAGAGTCATAAGGGCTTTAACATCATCTCCGACTGCGTTTTGATTCTTCGATTTCGAAGAGGATTCAATCGATGATTCATCCCAAGTAGCCAACATACTCTTTCTTTTTAATTTGTCCTTTTTAGGACATTTGTTAGCCAAGTGCCCATACTCTTGATAGTTGTAACATTGACTATCTTTCAAAGATTTTCGAGCTCTAGGTTTAGATTGTCTCTTATCGTTTGATTTTTAAAAATCACCTTTTTTCTTATTTTTTAAAATTTTATAAAACCTTTTTACAAAAAGTGTCGTATCATCTTCGGAATTTTCAAAGTCTGAAGTGCTCTCTTGTGGAATATTTTTAGATGACTTGAGAGCAATTGATTTTCCTTTGGAGCTTTAAAGTTCAATTCGTAGGTCTCAGAAGAACCAACTAGTTCCTCAACCCTCATGTTATCCGTATCACGAAGTTCCTGAATCGCGGTTACTTTTGAATTGAACCATTCAGGAAGTGAGCGTAGTATCTTTTCACATACTTTACTTTCTGGGATTCTATCACCAAGACCCCACATTGAGTTTACAATGTCATTCAATCTAGTGTAGAAGTCCATAAACATTTCATTCTCCTCCATATGAATTTCTTCAAATTTAGTTGTGAGGAGTTGGACTTTAGATTTCTTGATAATTGATGTACCCTCGTGTGTCATTTCTAAAAGATCCCATTCTTGTTTAGCATTTTCACACGAGATGATTCTTTTGAATTCATCTGGTGACAATGTACAAGTAATTGCATTTAGTGCTTTTGCATTGGCACTACTCTCACTTTTCTGAAGTGTGGTCCAAAGAGCATAAGATATTACTTTCATTAATTTTGAACCATCTTCATCAGTTACTTCAGTGATAGGTAGTTTCTATCCGTTCACTGTGGCCAGCCACACACTTTCATCCATGGATTTGAGAAAGATTCTCATCCTTGCTTTCCAATAAGCATAGTTTGTGCCATTAAAGGGTGGTGGCCTAGTGACAGATAGGCTATCAAAATTTGACATCTTAATATAGCTTAGATCGTTAGCTCAGGAAATAAATCCAATAAATAATCAATAAGCACGAACTATTAGGCTCTGATACCACTTGAAAGGGCCTAGCTATATGCCCTAGAGGGGGTGAATAGGGCAATGCCAAATAAAACTTAAAACAAATGAATAATAAAAGATATAAATAACAATGTTTGAAATAATAACACTCTCAAAACATATGAAATATGAGAATGATACTAAATCAGTTCTAAGGACAACCTTACACCAAAACCAATGGCTTATGGTAGGACAACCTTATTTCTAGAACGATCTAAAAACACAAATGATATGGAAAATAAATCAAGAATAACTTAAAGAAATAAATCCTAAGTTATTACACCATTCAACCACACTTGCTTGAAATGAAAATTACAACATTCATCCACAAAAGCAATTCATAATACTGAAGGAATAAATGAATAAAGAAATCAAGCACATCCACAACACAACGATATATAGTGGTTCACCTGTGTGTTCACCAACTGTTAGCCAACAGCCACACAAAATGCTACTCCACTCCTAATATCCTCACATAGGGGATATTAGCATGCACTCTCAAAAATAGGTTTTCATAGGTTCACCCAAAACCTTCACAATTGTGTCTTTTATCTCGGGCTTACACAATCCAAAAACCCCACAATCTGAGTTTTCGGCTCTCCTCGATAACCAAAATAATGAGATTTTTCTGGCAAATCTCAAACAAAACCAGAGAAAGTAAATTACAAAGTAAAATACTTGGATCTCCTTTTGAAGTAGCCCAGTAGAACCAATCGGAGTAGATGAATGATACGTCGTTCAATGTCCAATACTCACATAAAGAATAGTTCTATGTCTAATTAATTTTAGATTAAATCAAGAAGAGCAAGGTCTATTTGATTTTGATCCCAGAAGAAGGAATATCACAAATTCCTCTTTTCTAAATAAGATTGGAATATGGATCAAAATCACAATAGAAAAATGCTAACAAAAGGAATATTAAATAAGCACAATAGCTTAAAAAATAATCACAACTTATCTCAAAGTATAGCCTTAAATCGCTTGAATTGAAATGGAATGGAATGAATAAACTTTGAAATTCGTGCATTATTTATATCCTGAAAAATCCCACCTTCGACTGGTCTTAGGATCCTAGGACTGGTCATAGCATCAAAGATTTTGAAAGATTTTCACGGGATTAGATTAGCTATTCTCACAACTAGTCTTAGGTAGCCTACGACCGGTCGTGGACCACCTATGACTGGTCGTGAGACACCTATGACTGGTCGTGGGACTCGAGATAGGTTGCTGGAGTTCGAGTCGTAGGACTACGACCGGTCGAAGGATGAGTCGTAGGACTTCCTAGGACTGGTCGAAGCAAGTCCAGGACTAGTCGAAGGACAACAAGGAAAATTCGAAAATCTGTAACAACCTAGGACTGGTCCTGAGAAACCTAAGACTGGTCGTAGCAGACCTAGGGCGGTCTTAAGATCTCTAGACTGGTCTTAGAACAATCACACCAAGTAAATTAAAATATTCGGATTATGTATCCGAATGACCTATCATACACACCAACTTAAGGTCAACCTAAGGTCAAACAAACCTTGAAGTGAGATGGACATTGAAGTCTTGAAGGTCTGTATTCTCAGATGATCTTGAAGTAGAAGCTTGAGTCGAGTTGATGGTCTTTCTCTAGCTTGGTACATTCTTAACTTGTCTTGATGAAGTTTTCTAATCTTGAACTTGTTAGAAGCAAACTTGAAGTCTTCTATTCTTGTAGACTTCATTCATGAGATGTCTTGCAAACATTCTTCATTTATGATCTTGTCTTGAAAACATTTTTCATTCATGATCTTGTCTTGAAGCAGTGTGTAGTCACAAACAAGAAACACAAGAAGTACAAGACATATAGGTTTTGGCACTACAAAATTTGACAACTAAAGGGATATGAAATCATAGCACTAACATGTTGTTCTTTTGTCTGAACTGAAAACTCAGGCGACGTCCAAGAGGAGGAGAACCTCCGAGGTCAATATTGAGGCTCATACCCTTGCTTCTAAGGAGGTTGGGGCTCCACCCCGTGTTGGAATCTCGGAAACTGGGGCTTCTACCCGAGCTGAAGTTAGTGCTCCTTCCAGAGCTAAGGTTGGAACTCCTGCCCGACTCGAGGTTGGAGCCCTTGCCCTATCTGAGGTTGGAGCTCCTGCCTGAGCCGAGGTTGGAGCCCCTGCCCGAACCGAGGTTGGGGCTCCTGCCCAAGCCGAGGTTGAAGCTCCTGCCCGTGTTGGAGTTGGAGTTCCTGCTCATGTTAGAGTTAGTGCTCCTGCTCGTGTTGTAGTCCCGAAAGTTGGAGCTCTTGCCCGAGTCGAGGCCATTACTATCTCGTCGCCTTCTGCAGGGCAAGCCCCCCAAGCGGGACCCTTCGAACTCAGGAGGGAGGTGGTGGAGGAAACACTCGGTGAGGTAGCCTCGGTGTAACTTGTAGTTTCCGTGGCTGACATAGAGCCTCAGCTGGGCCATCCTGAAGTCATGACCGGACGTAGGAGCACACCTGAAGAAGGTGCTTAGATCTCTGCTGCGAGTGGGGTTAGAGGATCTTCCCCCATTCCCCCCCTCTCCAAGGACTTCTATGCCTCCATCCGTGGACCTGCCTCCCGGTTTCCACATGGCCCAACTAGTTCCTTGGGCTGCTAAACACGTTCCAGAGGCTCAGATCGTTGAGACTCTCTCTCACCATCATGTTAACTTTGTGAACAATTATGCAGTTGTGATGTATCAGTCATTACCAATGATGGTTGAGGTGAAGGAGAGACTAAAAGAGTTGAAACGGCTTGAAGCGGAGCAGGCTGAATTCATGGCCGAGAAGGCGATGCAAAGGGCGGATCGGGCCAGGTTCGAAGAGAGGGCAGAGCAGAACGCACGATGGGTCGAGCTTGAAGGGAAACTTAGGGCCTCAATTGTGGAGCTGGAGGAACTAAAGAAGACCATGATAGAGGCTCAAGCGGCAGAGCTTCAACTCCAAGGAGAAGTCACCCGACTTAAGACTCGCTTGGATGCGGCTGACCTTGAACTTGAGAGTTTGCATCAGACAAAACAAGACTTGGAGCTCAGGGTCACAGATGCTGAGTCGTGCGCTGAAGCGGCGAAAGAGGACTTAGATCTAGAACGTCTCGCTATGGCTAGACATCTCATTGAGCAATGGCAGGTCCTCGAGTCTGCTGCATCTACGGAGAAAGCTTCTCTGCGAGCTGAGCTGGAGGCTCAAGCAGTCTTACGAGTGGATGCGGCGGTGGCAGAGTATAAAAATTCCGCCGAAAGAGCTCAAGAGCTGGAAAAACTGTACGACTTTAGTTATGACATAGGTTTTGATGCTTGTCTGACCGAGGTCAAAAAGCTTTACCCAGCTCTGAACTTCGAAGTCCTCTCAGCGGACCTTACCGGTCGTGACGAGCCTGCTACAGGCGTGCCTGAGATCACAGCTGACCCACCACTTGGCCCTATAGTTGGCCCATCTTCTCGAAAGGGCTAGATATTATATATTTCCCCCCTTTTTTCACCCTTTTTTTTTACCTTTTGATGAAGGCTTGTAGATGATGATTTTTTTTTGACCCTCTGAGGAGGGCTTATGAATGATGATTTTCCTCATATGTTAATCCATAATTGATTTTCGAATGTCTATTGTAGATTATTTGCTCACCGATCTAATTCGTTGGTAGGCTGATTCTCTTTAGGATTTGTCTGAGCCGACCCTTTGATGGGTTAGCCCCTTTCCAACGCTGCTTTGTAGAGCTTTTGAGGCCATTATGGCCTGTTTATTGGGTCCGGACCCGCAGGGGGTCGGCTCGTCCCACAATTGGCGAGAATCTTCCACTTTACCCATTTATTCACGAGCCGATTCCTATGTCAGAGGATTCGGGTCAGCGTTTAGGCTTTTCCTCTAACTTGGGAATACCATGTAGAACTTTTTGTGGGATAATGTACTAACCCCCTCAAGGGATTAATCCATTGAGTCTGCCCCTGCATGTGAGAGGCAACTTTTCCTTAGTAGATGATTCGTTCAAGTGGATGGGAAGAGGCGAATTTTATTAGGAGCCTTAAAGGCTCGTCGCTTGGAGGTGTACATTTGCTGAAGGCCTTAAAGGCTAGCCCGTCATGGATAATAAACTTTCAGATGCTCGACATTCTAGGGATGGGGGAGCTGATGACCCTCGAGGTCTTCTAGGTGGTAGGAGCCCGGCTTGGTCGACCGGACGACCCGATAAGGCCCTTCCCAGTCGGGTCCAAGTGTGCCAGCCCCCGGCTCTGCAGTATTCTGGAACACTCGATGGAGGACTAGGTCACCTGGTCGGAACCGCCTAACCTTGACTTTCGAATTGTAGAACCGTGCTACTTGTTGATGCCGAGCTGCGACTCAGAGCTTCGAGATATCTCTAACTTCTTCGAGCAAATTCAGGTTTGCAGCAATCTGCTCAGAGTTCTGTTATTTTTGGTAGCTTCCGACTCGGGCTGTAGGAAGACCAATTTCCACCGGCACCATTGCTTCCGAGCCGTAGGAGAGCAAGAATGGAGTCTCTCCTGTTGAGGACTAAGCTATGGTCCTGTAGGCTCAGAGAACGAACAGAAGTTCTTCGGCCCAACTGCTTTTTGCTTTTTCCAGTTTTGTCTTAAGATAATACTTGATGACCTTATTGACTACCTCCACTTGTCCGTTCGACTGGGGATGTCGCGGAGAAGAGTATGCATTCGTGATACCGAGCCCTCGACACATACCTCGAAATTTGTCATTATCGAACTGTCGGCCATTGTCTGACATGATGGTTCACGGAATCCTAAACCGGTAAACGATGTTTTTCCAGACAAAGTCGATCACCTTCTGCTCCGTAATTTTAGCGACGGGTTCGGCCTCTGCCCATTTGGTGAAGTAGTCAATAGCGACAATGGAAAATTTAACTTGTCCTTTCCCCGTGGGTAGAGGGCCGATAATGTCGATTCCCCATTGAGTGAATGGCCAAGGGCCACTCATAAGGGTCATTTCTTCTGCGGGTTGCATCGGCACAGCCGCGAATCGTTGGCATTTATCACATTTTCGGACGTAATCTTTGGAATCCTCCTTGACAGTTGGCCAAGAAGTACCCTTACCTGAGTATCTTTAGAGCTAAGGCTCGACTGCCGGAATGATTTCCGCAGATTCCTTCATGAATCTCTCGCATAACGTATTCCGCCTCGTCGGCCTAAAGACACCTAAGGTAGGGCTGGGAATGTTCCTTCTTGTACAAGATACCATCCAGGACGACGTATCGGGTTGCTCAAACTCTGAGCCGTCTGGCTTCCAGCTTGTCCGAAGGGATCTCTCCTATAGTGAGATACTTAAAGATTGGGTCCATCCAGCTCGGATTGGGTTGACTTCTATCTTCTCCCTGCTAATGCTTGGTTGCTCTATGAATTTGACGGGGATGATTCGCGGGATCTTTTCCTCCACGGCTGAGGCGAGCCGCGCTAGGGCGTCGGCCCATGAATTTTTCTGCTCTCGGGATTTGGTGGATCGTGCAATTCTGAAATTTCTCGATTAATTTCCTCGCCTCATTAAGATGAGCGATCATCCTTGTTTCCTTAGCCTCATATTCGGCAGAGATGTGATGTACCACTAGCTGGGAGTCGGATCGTACTTAAAGAGACTGGACACCCGGACTCGCTGCCAATCTGAGTTCGGCTAGCAAAGCTTCATATTCCGCCTCATTATTCGAGGCTTTGAACCCTAATCTGATCGCGTACTGAACGGTCATGGAGTCGGGTGCGATCAAGATGATCCCGGCCCCAGCCCCTTTAACATTGGATTACCCATCCACATAGAGAACCTATTCTGGATCTGATATTACTTTTTGGTCACTCGGAAGGGCGGCTGGGCTTATCTCAACCTCAGCTTTGATCTCTCTGGTGCTCGGAGTAGTGAATTCGGTGATGAAGTCAGCTACGGCTTGACCTTTGATTGCCATTTTTGGATGGAACTGAATGTCGAATTCGCCGAGTTCGATGGCCCACTTGGTCATCCGACTCGACACCTCAGGCCTCTGAAGAACTTGTCTGAGGAGGGAATCTGTCAACACGATCACAGAGTGTGTCTGGAAATATGGGCGTAATCTCCGAGCTGAAACAACAAGGCTGAGCGCTAGTTGTTCCAGGAGTGAGTATCTTATTTCTGCTGGTACCATAGCCTTGCTCACATAATAAACAGGGTATTATTTGCCTCCGACTTCTCTGATTAGAGCCGAGCTGACTGCGGAATCTGAGACCGCGATGTAAAGGAATAGAGGTTCACCTTCTTCAGGTTTGGACAATAGTGAGGGTGAACCCAGGTAATGCTTCAGTTGCTAGAAGGCCTGATCGCACTCCGACGTCCATTCTGCCTTCTTTTGACCTTTCAACTGTTGGGAAGAAGGGGAGACACTTATCCATTGCTTTGGATATAAAACGTCCGAGTGCCGCGACTTGTCCTGTGAGGCATTGTATTTCCTTGATAGTCCGAGGCGAACTCATGTCGAGGAGTGCTTTGATCTTATCGGGGTTCGCCTCGATACCTCTCTGGCTGACCTAGAAATTGAGGAATTTTTTCAAGCCGACCTCGAAAATGCACTTTGTTGGATTCAGCTTCATCTGGTATTCTCGGAGGACGGCGAACGTTTCTCCAAGATCCGTCAGATGATCGGTGGCTTTAATACTTTTTACTAACATGTCATCGACATATACTTCCATTGTGCATCCGATCTGTTTGGAGAACAACTGATTTACTAGCTTCTGATATGTTACCCCAGCGTTCTTCAGGTCAAATGGCATGACCCGGTAACAATAGAGTCCCTTGTTCATGACAAAAGTGGTCTTCTACCTATCTAGGGAGTGCATCGCGATCTGATTATATCCAGAGTAGGCATCTAGGAAAGAAAGTAATTCATGACCCGCCGTGCTGTCTACTAACTGGTCGATCCGAGGCAACGGGAAACTGTCTTTTGGACAAGCTTTGTTTAAATCCGAGTAATCCACGCAAACTAGCCACTTCCCGTTGGCTTCTTCACCAGCACCACATTTGCGATCCAATCTGGATAATGCACTTCTTCTATAAATCCTGTGTCGAGCAGAACAATGACTTTGTCGGCTATTGCTTCATACCATTCGGCATCGAACGACCTTCTTTTCTGTTTGATAGGTTTATGACCTGGATCCACATTCAGTCTGTGGACCATGACTTCCGGGGAAATCTCGGGCATATCTTAGTGAGACCATGCAAAGACGTCTCTATGCTGTCGCAGGAATGTTAGGACTTCGAGTCGTTGTTCGGGATTCAGCGACGTCCCGAGCTGAACAGTTCTGCTTCGATCGGCTTCGTCAAGCGGCACTTTTTCCAGGTCTTCCACGGACGAGCCTTCCACAGGCCCTCTGGGGTTTAGGACATTGATGGAAAGTACCTGCTTAACTGACCCCTTCTTTACCGCCACTACGTAACATCTCCGAGCTTCCCGCTGGTTGCCTCAAAGGTAGCCTATCCCGCCTTCGGCGGGGAATTTTATCATCAGGTGATAGGTAGAGACGACTGCTCTCATTGCATTGAGAGAGGGTCTGCCCAGGATAACGTTGTGTACCGATGGCACATTGACAATTAAGAAGTCCACCATAAGTATGACTTAATGTTGCCCTTCTCCCGTAGTCATAGGAAGGAAAATGGCTCCTTTAGAAACTACTCTTTCTCTGAAAAATCCATGCAGGGGGGTCTTCACGGTCTGAGATGAGACTGTAGAATTCCCATTTTTTTAAAAACTTCTGAGTAGATCACATCGGCGGAACTCCCGGTGTCGACCAAAATCCGGTACACCTTACGATTCGCGATAGTCATGGTGACTACCAGATCATCGTCATGCGGGTGCTAAATCCCGCGCGCATCTTCTTCCATGAAGGTCAGAGTGCATGGACTGACCCGAAGTTCTTTACTAGGCCGTTCAGTTAAGTGAACATAGTGTTCCAGTTAAGACTTCCTGGAGTGGGCCTTTCGTGCTCTATTCGAGTCTCCCCAGTCGGACGAGCCCCCAAAGATGGTACGTATCTCGGAGGGCTCCTCTGTGGCATTGTTTGGATGCTCCCTTTCTCTTCTCCATTTAGCTTTCCCTTCCTTCGTGTACCGACGCAGGTGACCTTTTCGAATAAGGGCTTCGATCTCATCTTTAAGATCTATACAGTCATCCGTATTGTGGCCGTGATCTCGGTGGAAATGACAATACTTGCGTTTGTCTCGATGGTCAGGATCGGCCCTCATGCAAACAGGCCAGTTTAGCAGTTTTTCTCCTCGGATGTCTAATAAGATCTGTTCGGCGGAAGTATTAAGGGGGGCGTAGGAATGGAATCTTCCCTCTAGCCTTCTACTCGGGTGGCGATTGCGAGGAGTGTGGTCATCGGCCCCCTTGTTGGGTGGCTAAGAATCCTCGTTCTTGGGCCTCTTCCCCTTACCATTTGGCTCAGTCGCTTGAACATTTTTACAGGCATTAGTGAACTCCTCCGTGTTGGTATATTTCTGAGCTCTGGCGATAAGTTCGGCCAGCGTTTTTAGCAGGTTCTTCCCGATGGAGAAAGTAAACTTCTCCTCTTTTAGACCATTGAACATGACGGCGAGCGTCATTTTATCGTCGTAGTCTTCTACCAACAGTGCTTCCTCATTAAAACGAGCGATGTACTCTTTTAGTGACTCCTTCAGCCCTTGCTTGATGGCCAGCAAGTGAGTGTTGGATTTTTGACTTCTCTTACCGTTAATGAACTGGGTAAGAAACAGTTGGCTCAACTCTGCGAAGGAATTGATGGAGTTTGGCTTGAGCTGTCGGTACTAACTCCGAGCGGACCCCATTAATGTGATCGAGAAACCCTAACACATCATTGCATCCGTCGCCATCTGGATTTGCATTCAGGAGCGGTAGGCTTCCACATGCTCAAAAGGGTCCCCGGACCCAAAATATTGGATGACAGGAGGTATTTGAAACCTCTGAGGCATCACCTCGTTAATTATTTCCGAGCTGAAAGGAGGTTCGGTCTCTTCCATCATTGCTTGTACGGCGCGGGAATTGACGTTGATTGTTGTTTCTTTTCCAGAGCTAAGAACTTGTTGTTGAGCTCCTCGAACCGCTTCTCCCATAGGTCTCTGTTTTCCACCACGATTTCTTGGATGTTTTCCATCTCCGGAGTTCTCCTTCTCCTCCGCCGTTCCAGCCGGTGACGGAGATCCATTGGTGCCAGGGATGAGGTAACCGAGGCATTGGTCGGAGCTCTCATCGCGGTATTCCGAGCCGAGGGTCAGATTTGAGTTGAAAGAGGATGGTGACCCGATATAGGTAGTTGAGGGTGCTGGGGTGCCTCGAGTCTCACACTCCTCTACACGGAGTGGGCTTCCACAACTGGGCCGACTGGTTCAGAAACAGGATCTTCTTGAGCCGAATACGACTGCGGCTCCTATTGCTGCTTCATCCTGTTTACTTCATCGCGCAGGGCTTGTATTTTGCCCTGCATGGCTCAATACTTGCTCGCCCGATTGCGAGAATGCTGGGAAGGTCCAGGAGCTGATTCCGCATGAAGTAGCGAGGACGAACGAGTTTGCTCGTTCTGTTCTGGCTTCGCAGCTACTGTTTTCTTCTTTCCTCTTGCCATTATACTCGAGGATAGGAACCTGACCTTTTGTATCAGTTTCCCACAGACGGCGCCAAAAAATGTTGAGGTCAAGATCTGGTTAGCTCTCCTCCTTGTCCTATGCCCTTCACCGCCTCCTCGAGCCCTGAAGTTGTACACAAACGGTGAGCAAAGGAGACCCTGGCTAAGCCGGGGGACCCTCCGATGCCTAAGTCAGGACACAGGAATTTGGGTCTAAGTTGCAGAGTAGTGGGAGAGCACAAGATGTTGTGTACCTGTAGCAATGTAGTCCTCGCGTATTTATACCTGACTATTAAAAGATCTGGGTCCGTTAATCATGGCATGATTTACTCATTCAAGGATATCCTCAAATCGTGGGGATATTATGCACAATCCAAGGATCATGTGCTGTACTATGCGCATTGTGCATATCTGCGCCCGAAGTGATCGGCCATGTCTTTTTATGGTAGTTTCCAAGTTTAGTTTAGCGCGTAATATACTTGCATCTTTCCCCGACCTCGGCCCGGGACAACCTCCTTTAGAAGGAGATAGGGATGAGGACGAGGGCAAGAGCTCAACCTCCTTTAAATGGAAGATGAGGATGAGAACGAGGGCTCGGCTCGGCCGTCCTTTCCTGGAGTATAGCTCACCGATCCGACAATCAACCTCGGAGCATGACTGCTTGTTCACCTTGCTGGGTTAGTATGGTCTCGGCCTTTTGATTTATATTGATGGCTCGGATCTTCCCATAACAGATATCATATACATGCCACCACACGTGCCACCAAGGCAGACACGTGCAATAAGAGGGCCACGGAACTTGGTGATGTCACTTCAGTAACGAGTTTAGCTACTCAACCTATCAGTAGCTAATCCGCGCCCGCAAGGTGTCTACGTAGCAAGGTCTCTCTCTAACGATTAGGTCGAGTTGTGTGGGCCCACCGTGACGTCATGTGCGTCCAACATCTACCCCCATCAGTTAGATGCATCATTCTATGGTTAGCCACGTATTTTAAAATCAAGTTAATACATGACTTGGGTGGGCAACACCATATACAACAATTGAGGATGGTTACCCTCCCATTAAAACGTTTATAATCATTTATTGGGCCCATCAACATGTGATTCACGGATCTAGACCATCCATTGTGTGTATCCCACTTAGATGAGGGCCCGTTCCAAGTTTCAGCCGCATTCAAAACTTAGGTGGACCCTGTCAAGTTCTTTTATATATTTTAGGCATGTATTCACACGGTTTTAAATGGTATGGCCCACCTAAGTTCCGTATATGAATGATTTTTGGGAAATTCCATAACCTAAAGTGGACCCATTAAATACATGCTGCTGATGTTTGACACATCATGGTGGGCCCACACAGCTCGACTCTAAACCTTTTATGTACGGACAAACTAATTGAGGACAAAAATACCCCTGCTTTTTCATTCTCAATTAGTCCGTCCGTACATGAGAGGTTTACACTGAGAATATAAGTTTGAGATGGTTAAAAAAAAAGACGCTGGTTAAGAGGTTGGGTACAGTGGTCGATTTCTCTCTGTATACGGGAAATGGTTCTATGCGGTCGAGCTCGTGGGAAATTCCCATGAGGTCGAGCTGTGTGGGCAGCACCATGATGCGTGTCAAACATCAACCCCATCAGTCAGATGCACCATTCCATGTTGGGCTTGGGGCTTAAAAATCAAGTCAATTGATGACTTTTGTGGGCCACACAATGTACAAAAGTTGAGAGGGGTTACCCTCCCATTAAAACATTCATAATCATTTGTTGGGCCCACCGAAGTGTGGTTCACAAATCCAGCCTATCCATTATGTGTGTCCCACTTGGATGAGGGGTCAGACGAAGTTTTAGATGCATCCAAATTTTAGGTGGGCCCCACCAAGTGCTTTTACATGTTTTGGGCATTTCTTTACATGATTTTCGTTGGGATGGTCCACCTAAGTTCCTTATATGGCTTATTTTTGGAATATCCCATTATTTAAAGGGGACCCATCAAATTCACGGTGTTAATGTTCCACACGTATCGGTGGGACCCAACAACTCGACCTTATGGGAAGTTCCCATGAGCTCAACCGCATACAACCATTTCCATATATAAATGTCGAGCTGTGTGGGCCCCACCATAATGCGTGTCAAAAATCTACCCCATTAGTCCAATGCACCATTCCATGATGGGTCACGGGCTAATAAATAAAGTCAATTCATGACTTAGGTGGACCACACCACATACAATAGTCGAGATTAAAACCTTCATCATTGTTTATTGGGCCCACCAAGATGTGGTTCACAAATCCAGCCCATCCATTGTGTGTCCCACTTGGATGATGGGTCAAACCAAGTTTCAGCCACATCCAAAACTCAAGTGGCCCCAACCAAGTGTTTTTATATGTTTTATGTATGTCTCTCACATGGTCTTCATCATTGTTTATTGGGCCTACTAAGATGTGGTTCACAAATCCAGCCCATCCATTGTGTGTCCCACTTGGATGATGGGTCAGACCAAGTTTCAGCCACATCCAAAACTCAAATGGCCCCAACCAAGTGCTTTTATATGTTTTATGTATGTCTCTCACATGGTTTTATATGGTATGGCCCACTTAAGTTCTGTATATGGATGATTTTTGAGATATCCCATAACCTAGAGGGGATATCAAATGCACAATGTTAATGTCTGACACACATCACGGTGGGGCCCACACTGCTCGACCTCATGGGAAGTTCCCATGAGGTCCACCTCATTGTATGTATGTGTATATATATATATATATATATATATATATATATATAGTTAATACAAAAATCTAGTTAGCCCTTTTTAGACTTACTTACCTGCACAAGGAATGAACAAGGAAGACCCTAGCTAGAGCAAGGGACTTTCTGATGCCTAACTTAGGAAAGGAATCTGGGTCTAGTTAAGTGTTGAGAATTTAGGACTAAAGATTATGCGTACCTTTCACCATTAAAGGTATCTCTATTTATAGTTTAGGAGAGGCGATGGCGTAGAGGAGATCTCCCTATTTAGTAGATGTGTATTGTAGAGAGATTTGGATCCCGATTACGTGGTGAATCTCCCGAGATTCTCAACGAAGATCTCAGGATCCCGAGCGTGTCGCGGTTATCCTCCAAAGAGTTTGGAAGGATCTCTACCATGATAGGCTTCCTAGATCTTCAGTTAAGATCTCGGATGGATGCGGTTCGACCTTGATAGGAGGTGGGTTGAGCCAACCTAAAGTGTGCCGACCTGGCCTATGCCACCCTGTGTCATACCGTCTTAGGTCATACCGACCTGAGTAATGCCGACCTATCTCCTTAGTCGAGCAAAGGAACAAAGCGCTCCTGACGAACTCTGGAGATCTTGGAATCAATGGAGGTAGTGCTCTTGCGAACATGTTCTTCGGCCATGGACTCTAAGTAAGAAGCGAATTCCCATGGCGATTGTGCTTCTTCTTCCTCTCATCCTTCCCTATCTCTTTGCCATGGAGAGAGGAGAATGGAAGGGCTTATTATTTGATTGGTTGAGCGTGTAAGGTTTTGACCTGACCTTTTTCCATAGGTCGGTCCATTTTTCCCTATAACAGTAAGCCCCCTACTTCTAAGTTTACGAAGCAGGCTTGAGAAGTTGGTAAGACTCGGTCAAGTCAGATTGTTGTTACCAGAAGTGTTGAGTCGGTTCCTCATTAATGTTGACTTTAGGCGTCGTGCACAGGATTCAAAACGTATCTGCAATCATGACATGTGGTACTCGAGAAGGTATGCTCATGGTTCGAACTTACAGGCGTCATCAGTGAGCCTTTTCAGCGTCCGACCAATGGGGTGACAATGGGTGGTGCATGCTTTAGTCGTGGAGTGGTACAATGAATAATGGAGCTCCATGTGTTCGGGCGCGAGGGTTGAGGAGTCATTTTGACGGCCATAATCAATGCGACATTCAATGCTGCATGGTTGTCTTCTCTATAAAAGAGGGGAAACCCTAATTGAGCAGGAATCGTTTCACACTGTCACTTTGTCCATTCGCCCATCTTCTTGCACTTGGACGATTCTCGACATGAACTCCAGCAATCTCCTAGAGACGTTCTTCCCTGGCGAGCTTCGTTCCCATACTCTTGCCCTTCTCCATTTTTTTCTTCTTATTTAGGCCCACAACCATGCCGTCCCACGTCGAACCCACCATCACTGTTGATGATGATGAGCGATAGGGACTTTCATGCGTCCCATGCGTCGCGGGCGATTGAACGGTCCTCGGAAGAGCGGCTAGAGGAAGCAGATGGGACTTTCTTGGCGGCGGAGGAGCTTAACGAATCCTCGTCGGAGGCAAAAGAAGAAGGTCCAGTTGAATCCGTGCTGACGAAGGCGGACCTGATGAGGATAAGGTCAGGATATCACATTCTAAACTCTATAGTACTTTGAGCTCTCTCACTGGGTGAGCTTCCTAACGAGCCCCTTGAGAGCGAGGTGGCCATCTTCCAGGCCGCTCTCCTGTGCGGCCTTAGGCTTCCCCTCTAGAAGATAGTGAGGCGGGTGCTTGTGCACTTGGGGTTAGCCCATGGGCAGCTGATCCCAATCGCTTGGAGGGCATTGGTGGGATCGTTCATCCTCTAGTCCTAGCTTGACCAGCCCGAGCTGACTGTGGATGAGTTTCTCCACCTATACCAGGTGAAACCTAACCCTTTTCATGAAGGTTGGTATTATTTCTCCTCCTGGCAAGTATCCAATAAGGCTATAATCACAGACGTCTCGACCTTGAATAAGAACCAGAACAACAAGTGGTTCTGGGTGTCGGGGGAGTGGGAGGCACGAGGGATATCCAGGCTACATTCGTGGGTCCCGACCTCCTTCGCTGTGCTAGGTCGGTACATCCGGACTTAGATCTTCCTCTTTTCTCTTTGTTTTGTTCGGTTGCCATCTCCATTCTGACTTGTGTTCTTCTTTGGAAGTTGTCCCCAAGTACCCCACTGTGTTGGGTGTAGAAGCTCTTACTTAGATTGCCGGAGCTAGGTCAGTAGACGCCGGCTTGAGATCTTGGAGGGTGCTCATCATGCCCGAGCTTCTGCTCAAATCAAGTCTTGATCTAGTCTTAACAAGTATAGTTTTTTTCCAATAGGTTGCTCAAGATATAATGTACCTCGCAGATTTCTTTTCTGACTCATTTTGCCGTGCAGACATGGCAGAGGCAAGGCCTTCGAAGCGCAAGGCACCCACTCCAACCGAGCGTGTTCAAAAGAAGAAGAAACTGACCTCTAAAAGAAAAGGGAAGGTCAGAGCTTTGTCTTCTACTGCTCAGAAGGTTGTGGGGGATGTGTCGGCTCCGACTCCTGCTGCCACCGTGGCCGAGGAGGTCGTTGGGTCGGCTTCGCTTGCCATAGCTAGTCCTGCTGGGGCCAATGTGGTTGCGAAGGCATCTACCGAGCTCCCCATGCCCCAGATGGGGGGGCCCGTCCGATGGTCACGACAGAGAGGGTCAAAGGCCTCTAAGTCAGTTTGAGCTACACTAAAGAGCCTCCTGCCTTGGGTGGATCGGCATATCCCCGATGATGATTTCACTCGCATGATGGATACGCCGCTGGATGCAGTTATTAGCCAACTAACGAAGCTCTTCTTCTGGGTAGGTTTACCTTACTTGAGACAGTTGTTACTTTCTTTCTGCTTTGTTCTAACATTACTATTTTTTGCAATACACCCTTCCTTGCTTAACGTGCATCGTGAGATGTTGCGCCTCTAGGCAGAAGTCAAAGAAGCGGAGGCAGCGTTGCTATGGAAGGGGGTCGAGGGCGAGTGACTCTGCATCAAGGCTGGGCAGTCTTGCACTAAAGCTGGGCGACTTCATGAGGAGGTCGATCAGCTTCATTCTACCTTAAAAGCTTAGGCGGAGGGTTCGACGACCGAGCTAAAGGCATCGAAGAAGCTACTTGTCGAAGCCTTGGAGAGAGGGGCTCAGTGGAAGTTAGACTTGGCTTGGCTGAAGCACTCTTTTGATGTGAAGATCAAGGAGGCCCAGACAGTTGTCTCTTCAGCCCAAGCAGTTGCTGAAGAGGAGTTTATGTCCTCCAATGAGTATACAGAGGATAGGGATGCCCTATATGGCGCCAGGTATGAGAAGTGTCTCGAGGACATAAAAGAGGCACATCCCAAGCTTGAACTCTCGGCCATTGAGGAGGTTGGCTCCGATTCTGAGGTGCCTCCAGAGGACTCACCCTCCGAGCAGCCCCTGCGGCACCGTGACTTCTTCATTGCCCATTCTCATTGTAATTTTTGACTTTTTGCAATGTACTCCAATTTATTTTAATGAAAAAAATACTTTTGGTTCATTGCATTGATCGTTTTGAGTAGATTGGTAGATTTTGCGATGGGTACATCAGCATTTTGTGTCGAGATTGAATCCTTAATCATTTTTACCTTATGAATTTATGGTTCTTGGTCGAGCACTTCCGTAGGTTGGATACTTCTATATTTTCAAAGTATCATCTTTACAACAAATTGTGCGGCGTGAGTAGTGGCGATAGTTAATGGCCCGACCTCTTCTTGAAGGGTCAGCCCATTAGTAAGGGTTGTTCTTCCCTTATAATGTAGGAAGCCCTTAGTAAATTTTTAGTAGATGGATCGTTTGTAGCCATGGAAGAAGGAAGTAAACTTTTCCTGACCTTGGGATTTTTATTGCAATAATTTCAATGTTGCAGACTAGAAACAACAAGAAAGTAGATTTTGGGCTCAAGCCAAGTCAGCCCTTAGGCGTAGTAGATTTTGAGATGCTCGGCTTTTCACGGATGTAGTAAGAGTCATCCTTCCAAGTCTTCAAGTTGATACGATCCTGGTCAACTTGTGTTTGTTACTATGTAGGGTCCTTCCCAATTTGGTCCCAAAGTTCCTGAGCCGGGTTCCTTGGTGTTCTGTAAGGTTCTGCAGAGGACTAGGTCTCTAGCTTGGAAACCTTCTTCTCTTCACCCTAGAATTGTAGAAACGGGCGACCTACTGTTACTGGACCGTGACCTTGATCCAAGCTTATTCCCTTATCTCTTCGATAAGGTCGAGATCCAGTGTCATCTATTCGGCATTCTGCCATTCGTCGTAGGGGCGGGTCTGAGTAGTCGGTAACCCGACCTTGACTGGGATAACGGCCTTGACACTAAAGGCTAGGGAGAAAGGGGTTTCTCCTGTGACCATTCAGGAAATAGTTCAGTATGCCTAGAGGACATTGGAAAACTCTTCTACCCATGTTGCTTTAGCCTTCTCGAGTTTTTTTTAGAAGTGGTTCTTGATGATTTTGTTGACTGCTTCGACCTGTCTATTAGCTTGTGGGTGCCGAGGTGATGAGTAGACATTCCGGATCCCGAGATTTTCGCACATACCTTAGAATTGGTTGTTGTCGAACTGTTTTCCATTGTCCGAAATGATTGTAGGGGATTCCATATTGGCATATGATATTCTTCCAGACAAAGTTTATAATTTTTTGCTCGGAATTTGAGGTGGTTTCCGGATTCTTCCAACTCGGTGCAAAAGTTAGAGTTATACAACTATAAATAGGAGTCCCTAGGATGTTATTAGGTATCTTCTAGGGTTTGAGGAGTAGAGCAAAAGGGTGGAGCCAACATCCGGGAGTTCTTCTTCTTTTTTAGTTGGTCTTTTTGTTTTGTTTATGAGTTCTTAGTTCAATCATGTCTATAGTTGGCTAAACCTCTTAGCTAGGGCTAAGAGGTGAAGCTTGTAGCTTGATTGAGATGTTTGCTTTGTTTTGATTCATGTTTTGTTGAACTCTCTTAGATTCTAGTTCTTTATTAAGGAATATTTTTAGTGTTTAATGGTTTGTTGTGACAAATTACAATAGATCTACAATTGCTTGGAATATCTTCTTTTCTTAAATTGAGGTTGTCGTTGTTCACAATCGTCCCTTAGGCATGGTAGGGTGATGGAATCCTTCTTAATCTTCACAATTCTCCTAAGATTGGTTGTGGGGTTGGTATATCTTGTTGTTTGCCATTGTCCCATCGGCATGGTTTGTTCACCACCCCAAGTATAGGGTTGTGATGTAGTAATAATCTCGGTAAGAATGAGGTCGACTTCACAGGGACTAAACCTTGTACGTATTCTGAAAGTAACTAGGAGTAGAACTAGAAGAAAATGTATCTAAATCAAAATAATTTAAGAGAATAATGATGAATTATTAAACTAAAACTCTAAAACTTGTAAAATTCAAAGGTGGGAAACTAGGGTGCCAAGGATCCACTTGTAGCAATCAGGGAGATTTATGCTTGATTCACGAATACAACTGGATTTAGAGTCGTATCTTCATCCAGTTGGAAGATATATCATTAAAAACCAATTCTAAACTTCCTTTGATCCAGTTTTCAAGAGATAAGAGGTATGAAAATTAGAATGGATTCCATCACAAAACCCTGCCCATGAGACAAAGCAAACAAAAGAAATTAACTATTTCACATCCAATCTAAGGGAGTTATGAATGTAGGAAGGGTTCCATCACCTAACCATGTCTATGAGACGATGGTGAACAACAAGGCTCCCACGTTCACAATCCCTACAGTGAAAAGAACATACTCAAAGCTATCGCAGATCTATTGTAATTTAAGTCACAACAAACCATTAAAAACTATGAATATTCCTGATAATCAATCTATAATCAAAGAGAGTTCAACGTAAACATGAATCAAAGCTATAAAAACCACCCCATCACGCTACAAGCTTCACCTCTTAGCCTTAGCTAAGAGGTTTAGCCAATCATAGATATGATGGACTAAAATCTCTTAAGGAAAGAAATAAACCCCCTACCGATTGGTAAAGGGCAGACCAAATTCACTGTTGTCGTAGTCAACTACTTCACTAAATGGATCAAGGTCGAGCCCCTAACTAAGATCACTGAACAAAAGATTACAGAGTTCGTCTGGAAGAACATCGTATGTAGGTACGAGATCCCCCACACAATCATCTCAAACAACGGGAAATAGTTCAACAACAAACAATTCTGAAACATGTGCGAGAACCTCGGAATCCAAAATGTCTACTCATCACTTCGGCACCCGCAGGCCAATGGACAGGTCGAGGCAGTCAACAAGATTATCAAGAACCACCTCCGGATAAAGCTCGAGAAACCCAAAGCGTCATGGACTGAAGAACTCCCTCATGTCCTCTAGGCATATCGAACTACTGCCCAAACAGCCACAGGGAAAACTCCTTTTTCCTTGGCTTTCGGCGTGGAAGCTGTTATCTCGGTTGAGGTTGGACTCCCAATTGCTCGAATTCGTTCCTATAACGAAGAGCAGAATATCGAACTAATGTTGTTGGATCTTGACCTCCTCAAGGAACGAAGGTAACAAGTGTGGGTCAAAGTCACGATTTGACAACAGCAGGTCGTCCGTTTCTATAATTCTAAGGTTAAAACAAGAAGGTTCTGAGCTGAGGATCTAGTCCTTCAAAGAACCTTCTAAAACGCCAAGGAACCTGGCTCCGAAACTTTAGGACCAAACTAGGAAGGACCATGCGTGGTGGTAAGTACGAGCCAACTAGGATCGTACTGACTTGAGGACTTAGAAGGTTGAACCCTGCCGCATCCATGGAACACCAAGCATCTCAAAATCTACTACGCGTAGGGACCGACCTGCCCTAAGCGTGAAATTAGCTCTCTTACCATGTTTGTTCCAGCACAGAAAAGTTGATTCTACTTCAGTATCAATAAAATTGCCAAGTCGGGATAATTCTTGTTTTCTACTTCAAAATTTATGAACGATCCATTTGCTACCATCTACGAAAAGTCTACTAAGGGCTTCTCAAAATAAATGGGGAAAACAACCCTAATTAATGGACCGACCCTTCAAGAAGAGGTCGAACCCTGTAGTAAAAAGTCTATTAAGGGCTTCCCACAATAAATGGGAAGAACAACTTTAACTATTTGACCGACCCTTCAAGAAGAGGTCGGACCAATTCGTATATCCGACTTATGAAAAATTACTTAGATGTCGAGGCCAGAAAAGGCTAAACCGACCTTCTTACTTAGAAAAATCACACAAGTAAGCAAGATGGAAAAAGATTATCTCTTCATTAATAAAGCTCCAGAGAAGCACATTACATCCAAAAAAAAAAGGGAGAAGTGAGGGGCCACTAAGTCGCAGGGGGCTGCTCGGATGGCGATTCCTTCAGAGACACCTTGGGATCCGAGTCGGCATGCTCGTAAGTTGAGAGGTCGAACTCAGGATGATCCACCTTTATCTCCTTGAGGCACTTCTCATATTCGGTGTCATACAGGAGGTCACGATCATCTTTATACTCCTTAGAGGCTTTGAATTCCTCAACCGCGGCCACCCGAGCCAAGACGACAACCTCCTGGGTCTCCTTGATCTTTACATCGAAGGAACGCTTTAACCCGACCAGGTCAGACTTCCATTGAGCTCCTGTAAGTGCTATGATCTCATGCTCCTTTGGTTGTCAAATTTTGATGTGTCAAAACATCTATCTGTGTCTTGTGTTTGTATGATGATTTATATGTGTTTAAGACACTGCATCAACACTTCATGACATTGGATGTCTTCAAGAAATACAAAGTGTACTTCATCGTCATATCAATGTTCAAAGCTACAATGTTGAAGTTCAAGACTCAAGAAACAACTTCAAGACTCAAGAGCAACGCATGAAGTAGCTTTCAAGCTGATGAAGATTTTAAGATTAAAGCTACAACAAGTTCAAGATCTCAAGCTTGATAAGGTTCAAATGTCTACATTCGTTGAATGGTTGAAGTTCAATGTCCATACGACATGTTTCAGGTTTGAATGACCATTAGGTTGACCTTAGAGTAGGTCATTTCAGATACATAACTCAATTATATCTTTAATAGGTTTTTGGTCTGTTCTAAGACCAGTCCTAGCCCCTGTTCGACCAGTCTTGGCATTGACTCAACTAGTCCAAGAAATTTCATGACCAGTCCTAAGTTGTTGAGAATTTTTGGAATTTTTTGGTACACCTACGACCAGTCCTAGTGGTCCTTCGACCGGTCGTAGGAGTGACTTCGACTCGATCTCGACCAGTTGTAAGTCTACGACTTAAAGTCCAGCAAGCAATTTTATGGTCCTACGACCATCCGTAGAGTTACGACCAGTCGTAGGTGACCCACGACCGGTCGTAGGTTCCCTAAGACCAGTCGTGGAACGACTTTCAAAAATCGCGCTCCTTATTTCAAATATCCGTTAGAGCTACGACCAGTCGAAGGTTCCTAAGACCAGTCGTAGATGCGATTTCTGCTTCTATAAATTGAACACGAATTTCAGAGTTTTTTATTCAATTCATAATATTTTCAAGGCTCCACTCTGAGATAAGTTTGTGTTTATTTTTAAGCTATTTTGTGCATAATTGCTTTCTCTTTTTGCTAGCTTATTTAATTTGATTTTGTTTCTATATTCCAATCTTATTTGAAAAGAGGAATTACCTTATTCCTTCTTCTTGGAATCAAAATCAAATATAGCTACGCCCAACTGGTTAAAATCTAAAATCTATTAGAACTTAGAACATATTAAAGTGAGTATTGGAAATTGAACTTTGACATTCAATCATCTACTGCGATTGGTTCTACCGGGCTACTACGAAAAGGAGAAATCCAGGTATTTTACAATTCTGTAAAATTTCATTTCTTTTAGTTTTGTTTGAGGTTAAGCTAAAAAAATCTCATTGTATTGGTTATCTGAGGAGAGCCAGAAAACTTAGAAAAGAGGGGTTTTTGAATTGTGTAAGCCCAAGTGAAAAAGACACAATTGTAAAGGTTTTGGGTGAACCTGTGAAAACCTATTTAATAGTGAACGCTAATATCCCCTGTGTGAGGATATTAGGAGTGGAGTAGCATTCTCGTGTGGTCATTGAAAGACAGGTTGGTATATACACACAAGTAACCACTATAACTCTTTGTCTTGTAGATTAAATGCTTGCTTAATTTTCATATCTTTTATCATTCAATTGTGTGGAATGTACATGTGGATGTGAATGTTGTAACAATTTACATTTCTAACAAGTGTGGGGATTGTTGTAATAAATTAGATCTATATTTCTGCATTTAATTTCAATTCTTTTCTATTCATTTATTTCTATTAAAATTGAGTTCTTGATCCAAAAGACGTTCTAGAAATAACGTTGTCCTACCATAAGCCCTTGTTTATTATGGTGTAAGGTTGTCCTTAGAACTGAATTTGTATCAATCTCTCAATACTTATTTATTAAGGTGATTTGATTTCAACATTGTGAATTGATTTATAATTGTAAGGCTATTGATTTATTTTATTCTGTTGATTTTATTTTAATTTGGCATAGTCCTATTCACCCCCCCTCTAGGACATATAGCTTGGCCTTTTTAAGTGGTATCAGAGCCTAATAACTTGTTCTTATTGCTTTTTATTTGGATTTATTTCCTGAGCTAACAATCTAAGCTATATAAAAAGATGTCAAATTTTGATAACCTTTCAGTCACTAAGCCTCCACCATTTGATGGCTCCAACTATGCCTATTGGAAAGCCAGAATGAGGATCTTTCTCAAATCAATGGATGAGAGTGTGTGGCGAGCCACAGTGACCGAATGGAACCCTCCTACCATTGAAGTAACTGAATCCGATGGTTCAAAAACTATGTCTGTACCTGCATATTATTTATGGACCACCCTTTTCTCCCTTCATAAAAGTGAGTATAGTGCCAATGCTAAAGCACTAAATGCAATCACTTGTGCACTATCACCGGATGAGTTCAAAAGAATTATATCCTGTGAAACTGCAAAGCAAGCCTGAGATATACTAGAAATGACACACGACGGTACATCAATTGTCAAAAAGTCTAAAGTCCAACTCCACACAACCAAATTTGAAGAAATTCATATGGAGGAAAATGAAATGTTTATGGACTTTTACACTAGACTAAATGACATTGTAAACTTAATGTGGGGTCTTGGCGATAAAATTCCAAAAAGTAAAGTGTGTGCAAAGATACTACACTCACTTCCTGAACGGTTCAATTCTAAAGTAACCGCGATCCAGGAACTTCGTGATACGGATAATATGAGGATAGAAGAACTAGTTGGTTCTTTATAAACCTATGAATTAAATTTTAAAGCTCCTAAAGGTAAATCATAGCTTTGAAATCATCTAAAGGTATTTCTTAAGAAAACTCAGATTTAGAAAATTTTGAAGATGATATGGCTCTTTTGGCGAAAAAGTTTTATAAAATTTTCAAAAGCAAGAAAAGGGTCGACTTTTAAAAGGCAAATGAAAAGAAACGATCTAAACCTAAGTCCAAAACTTGGAAGTCTTTGAAAGATAGTCAATGTTACAACTGCCAAGAATATGAGCATTTAGCAAACAAATGTCCTAAAAAGGACAAACCCAGAAGGAAGGGTATGTTGGCTACTTGGGATGAATCGTCTGATTCTGAAGCATCTTCTGAATCAAAAAATTCTGAAACCGAGTCGGGCAGGGAAGTTAATGCCCTTATGACTCTAGCCAAGTTTACTTTTTCAGATCACAATGATTCAACAAGTGAAGAAAATTTGGATAGTGATCATGAAAATGAAGAAGATCTTCAAGATACTTATAATGCCTTATATAAAGAAAGTTGTAAAAATGCTGTCAAACTTAAACTTCAAAAAGAAAACTTTTTTTAACTCAAAGAATGTTTTGAAACTCTTGTTTTAGAAAAATCCCAAATTTTAGATTGTTTTGAAAAATCAAAGTGTGATTTGGAATTCAAAACCTCCCTGATTGAAGATTTGAAATCTGAAAATGAGAAACTTAAAAATGAAGTATCTTCTCTTCTGAGTTTGAAGGACACATGGAGATATGCCCAAGGTGATCCAAAATTAGAAAAATTATTATCCGGATCAAGAAAATGTGGTGATCGATCCGGGTTGGGCTATGATAAAAATACATCTCCTAAACAGAAGAATACCCCTCCCAACTTTGTTAAAGGAGAGACTTCTAACTCAAAAGGAAAAGGTACTAGTCAAGTTTTTTCTAAAAATACAAAAACTTTTCAAAAACCTAAAGGTAGCTATATAAATTTTAAAAATTAGATTAGAAACCCACTAGCTAAAAAGATAATTGATTTACTAAAGGAGCTCTTATAATCTAACTCGGTAGGTCACTCTTACAACTATAAACAAAAGACGATCAACTATACTCCTAAACCCAAAACAGTTCTGAAATGGGTTCCTAAGGTTGCCTGTTTGGTTGCTCACACTGCTTTCAAAGCTTCAAGCCATTCAAAATGGTACCTAGATAGTGGATGCTCCAGACATATGATAGGCGACAAGGCTCTATTCACCGATCTTAAAGATATGACTGATGGGTCAGTCACATTTGGTTATGGTAGCAACTGCAAGATAATTGGCAAAGGTACGGTTCAACTCTATAATCTTCCCTTATTAAAGATATTTTATATGTTGAGGGTTTAAAACACAACCTATTAAGCATATCTCAAATATGCGATAACAACCATAGTGTTAAATTTTCTAATCAAGGTTGTGAAATTATAAACAAAAAGGGTTCTGTAATATTAACTGGTCGCAGAACTTCTGAAAACTACTATATAGTAAGTGATGGTAGCTCATCTAACCAAACGTGCTACATGGTCCATACCAATGAGATAGAATTATGGCATAAACGCCTTGGACATGTACACTACCGAAATTTATACAGATTGAGCAAAGGAGAACTAATTAGAGGTTTACCTAAGATGCAAAAAGTAGACAAGATTTGTGGTGAATGCTAGTATGGTAAACAAACTAGGAGCTCTCACAAAAAGGTGAACTCCAATACCACCACAAGACTACTCGAGGTTCTCCACATGGATCTTATAGGACCAACGAGAACGGAAAGTCGAGGTGGCAAAAAATACATCTTGGTTATCGTAGATGATGATTATACAAGATACACTTAGGTTTCATTCTTGAGGGACAAATCAGAAACCCTTGATGAAGTGAAAAAGATTATAAAACGGATCCAAACTGAAAAATGTTCTCAAGTTAGTAAGATCCTTAGTGATCATAGATCCGAGTTTGAAAATAGTAGTTTTGAGAAATTCTGTAGCGATCAGGGAATATCATATGAATTCTCTGCACCTAAGACTCCTCAACAAAATGGAATTGTCGAGAGCAAAAATAGAGTGCTTCAAGAAATGGAAAATGTTATGTTAAATATCATGAAGCTTCCCAGGAATCTCTGGGTTGAAGCAGTGAATACTGCCTACTACATTATTAACCGTGTTTATATTTGTAAATCTAATGATAAAACGGCTTATGAAATATGGTTTGAGAAAAAGCCTTCTGTCAAATACTTTTGAGTTTTTGGCAGCAAGTGTTATATTTTGCGTGACCGTGAAAATTTGGAAAAGTTCGACACTAAAAGTGATGAAGGGATCTTTTTAGGATATTCTTTAAACAGTCGTGCATATCGTGTTCTGAACAACAGGACCAGTGTGATTCAAGAGTCAATAATTGTTGTAATTGACGATCATGTGAATACACCTGCCCCTAGTTCAGATAATGATGAAGTTCTTATACTTGAAAAACCAGAAACTTCATCAAGTGAAACTAATTCTGAATTAAGGACTGTTAAAGATCATCCAACTTCTCAAATACTTGGAAACCCTCTCACTGGTGTGCACACTTGTAGACAATTAGAGGACATATATAACTACGTATGCTTTACATCCCAGATAGAACCGGTTAACGTGAAAGAAGCACTTTCTGATGAAAACTGGACAGTTACAATGCAGGAAGAACTTAATCAGTTTGTCAGAATGATGTCTGGTACCTTGTTCCTAGACCTAAAGATAAACATATTATTGGAACAAAATGGATTTTCAAAACCAAGTCTGATGAACTTGGAAATATTATTCGAAATAAAGCAAGGCTAGTTGTACAGGGGTACACACAAATTGAAGGTATTGACTATGATGAAACCTTTGCCCCTATAGCTCGTCTTGAATCAATCAGACTTTTTATTTCCATTTCTTGCTTTAGGAAAATAAAAATTTCCCAAATGGATGTAAAGAGTGCCTTTTTGAATGGTGATTTACATGAAGAGGTATATGTTGAACAACCTATAGGGTTTGAAGACCCTAAGTTTACTGATCATGTGTATCGTCTTAAAAAGGCTCTGTATGGTCTGAAACAAGCTCCCAGAGCATGGTACGAAAAACTGACTAAGTTTTTACTGAGTTATAATTTTCAGATGGGAAGTGTTGATAAGACGCTCTTTGTTAAGAAACATAACGATGATATTCTAATGGTTCAAATATATGTTGATGATATTATTTATGGATCAACCTGTATTAACATGACTGTTGAGTTTGCAGATTTAATAAAATCTAAGTTCGAAATGAGCATGGTTGGGGAATTAAATTATTTCCTAGGGTTGTAAGTGAAACAACAACCTGATGAAATTTTTATCTCTCAAACCAAATATGCTCTGAACTTAATTAAGAAGTTTGGATTTGAGAATGGTAAAAATTTTGATACTCCTATGAGTACAACTTTGAACTCTCAAAAGACTCTACAGGTAAAGATCCTAAATTATATCGTATTTTGATTGGTAGTTTACTTTACTTGACTACAAGGAGACCAGATATCGCTTTGAGTGTTGGTATTTATGCTCGTTATCAGTCAAATCCTAAAGAATCTCACTTAACTGCTATTAAGCGGATTATGCGATATGTCGCAAGTTCTGCTAAACTGGGTCTCTGGTATCCTCATGAGACTAGTGTTCAATTAGCCGGGTACTCAGATGCTGACTGGGCTGGAAACATTGATGATAGGAAATCAACCAGTGGTGGTTGTTTCTACATCGAAAATTGTCTTGTTTCTTGGTTTAGCAAGAAGCAAAGTTCTATATCGCTATCAACAGCTGAGGCTGAATACATTGCAGCTGGAAATGCATGTACTCAGCTTGTTTGGATAAAACGCATGTTATACAATTATGGAATTACACAGGATTCTATGATTTTGTATTGTGATAATTCCAGTGCAATAAATATCTCAAAAAATCCAGTTCAGCATTCACGTACTAAGCATATTGACATTAGATTTCATTTCATTCGTGAATTAGTGGAAGAAAAATTAATATCCTTAGAATACATTCCAACCGAGACTCAACTTGTGAACATTTTCACTAAATCGCTCGACAAAAGCAGGTTTAATAAATTAAAGTTTGATCTCGGTATATACGATTTAAATTGAATTTGCATGCTTTGGTGTATCATAATGTACATATATTTGATGGTTTATTTGCTTAAATTTTGAAATCATTTGAAAAATTGTAAATTTTGGTCGGTACTCGACTAGTCGTGAGTGTACACGACCAGTCTTGCTTCGACTGGTCGAGCACATCCACGACCAGTCGTGAAACCCGTGAATTCACTTTATTTTGGGGTTTTTGGCTCTTCTTCTTCATTTCCTTTTGTCTCACCAACGAGCCTAGCCTCGACCGGTCGAACCCACCTTCGTGATACTTTAAGGTTAGTGATTCTTTTGCAATTTCCTTATAGATTCTTGCTATTGGTGCTTTAAATTTCACTCTTGTAGAATCTATTTGCTCTTTCATTGCAAGTTTGGGATTTTCTCTTAAAAAATATGTTCTATCAAAACCCCACTTCTTCTTTCTTGAATCTTGTAGTTTCCTTAATTCCTCCTTTGAAAATGGATGCTAGGGGTAAAAAGAAAACTACCCATGATCCCTCTTCATCTCGATCAGCATCTATTACGCAACGTCATCTTCAATCTCCCGAAAATGATCCATCAGATGCTTGGGATTTGCGAATGCGCAATGGTATAGTTGAGCATCCTGTTAATATTAATCACATTGCTTCATTTGGTATCCTTCCTCTGTTGCAATCTGTGGGATGGGATAACATCTTACATTGGGGTGGAGCTGTATACCAGTCCATTGCCCAATCTGTAAGACCCGTACCCTAGTCCGTACCGTTCTGTAGGCTTCCGCGATCCTACTAGTCAAATTCCGACAATCCTCGACCCATTTCCAATGTTACGCGCTATCCTAAGCCGAGTCCTGCATACCAAAGTCGGCTCGAACTGAAACTTGTATCCTAGCGATCGTACCGTCGCCGCGGTTCCAACACCGCGACTCGTGCACCGAACCGATACCTAGGTGGGAAGATGTCAGTCTGCATTCATTCTGAAGAAACACCACACATTGTGAATTACGAGGGAATCTCTACGAGATGTCTCATCAATCAAGTCAAGTACACCACCATGCCTCCATGCCACCTCACCCAACAACAAGTACAAGTGGCCTATCTCCCTTTTCCCACAAGTCAAACCTCTCCCTCCCCTCACCATACCACCTTTTATAATTTTCAAACTAAACCATACCACTTCTTACAACATTTCAAACTCTCCCATGCCACCCCATCTTCCTTACATCATCATCCCATCCATATCTCATTCTCTCCCTCCCTCATTTTTCTCAAACCTATCCAAGCAACAAAAAATTTCATACGTTCCAAGCTCTCTCCCTCTCTAAGTGTGGCCCACTTTCCCCTACTCTCACATCGCCCATCTCAACCGTTGGATCATCATCAACCACCATTGAAAGAGGAGGCTAGGAGTTAAGGAGCCTAAGGGAGTAAGGAGGAGGCCAACAAGGTGGGTGATTCACCATTAATCTCAATTTGTAGGGCCACTTGTGTGGGACCCACTTGATGAATGCATTGTATTTGGGAGGGCCCAATAGTGGGGGGGTCCCTCCCCTCTATCACCATCTCTCTCTCTCTCTCTCTCTCTCTCTCTCTCTCTCTCTCTCTCTCTTTATGAATGATGATGATGATGATGAAGGATGATGAGGCCCACCATGAATCATATAGTTCATGTGGGACCCATTGGATGAATGGGTTGAATCTACACCATCCAATCCATTAGTAGGCCAAGATGGAGGAAACCATAAATATCAGGTGGACCACGTCCATGTGGGACCCACCTTGATGGGTGGGCCATGACCATGTGGGACCCACCACAATGCATGTGTTTCCATATGCCATCCAGCGTCTCAGGACGCTGGACGGGCGTCACTAAAATGGAGTGCGTGTACTGCATGGGTGTGTACTTGCAAGCTAACCCAAAAAAAAAAATTTACTTTTTAGGGTGGGTTGCTCATGCAGGCCCCACCTTGATGTATGTATGTGATCCACGCTGTCCAATCTATTCTCCAGCCCATTTTAGGCGTTGAGCCAAAAAATGAGGTTGATCTGATTTTCTGGCGGGCCATGGGATCAAGAAGACTAGTGTTTTCGTTAAAACTCAAAAAAAGGATTGCTGGGGTCCACCAGGAGCTTGGACCCACTTGAAACTTAATATGGACCCTTAACTTTATGGAGCTCATGCAATGGACGGGTTGGATCTTGCTGATGCAGGCCCCACGAAATAAAATAAAAAAAAAAAAAAAAACCAAAAAGGTGGCAGTGCTCCTGCTGCCTGCATGGGTGGCGGGCAGACGGGCTGGGCCCTTACGGCCCATCTGTGGACCTCACCGTGATGCGTTTCGAACATCGGTACCGTCCATCATGGGGCCCTCCTTCTAACAAGCGTCTGTCCCAAAAATCATCTGTATACGGATCTCAGGTGGGCCATACCATCTTAAACCATGTGATGACATGTCTAAAACATATAAAACCACTTGGTGGGGCCTACCCGAAATTTGGATGCGGTTGAAACTCGGTCTGGACGACCAGACAAGTGGGACACACATAATGGGTGGGCTGGATTGTGAATCACATCTCGGTGGGCCCCAATAATAAAAAAAAAAGCAGGCATCCGCTGGAGGACGGTTGTGCAAGACCCACAGCTCCTGCCGTGGGCCCCACCATGATGTATGCGTGTCATGTACGCCGTCCATCTATTTTGTCATATCATTTTAAGGCATGAGCCCAAAAATGAGGTAGATCCTAATCTTAAGTGGACCACGTTACAGGAAAACAGTGTTGATTAGGGGCTCACCATTTTCACAGTTTGATGGCAAATGAATATCACGGTGGGCCTTGGTCTGCGTGACCATGTGAATAGGTTTGATGGAAAATAAATATCACGGTGGGCCCTGGTACCATGACCTTATGAATAGGTTGGATTTCAAATAAACATTACAGTGGGCCCCTAGGTCTGTGTGACCTCATCAACAGGTGGATGGAAGATAAATATTATGGTGGGCCCCCTATTCGTGTGACCTTATCAACAGATTGGATAGAAAAATAAACATTATGGCGGGCCTCACATGAGGCTCACTTTGGTAAATATGGGCCCATGTATTTAGGCCCATCTTGATGTATTTTTAGGCTCATTATGGAGGCCCACTTAGATGCATAATGGGCTGATGTGTTTAGGCCCATCTTGATGTATTTTTAGGCTCATTATGGAGGCCCACTTAGATGCATAATGGGCTGATGTGTTTAGGCCCATCTTGATGTATTTTTAGGCCCATTATTGAGGCTCACTTTGGTAAATATGGGCCCATGTATTTAGGCCCATCTTGATGTATTTTTAGGCCCATATGATTAGGCCCACCTTGTTATATTTGAGACACATTGTGATGTTTTCAAAGGCCCATGGAGTATGACCCATTGCAATGTACCTAAGACCCATTGGTGAGGCTCATTGAGGTGGCCCCCTTGATGAATATAAGGCCCATGAGATACGGCCCATTTGATGCATTTAAGGCCCAGTGGGATGTGCCTAAGGCACATTGCAATGTGTGATTCCTCCATGATTTATTTAATGGTATTTAAGGCGAGCCGGGCCTTGGGGACAATGCTGGTTTGACGTCCACATTGTAGGTGACGACGGTTAAATGTCCGCATTGTCATTCTTCCTAAAGCCCACTGATAAGCCCATACTTGTACTCTGTAGTCCGTTTAGGCCCATCTTCACTTTGAGCAACGCCCATTATCATACCATAAGTATAGTGCTGCCCCATGATTCATGATCATACGCATCATATGCATGCTTAAGATAAGGGGTGACTGGTCATAGCATATGCCTTCGGGCAGACTATTACGGGCTCCCTGATAGGCGGAGTTACCCTGCATGAGTGCATGGTTTACGCAGGACTGTTGCATGACTGGTAGTGTGACTCATGCACTTGTATTGTGTGATTGTAATTACTGTATGCCCTAGCAACACCAGGGCCATAGCCTCCACAGACACATCGTGGGTGGCTGGATTGGATACCGAAAATGTTTGGTTCTAGCATATGGGCATCATAGATGTCCCTGGGTGAAAATCTCTAAACCCAATGGTACTAGAGGATGACTCCAACGTCGAGACCGAGTGGATACACAAGCGCACGAGGGCCATATACCAGTAGACCGCGTCTCCCACTGTGTCGTGGTCGGTTGGAAAGGGGTGTGACCTTACCCACCTGAGTGAGGGGGCAATTTCTAGGTTGAGTTTGACCAGCTTGAGGAATCGGTCCGCTATCGACGAGCCAGGCCCGATATTGGCAGGCGGATAGTGAGGTCTCTTCCACTCTCCCAGTTGTACGTTCGGATAGGGATGGCAAGCTGGCGTAGAGTGTACTAGACCCCGGTGATTATCCAGACTGATAACTGTATTGACATGAGGATTTGGATGAGGGTTGGCATGCTTGAGCTGTATCTTGCATCGTATGGTCTTGGTATGGCCGATTACACTCATATCTTGTACTGCATAGCCTTGGTACGGCTGGTTGTATTTATGTACTCATCAGCACGATTCTGCATTACTCTGACCCTACATTCTGAGCATGCTCATATTGCGCACACACTTACACCACCCTCTAAGCTTTCCATAAGCTTATGCACGATTGATGCGTGCAGGTGACACCAGGACACAGCCGTAGACTCGCCATAGTTGGAGTGTGCAGCCGAGCTTCTGGAGTTTTTGTTATTTGCACTATCTTGTATTTCATTTATACACCTTGTACTCAAAGTTTTTTTATCATAGTGGATTTTGTGATGGTGTTCTTGTGGTTATTGTTCGTGGGTTATACTTATGGTTATGCTCATTACGAATCAAATGGATTATTAGAAATCCTCCTTATAGCATCCCAGGATCGGAACCTGGTATATGGGTGCCGGGAGCCGAGAATGGGGTACTACGGAGGCTGTCGGCGCCGGATTCGGCGATCGAAAATTTTGTGAGCCCGGTCTCCGAATTCGGGGCGTGACACAATCCATGGTTGCATGTATCTGTGATTTTTCTCTTGAGAATTTAACTTTTAAAATTGATACTCAAGAAGGCTTATTTACTGTGGATCACCATTTGATAGCTCACCTTATGGAAATTCCTATCAATGATGAGGGCATTCCGATTCATATATTATCTGATAAAATCTCAGAATCTGAAAGACAAATGCTTACTAGGGATTCACGTAATTTGGATGATCACTAGACTCATAAAGATAATGCACTTCCTTTAAGGTATTTATTACCCAGACACAGAGTGCTTCACAGGATTTTCATCTCAAATCTATATCTGCGTTCTGGTAATAAAACCGAACTCACTACATTCATGGTTCGTGTTTTGTATTCCGTCATCTCTGGTGTGAAAATCTGTCTGCCTTCGTTAATTTGTCACTCCATTATTCAGTTTCGTCTCCATCCAGGTCATAGGGATATTCCCTTTGGTTATCTGATGACTATGTTAGCCAATCATATGCTCGTGTCTATGCCTATTAGAGAGAAACCCATCCATCATCTCTCTTTTAATAATTCCAATATTAACAAGATGAATTTAGAATTGGTTGATGGCCAAGTGGATGTTGGTAACAGTGGTGCTGAGGCAGGGAATGCAGATGAAGCTGGTGATCTTCCTGCAGACATAAATATGGATGATATATTTGAAGACCTTGAGTCAGACTCGGCTGATGATCCTGACTTTCAGCCTTCTGATTTTGATGAGAGGTTGAATTCTCTTCAGGAACAGGTGGCTCAAATTCGTGTTACCCAAGACACTCAATTTTCTTATTTATGCAAATATATGAGGCGTGTTGCTAGGGGTTTACACAAAAGTGATCCATCTAATCCTGCTCCCTCTTCTGGTTCTGACTGACAATTTTACGTTTGGTTTGTAATAACTGGTATTTTATTTTACTCTATGGCTGCGCTATGTTTGCTTGACTGACTTTTGTTGAATTATGCACTATGCACTTCAAACTTTTTATCTCTTGCATCTATCTCCTACTTTCCTTAACCTTAGCTTGCCCTTATTTTTTCTTCCTTTGTCATTTTATGTCAAAAGGGGGGAGAAGTTTGGTGAAGTTTTGACTGGATTTAATGATTATGATTATGGGATTGTAGAGTAGTTTGGATGAGTTGTTACTCAAAGGGAGTAAGCCGGATGTTGCTTATGTGAGTAAGCTGGATGTTGCTTATGATGTCTATATAACTGGTGCATGATTCACTATTGCTTATGATGTCTATATAACTGGTGCATGATTCACTATTGAACCTGTTGTGCTTATATCTCTCTTATTCACTATAGCCTTACAATTTTAAATCAATTCACAACTGGTGCATAATTCACTATTGAACCTGTTGTGCTTGTATCTCTTTTATTCTTATTGGAAGTATTATTATTTGGGTGTTTTGTCACAAATTTGACAAAGGGGGAGATTGTAAGTGCTATGATCTCATGCTCCTTTGGTTGTCAAATTTTGATGTGTCAAAACATCTATCTGTGTCTTGTGTTTGTATGATGATTTATATGTGTTCAAGATACTGCATTAACACTTCATGACATTGGATGTCTTCAAGAAATACAAAGTGTACTTCATCATCCTATCAATGTTCAAAGCTACAATGTTTAAGTTCAAGACTCAAGAAACAACTTCAAGACTCAAGAGCAACGCATGAAGTAGCTTTCAAGCTGATGAAGATTTTAAGATTAAAGCTACAACAAGTTCAAGATCTCAAGCTTGATAAGGTTCAAATGTCTACATTCGTTAAATGGTTGAAGTTCAATGTCCATACGACATGTTTCAGGTTTGAATAACCATTAGGTTGACCTTAGAGTAGGTCATTTCGGATACATAACTCATTTATATCTTTAATAGGTTTTTGGTCTGTTCTAAGACTAGTCGTAGCCCCTGTTCGACCAGTCCTAGCATTGACTCACCAGTCCAAGAAATTCCACGACCAGTCCTAAGTTGTTGAGAATTTTTGGAATTTTTTGGTACACCTATGACCAGTCCTGGTGGTCCTTCGACCGGTTGTAGGAGTGACTTTGACTCGATCTCGACCAGTCATAAGTCTACGACTTAAAGTCCAGCAAGCAATTCTATGGTCTTACGACCAGTCGTAGAGAGCTACGACCAGTTGTAGGTGACCCACGATCCCTAAGACCAGTCGTGGAATGACTTTCAAAAATCGCGCTCCTTATTTCAAATATCCATTAAAGCTACGACCTGTCGAAAGTTCCTAAGACCAGTCGTAGATGCGATTTATGCTTCTATAAATTAAACACGAATTTCAGAGTTTTTCATTCAATTCATAATATTTTCAAGGCTTCACTCTAAGATAAGTTTGTGTTTGTTTTAAAGCTATTTTGTGCATAATTGCTTTCTCTTTTTGCTAGCTTATTTAATTTGATTTTGTTTCTATATTCCAATCTTATTTGAAAAGAGGAATTATCTTATTTCTTCTTCTTGGAATCAAAATCAAATATAGTTACGCCCAACTGGTTAAAATCTAAAATCTATTAGAACTTAGAACCATATTAAAGTGAGTATTGGAAATTAAACTTTGACATTCAATCATCTACTCCGATTGGTTCTACCGGGCTGCTACGAAAAGGAGAAATCCAGGTATTTTATAATTCTGTAAAATTTCATTTCTTTTGGTTTTGTTTGAGGTTGAGCCAGAAAAATCTCATTGTATTGGTTATCTAAGGAGAGCCAGAAAACTCAGAAAAGAGGGATTTTTGAATTGTGTAAGCCCAAGTGAAAAAGACACAATTGTAAAGGTTTTGGGTGAACCTGTGAAAACCTATTTGATAGTGAACGCTAATATCCCTTGTGTGAGGATATTAGGAGTGGAGTAGCATTCTGTGTGGCTGTTGAAAGACAGTTGGTGTACACACAGGCGAACCACTATAATTCTTTGTCTTGTGGATTGAATGCTTGCTTAATTTTCATATCTTTTATCATTCAATTGTGTGGAATGTACATGTGGATGTGAATGTTGTAACAATTTACATTTCAAACAAGTGTGGGGATTGTTGTAATAAATTAGATCTATATTTCTGCATTTAATTTCAATTCTTTGCTATTCATTTATTTCTATTAAAATTGAGTTCTTGATCCAAAAGATGTTCTAGAAATAACGTTGTCCTACCATAAGCCCTTGTTTATTATTGTGTAAGGTTGTCCTTATAACTGAATTTGTATCAATCTCTCAATACTTATTTATTAAGGTGATTTGATTTCAGCATTGTGAATTGATTTATAATTGTAAGGCTATTGATTTATTTTATTTCACTGATTTTATTTTAATTTGGCATAGTCCTATTCACCCCCTCTCTAGGACATATAGCTTGGCCTTTTCAGCTCCCCTCTCCAAAGCTTCGGTGAGCATTTTCTTCGAAGCCTCTAACTCAACCACCGAGCTTTTTGACCAGGTCTTTAAGTCGGACTGATGCTGCTCGGCTTCAGCATGGGACTTAACGGCCTCAACTTGGAGTTGCTCGGACCAACCCCCCTTTGCAGCAGGGCGCCCTCTTCCTCTTTGACCTCTATCTAAAGGTAGGCCAACTCTCGATGCACATGGAGCAAAGAGGGAGCATACTACAAAAATTAAGAAATAACGGTTAGACCAAAGAAGGAATGAAACGGCGAATCGTCTCAAGAAAGATAATCCGACCTTAAAAAATAACTTCACCAGCTGGTCGATGAGTCCATCTAGCGGCGTGTCCATCACTTAGGCGAAGTCGACATCGGGAATATGTCACTCTACCTAGGGCAGAAGGCTCTCCAGCGTGGCCTGAGCTGACTTGGGAGACCTCGGGCCTCCTCTGCCTTGGCCGCTAAAGGAGCCCCCCGCTTAATGCACGAGAAGCTCATCAAACGTCGCCACGACTGCCTGGGCCTCGGCCAAACTGGCCTCGACAAGCAGAACCAACCCGCTAAACTCCTCGGCCACCTCAAGGACAGCAGGGTCGGGAGCAGAGCTCGGCACATCCTCCGCTACCCTTTGGGCCTCAGGAGAAGGAGGTCCCAGCTTCCCCTTACTCTTCGAGGTCGGCTTCCTCTTCTTCTTCTGGGCCATCTCAGCAGGGGAAGGTGCAACCTTGCATTTCAGTGGTCTCGCTTCCGGCATATCTACATAACAGGAAAGATAAGCGACAAATCTGCAAAATATGCTAGGTCTCAAAACAAACAAAAGTTGTACCTGTCAAAGCAAAATCAAGACCTGATTTGAGTAAAAGCTCAAGCATGAGAAGCTCCTTCCAAGATCTTAGGCGGGCCTCCACCGACCTCACTCCGGCTATCCGAGCAAGAGCTTCCAGACCCAACATAGTAAGGTACTTGGGAAGAACTGTAAAGAAAGACGCGAGTTAGAGTGTCCTGGTAAAACAAAAAAGAAGATAAGAGAATCTGAGGTCAGATATATCGACCTGGATCAGTGAAGGAGGTCGGGATCCACGAACACACCCCGGATATCCCTGAAATCTCCCACTCTCCCTACACCCAAAACCACTTATTCTTCCAATTTTTGTTTGAGGTCCGGAATGGTCCACATCAAGATGGGCCCACATAATGGATGAAGTGGGCTTCACATGATGGATGGCCCACATCAAAGTGTGTCCCCTCATAATGGACGGTTCACATCAAGTGGGCCCAACCTAATGAATGGTCCACATCTAAGGTCTCACATGATGGATGACCCATATCCAAAGTGGGCCATGTGATGGATGATCCATATAGAATGTGCACCCTACACAATGAATAGTGGATATCAAAAGCGGACCCTACATGATAGACAATCCACTTCGAAGGTAGGGCACGAACTATGGACACATCAAATGTAGACTCCACATGATGGGTCATGGGTAGCGGACATTGAGAAGCCCCACATAAAGGACAATTAGCATTGATGGTAAGCCCCACATAATGGATGACATACATCAAGGTGGACTCCTAATGATGAATGGTCCACATTCGAGATGGGCATTGTATGATGGATGGACCACTTTGAAGGTTTGACTTACACGATGGACGGTTCACATCAAAGGTGGGTTGTGTATGATGGTTGATCCACATGAACCATATGACATAATGGATGGCCCAAATGTCTTAAAATATGAAGATTAGTTATCTGTTCTTTTGTCATTTTGGTATAATTCATTTATAATGAGATCCATCAAAACAATCATTTGGATTGTTTTTATAATAGAGTTGTAATCTTTAAAAATGACGTCAACTATTCTTTTTAAAAAAATGTCTTATTTAAATGTTTTACTAAGCATGCTTATTTCAAATAAAAGCTTTTTTAAACTTGAAAATTGTGATTTTACTAAACTGGCTTATTTACCATAAGAGATTGAATAATTTATTATTATTATTATTGAAGTAGCACTTACTAAATTAGAATAGATACGCCAAATAAACCCTAAATGTTAAAAGTAAGTTTAAAAGGCTTAAGATGCAATCCATGGTCTACACCCATCCTCATGCTTAATTGTAGTATAAGGAAAAAAGTTCCCACGATATAACAAAACACACATTAAAATGGAAATGCTAGTGTGATATTGGGCCTAGCTTTCGGTGACATGGATGGAAAGACTGCCTGGGAATGAATTCAACCCGTCCCAACAGATGCACCGCCCTTTTTTTGGACCTACCTAAACATTAAAATCGTCCAAATTGCATATGGGGGTCATTCGTACAATATGTCAGTAGATAGAGAAGGAACCCAATTTTTGTTTGAGGTCGGGACGTCAGAAATGAGAGCCTTTGCCGACCCTCACCAAGATGAGAAATAATACCAGCCCTCGTGGAAAGGGTTACACTTCACCTGGTATAGATGGAGGAATTCCTCCACGGTCAGCTTGGGCTGGTTAAGCTCGAACTAGAGAACGTATGACCCCACAAGCGCTCTCCAAGCATTAGGGATCAACTGCCCCAGGGCTAACCTTAGGTGCGCAAGGCCCCCGCCTCACAATTCGTTGGAAGGGGAGCATGAGGCCACATTGGAGAGCGACCTGGTAAATGGCCACCTCTCTTTCAGGAGGATTGTTGGGAAGGTCACCCGGTGAGGGAGCTCGGAGTACCATGCTCTCAGGGATATGGTACCCTGACCTGATCCTCACGAGGTCGGCCTCCCTCAGGATGGATTCCACGGGGCCCTTTTCCTCCTCCGGCGAAGATTCTGAGTCCTCCTCTGCTGCTTGAAGGTCTCCTTCCACTTCAACGAGTTGTTCCTATGGAGATTGTTCAAGCACCCGCGAAGCTTGCGACGTCTAGAAGTCAACGTCGCTCATCATCATCAGGGACGACGTAGGTTCGACATAACGCGTAAGTTCTTTGTCCCACCATCGTTGCCTAAGATCCCCTCCACTGAGCCCGAGGTTCCCGGCATGGCTGTGGGTCCAAGAAAGCCAGAAACGGAGAAGGAAAGGAAAGGAAATAGAGGGGAAGGGAGGGGAAGATGGAAGCAGAGCTCACCGAGTGAAGATTGTTGGAGATAGAGTCGTCAAGATTTGTCTCGCGCCAAGGAAGGAGCTGCGTCAAAACGGCCCTGCCCAACAATTAAGGCATCTCATTTTATAGGGAGGTCATGCGTATGAGCATTTATTTTTCTCAATCAACTCTTAGCCGAAAAGTGGCTCCTCGGCTTCCTTGTTTCAACACATGGCGTGCCTTCACTCGCCACATAACTCCACAACCGAGGTCAGGACACGTGTCACCGTCTCATTCGCTCAGCACCGAAAAGGCATCTTGACAATCTACGTGACCTCGAGTTGTGGCACACCACCTCAATAGCACCGTACCGTGATCACTGACACGGCTCGATACTTGTACCTATTGCCCTATTCAGCATTAATGGCACGACAACCCGACATCCCGAACAATAATAATCTGACCTAACCAGGTCCGGCAACCTACTCCTCAAGCCTGTTCTACCGACTTGGAAGTAGGAGGGCTTACTCTTATGGGGAAAATGGACCGACCCACAATGGGATGGTTAGGTCAGAAACCCACTCAACAAGAGATCCCAAAACATGAGGGATGTTATCAAGTTCGGTGGTTTGATTTCTACATCACCTAAGGGAACCCAACCGCCTGACTGAAGGGTACGACCTAGGTCGACGTTCAAGGTCGACACTCAAGGTCAGCATCTCAAGGTCTACATTCTGGGCAATCCTCAGCATGACCTCAATATACGACCATCCCTTGGCTCCAAGTTCGGGGGAAGGTCGGTCTAAATCAAGCTTGGTCTCCACTTAATAGCCTACTTCCATTCCAGATGATCCGACCTCATCTAAAAGAGGATAGGTCTGTAATCTTCTCCGAATATTTCAAGATTTGTCCGCGACGCAATCGTGATCCCGAGATCCTCGAAAGATCTTCTTACTCGACAGGGAAAGCCGCTCCATGCCACCGCCTCTTCTCAACTATAAATAGAGAGGCTCCCAATAATGAATTATACGCACAATCTCTAGCCCTAAACCCTCGATATTCAACCAGACCTAGATTCTTGACTTAAACATCGGAGGGCACCCGGCGCAAGCCAGCATCTCCTTTGTTCGTTCTTTGTGTAGGTTCATGAGCTAGAAGGGCTACTCAGTTTTCTGCATCAACCATGGGTTTCTATTTTATTCTAGTGGATAGATTTTTTAAGACTTTTTGGAGCAATAGAATGTTTGTTTTTGTTGTAGTGATTGGACTCTACAATATTAAAATGTCTTTTTGGGTTATATTGGGCGTTTTGTATAGACATCAACATATATTGAGTTATAAGGGTCTTTTTGTATGATAATCATCGCATAGATCGATCTCAAATGCCTTTGGGGGATAAAGGGGCTAGATGGATGTCATATGTTAAGTTATATGGAGCTTTTTGGATGTCTTGCATTTTTTCGGTTCGTGAAGTAAAATGAGCTGAAAAAACGAACGGAGGATTTGGATATAACACACATATGACGGTGGGTCCTACAGTGAGGGATCTCATTCATTGTTGTATTCATGTGTGTAGTCGGATCTAAACAATCGGCAGAGTTTATCATGGGTATACTTCAACACTATAAATATAAAGTTCAGCACAATACTATATGTAAATCCAAACACATTTTTAATGATCAATAAGCACATTTTTTTTTTTTTCTTTGTTTTTTTTCTTAAAAAAAAGAAAAAAATTATTTTTATGGTATGGTCCACGTGAGAATTGGATTTCTTTCAATTTTTGGATCATGCCCTGCAATGATGGGCAAAAAGGATAGGCGGCATGGATATAAAATACATATACAAAGTGGGCCCCACCGTCTTGGGTGAGTCCAGGGTCTAACCTAATCCGCTCCCCCCATCCACACCTTTACTATGTCAGTTTGTCACACGAACGGAACATCTGATCTTTTGCCCCAAACATTGTGAGTCAGTCTCATATACCCAACAAGTTGGCCATAGCGTTCGATCAAAAGTTCTTACTGTGGCCCATCTCATAAGAGGACGGCACGATATTTAGGATAGGTAGTCAACTAGATGGGGCCCACCTAATGGACGACCTGGACATTGCAGAGATGTCTGGTTTAAGAACATGGGGAGGCGCGGACGGCGCTGGTCTATAGACGCTTGGCATTTATAAGATGTCGTTAGAAAACTGGTCCGTGGTCTATTTAATAAACGTAGGCTTTGTCTTCATCATCCATAAGGTGGGACCTCCGGAAGAGTATTTTACATGACAACGGCCAAATGATCCTAACCATCTGATAGGTGGATTACAACAGCGACAAGGGTGGGGCCCACCGTGATGTTTGTGAGAAATCCACTCCGTCCATCCGTTTTGTGAGCTCATTTTAGGAAATAAGGAAAAATGTGAACCGTATGCAATACTCAAGTGGGCTGAAAATGTGATTATTTGAACGTGCACAATTGAAATATTCGCGGGGCCACAGAAGTTTTGAATCAGGCAAATATTTTTGTTTTCAGTTCATCCCAGTAGGAATGACATTATGAACGGTATGGATAGCATGTAAAAATCACTATCAACCTTTGAGACGTTTCAACGGTATGAATTTCCCTAACCACCTTTTCCTTTAGTGCGGCCCACTTGAGTATTGGATCCTTCTTAATTTTGGTCTCAAGTCCTTAAATGATCTCAAAAAACGGATGGACGTAGTGGATTTCTCACAAACATCACAGTGGGCCCCACTTACGTTCCGAGCGTAGGAACTTCATCGGAAAGGCTTTCAGGAAATCCGTTATTGTAATTTTAACTAGTGTGATCAAGACCATTGATTTGCTAGGACATCAAGGGTGGGCCACATCCCAACACTAGGGCTTTCAATGGGCCGGGCTGGTCCGTCATTTTTAGGGCCTGGGTCGCTTCAGGATGGGCTTGAACTGAAATATTACCCAAGTGTCTTTTGTTACGGTGGGCCATACACAAAAATAAAGTGAATGGGCCATTAGTGTTCATTTTCATTGAGCATGCATGACAAACTTGTGCAAGATTAGGTCCATTCATCAAGCGAAACCTAGAGTGAAGTTGCCGTTGCCAAAAAATCTGGGTCGTCCATTCATCAGTGGGCCTGATGTGAACTAGGAAAATGGATTGTTAGAACGATTGGCAAATGGTGTATATTGGACTTACATCTGTATCCTACTTGATGGATGGATGATCTTGATATTTGGCCCACCGGATGAATGGACTATTCGACATACACCTGGGCCTGGACAATCTTCATCCAAGCCTATCCAGACCTGGGCTGAGGTCCGTTCCAACTATCAAGTGATCCAGATGGGACCCACACCTAAGATGTATATTTTGGGGTCCATTCATTGGATGGGCCATACCCTTGTATCAACCATGTGATGAAAATGCACAATTCCAATCGACGGTCCACCTCTAAAGATAGCTAAATGCGATGTCTAGGACCATCTGGTGAAGAGTATGGTGGGCCTTTTTGCCATCCGCATTGGTCCCACCTTATGAATGGTTGGGATCACCTGAAATGGCCCACCATGCACAGGCTCCATTGATCGTAGCAAAGGCTCTACCAAGCAAGCATTGCATATATGCTTCACTGAAGTTCGGAGAAAGTAAAACCCAAGCTCTGTTTGGTCCACCAGTTTCATATGTGAAATCTACTCCGTTCATCAGGTTTTATCCCAGATTCCAAGTCACCAGCGATAAAAATCAGTCAGATCCACAACTCAGGTGGGTCACACCAAGAGGAATGATGGGCTGTCAGGAGCAACACAAGGTGTTTTTCGGTCTGGGGTCATCATGGTGTGTATCTTTCATCAAATCCGTTAATCAGGTGTAACTCACGGGATGAAGTAAATATACAAAAATCAGCCAGGTCTGGTTTTTGAGGTTTTACTAGAAATTTTACATTAATTTTCTGATTGGTGTGGCCCATCAGAATATTTTATCAAGTTGATCTTTTGTATGTACTGTTCAAATAATGTTTCCCACCCTACGGACGGAGTGGATTTATACACACACCATGGCGGGCCCACAAGCATGGTTGTGTCTACGCAGTCTGTTTCAACAGTGTTAATCAATGGGATGTAGTTGTACCTGGCACGTTAGGATGGAGTTCATTTCATTGCGGCCACGTCGGCATAAGAATAGATAACCTATGGCCGTGGCTTTAAAAAAACGTATGATTGTGACAGCAAAGGATTACAGGTAATCCAATGTGAGGCCTACTGGATGGATGGCTCAGATTGATTACTGAGATTTTATGTTATAAACATTATATATATATATATATATATATATATATATATATATATATATATATATATATATATATATATTTGTGGTTGTGGAGATCGAGGCCGTTGATCTGGTGAGCTAAATGTTACGGTGGGCCAAATCATAGATTTTCCAATCCATTTATCTAGACTGGTCATTAGCTCCAACGCACATTCAATGGGCGACCATGCAGGCATCACACCTATCTGACAAATATTAACCATTCGGTCAATGGTCTTTAATATGGACGGTCAGGATAATTTGGTCCATCTTTTGCCTCTAACTCTAAAGAAACACTTTTATTAGTCAATCTTAGCCATCTCATCCATGGCTTGAAAAATGAACGGCTGTAAGAATAATGAAATCGAAGATAGATTGGATCATTGGATCAGTGCTATTTTTGCTTGGTAGACTGAGAAATACGTTCTAGACATGATGGACAGTTTAGATCAATTAATTGGAATATCCAACTGAACTTAGGCTACTAGGAGCACCATAACTTACAGTGCTCCGAGAGCTTTGGAGCATTTCTCGTAAATAAATAAAAAGAATAATTAATATTTTTTTTCAAGTACGCGTTCTGCCGTTGGATACGCTTGCTTATGATTCCAGTTGAAGTAATCCACCGAAAGCAACGCTTTTATTTGAGATGCGCTGGTCTTACTTCCGTAGGCAGGCAGATGATCTGACTTGCACCAACTGATCACTAAGTGAGAAAAAAACGTGTATCAAATCCACACCGTTCATCAAGTTTGATGTCACATATTCAAAATGAGTTCTGAAATTCAGTAAATTCCAAGGCTTTGGTTGGCCACATTGTAGGGAATGATGTAAATTTGTGATTCAGAAATCTTTGAATGCCCTAATTTTGTGATTCTTACTGATGTGGCGAGTCAGATGAGTTGATTAGATGGCAGATACACATCACGGTGGACCCCATATGCAATTTGGACGATTTTAAACGTTTAGGCAGGTCCAAAAAAAGGGCGGTGCATCTGTTGGGAGGCAGTCTTTCCATCCATGTCACCTAAAGCAAGGCCCGGTATCACACCAGCATTTCCGTTTTAATATGTGTGTTTTGTTATATCGTTGGAACTTTTTTTCTTAAACTACAATTAAGCATGAAGATGGGTGTAGACCATGGATTGCATCTTAAGCCTTTTAAACTTACTTTAACATTTAGGGTTTATTTGGCATAAATATTTTAATTCAATAAGAGCTACTTCAATAATAATAAAATAAAAAAGATTTTTTAAAAAAAAAATCTATCTCTTATGGTAAATAAGCCAGTTTAGTAAAATCACATTTTCAAGTTTAAAAAAGCTTTTATTTGAAATAAGCATGCTTAGTAAAACATTTAAAAAAAAAAAAAAAACCTTAAAAAAAAAAAATAGTTGACATCATTTTTAAAGATTACAACTCTGTTAAAAAAAACAATCCAAATGATTGTTTTGATGGATCTCACTATAAATAAATTATACCAAAATGACAAAAGAACATATAACTACAATCTTCATATTTTAAGACATTTAGGCCATCCATTATGTCATATGGTTCATGTGGATCAACCATCATACATAGCCCACCTTTGATGTGAGCCATCCATCGTGTAAGTCAAACCTTCAAAGTGGGCTGTCCATCATACAATGCCCATCTTGAATGTGGACCATTCATCATTAGGAATCCACCTTGATGTATGTCATCCATTATGTGGGGCTCACCATCAATGCTATAATTGTCCTTTATGTGTGGGGCTCCTCAATGTCCACTACCCGTGACCCATCATGTGGAGCCTACATTTGATATGTCCATAGTCCATGCCCTACCTTCGAAGTGGATTGTCTATCATGTGGGGCCTACTTTTGATATCCACTATTCATTGTGTAAGGTGCACATTCTATATGGATCATCCATCACATGGCCCACTTTGGATATGGGTCTTCCATCATGCGAGACCTTAGATGTAGATCATCCATTAGGTTGGGCCCACTTGATGTGAACTGTCCATTATGAGGGGACACACTTTGATGTGGGCCATCCATCATGTGAAGCCCACTTCGTCCATTATGTGGGCCCATCTTGATGTAGTAGACCATTCATTGTGTGGGACCCCACCTTCAATATGGGTTGTTCATCATGTGGGTATACCTTTAATGTCAATCGACCATCATGTGGGCCCACCTTCAATGACCATCATCCATTATGTAGGTCCCACCTTTGATGTGGATTGCCCATCAAATAAGACTCACATGATGTGCGTGTTCTATCATGCTAGGCTACACTTTGATGCAAGCCATCTATCATGTGGGGCCTATACCTTTGATGTGAACCATTCATTGCATGAGGCCCCCTTGATGTGGGTCCATGTTTAATATGAGTTGTTCATCACGAGGGGCCCACTTTTGATGTCCACCATCCATCATGTGAGTGTCACCTTTGTCATGGACCATCTATCATGTGGGGCCTACTTAATGTGGATAGTCCATCATGTGGGACCCACCTTTGATGTCCACCGTCCATAATGTAGGTCCCAACTTTGTTGTGGATTGTCCATCATGTGGAGCCCAATCTTCGATATGGGTCATTCATCATTTAGGCTCACCTTTAATGTCAACCTTCCATCATGTGGCCCCATATTCAATGTCCACCATCCATCATGTGGGACCCTCCTTTGATGTGGACTATCCATCAGGTAGAGCTTGCTTAATGTGGATTGTCCATCATGTAGGGGGCACACTTTAATATAGGCCATCCAACATGTGGGGCTCACATTTGATGTGACCGTGCATTCGTGGGCCCACCTTTGATGTGGACCATTCATCATGTGGGGCCCACATTCAATATGGGTCATTTATCATGTGGGCTTACCTCAAAGAAATTGTGAGAAAAAAGGAAAGAGGGTAAGATGGGAATTACTTGAAAACTTTAAGAATAAATTTGTCAAAAAATTAATCGAAAATGTCTACATGTTTAAGCCAAATAAACCCTATTTCAAAAAGTAACCGCTCCTCAACTTATACAATTGAATCTTATTTGTTATTTTTAAACAAATAAGCATCCTGAATTAGATTTTGACAAAATAGTCTAAAAGCTTATTTTTTGAGAAATAAGCTAATAAGTCTTATTTGTAGAGATGTCAAATGTCCTCTTAGTATTCTTAGGATAATTTGGTTGGTGGAAAATGATGGTAACTTAAGGTAAAAGTATAATGATGATTTTTCCTAGGAATGTAAATGGATCGGTGGATTTGATAGGGTACCCAAACCCAACTCATTTAGTCTTGACCCGCTTGTTAAATGGTACAGGTATAGGTCCAAGAACATATTCAATTGCTAAACGGGTTTGGATCTGGTTTCCTTTATATTAGACCGAACTTGACCTGACTCGACCCGGACCCATTTAGTACATGGGCAGGTCTTGTCTATATGGCAGGGGACCCATTTAGACCTAGACCTGACCAAACTCAATTTTAAACTATCATTAAAGGCCTAGACTCATCGGGATATTGAGATTTAAGATATTGGATTACACGCCATCAAAGTATCAGATTTAAGACTTAAAACCTATAGATAGCGAATTGGTGGAATTAGAGGGGAAAGGATAGGAGAAGGGGTTTTTGGCCTATAGACGATGAAAGGGATGAATAAGTCCCACATGGCTCCTGATAGGGCCCACTGGTTAATGACCCTACGGCCCTTTGGTTGTGCAAAGGGGTGCCGTATTGCACCCCACTTCCTGCCTATCACGTCTTCTCTACCCCCACTTCCCTACTCTCTCTTCCTTCTTTTCTATTAGTCGCTCTCCCTTCATGTGATGTCATAGCAATTATTTTTTCTTTTATTTTTGGTTTCTTGCAAATGTCCTGCGACAGATAGACTTGTAAAAAAATAGGGAGATTTTACGGCCTACCTTCAATTTCGATTTGATCACGTGCATTTTGAATGCATTGATTGCACATTTTTAGTAATGGATTGCGTCCTTGCATGTCCTCCATCCACGTCGAGCAACCGAGCCTACATTTTATCATGACACCTAAGTGAGGTGTGGGGTCCACCTATTGGCCTAACGTGGGAGGGACCCCACACTATCTGTGCCTGGATCAAAAACACCTCATGGGGCCATGTTTTGGTTGAAAACGGTCCAATATGATTAGGATAAGTTTATACCAGCAGCTTGCAACCTAATTTCAGGCCCTTTAGAGCTCTCCTTTGAAACTTTTGAACCATTCATCTCATAGTACTCATCGCAACCTTTGAAAAGAGTGGTCACAGATTTAGGATAGAGATCAGAGTGTTGAGATCTTGGATGTACTAGATCATGTGTTGTAGCACATGTCGGCTAGCTTACAAGTGCGAATCTGACATCAACAACGTCTGCCCTGGTTTTGAAGAATTTTGTAGCCTTGTTTTGGAAAATCATTGGATTGATCGTCCAGACCGGGGCATATATCATGATAAAAATGGATGTCTAAGATTGCTCGTTCCATGAGCAAAGTGATATCTCCTGATCTGTTTATCAGATTTAGAGAAAATTTGATTTGAATGGGTTTCTCCATGTATTCTTGGAGATGGTCTGCTTGGATTGAATGGTGACTATCTAGATCTGGCCAGATGAGATCATGACCACTCAATCTCATTTTTAACGGATCTTATTCAATTCTAGCACAATGGATACCCATCGAATAAACCTAATAGTTTAAAATAGCCAAATGGTGGCTCGGTTAAGGAAATTCAAGTAGTAAACATCCTAGTTTGTTGCATGCCAGATCTAAAACTACCTATTTATTGGAATTTTATTGTGTGGACATGTTATTATTATTATTATTTAATCTTACCTTGTATGTGCTACTATGTAATCGACAATATTCGCTGAATTTTTGCACTTAAAGAGGAAGTAGGAAAATATTTGAGTTTAGTAGTGTTTGCGCAGCACAAAATCAACTTTTAACTTGTGAAACTTCTTTATGCCTTACTATGATGTATGTGTTTCATCCATTCCATTCATCCATTTTTAAAGATCATTTTAGGGCTTGATACCAAACGTGAGAGGAATATAAATCTCAAGTGGACCATACCACATGAAAGCAATAGTAATTGGATATCCACCATTAAAACTCCTAAGGCCCAATGTACTGTTTATTTGACATCCAATCTGTTGATTAGGTCATATAGACATAGATGAATGGAAAAAACAAAGATCAGCTTGATCCAAAAATTTTATGGCCCTCAAAAAGTTTTTAATGGTCGACGTTCATTCAACATTATTTCCCTGTATTGTGGTCCACTTGAGATTGGGATATACCTCATTTTTGGTCTCATACCATAAAATGATCTAGAAACATAGATGGATGGCATGGATGAAACACATACATCATCGTGGGGCCCACATAGCACCGACCATCAACCAATGGCTGGTAGCAGGGGAGTAGCCAATCTGTCATGGGGATTGGATACTGATGAGTAGCGAGACTCGCTACTGAAGTTCCGTCACCAAGTTATGTGGGCCCCATTATGATGTATATTTTGTATCCATGCCATCCATTCATTTGGACATATAATTTTAGATAAAGATTCAAAGAATGAGTTAAATCCAAAGCTCTAGTGGACCTCACCACAGAAAACAGTGGGGAGAGTGACGCCCACCATTAAAAACTTAAATAGGCCACAAAAGTTTTTGATCAAGTTGATATTTGTTTTTTTCCCTTCTTTCATGTCTGTGTTAACTTGCAAACAGGTTAGATTTCAAATAAAAATCACCGTGAGAGTTAGGAAGGTTTTAATGGTAGGCATCAATCTCACCGCTTCTTTTTGTGGTGGGGTCAACTACATATTTAGATCTGCCTCATTCTTTAACTCATGCTCTAAAATAAAATCTCCAAATAAATGGATGGCATAGATAAAGCACATACATCATAGTGGGCCCATAGAACTTGATGACATCACTTCAGTAGCTAATCCTCGTCCAAGTAGATGCGGATTGGTTAGTGTACCTCACACCAGTAACATAGCTATTGTATTTTTTGTGGGTCCAATAATGAGGTATGTGTTATATCCAAACCATCCACCCATTTGGCGAGCTCGTATTAAAGCTTGAGACGAAAAATAAGCCATAAAAAGGAGTGGGGAATGGAACATCTACCATTAAAACCCCTTTTAGGGTCACAAAAGTTTTGAATCAATATGATTTTTATTTTTATTTTTATTTCCCTCTTCATACATGTATTTGTGACCTTACGAACATATTGGATGGAAAATAAACTTAAATAGGCCACAAAAGTTTTGGGTCAATATGTTTTCACTTCATCCATTTGGGAATGACCTTATGAACAGTTTGGATAGCATATAAATATAAGGTGGACCTTATTTGAAGGTTTTGTTACTACCGGTGTTCAATCCTATATAACACATATTGACAATCTCCCCGTGAAGAGGAATTGAGGGCCTTATAATGATATTTTAGTTTTTTATAAAGTATTTTAGTTTATTTGAATAAAGTACAATGATTTTATTTTCATTTAATAAAAAATAATTTCTTTATAATGTAAAACATTTTCAAACGATAGATAAGAGCAAATGTGTCAAATTAACATATTTCAGACATTTAAAATATTTGTTAACAAATAGTTTGTTTTAGATTCAGTACTTAATTTTTAGACTTCAGCCATAATTATCAAACAAGTTTTTTTACTTCAGATTTCAGATTCAGGCTTTAGATTTTAGATTCGGTCATTAGACTTCAGATTTAACAAATGGGGCCTTAGCCTTGATTGGTCGTCCACGCTTGTAAGATGTGCGGGCCCACCCACTCTCAGTGGATGGTGGTACCACATGTCCAATCACATGTGCCGTGTATGGTCCTTACCGTGTGTGTGCTTACACATACACTTTTCTAATTGTTGATATTAGATTTCCTATTCATCGTACAACCATAAGCTTAGCCAAGCTCTGTGGTTGATAGAATGATGGTCTGATGCCAGACACATGATGGGGTGGATGCCTAATCTGTGAACATTATATGGTTTGATTGTTACCGATCTTCAATGTTGCTAAAACTACTTCCTATTTGTTATAGGTCCATTCGACTTGAGATTTTACCGGGACGTGATGTATCTAATTGGACAAAAACAATCTAACCTCTGGTCGTCTGACCCACCTAAGATTGGATCTGGATCTGTTGGGCCTGTTTAGGATGGATCTCGTTCATTCGAGATTGTATTAGGTTGAAAATTGACACCTAGCCCATAACAATGTTTCAATCATGCTTAGTAGTCCAATTTGTCTAGTGGGAGGCCCAATCGTGAGCTTTAGTTAGGTCAGCCCCTTGACGTCCATGATGTCCTTTATGACCCAAGCATGATAAGGAATGTAATTCAAGTTGCACTTTAAGGTCTCATAAAAGTTAAAAAGTGGCCAATTTGTTGCCATGCTGCGAAATCTTATACTCATATATGATGGCACAAGACCTGATACTCGAGAGCAGGATATATTGTTTGGCTCAAAATTTGATTGTGCATACGTGTGTATTATGCCGAGTGTGCTAAAACCTTTTACTGCTTGATTCAAATTGAACACCTTTGACCCCAAGTGCCGAGATAGACAAAGATATTATGAGAAATCATCTATGACTATGAACTAAAGTAGTTCGGCTATCTATTTAGCCACCTGTACGTGCAATAAAGTAATTTGTAAATGAGAGAGTTTGTCCTTTTAATGAGTTTTTTTTGCCTCTCGGTTGAAAGAACTTTTTGTCATTGTGATAGTAGAGATAATCCAATTCGTACAATGTGTCAGTAAAAGGAAAAAATAAAGATAATCCTCGATGATTCAACGTCTGTGGCATAGATGTTGAGGCCCTAGATTTAAATCTTCCTTTGTTCAATGGCTTTGGCATGGACAGAAAATTACATTACTAAAAAGAAGAAAGAACAAATCTTTCTAAGTCTTTCTTGCAACCCAGCACTTGGTGTAGATGGAAGCAAATTACACTAGTAATCTATATCGGTCCAATGTAATAGTGTAGATGGATGGAATTACACTACTCCTATGCTAAAGCCAGTACAGCGTAGCGGTGTAGATGGGTCGTCCTATGCTAAGATAAGATAAAAGATAGGTAGTGTTACACAATTAATTTGAGTTGATATATGTTGGTTTGGAGAGGGCCCAAATCTCTTCAATCTTCCTTCTATTTATAGAATTTTTGGGATAGTTGCAAAGAGAGATCTTCATAGCCACTTTTCTTGTTTGCTGATGTGGAGATTGCTCGAGATCCGGCCCTACGGAAGTACCTTAATTTCGATTGAAACAAACAAAGAAAATCAAAATCTAAGCAACCACATAGAAAACACATAATTTTTCCGGAGAAAACCCTTATGGGAAAAAACTACGGCATAAAGCGACGATCAATCTACTATTTGTAGAAGATTATAGGGATTAAGAGAACTTACAACAAAAAACCTAGTTCTCTTTGATCTATCCAAAAGAATGACAATCCCAAGTGCAGGGCGGCGATGTTGTTTTAACTCGGTGATACCAAGATTGAATTCACGGGGAATGGGGAACACAACCTAAAACTAATCTAAAGGCAACATTTTGTCTAGTTTTTTTTTATCCAGTGAGGTAAAAATGGTTTTAAAATAAATAAATAAAAGACTAAGGATCCATGAATCCATTTATAGAAATCACAATATCTTATTTATTAATTTAACTTTTATAACTCAATTGAAATTGAAGTCCTATCATATCCAATTGAAAAATAATTCTATTAAACCAATCATCAACACCAATAAGAATATGAATTCAATTGAACGATTCTCTCATGAAACACTTGGACATCAATCGCATGGAATCAATAGTGTTTAAAATACCCTTAGACAACAATGGATCAATCAATTATATAGATTAATTCATTCTTTAATTCGGACTAAGAAATTGTTAAATCAAAGCATTAATTACCGCACTTCACAATAAATCTAGAAATCAACAACTCAAAGACACTTTAAAATAAAATTCAAATCAACTCAATCTACTATCATCATTTAAATCCCTTGTTTGTTGAATCGAATAAACTAAATAATGTAATTAACTACAAGTTTCATCCCTTGGCCTAGCATAGATAACATCCCATAATAAAGCAAAAGAAAAACTAAAAGGATAAACTAGAACTGAAAGAAGAAGAAGACCGGTTCCGTAGAATCTTCGTCACCTCTTGGTCTCTCTCCCAAGCCTTAGAAGATACTTATGAACGTCTTAAACAACTCCTTAAATAGATTAGAAATTCCATCTTTTGCACCGACATCAAAATTTTACAAAACGACTTTTAAATTTTAGGAATTTGTCGATGGCATCGAAGTTCCTTTGATGACATTGAGTAGTGAGTCCAAAAACTAACTTTGAAATTTTCAGAATTCCTCGATTTATACTTAATGGCATCGAACACCAATCGAAGTCCACTTGATGGCATCAAAATTTTTTGAACTTCTTATGATCTTCACTACTTGATTTTAGTTGATTTCATCACCTTGACAGTTGATGTCTTCAGGTATTTAACTCTCCAAAATATCATTCCCTTCATCTCTTCAACATAACTTTCTTGGAGCTTTAATTCCATCGCTTTAATTACATTTTTATCCTTGAGCTCCAAATCACCTCTCATGCATAAAACATATAAGTATATGAAATAAACACTTAAATTCATGGAAAGCAAATGCAGTTGAGAGGATAAATATGCAATATTTCAGTCTCAACACTCTCCCCTTGGAGGCTTTCAAAACACCTAAAACAACTAAAAATTGTAACTCCCTATTAACCCCAATATAACTAACCCTAAAAGCCGCCCTTTCGTGAGAGAATGTAAAAAATACCCCTCCGTGAGTCCACTATCACTTGGCCTTTGTTAGCATGTGAAACATGGGTCATATGGGCTCAGAAAAGTTGATAGACCTAATACTGATTTTAGTGTCACAATTTTAACAATCTCCACCTTCATAGCAAAATCATTTCCTTATCTTGTCAATCTTCTTATAAGCATCACCATCATCTCTTCGTGCAGACTCTGTTTCTATTCCTTTCTTGTCAAGCCCATAAAAGTCGAGGAAAACTTGAACTTCTCTATAGGAATGACCTTTGTAAGCTTGTCCATCGTTTTCTCACTAGTGTGAATCTTCTCAAGAGTAACATCTCCTTCTTCTAGCATATGCCGGATAAAGTGATGATGAAGATCAATGTGCTTAGTTCGGGAGTGATATATCGAGTTATTGGCCAAATTAATCACGCTCTCTCCGTCATAATACACAAGCACAACTTCCTGCTGAAGCCCCAACTCATTCATTATCTCTTTCAACCAAATAACTTCATTGAATACCTTCGTCACTACCATGTATTCAACTTCGATAGCTTAGACATTTAACTGATAGCTCCACTTGTTAGCATAAATGAGTAATCGGAAGTAGACTTTCAATTGTTCACATTCCCAACATAATCCAAATCAACATAGCTAACGAGTCTCTACTCTAAATCTCTAAAACATAAGACATTCATCCGTTGTACTTCATATATACCAAAGTAACCATTTCACCACTTCCTAATGTTGCTTATTGGGGTTTGACATGTATTTTATCACAACACTGATTGCATGTAAAATATCCAGTCTTGTACAGACGAAAGCATACATAAAACTGCCAACTGTGTTTGAATAAGACACACGAGACATATACCACTTTTTTTCATCTAACGTGGGACATAGTTCTGAAGAAATGTAAAGTGAGTAATATGGGGAGTGTTAACCGGTTTTACCCTTTTCAGTTTAAACTTGACTAAAACCTTCTCAAGATATCCTAAGACAACCATAGCCTGCTCCTCTCCCTATCCCAATATATATCAGTGTCAAAAATCTTCTTTATAACTCTCCAAATCATTAATTTCAAACGTCCTAGATAACTGAAACTTCAACATGTTAATTTCAAATATGCTATGGTTAGCAATAAGCATGTCATCAACATATAATACTAAAATAATAAATTTCCTACCACTTAGTACTTTAAAATAAATGTAATATTTCAATTCATTTCTAATAAAACTTTAACTCAACATAAAAGAATCAAACTTCTTATATCACTGCCTAGGTGACTATGTCAGGCCGTACAACGATTTCTTCAACTTGTAAACAAGACCCTTCTTTTCCTACACCTTGAACCCTTCTAGTTGCTTCATGTAAATATACTCTTCTAATTCCCTATGTAGAAATACAGTTTTAAAATTTAACTGTTTTAATTTCATATTGTATTAGGCAACTAAAGCTGATACAAATATGATAGATACCTACTTTACCACTGGAGCGAAAATCTCATTGAAATTGACACATTTCTTCTTAGCATTTAGAACTGTACACGAACCGAGTTAGCTCGATTAACTTGCTCGACTCGACTCAAAAAAGCTCGATTTGACTCAGTTTGAAATTGAGTTAGAGACAAATCGAGATGATTTTTGGAGCACAAAAAAATATCGAGTCGAGTTCAAGCTTAGTCGAGCTCGAATTGACTCAAATCGAACCTTAACTCAAATCAAACTCGGATCGAACTAGTTCGGTGATCGATTATTTTGATATTGATGTTTTCACCAAGTGTTTGATGAAATGACTCAGCGAAGTGTTGTTTCGGGTGGATACATTCTCCATGAGATTGGCCGGTGGCGAGGAAGGTATGGATATGAAACAAATCACTATATATATATATATATATATATATATAAACAACATTACATGATAAAAGTACCCTTGAATCTTGATTTTGATGCAACCAACTGAGTGTTTAATGAAATACATGTAAACTGCTGCTGTTGTTTTACAAACTGTGAGAGATTGAAGGTGCACTTCAAGTGTTTGAGAAAATACCGCATAGGCTCGAACTAGCCCGAGCTTCTGACTAAACCGAGCCAAGCTGGCCCTTCAGGCTCAAGGACCGAGCCAATTTGAGTTTGAGCTAGGGTCAACTAGTGGCTGAGCCAAGTCGAGCTGTGCCAAGCTCGACTCAATTCGACTCATGTATAACTCTATTAGCATTTCCTTTTTCTACGAAACTATTGAAAGCTAAATATTGCATATTTATTCTCAATTATACTTTTTTCCTTGCATATGAGTGGTAAAATGGCTTAATTATGTTTTCAACTTGTAGGAAATTTTCAGAGTTTGAGAAGAATCAAGTTTAAAAGAGATAAGTTAAAAAGCCAAAAGAGTGAAGTTTGAAGAATTGAAGATTAGAGGACTAAAGAGAAAGATTTCAAGTAATGAAGAATCAAAGAAATCAAATACCAAGTGAAAAATTGAAGATTAAAGTGCATTAAAGAAAGATAAAGAATTTCAGCAAATTTCAATCCGACCAGCAGGACTTTAATTCCAGCAAAAAACCTTCAATGGGAGATGATGGGATTCGATTTAATTGAGAAATTATGAATTTTGAAAGATGGTTACTGCATAGTTTTTGCACATTTCAATCCTATCGAAGCTTTCTTTGATCCTATTGACAAAACTTCGATAGTACTCAATCCTATCAAAGGGTCCTATCGATAGTTTTGTGCGATTTTGTGCAAGTGCGTAAATTATTTCCTAATTTGAGCGGGATGGTTCCAAGATGGTATTTTTTGTTATTTAATGGCCTCTAAGCTCATTTTAAGGCATTAGAAAGCAAGGAGAGAGGAGAGAGAGCAAGTGAGTTTCTTATAGTTCTTCTTTCCTTCTTTTTCTTTCTAATTTTTTTTTCTTCTTCTTCTTCTTTATTATTATTATTATTATTATTATTATTATTATTATTATTATTATTTTTAAGATAGCTATGTCTAGCTAATCTCTTAGCTAAAGGCTAAGGGGTGAAACTTCTAGTTAATTTATGATGTTCTAGTTTATTTAATTCAATATATTGGTTTAAATGGTGTTTTTTTTTAAAATTGAATAGATTTGAATTTTACTTTTGAAGCTTGTGAGTTGTTTATTCCTTGATCCATTGTAAACTCTAGGTCCCATTATATGTTTTTGATTCTATACGATCAATGACCGAGTACTTCATGGGAGAATCATTCAATTAAATTTGTATCCTATTGGTGAATTATCTACAGTTTAACTATTTTTATCTTCTAATCGGAAGGAATCCTCATCGATTCCAATTGAACCATTGAAGTTAAATCGATGAACTAGACATTATAGATTGATTAGAAGGGGATCCCCGGATCATTAGTTATTGTCATTATTGTTTTAGACCTAATTACTTCCTTGGATTTTTAAATTTTAGAATTAGATCAATCCTGCTGTGTTCTTAACCAAAAATATTTCCTGTGGATTGACCCCGGTCTTACCAAGTTATTACTACATTGTAGCCCTGCATTTGGGGTTGAGAATAAGTTTTTAGCGTTGTTACCAAGGACTACTCATTTTTTAACACTTTTGGTTTTATTTCTAGTTTCTGATTTTTACTAACTGGGGTTTTGATTCTAGTGTTTTATTTCTAAAAATTTTGTAGGGTTTTATTACATAATTTTTGTGTTAGGGTTAGTTTACTTTGATTAGCTCATAATCACTAACATTGTTTGTTTTGTTTTGTAGGATTTATCTGAATTTTCCCTTCTCTTCCAGTAACATCTTTCCCTCATCTCTTCTAATTGCTTTATAGTTAACTCCTTTATAATTAATTGATTTGCTGTAGGATTTGCTTCTTTATAGTTAGCTTCTAATTGTAGGTTAAGAGCGTTTCATGCCCAAGTGAGTTCGTGATAACACTCTACGTTTCTTAAGTGAAGGAGGATTAGCTGAAGGTTTGCTTATCTATCACCGGATTATACAACATCTAATATCACCTGAATTGGTTGAGAAAATGGCTAAAAATAAAACTTATCATCACAGCGATGAGCAACTAGATAAGAATGATGTGCACGATCGTCCTCCAGTTAAAACCTTATAAGATTAATTGCAACCAGCTAGGACGAGCACACCTTCCTGCATGATTTTTCCACATAATATAGGAAGTGAGGATTTTAAGTCGAGAGTGATCCAACTACTCTCGAAGTTCTATGCGCTAGATTCTGAGAGTCCATACCTACATCTTAAAGAGTTTGACGAGATTTCAGTGACCTTGCACTTCAACAATATGTCCGAAGACACCCTGAGACTAAAATCATTTCCTTTACCCTTAGAAGGGCCATCATGAATTTCTTGCAGAAATAGGAAGAAACATTCTTCCAATACTAAGAGAGGTTCAAGGATCATCTAAGTGCTTTCCCACATCATGACTATGAAATTTGCCAGGTCATAAGCTTTTTATATGATGGATTGTCTTCGCCCATACGTCAATTCGTAGAGATGATATGCAATGGGGAATTCATTAACAAAGATCCCAATGACGCTTGAGACTATTTTGATATGCTATTAGAAAATGCACAGTCATGAGATACTTCATCCAAATCTACCAATCCCAAGTCAACTCAGTCCAAAGAGATTGGATGAATATTCGTCTTAAGGGAAGAAGATGACATCAATGCTAGGGTGACTACCCTTGCGAGAAAGGTCGAAGCCATGGAATTAAAGAGAGTAGAAATGGTCAAACCCAACAAGACCGTTGAATCTGTTTTATGGTATTTATACAAGTAACATACACTTGACGCAGGAGTGTCCTACAATTCATGCGTTCTAAGAGTTGTTACATGAGCAATCCTTTGCCATAAACAATTATCAAAGGTCATTCAGTGCTCCCATATCAAACACATACAACTCTAGTTGGTAGAACCATCCGAACTTTAGTTGGAGGAATGGACAATGGCTAATACGAACAAAAATCCTCAAGGGTCCCTTCCTTCAAGCCTCATTTCACTATAAAATAAGAAAAAGACCCCAAGAGAATAGGGTACAAAGATCTATGCACAATCAAGAGCAGTTTAATTAGAATACTTTGCAAGCATTCCAGGACATTAAAACATCTTTGAGAGTGTTTGCATCGTTCATTCAAAGAATAAAGTAACAACTTTCTATTAAGGGGAAGGGGATTCTTTTAGCCCAACCTCTCTAACCCAAAACCGCAATACAAGATAAATGACCCGAGCTCTTCGACTCAATATGTGGAGCAAGCAAAGTCTATCACCACTCTTAGAAGTGGAAAAACAATTGACAAAAATATCTCGACGAGGGCTGAGTAGCCCAAGGACTCGGAAGAATCTAAGAGAGATGACAGGCCTAGCGAGACTACACATGAAAAAGAACTGAAGAAGGAATACAAGTCAGTTGCTCTGTTCCCACAAAGGTTGATCTCACTAAAACCTTTATCCAACATTTAGGATATCTTAGAGGTTCTAAAACAGGTGAAAATCATATCCAACATTTAAGATATCTTAGAGGTTCTAAAATAAGTGAAAATCAGCATCCCTCTGTTGGATGCTACAAAATAAATTCCATCATATGCCAAATTCTCGAAAGATCTTTATACAACTAAGAGACGGCACAATGTCCAAAAAAATTTTGACAGAGAAAGTAAGTGTCATCATCAAACAAGTGTCATCACCAAACAAGATGTGCCCCAAAAATACAAAGATCCTAGTAGCCCAACCATCTCATGTGTGATTGGGACCACCAGATTGAGCATCACTACTTGATTTGGGGGTGAGTGTGAATTTGAGCCTATACTCGGTCTACGAACAGCTAGGCCTGAGTGAATTAAAACCCACCAAGACTACATTCTAACTTACAAATCATTTGATTTATATACCAAGAGGGATGATTGAGATATGCTAGTCCAAGTCAATAAATTCTACTATCCAGTAAATTTTATTATTTGGATATATAGCCTGTCATTGATGTTAACACTCAGATTCCTGTCATCCTTAGCCAACCATTCCTAGCCACATCAAATTTCATAATCAATCATATGAATAGAATTATGAAACTATCCTTTGGGATTATGACACTCGAACTGAATGTTTTCAACATGTGTAAACAACAGGAGGATAGTAATGATGTCTATGAGATTAACTTGATAGATTCACTCGTTGAAGATAAGTCATGTTTTGCTTTATACTTCGACACTTTAGATATGTTCTTGGGCCACTCCACTAATTTAGATGATGACATGATTAAGGAGATGGATGCCTTGCTCGATACTATGCCGGTACTTGAAACTAACCGGTGAAGGCTTGAATTTAAAAGATTACCTCAAAATGATTCGAAACCTCTACCATCTAGTGTCAAGGCACTAAAGCTTAACCTAAAACCGTTGCCTTCTAATCTTAAATATGCCTACTTAGGTCAAGATGAAACATAACTAGTAGTGATTTCTTCCCAATTGCATAAGGAACAAGAGAGTATGCTAATTTCTACTCTCAAAGAACATAAAGAAGCCCTTGGATGGACGATTGCGGACCTCAAGGGAATAAATCCTCTGATTAGTGGATGTAAGTATCATATACCCTATATCCGATCACCAATGGGTGAGCCCAACTCAAGTGGATGTCCATGGAATGGAAGCAGTTTTGCCATTTAAAGTGGAGATCCCATCTTTGTGTGTATTGATAGAAAGTAAAATCGAGAAAGACAAGCGGTTACAAGCTTAATATGGTCAGTTACATCTGGCAGATGAAAAGCGCATGCATGCATTGAGCCACTCAAAGTGTTACTAGAAGAAAATCGCTTGAGCCTATAATAAGTAGGTCCAAAAGAGGAGTTTTACGATTAGGGATATGGCGATGAAGTGCATTTTACTACCTCAACTCTCCGACCCAAGGGGAAAGTTCAAACCAGAATGAGACATCCTGTTGATCATTTGTAAAGTGTTTTCAGGAGGCACTCTCCACCTACCAATATGAAGGCTGAAGATATTTCCGAACTGGTCAATCAAAATTTTCAAGTCTAGCTTGTTTCAAGCTAGGCTTGAACTGAAATATTAACTAAGAGTCTTTTGTTATGGTGGTCCATTAAGTGGACAAGGCATATTGGACCATCAATGTTCTTTTTCATCGTACCAACATAGAGAACTTGTACGAGATTAGGTCTATTCATTAGGTGAAACTAGAGTGAATTGGTTATTGCCCAAAAATCCAAGTCATCCGCTCATTAATGTCATATGAGCACTAGGAAAATAAATTGTTAGAACAATGGGAAAATTGTGTATATTGGACATGTTGTCTGATGTATTCAATTTGTACATTGAACATGGTCTCGATCGATCAAACAACATGGTCGATTGATCGAGTGAGCCCCGAATTATACATATTGGTATTTGGACGGTCATGGACAGTCTTGATTGAGCGAACTATCAGGTCGATCAATCAATCGACCTAATCTAAAAAACACTTGTAAACTCTCTAGATGCTTTTGAGCATGTTTGAGCGATCGAACATGTGCTCGATCGATTTAGGACTGATCAATCGATGGTTAGATCGATGGGGCGCAATTTTACGTAAGTATATGATCAGTTTCCTATTCCAGGTATTATGCAAATTATAAGGGTGTAATTGTGAGATTAAGGTATTCTAATCAAGGCTTAAATATTTGTAGGATTTGGAGAGGAGAAAATAAGGATTTTTTAATTATATGAGCATCCGTCTCTTGTACTTTTTATTTTCATAGTGATCATTATCACTTTGTGCCCTGGTTTTTTCCCTAAGGGTTTTTTCCACATAAAAATAGTTTATTTTTGTGCATGCCTTATTTTCATTTTCTTATAGTCAAATGATCCGAATTTGGGGTTTGCTTTCACGGTCCCTCAACAAGTGGTATCAAAGCTAATGTTGGGTTTCGAGTTTCAATTTAAGACATAACGATTAAGGGATCAAATGTGAAGAATGAATAGAGAAGTTCACCGGGAAAAATAACTTCGAACTATGGAAGATGAAGATGAGAGGCCTTCTAGTTCATCAAGGGCTGTAACATGCATTCTTTGGTGTAGAGAAGTGTCCAACGTCAATGAGCGATAAAGAGTGGGAAAATTTGGATGAGTGGGCGAAAAGCTTGGTCGAACTATGTTTAGCGGATGACTTCCTTTATAATGTCCTTGATCAAAAGACCACCATAAGACTTTGGAAGAAGTTAAATAGCTTATACATAACGAAATCCTTGTCGAATCGTCCATATATGAAAAGCATTTCTATAATATGAAGATGGTGGAAGGGTTAGATCTTAATGATCACATCAATGTGTTTGATCAGATACTTTACAAATTGCTGAGTGTAGAAGTGAAGATTGGCAATGAAGACAAGCCCTAATTCTATTGAACTCTCTTCCAAAGTCTTACGATAGCTTCCTAGATACTATGTGACATAGTAGAGTGACCATCAATGCCGAAACTATCATCTCAGCCCTTCAGTTGAAGATGTTGAGAAAGAAGGACAATAACGTGGGGTCCTTTATGGATGCGTTGGTAAGTAGGAGAAGGAATTCTGAGCAGGAGAAGAGAAATTTGCAATCACAATCCAAGTCTAAGGTTATGGGGAAGATGAAGTGCTGGAATTGTGGGAGATGAAGGCATATGAAGAACGATTAACGAAATCCTAAAAATCGAAAGGAAAAAAATCAGTGGAAAAATCAGTGGAAATGTCGAAAGAGGCTAACACAGTAGAATCTAGTGAAGATATGAATGGTGGTGATTTTTTGACCACATCCAAATTCAGTTATCTCAACGATAAGCAAAGTTTGAATTCAGGGGCCTTATACCACATAACCTTTCAGTGAGGTTGGTTCACTAGTTACTGTCAGTGCAATTGTGGACATGTGTTTATAGGCAATGACATTGTCTATAAAGTTGTTGAATCGAAATAGTGCGCATCAAGATATTTGATGGAACGGAGAGCATCCTGACAGATGTTAGACGCACAACTGAGATGAGGAAGAATCTATTGTCCTTAAAAGCTCTCAATACAATTAGGTACAAATTCACCGGGTTTGATTGTGTCCTAAAAGTTTCAAAAGGGGCACGCATGGTGATGAAAGCACAGTGCAATAGTACCATTTATAAGTTGATTAAGAATATTGTATCGTGTGAAGCTGTAACGTATGTAATGGAATCCACATCACAGCATTTGTAGCGGAGTCTACTTTGGCACGTTTGTGGCATGAACATTAGGCCATATGAGCGAGCACAATATGAAGGTACTTTTTTATCGATGCTTAATTATTACATTTAAAAGTATTAATTTAAATATATGCGACCATTGAATATATGATAAAAATCACAATTATCTTTTAAGTTGGGAAAGCATGTTAGTAAATGGGTGCTTAATTCTGTGCATTTTGATGTACAAGGGTTGTCGCATGTAGTTTATGGAGGAGGGTTATCGTTCTTTGTATCATTCATAGATGACTACTTTAAAAAGGTATCGGTATGTTTAATGAAGTATAAATTAGACATTTACGCCACCTTCAAAATATAGAAGGTGATGGTAGAAAAATAGTGAGGGGTAATAATTAGAAGTGTTAAGGACAGATGACGATGGAGAATTTACTTCAAATGAATTTGACCAATTTTTTAAAGATGAGGAGATCGTACGGCATAACACACTTAAGCACACACCTGAACAGAACGGTGTGGTAAAATGAATGAATCAGACTCTCTTAGAGAGAGCCTGAAGCATGTTGAGCAACGCTATGTTAGGCAAGGAGTTATGGACTGAGGCTATTAACACAGCTTATTACCTAGTGAATCAATCTTTGTCTACTCCAATTGGTTGTAAAATTTCAAAGAAAGTATGGAATAGTCATGATGTAGATTACTCAGGGCTATGAGTATTTGATTGTGACGCTTACTCTCATGTACTGTCAGTAGAGAGAGATAAGTTAGACCAAAGGATAAAAAAGTGTACCTGTTAGCTATGGTGATGGTGTGAAGGGTACAAGATTCGAGTCACACAGAAGATCACAATTAGCCATGACTTCAAAGTTTGATGAGAAATCATTGTTCCGTAAGGATGAACACAAGGAAATGAAAAATTCAACTAAAATTTATGTTGAAATTGAAAAAAATGAGACACAGGTTGATGAGCGATTAGGTCCAAGTGGAATTATAAGAAGAAACATGATAGGTATAATGCAAGATTGGTTGTGAATGGGTATAATCAGAAAGAAGGCGTCGACTTCAGTGAAATCTTTTGTGTCTATTGTCAAACAAGTATCTATCAGGTTTGTGTTGGCACTGGTTGCCTAATACAACCTTACACTAGAGTGAATGGATGTTAAGTCTGCTTTTCATACATGGGGAATTGGAAGAGAAGATCTACATAAAGCAACCAGAGGTGTTCAAATTTCAAGGGACAGAGAATAAGGTTTAAAAGTCAAGGGGGTCATTGAATGACCTGAAATAGTCTCCTAGGTATGAATCAGTAACTTACTATGAGTGAATATGATCATTGTGTCTACTTCAAGACTCTGAGTGATGGAAAAATCATTTTACCGGTATTATATGTTGATGACATGCTTATCGTCAACCATATCATGTTTGAAATCAACCTATTGAAGACTCAGTTATCAAGAACATTCAAAATGAAAGATCTGGGGTTTTCAAAAAGGATTTTTGGCATAGAAATACACATAGATAGGGAGCGGAGCATGGTACAGTTGTTGTAAGTAGAATACCTTGAGAATGTATTAGTGGAGTTTAGAATGGACAAGGCTAAGCCAGTTAACACATTCCATGATGCTCACTTCAAGCTTTCTTTAGAGCAATGGCCCATTGCTGATGAAGAAAAGCTGGATATCTCATGTGCCCTATTTAAGTGCACTTTGCAATTTAATGTATGACATGGTCTCTATGAGACCAGATATTTCTCATGCAGTTGGTGTTGTGAGCAGATACATATTAAACCCCGGCAAGTAACATTGAGAGGAAGTAAAATAGTTACTTCGTTATCTACGAGGTACGATAGACTATATCTTGACATTTCATAAATCGGAGGGAAAGCTTATATAGGCTATGTGAATTCGAACTACGCAGGGAAAGTGAACAATAGAATGTCAACTTTCATTTACTCATTTGTATTAGCAGGTTGAGTGATCAGTTGGATGTTGAAGCTTCAGTTTGTGGTTACTCTTTCCATAACAAAAGCTGAGTATGACAATGATGGAGGCATTCAAAGAACGTATTTGATTGCATGGAATGATGAAGGAACTCGGGCTTCGGTAGGAGGCCATGTCAATTAATTGTGACAGCGAAAATGCGATCAATTTGGTGAAGAATTCTGATTACCATTCTAGAACTAAACATATTGATGTTCATAACTATTTTATCCTACAGGTGCTTGAGGAAGACGGTGTTACTCTCCAGAAAATTCACACGAGTATGAATCTGGAGGACATGCTTACAAAGGTGGTTCCCACATAAAAGTTTCTATTTTGTTCGACTTCTCTGGCTCTAGTGAAAGGTTGATGAAGACAAAGTGTGTACAAAAAGCGACGATAATGGTGAAATTATGATGGAGGCGATTAGAGATAGAGCTTGAAGCAATGTTTCATGATAATTGAAGTCATGGTGGAGAATTTTTGTATGATGTCTTCAATCTATAAATAGAATAAGGTCTCGATCGATCGAACAACATGATCGATTGATCGAGTGAACCCCAAATTATACAGATTAGTCTCTTGAAAGTTTTGGACAATCTCGATTGATCAAATTGTCAGAACGATCGATCAACATAATTCGAAAAATATTGTTAAACTCTCTAAACACTTTTGACCATGTTCAAGCAATCGAACATGTGTTCGAGGACTGATAGCTATATGGTTAGATCGATGACGCACACAATTTTGCATAATTGCGCGATTAGTTTCGTATTCCGGTTGTTATACTATATATATGGGTGTAATAATGAGATTAGGGTATTTCAATTTGGGCCTAAACATTTTAGGGTTAAACAAGACCTTTCCGATTATAAGTGCATCCATTTATTATACTTTTCATTTTCATTGTGATTGTTGTCGCTTTGTGCCATGGGCCTTTCCCATGATGGTTTTTTCACATAAAAATCATGTGTATTTGTGCATGCTTTGTTTTTGTTTACTTATTGTCATATAATTTGAATCCGCAGCCTGCTCTCTGTCTCCTAATAAGATGTACACGTGTAGCCTACTTGAAGGGTGGATGACCATGCATGATTTTTGGCCGACCGGCATAACAGTCTATATTAGACATACACCTGGGCCTAGACAATCTTCTGCCAAGGCTATCCAGACCTCGACTTACGCCCGTTCCAAGTCCAAGTGATGCAGATGGGACACACGTTGCGTTGATCTAAGATGTGGACTCGGCGGCCCATTCATTGGATCGAGCATAGCCTTGTATCAACCATGTGATGAAAATGCACAATTTCAATCGATGGCCACCTCTAAAGAGAGAAAAATCCAATGGTTAGATCCATCTGATGAAGAGTACCATCCATTAACATGGGTCCCACCGTATGAATGATTTGGATCACCAGAAGTGGGCCCACCATGCACAAACTCTGCTGGGCATAGCAAAAGCTCTACCAAGCAAGCATTGTATGTTTCACAGAAGGAAGTAAAACTGCTCTTAAAACACCCAAGCTCTGTTGGCCCACCACTTATATATGGTAATAAAAATCAGTCAGATCCACAACTCAGGTGGGTCACCCCAAGAGGAATGATGGGGATATGCAAAAATCCATCAGGAGCAACACCGGGTGGGGTCAACATGGTGTATGTGTATCTTTCATCGAATCCACTAATAAGGTGTAACTCCCCAGGATGAAGTGAATATGCAAAAATCAACATGGTCCAAAACTCGGGCAGACCACACCCCACGAACTTATATGTTTTATGATCATTTTTCATTTTTTTGACTGGTGTGGACCATCGGAATTTTTTTAATAAGGTTGATATTTTGTATGTACAGTTAAAATAATGGTTTTCACCGTATGGATAGAGTGGATTTACATGTGCACTATAGAGGCTCCCACAGAGCTTGGTTGTTTTCCGTAGTCTATTTCAACAGCGTTAATCAATTGGATGTAGTTTTGCTTCGCACGTTAGCGTGGAGTTCATTTCATTGCGCCCACGTCGGCTTAAGATTAGATTGCCTATGGCCGTGGCTTTATATATATATATATATATATATGGGAAAAGGTACTATGCGCGTAAAGCGGTCATCCGTGAGGCCGAGCTGTGTGGGCCCCACCGTGATGCCTTTCGAACATCACACCATCCACCAGATGCACCATTCCATGGTGAGCCTGGACGGCCCAAAATCAGCCGTATACGGAACTCAGGTGGGCCATACCATCTAAAACCATAAGTATACATGCCAAAAACATATAAAAGCACTGGTGGGACCCACTTGAGTTTTCCATGCACCTGAAACTTGGTCTGAACCCTAATTCAAGTGGGACACACATAATGGATGGGCTAGATTTGCAAACCACATCTCGGTGGGCCCTCAAAAATGGTTATGAATGTTTTAATGGTGCACGACCCTTCTGCACTTCTACATGTAGTGTGGCCCACTAAAGTCACGGATTGACTTGATTTTGGACCGTCCAGGCCCACCATGGAATGGTTTATCTGGTGGACGGTGCTGATGTTCGAAAGGCATCACGGTGGGGCCCACATAGCTCGACCTCACGGACGACTGCTTTACGCTCGAGCGCATAGTACCTTTTCCCTATATATATATATATATATATATATATATATATATATATATATATATATATATATATATATATATATATAGAGAGAGAGAGAGAGAGAGAGAGAGAGAGAGAAAAGGTACTATACGCTCTCACCGTATTATACCTTCCATAAGGTCGAGTGCTGGCGGCATGTTATTCTTCGGATGGTAAAATTTTTATCTTTCTGTAAAAAGTCTTGCACCCGCCGTTGAAACCTTACTAAGGCCCACTATGATATTTATCTGAGATCCAACCTGTTCATAAGTTAAGACATACATGAAAGAAAGGAAAACACAAATTTCAGCTTAATCGAAAACTTTTGTGGCCCTTAGAAATTTTTAATGGTGGGCGTCACTCTATCCATTGTTTTCTATGGTGGGTACATTCCAGCTTTGGATTTAGCTCATTCTTTGTCTCATGTCTTAAATTGATATCACCAATTGAATGGACAGTATGGTTATAACACATACATTTATGGTGGGTCCCAAATAACTTGGTGACATAACCTGTCCGTAGAATCTGCGTCCAGGCAGTCCATTGCGACTTTTAATAGTATGCGTATTGTGTCCTACCCCACAAGATAGTAATCCATCCGGGTAGGGCCTTGTGGGGCCTACCGTAATGTAAGTGTTTTATCTATGCTGTTAAAAGATTTTCTCAGATCATTTTAAGTTATTATCCTAAAATGAGGAAAGTCCACAGCTCTAGTGGACCACAACAAAGGAGGTTGCACTAATAATGACACTCATAGTTGAAATCTTTCAAAGTGTCAGCGTTATGTTTCTTTACCATCCAACATATTCATAAGGTCATGTAGATGTGAGTGAAGTGAAAACACAAATATCAACTTGATCAGAAACTTCTCCAGCTCGCAAGAAGTTTTTAATGGTAGATGTTCAATCCCTACCTTATGGTCCACTTACATCACGTTGGCCCAACAGAGCCATGCTCGGACAGATTACCGTCCGGGCGGGGTAGGACGCAATCCACGTTTAAGTGGTTGTACGCGAATTAGATATGAATAGGTTGAGTAGCGAGTCGGCTACTCAAGTTATGTCACCAAGTTATGTGGGCCCCACTATGATGTATGTGTTGTATCCACACTGTCCATCCATTTTCAGATATTATTGTTGGGCATGAGTTAAAGAATGAGGCAAATAAAAATTTGTAGTGGACCCCACTACAAAAAACAGTGGGGAGAGTGATTCCCATCGTTGAAATTATCCCAATGCCCACTATAATGTTTATTTGAAATACAACCTGTTCAAGAGTTTAAAAAGACATGAAATAAGAGAAAATAAAAATACCAGCTTGATCTAAAACTTCGGCCTTTAGCAGTTTTTAATGGTGGGTGTCACTATCCTCATTGTTTTCTGTGTTGGGCCCACTGGATCTTTGGATTTAACTCATTCTTTGCATGTTGCCCTAAAATGATATCTCCAAATGCATAGAAGGTATGGATATAAAACATACATCATGGTGGGGCCACAGAACTTGGCGACGTAACTTCAATAGCCAGTATAGCTACTCAACTTGTCGATATCTAATCCGCGTATGAAGTGGATGGAAACAACGTGAATTGAACTTCTATTTCTCGGGGTGGCACGGTGTTTCGTAAGGACCAACCTTAATGTTTGTGAGAAATCTACCCCGTCTATCATTTTTCAGAGCTCAGTTTAGGACATAGGGCAAAAAATGAGCTGGATCCAAGACTCAAGTGGGCCGCACTAAAGGAAAAGGTGGGTAGGAAAATTCTTACCATCGAAACCTCTCTGGGTTGAAAGTAATGTTTTAATTGCATCCATACCGTTCATAGCAATATTCCTATGGAGATGAACTTAAAACACAAATATTATCCTAATTTAAAACTTCTATTGCCCCACGAATATTTCAAATGTGGACGTTCAATCCTCATATTTTCGGCCCATTTGAATCTTGGATCCGGCTCACTTTCGGCCTCTTATTGTAAAATGATATGAAAAAATAGATGGACGGGTGGATTTCACAAATAAAAAAATCACAGTAGGCCCCACCTAAGTTTCTAGCATAAGGCTTTTGGCATAAAATAAGCGTGAGAGAGATAGAAGTGGAAGGGTATTTTAATAACAAGTTGCTTCTTTAGTTTCCCTATACAATCTTCCATCCGACCAATAACATGCCGCCAACACTCAACCTTATGGAAGGTATACTACAGTCGAGTGTATAGTACTTTTTCTCACACACACACACACACACACACACACACACACACACATATATATATATATATATATATTACTATGAGGTCGACCTCATGGGAACTTCCCGTTAGGTCAAGCTGTGTGGACCCCACCATGATTTGTGTTGAACATCAACACTGTGCAATTGATGGGTCGACTTTATTTTATGGAATATGTCGAAAATCAGCCATATATGGAACTCAGGTGGGTCATACCATTTAAAACCATGTGAAGACATGCCTAAACATATCAAAGCACTTAGTGGGGCCTACCTGAGTTTTGGATGCAGTTGAAACTTGGTTTGACCCCTCAATCAAGTGGGACACACAATGGATGGTCTGGATTTGTGACCCACATCTCAGTCGGCACAATAAATGATTGTGAATGTTTTAATGGGAGGGTAACCCCTCTCTCAACTGTTATATGTAGTGTGGCCCACCCCAGTCATGGATTGAATTTATTTTTAATCCCGTGGCCTCACATGGAATGGTGCAACTGACTAATGGAGTAGATGTTCGACAAACATCACGGTGGGGCCCACATAGCTCGACCTCATGGGAAGTTCCCATGAGATTACCTCACAGTACCATTTCACACACATGTACGGAGGAATGCTCACCTATGCACCTTCTTACTTGCGTACCTTTACACACATGTCTTAGGCACAAATTCCGAACGGTCCATGTGATGTGGCATCTCTTGAAACCTCACAAGCCCAACTTTCAGCCCAATATAAAACTCTAGTGGGCCATGGAAAAAGGAAACATTTTTCTCCCATGATTTGCATTTCTCTTTGCTACGGCGGATAAGAGTTTTGGATCAAGCTGAAAAAATGGGCAAATAGAGTTTTAAGGAGTGCCGCATCACGTGGACCATTCAGATTTTATGCCTAAGACACGCGTGCAAAGGTGCGCGCACCTTCTCATGTGAGCTCCCGTGCGTACCTTTGCACACGTGTCACAGAATCTGAATGGTCTATAAAGAGGTGCTTGGCAGAATGGATGGTTAACTTCTGTCATCAAGCGTAAGTAGGGTTGTATTAGGTGTAGTCAATTCACAGGCCCGCCGGCCTGATTACTTTTAGTTGGGTTGCAGTTACCAACCGGACATGCCCGGCTAGGGCCCACCTGACGGTTGGAACCATCCTGGCCTGAAAGGACATGTAAGGAAAAGATTTAAAATGATCAGATATTTGAAATAGACCAATTTATTTATTTATGTTTGGTATCTCTAACAATGGAGTCCTACCATATAAATGTTATATGGTTCACATCTTAAAACAAAATCCAAATTTTATTTTATTTTATTTTTGTAAGTATTAAACTACACATGTATGGTAAATGGGAATACCTCGAAAGTGTCTTAGTTCTACTTGGATGATGGTGGCCTACTTGAATATCGGACACGCCACAACTGGAATCCTCGGTCTCCATTTCAAGCCTGGCCCAATGCTACCCCTGGTGATGAATTAGTTTTCAGCCTGAAATGGGGCCACCAAAAAATATGTTAAGATTGGCCAGACTATCTCAAATAACCTACTTTTAGAGCCGCTTGGATGCAATATCAAAACAGGGGTTGGTAGATAAAATCATTGTTTCAAAAAAAATAAAATAATAATAAAGGTTTTGCCATTGTTTGGATGCCACCCACAATTTAGGTTTGGGACTCATTTGACAATTTAGGCCACAAATAGACAGACCCCCAAAACCAATCCAATAGCAATTTACACGAACTAATCAGTCCACTGACAAGCCCAGTTATAAGCACCGGAAATAGAAGGCCTGGAGGCTGACCCAACCTCACCCATCAATGACTAAATGTTTAGATATTGATTAAAGGGCTAGGATCTTCTGATTACGCTGATTTTCGACATGCCCATCACATGTGTTTGTACAATTCAATCAAAAACAAGGCTTCACGTGATCGACAGCCTGTATTTGATTTGCATGTACGATTAAGAAGTGTAGGTATACCAGAGGTATACTCCATTAAATGTTTGATTGAACACTGAAACCCCCACGGTGAGATGACTGAGTAAGATCGAATTCGAAAATCTAGTTATGGTGTCAACCATTGGTTGAGATAATTATTGATGATTTGCCAAAGGATAGGGGTTAGTCTTTATGATGGGTTGTTTTTGCCTTGAGTTAAGGATTTTTTCGAACAATGCATTTCTCAAGATAACAAAGAAAAATAAATAAAATAAAAAGGTTAAAACAATTTCAATTTTATTAATACGTAGATGTAACTTATTATAATTGACAAAATAAAAACAACTAGAAAAAAAAAAAAAAAAGAAGCTAAATACCTACAACTAGTTCAAGCAAATGGCCGACAGGGTGTGATGGGAATGATTGATCGTCCTAGTAAGAACTCGGTTGATTGGGATGCAACCACGTAAACTTGTGAATATTTAATATAATCTCACGGTATTGTAGCGATGACACTAGACAATAGTGATATATGCTAAAACTAGGCTATGTTAAGATATCTGTAAAGAAGATAGATTATGTAGGCGTATGCTTCCAGCTCTTCATTGTGTTCTCTTTTTATAAGTTGTTGAGGTGGCAAAATCCTCACCAACATGTATTTTTTTCCATGGAGATCTTTCTAAATCTAAAACCATTGGTTTTTAGATCTTCACTTTTAAGTGGATGCTCTCTTATAGGACCTTCTAAACGATGTTGCATCTAAAACTAGCTCGATTAAAGCCATCTCCACCCTTCGTCCTTCTGATCGTGAAACTTGTGGGATCAGATCCACTAGATCGGGTTCTTCCATTCTTTTGATTCTAATCCACTCTAATATGGATCAATACATTGATACCCATTCGCTTAGAAATTGGTCCATTATTTGGATATTTGAAATCTTCATAATCGCCACGAGAGTTACAAACATATCTGAGAAGATATATCATTTCGTAAGGATTGCTAGAGACGCTGCCTCATTTACATGTTACATGAATCACAACCACGTATCAATTGGTGTTTCGATCCCCTAAATGCATATGTACGGTTCCATGTCACTACATTAATAATGAAAGACATATAGCCCCAAAAAAAAAAAAAAAGTGGTGAAAAATATTCCTAGAGGCAAGTACAATTTGATGGGTTTTTTTGACCCATTGTCGACCGGTCGTGAGCCCTGCTTGACCGGTCAAAGGCTGGTGGTGGACCAGTTGTGGAGTCGAGTCGTGACACAACTTAAAGTCCAGCAACTATGGACTATTTTTCTCTGGGGTGTTCGACCAGTCGAAAGATGTGTTCGACCGGTCGTAGGTGGCTCTCGACCAATCGAGGTTACGCAGATTCGTTCCGCGATTTTGCGCGGATTTCGTGTCGCAAGTCCTTTCACAAATCGGATGCGGAAAGGAGTTTCCTAAAACTTTAAATAGGAGTTCCTAGGGCTTTATAAGAATAACAAGAGGGTTTCTTAAAGCTTTACAAGGGATTTGCTAAAGGGTTTAGGGTTATCAAAGGTGAGAGAGAGAGGAAAAGAGAGAGGAAACTTATAGAAGGGAGACTATGCTCGTGGAGGTTATCTACTGTGCAATCTATATCTCAACGCTTACATGTCCTCGTAATCGGTGAGATCTCTCCGTTTTTCTTTATTTCTCTCATTGAGTGAAGAAAGTTGTAACGTTCTGCTTCATAGTGGATTGTTGATCTGGACGAGGTCCCGTGGTTTTTACCTCTTTGAGGGTTTTCCACGTAAAAATCTCTCGTGTGGTGTGTGATTGATGCATTGATTATTTTCATTGCTTTATTATCCATAATTCTGGTTTGTTCTGGAGGGTTAGATCCTAAGGTTTTGTGTAAGGTCCCCAACAAAGTGGTATCAGAGCTAAGTTCATTAAACGGGTATGATCGGTTTTGAATTATGGAAGGTGGCTCATCAAGGATGATCAGCATCAATGGTTCTAACTGGACCATATGGAAGGCTAAGATGGAGGACTTGTTTTATTGTAAGGACCTACATTCTCCAATTTTAGGCATATTAGCAAAATCCAAGGATATGATTGATGATGATTGAAAGAAGATGGACCGAAAGGCGGTGGGGTTTATTAGACAATGGTTGAATGATTCTGTGTTCCACCATGTGTCTAGGGAAACCTCAGCCGCTAGCCTATGGCTGAAATTACAAGGGTTGTATAAGAGGAAGACAGCCGGTAATAAGATTTTTTTGATAAGGCGACTTGTGAATATCAAGTTCAAAGATGGTAGTTTTGTGGTCGAGCACATGAATGAGGTCAGTAATATAGTGAACCAACTCTCCTCTATGAAGATGGTCCTGTATGATGAATTGCAGGCTTTACCTTTGCTTAGTTCATTGCCTAACAATTGGGAGACATTGGTGGTGTCTCTAAGTAACTCCGCGCCAGACGGAAAGATATCCATGAAACAGGTAACTAGTTGTCTCTTTAATGAAGAGACAAGGAGGAAGTCTCAGGGGTCTACTCAGCAAGAGGCCCTTGTGACACAGGAATGGAGGAGAGGAAAGAATAGGAAGGGCAAGAAGGCCCGAGATAAATCAAGAGGCAAGTCGAGTGACAGAAAGGATGTTGATTACTGGAATTATGGTAAGAAGGGCCACTACAAGCATGAATGTCATGGTAAGAAGAATGACAAGAAAGAAAAAGGGAAGGAAGATGAATCAGATTCCACTGCGGTCGCTTCAGATGGTAACGTTGTAGTTATTCTTTCTACAAATTATGATGTATGTCTTACGGCTACGAGTTAGGACATCGACTGGGTGATAGAATCGGAAGCTTCTTTTCATGCGACTCCACGCAGGGACTTCTTCACAAACTACAAGTCAGGTGACTATGGGACTGCGAAGATGAAAAATTCTGGCGTATAAAAAATTGTGGGAGTCGGTGATATTTGTGTGAAGACCGATGTGAACTGCACATTGGTTCACAGGGATGTGAGGCATATCCCAGACCTTCGCCTCAACTTGATGTCGACAGGAAGGTTGGATGATGATGGCTATGAAAGCCGGTTTGCTGGTGGGCGATGGAAGCTCATCAAGGGTTCATTGATTGTGGCCAGAGGAAAGAAGTGTTGCACCTTTTACAAGGCAAGTGTCAGTATGTGCAAGGGTGGGTTGAACGCAGCGGAAGATTCAGCTATTGACATGTGGCACAAACGTCTAGCCCACATGAGTGAAAAAGGGCTTCAGCTACTAGCGAGGAAGCGGCTCCTTCCAGACGTGACAGGTACACCTCTCAAAACCTATCTTGATTGTTTATCAGGGAAACAGCATAGAGTTTCATTTATTAAATCTGCTTCTCATATTAATAAAGTGCATGCATTAGATTTGGTTTATTCTGATGTTTGTGATCCTACGAGGACAAAAAACTTTGTTGGGGCATTGTATTTTGTTACTTTTATAGATGATGCATCTAAGAGGGTTTGAGTTTATGCTTTGAAATCCAAAGATGATGTCTTTGGTGTATTTAAATTGTTTCATGTTATGGTCGAGAGAGAGACAGGTAGACCATTGAAGTGTATCTGTACTGACAATGGTAGTGAATACATTGGTGACTTTCATGAGTACTGCAAGTCCTTGGGTATACAGTATGAACAGACGGTTCCCGAGACCCCCCAGCATAATGGTGTAGCTGAGTGAATCAATCGCACCATTGTGGAGAGAATCAGATGCATGTTATCCCATGCGAAGTTGCCCAAGACGTTCTGGGGAGAAGCAATGTACACGGCGGTGTATTTGATAAATAAGTCTCCATCAGCCCCGTTAAATGGAGAAGTACCTGAGATGGTGTGGACTGGACATGATCCATCGTACAGTCATCTCAGGGTGTTTGGATGCAGGACATCCGTTCACGTACCAAAGGACGAGAGGTCCAAGCTCGATATGAAGATCAGGCAGTGTGTGTTCTTAGAGTACGGTGATGAAAAATTCGATTACAGATTGTGGGATCCAATCGAGAGGAAACTCATCAGGAGCAGATATGTAGTTTTCTTTGAAGATCAGTGTATAGAAGATATAGGTAAGCCAGAGAAGAACCAGCCTAGTTTAGGTGAGCCAGAGGACATGGATTCGGTTACTCCTCCTGTGGTGCCTAATGACGGGGGAGTACAGTAAGGTGCAGACGACGAGGGAGTTCCTTCAGAAGATGGACTAGGGGAGTTGCCCCCACTTGATCCACCTGTTGAGCCACGGGTGAGGAGGTCATTTAGGGACAGACAATAGTCTAAGAGGTACTTGCCACATGAGTACATTATGCTGACTAATGGGGGAGAGCCAGAAGATTATTCTGAGGCCCTAGCCAACAAGCATAAGGGGGAGTGGTTGAAAGCTATGTAAGAGGAGATAGAATCCTTTCACAAGAACTACACCTATGATATGGTGAAATTGCCTAAGGGCAAGAAAGCTTTGAGCAACAAGTCAGTGTTCAGAAAGAAGATTGAGCAGAAGAATTCACAGACGAGGTTCAAGGCCAGACTTGTGGTGAAAGGGTTTGGTCAGAGGAAAGGCATAGACTTCGAGAAGATATTCTCACCAGTGGTGAAGATGACATCCATACGGGTGTTGCTTGGGTTGGCGGCTAGCATGGATTTGGAGATAGAGTAGTTAGATGTTAAAACTGTATTCCTCCATGGTGACCTGGAAGAAGAGATGTACATGCACCAACCAGAGGGGTTCGAAGTCAAAGGCAAAGAGCATATGGTGTGTACGCTGAGGAAGAGTTTGTATGGGCTGAAACAAGCTCCACGACAATGGTACAAGAAGTTCGACTCGTTTATGTTGAAACATGGGTATGACAGAACGGAGTCGAACCACTGTGTATTCAAGCGCAAGTTCTCAGATGGTGATTTCTTAGTTTTTCTCTTATACGTTGATGACATGCTCATCATGGGAAAAGACATCAAGAAAATCGACAGGCTGAAACAGGAGTTGGGCAAGTCTTTTGCGATGAAAGACTTGGGCCCGGCTAAACAGATCCTAGGAATGAAGATAACCCGTGACAGAAGCAGCATGAAGCTCTGGCTGTCACAAGAGCGGTATATTGAGAAAGTCCTAGAGCGGTTTAATATGAATGCAGCGAAGCCGGTCAGTAATCCACTAGATGGTCACTTCAGATCGAGCGACAGACAGTATCCCAAGACGAAGGTAGAGGTGGAAGAGATACAGAAGATACCCTACACGTCAACTGTAGGAAGTTTGATGTATGTTATGGTGTGTACACGCCCATACATAGCATATGCGGTTGGGGTTGTCAGCCGGTATCTTGTCAATCCTGGCAAAGAACATTGGGCAGCGGTTAAGCGGATACTGCGGTATCTAAGAGGCTCATCTAGGTTGAGCTTATGCTATGGTGACGGTAAACCTGTGTTAGAGGGCTACACAGATGTAGATATGACAAGTGACATAGACTCCAAGAAGTCCACATCGGGTTCATGTTCATGTTTGCAGGGGGAGCGGTTTCTTGGTAGAGCAAGCTACAGAAGGTCGTAGCATTGTCGACGACAGAGACTGAGTACATTGCAGTCACAAAGGCATGTAAAGAGATGCTTTAGATGAAAATGTTCTTACAGGAACTTAGCCTGAAGCAAGAGGAGCACGTGGTCTATTGCGATAATCGAAGTGTTATACACTTGAGAAAGAATCCAAGTCAGCATTCTAAGTCGAAGCGCATAGAGATTCGGTATCACTGGACTAGGGATACTTTGAAATAGAAGGTGTTACAGCTTGAGAAGGTCCACACGGACAATAATGGGTTAGACATGATGACCAAGGTTTTGCTCAAGGGCAAGTTTAAGGTTTGTAGAAACCTGCCTGGCTTGAAGAAGGTGGATCCCTCCTGGGTCAAAAAGGGGGAGATTTGATGGATTTTTTAACCCATCGTTGACTGGTCAAAGGCTGGTGGTCGACCAGTCGTGGCACAACTCAAAGTCCAGCGACTGTGGACTATTTTTCACCTAAGTGTTCGACCAGTCGAAGGACGTGTTCGACCGATCGTAGGTGGCTCTCGACCAGTCGTGGACTCGGTTCAACCAGTTGAGGTTACGCATATTCGTTCCGCGATTTTGCGCGGATTTCGTATCGCAAGTCCTTTCACAATTGGGATGCAGAAAAGAGTTTCCTAAAACTTTAAATAGGAGTTCCTATGACTTTATAGGAATAACAAGAGAGTTTTCTAAAGCTTTACAAGGGATTTGCTAAAGGGTTTAGGGTTATTAAAGGTGAGAGAGAGAAGAAGCTTATAGATAGGAAACTATGCTCGTGGAGGTTATCTACTGTGCAATCTATATCTCAACGCTTCTATGTCCTCGTAATCGGTGAGATCTCTCCGTTTTTCTTTATTTCTCTTATTGTTTATCCACTCCTGCGTGAGTGAAGAAGGTTGTAACGTTCTACTTCATAGTAGATTGTTGATCTGGACGAGGTCCTGTGGTTTTTACCTCTTTGAGGGTTTTCCACGTAAAAATCTCTTGTATGGTGTGTGATTGATGCATTGATTATTTTCATTGCTTTATTATCCATAATTCCGGATCCTAAGGTTTTGTGCAAGGCCCCCAACACAATTCTATCAGTATGAACTATCAATGTCCAGCTCAGTGTGCCAAAAATGAGTGTAAACAATGTGTCGGCGAAATCAATACTCGATTACCCATTTAGGAGAATGACCACTTGGAAGTCTCTTCAATGACCACTTGGGTATTAATGTGGGCCATACTTGTATGTTAAACACGGATGGTTAGTCACTTTTTCCTAGCCCTTCAATTTTGTTGTAAATATGGTCTACTAAAGCTTGGATTGCCTTGATGTTGCGCCAGGGAGCACTCTTTGTGGGCCCCACTTGATAAATGGCCTGGATCTTTACATGTAGGCTCCAATAACCTCCTCAGTCACTCCCCACGCGAATCACCTGATGGGCCATGGCCCAAATTTACTGTGATTGGACAACTCTGATCATGAACTTCTTCTTTCAGTTTAATTGTTGAGTTTGGACCGTTCCTACGTTTTGACCCAACTATAGGACACCAATCGGGGAGATACTATGTTCAAATCCCGTTGATTTTGTTATGAAGATTATCTATGCAGTGCCCCACCATATCAACACTCATTTTTGCCACGTGTACTATGGTGAAGCTGATTGCCTGTGACCTTGGCACATAGATATTCCTGTGCCCGGGTCTGTGTGGGACCCACTGAGATGTCCGTGACAAATCAACTCTGTCCATCTGTTTTGAAAGTCCACAATAAGATATATTTGTAAAAATAAGGCAAATTCGAAACTCAGGTTGACCACACCAACGAAACAATGGGAACATAAATGTCCACCGTTGAAACCTTCCTTGAGGTTACCATGATGTTTATATTCCATCCAAACCGTTCATATGTTTATTACCACTCAGATAAACTGTAGGAACAAATATCATCCTGATACAAAACTTCTGTCACCACTAGGCATTTAATCCCAACTGTTTCATGTGGTATGGCCTACATGAGTTTTGGATCTTCCTGATTTTTAGAATCCTGTCTTATTTTAGTCTTTCAAAACAGATGGATGGAATGGATTCGTCACAAACATCTATGTGGGCACCACACAGCCCTAGGCACAGGAATTTCTATGTGCCCGGGTGACAAGCAATCCGCTTCATAACTGCACAGAGGATATGCCATCATCGATGTCTCTTGTTTTTTTTTTTTTAGTTGAGTCGGGTCAATGAAAATCTTATTTTAAGTTATCCCTCTGCAATTGATTGGAGCGTCTGGATTCTTGCTTATTAAAGATTTGGTGAGGTATATACAATTCTTCAATTCCAAGAAACTCTCTAATGTGAATGTGGAATTCAGATTTCGTATACTTTCAACTATATCACTTTTAAATTATTCTCTCTCAATATTTTAAGTCAGAAGAATTTGTGATCTGCTCTTCTATTTACACATTAAATCATAAGATACTCGACCTGAGGATATACAGAGTATCCTATGCTTTTATTTGATCTTGACTGTTGATCTGATGAGCCCAACATGGATGGACCAATCAGCAAAAAAAAATAATCCCAGATTCCACCATCCTACCCACCCATTTTTTGTCATTGTAGAGATCGTGACTATTGATCTGGTGAGCTAAATGTAAAAAAAACTAGACAATCCGACCACCCAGATATTCCGAGTTGTAAATGTTCAACGTGGACCACTGATCTAACCGTTCCTTTCGATTAGACAGAGATGTTCTATTGCCTTTTTAATATGGACGATCAGGATCATTTCCCAAAAAACATATGTCCATTCAACAATTTGATTATTTTGCTTATGATTCTAAAGAATCACTTTTGTTAGGCAATCTTGGCCATTCCATCCATGGCTTGGAAAATGGACAGCTACATAAAGAATAGTGAAATAATGGATAGATTGGATCACTCAATCAGTGTTATTTTTCATTGTAGATTCAGAAATATGTTCAGGACATAATGGACAATTTAGATTAATTGATTGGACAACCTACCTGAACTTAGGCTATGAGGAGCACCATAACTTATACTGGTCGAGAGCACTGCAGCAATTCCCTTAAATTAAAAAGGAAATATGAGTTCTTCCATTAGATAAGCTTGGTTATGATTCCAGTTGAAGTAGTCTACCGAAAGGCAACACTTGCATTTGAGCCGGGCTGGCTTACTTCCATATGCATGCAGATGGTCTGACTCTCGCTAAGTGATTGCTATGTGGGAAAAATATGCATCGAATCTACACCGTTCATCAAGTTTAATGTCACGTTTTCACAATGGATCCTAAACTTCAGTAAGATCTTCAACTTTGGTGGGTCACATAACAGGAAATGGTGTAAATTTGTGCCGAAACTCTAAATTCATGTGGTGTGGCTATCAGGAAGCTTTGAATGTCCTAATTTTTGGGAATCATTGCGGTGTGGTGAATCAAATGAATGGATTGGATGGCATATACAAATGATGGTGGACTCCATATGAAATTTGGAGCATTTTAATGCAATGTCCTAATTTTGGAGAGTCATCGTGGAGTGGCAAATCAAATGAGTGGATTGGATGGCATATACAAATGATGGTGGACCCCATATGAAATTTGGAGCATTTTAATGGAATGCCATAATTTTGGAGAGTCATCGTGGTGCGGCAAATCAAATGAGTGGATTGGATGGCATATACAAATGATGGTGGACCCCATATGAAATTTGGACCATTTGGATGGAATGTCCTAATTTTGGGGAATCATTGAGATGTGGCAAATTAAATGAGTGGATTGGATGGCATATACAAATGATGGTGGACACCTATGAAATTTGGAGCGAATCAAATGACGGGACTGGATAGCATATACAAATGATGGTGACCCCATATGAAATTTAGACCATTTTAATGGTAGGAGTCTCATCTCAACTGTTTCCTTGGTGTAGCATAGCTGAGTGTTGAGTTCCCAATGTTTGGGCCCGTCCAAATGAAAGCGGATTGGCTGGTGTACTACATACCAGCGATCTAGCTGATGTGTTTACGTCAGCAAGTTCTGTAGGTCCCATCACGAGGTATGTATTATATCCAAACTATCCGTTCAGATCTTGTAATTTGTTTTCCAAATGGTCAGTAGTTCCCAATATGATATTTATTTTTGAGATATTTGTGACTGTACGACCCATTATGGCCCATTTGCAAGACGAAGCCCACGCCATTTTACCTTGCAAAAATAAGCCCCAGCTGTACGGACGCCTTCCCAAAGGTCGAAAATGCCCCTCTTTTTTCCTTCAAGCGGATCGGCTGGTGCTCGAAGACCAGCGTTGACACTCCTCGAACTCCTACGAACGGTTCAAAAGAGATCAACGTTACATGGGCCCCACAGTTATGTATTTATTATATCCACAACGTTCATCCATATTTTGAGATCTTTTCGGAGCATTATCCAGAAAAAAAAAAATCATATCCAGAGATCAACTGGACCACACCACAAAGAGCAGCAGAAAATTGATTTTCACCGTTGAAAATTTTGTAGGGCCCACCATAACATTTATTTTCCATCCAATCTATTCATAAGGTCAAAAAGACCTGGATGAAGAGGAAAAACAAATTTCATAATGATCCAAAACTTCTGTGACCCCTAAAAGGGTTTCAATGGTAGACGTTCAATCCTCCACAGCCTTTAACAGTGTGGTCCACCCGATAGATAGATCTATCTTATTTTTCGTCTCAAGCCTTAATACAAGTTCCCCCAAAAGATGGACAGTTTGGATATAACACATACTCATAATAGGACCCAAAAATAGCAGTCGGATAACAATAGCAAAAAAAATAAAATAATAATAATAATAATAATAAATAAATAAACCAGGAACTTTTCGCTACGGGTCATTCTATAGCTACGGATAATGACCGTAGCCATAGCCCTCGCCCATGCCATTTCGATATGTCTTTTTATATGCATCGAAGGTCTTTCGATTAATCAAAAAAGGTCCAAAACTGTCAAGCGAGTTAGCCTAAAAAATCCTGCAATTTTCGATTAATCGAATGTCTTTCGATTAATCGAAAAATGAATTTTATCATTAGCTACGGATTATAACCGTAGCCATAACTGTAGTCTGTGCCAATCTATGAAATTTTTTATTTTTATTTATTTTATTTTATTTTTTACATGGAGAACTTTATTCTACCTACAATTTTCTCAAATACATATTTATATAAATATGTATATATAAGTATTTAAAAAAAAAATTTCTCTCTTTTTTTCATTTCTTTCTTTATTCATTTAACAAGAATATCTTCTAAACCAAACTTAGTTACTTGATATACCCTATATGATTTTGGGGTAGGAGAAGCTACTTTACCCAACTAACCTAGTTATTTTCCAAGATTACATCAGGTCGATGGTCGAAAATCCATTTCACGGTCAATTCGCTTCACTTCACGGTCACTTCCGTGTATTTCACGGTCAATTTGCTTCACTTCACGATCATTTCCGTGCATTTCACAGTCATTCCCACATATTCCATGTTGATTCACGGTCATTTCGACACATTTCACGGTCATACTCCTTCACTTCACGGTCATTTTCGCGCATTTCATGGTCAATTCGCTTCATTTCACGATCATTTCCATGCATTTCACGGTCATTCCCACATATTCCGTGTTGATTCACGGTCATTTCGACGCATTTCATGGTCATACCCCTTCACTTCGCGGTCATTTCTGCGCATTTCACGGTCAATTCGCTTCACTTCACGATCATTTCCATGCATTTCACGGTCATTCCAGCATATTCCGTGTTGATTCACGGTCATTTCGACGCATTTCACAGTCATACCCCTTCACTTCACGGTCATTTCGACTCATTTTATGGTCAATTCGCTTCACTTCACGATCATTTCCATGCATTTTACGGTCATTCCTGCATATTCCGTGTTGATTCACGGTCATTTCGACGCATTTCACGGTCATACCCCTTCACTTCGCGGTCATTGCATTTCGCGCATTTCGGTCATTCGATTCGCTTCACTTCACGATCATTTCCATGCATTTCACGGTCATTCCCGCATATTCCGTGTTGATTCACGGATCATTTCGACGCATTTCACGGTCATACCCCTTCACTTCACGGTCATTTCGATTTCGCGATTTCACGGTCATTTTCATTCGCTTCGCTTCACGATCATTTCCATGTATTTCACGATCATTCCCGCATATTCCGTGTTGATTCACAATCATTTTCGACGCATTTCATGGTCATACCCCTTCACTTCACGGTCATTTCGACGCATTTCACGGTCAATTCACTTCACTTCACGATCATTTCCATGCATATCACGGTCATTCCTACATATTCCGTGTTGATTCACGGTCATTTCGACGCATTTCACGCATTTCACTTCACGGTCATTTCCCACCACCCTTCACTTCACGGTCATTTCTGCATTTCGCATTTCACCGTCAATTTGCATTTCACTTCATGGTCATTTCCACGCATTTCGCGGTCGATCATTTCGATCATTTCCATGCATTTCACGGTCATTCTTGCATATTCCGTGTTGATTCACGGTCATTTCGACGCATTTCACGGTCATACCCCTTCACTTCACGGTCATTTCGACGCATTTCACGGTCAATTCTCTTCACTTCATGGCCATTTCCATGCATTTCACGATCATATTCGGCAATTTCGTTTGCGTTCACGGTTATTTCGACGCACTTCACGTCCATTTCCATGCACTTCACCGTCATTTCCATGTATTTCACGGTCATTCTCGGCGATTCCGTGTTCATTCACGATCAATTCGACGCACTTCAACGTTAATTCACTTCACTTCACGGCCATTTCCATGCACCGGCATCACCATCACTTCACTTCACCATCATTTCCAAGCATTTCATGGTCATTCCGTGATTCCGTGTTCATTCACGGTCAATTCAACGTTTTCTTCACGGTCAATTCACTTCACTTCACGGCCATTTCCAAGGACTTCATGGTCAATTCTCTTCACTTCAAGGCCATTTCCATGCATTTCACGATCATATCCAGCAATTTCGTTTACATTCACGGTCATTTCGACGCACTTCACTTCACTTTCACGGTCATTTCATCGCTACAGTTCATTCACGGTCATTCACTTCACTTCACGGCCATTTCCAAGCATTTCACGATCAATTCTCTTCACTTCACGGCCATTTCCATGCATTTTACGGTTATATCCGGCAATTCCGTTTACATTCACGGTCATTTCGATGCACTTCACGGTCAAGTCACTTCACTTCACGGCCATTTCCAAGGACTTCACGGTCAAATCTCCTCACTTCACAGCCATTTCCATACATTTCACGATCATATCCTCATATTCCGTGTTGATTCACGGTCATTTCGACGCATTTCGCGGTCCCGCGTCTTCACTTCACGGTCACTTCCATGCATTTCGCGGTCCAATTGCTTCACTTCACCCCCATTTCCATGCATATCACAGTCATTCCCGCCTATTCCGTGTTGATTCACGGTCATTTCGACGCATTTCGCAGTCATGACCCTTCACTTCATGGTCACTTTTGCGCATTTCGCGGTCCAATCGCCTCACTTCACAATCATTTCCATGCATATCACGGTCACTCCCGCCTATTCCGTGTTGATTCACGGTCATTTCAACGCATTTCACGGTCATGCCCCTTCACTTCACCCCCATTTCCCTAAACCTTAATCTACACCCTAACCTAAACCTATTCTTATAACCTAAACCTATTCTTAAATCCCAAAACCTATAACCTAAACCTAAACCTTAACATAAACCGAAACCTATAACCTAAACCCGAACATAAACCCGAACCCGAACCCGAATTCTAAACCTAAATCTATACTTATAACATAAACCTATTCTCAAATTCCAAAACCTATAACTACAACCTAAACCTTAACCTAAACCTATAACCTATAACCTATAACATATAACCTAAACTCAATTCCTAAACCTTAACCTACAACCTAACCTAAACCTATACTTATAACCTAAACCTATTCTCAAATCTAAACCTACAACCTAAACCTAAAACTAAACCTATAACATTAACCTAAACCTTTAACCTAAACTTATAACCTTAACCTAAACCTATTCTCAAATCCCAAAACCTAAACCTTTAACCTATAACCAAAACCTAAACCTTTAACCTATAACCTAAACGTATAACCTATAACCTAAACCCAAACCTAAACCTATAACCTATAACCTATAACCTATAACCTAAACCTAAACCTTAACCTATTCTCAATTCCTTAAATCTATAACCTATAATCTATAACATAAACCTAAACTTAAACCTTAGCTTAAACCTAAACCTAAACCTTAACCTATAACCTATAACCTATAATCTAAACCTATTCTTAAATCCCTAAACCTGAAATGCACAGAAATGATTGTGAAGTGAAGCGAATTGACCATGAAATGCACAGAAATGACCGTGAATCAAAACAGAATCGTCGGGATTGACCGTGAAATGCATGAAAATGACCGTGAAGTGAAGTGAATTGACCATGAAATGCATGGAAATGACCATGAAGGGGAGGGAATTGACCGTAAAATGCATGGAAATGACTGTGAATCAAAACGGAATCGCCGGGATTGACCGTGATATGCATGGAATTGATCGCGAAGTAAATGAAATGAGTGAAATTGACCCATGGCTGATTGAAATTGACCGTGAAGTGAATGAAATGGATTTTCAACCATCGACTTGATGGAATCTTGAAAAATAACCAGGTTGGTTGGCTAAAGTAGCTTCTCCTACCCCAAAATCATATAGGGTACGTCAAGTAACTAATTTTGGTTTAGAAGATATTCTTCTTAAATGAATAAAGAAAGAAATAAAAAAAAAAGAGAGAAAAAATTTTATATGCTTATATGTACATATTTATATAAATATGTATTAGAGAAAATTGTAGGTAGAATGAAGTTCTCCATGTAAAAAAAAAAAAAATTAATAAAAATAAAATTAAAAAAAATTCATATGCTGGCACAAACTACAGTTATGGCTACAGTTATAATCCGTAGCTATAGCTTCGATATATCGAATACACTTCGATATGTATCGAAAATTGCAGGATTTTTTATGCAAGGTCGCTGGACAGTTTTGGACCTTTTTTGATTAATCGAAAGATCTTCGATATATCAACGTACATATTGAAAGACCTTCAATGTTATCGACAACTTAAGATCGATGTCATCAATTAGTATTCGATGTCATCGATGGATTATAACCGTAGCTCAATGTCATCGATGACATCGAACACTAATCGATGACATCGAGCTTAAGTTGTCGATAACATCGAAGGTCTTTCGAATGTACTTCGATATATCGAAGATCTTTCGATTAATCGAAAAAGGTCCAAAACTATCCAGCGACTTTGCATAAAAAATCCTGCAATTTTCGATACATATCGAAGTGTATTCGATATATCGAAGCTATAGCTACGGATCATAACCGTAGCCATAACTGTAGTCTGTGCCAGCCTATGAATTTGTTTTTATTATTTTTATTTATTTTTATATTTTTTTTACATGGAGAACTTCATTCTACCTACAATTTTCTCTTATACATATTTATATAAATATGTATATATAAGCATATAAAATTTTTTTCTCTCTCTCTCACTTTTTTTTTTTTAATCATTTCTTTCTTTATTCATTTAAGAAGAATATCTTCTAAACCAAAATTAGTTACTTGATGTACCCTATATGATTTTGGGTTAGGAGAAGCTACTTTAGCCAACCAACTGGTTATTTTTCAAGATTCCATCAGGTCGATGGTTGAAAATCCATTTCATTCACTTCACGGTCAATTTCAATCAGTTCGCGGTCAATTTCGCTCATTTCATTTACTTCGCGATCAATTCCATGCATATCACGGTCAATCCCAACGATTCCGTTTTGATTCACAGTCATTTCCATGCATTTCACGGTCAATTCCCTTCCCTTCACGGTCATTTCCATGCATTTCATGGTCAATTCACTTCACTTCATGGTCATTTTCATGCATTTCACGGTCAATCTCGATGATTCCGTTTTGATTCACGGTCATTTCTGTGCATTTCACGGTCAATTCGCTTCACTTCACGATCATTTCTGTGCATTTCAGGTTTAGGGATTTAAGAATAGGTTTAGATTATATGTTATAGGTTATAGGTTAAGGTTTAGGTTTAGGTTTAGGCTAAGGTTTAGGTTTAGGTTTATGTTATAGATTATAGGTTATAGATTTAATGAATTGAGAATAGGTTAAGGTTTAGGTTTAGGTTATAGGTTATGGTAGGTTTGGGTTTGGGTTTGGGTTTAGGTTATAGGTTATATGTTTATGGTTATAGTTTGTTTTTGGTCATAGTTTAAAGGTTTTGGGATTTGAGAATAGGTTTAGGTTAATGTTATAAGTTTAGGTTAAAGGTTTAGGTTAATGTTATAGGTTTAGTTTTAGGTTTATGTTATAGGTTTAGATTTGAGAATAGGTTTAGGTTATAAGTATAGGTTTAGGTTAGGTTGTAGGTTAAGGTTTAGGGAATTGAGTTTAGGTTATATGTTTAGGTTATAGGTTATAGGTTTAGGTTAAGGTTTAGTTGTAGTTATAGGTTTTGGAATTTGAGAATAAGTTTAGGTTATAAGTATGGATTTAAGTTTAGGAATTCGGGTTTGGGTTTGGGTTTGGGTTTATGTTCGGGTTTAGGTTATAGGTTTCGGTTTAGGTTATAGGTTATAGGTTTATGTTAAGGTTTAGGTTTAGGTTTAGGTTTAGGTTTTAGGATTTAAGAATAGGTTTAGGTTAGGGTGTAGATTAAGCTTTAGGGAAATGGGGGTGAAGTGAAGGGGCATGACCGTGAAATGCGTTGAAATGACCGTGAATCAACACGGAATAGGCGGGAGTGACTGTGATATGCATGGAAATGATTGTGAAGTGAGGCGATTGGACCGCGAAATGCGCGGAAGTGACCATGAAGTGAAGGGTCATGACCACGAAATGCGTCGAAATGACCGTGAATCAACATGGAATAGGCGGGAATGACCGTGATATGCATGGAAATGGGGGTGAAGTGAAGCGATTGGACCGTGAAATGCATGGAAGTGACCGTGAAGTGAAGGATCATGACTGCGAAATGCGTCGAAATGACCGTGAATCAACACGGAATAGGCGGGAATGACCGTGATATGCATGGAAATGGGGGTGAAGTGAAGTGATTGTACCGCGAAATGCATGGAAGTGACCGTGAAGTGAAGATGCGGGACCGCGAAATGCATCGAAATGACCATGAATCAACACGAAATATGCAGGAATGACTGTGATATACATGGAAATATGGGTGAAGTGAAGCGATTGGACCGTGAAATGCGCAGAAGTGACCGTGAAGTGAAGACGCGGGACCGCAAAATGCGTCGAAATGACCGTGAATCAACACGGAATATGTGGATATGATCGTGAAATGCATGGAAATGGCCGTGAAGTGAGGAGCTTTGACCGTGAAGTCCTTGGAAATGGCCGTGAAGTGAAGTGACTTGACCGTGAAGTGCATCGAAATGACCGTGAATGTAAACGGAATTGCCGGATATAACCATGAAATGCATGGAAATGGCCGTGAAGTGAAGAGAATTGATCGTGAAATGCTTGGAAATGGCCGTGAAGTGAAGTGAATTGACCGTGAAGTGCATCGAAATGACCGTGAATGTAAACGGAATTGCTGGATATGATCGTGAAATGCATGGAAATGGCCTTGAAGTGAAGAGAATTGACTGTAAAGTCCTTGGAAATGGCCGTGAAGTGAAGTGAATTGACCGTGAAGAACGTCGAATTGACCATGAATGAACACGGAATCGCTAGGAATGACCGTGAAATGCTTGGAAATGATGGTGAAGTGAAGTGAATTGACCGCGAAGTGCATGAAAATGGCCGTGAAGTGAAGTGAATTAACCTTGAAGTGCGTCGAATTGATCGTGAATGAACATGAAATCGCTAGGAATGACTGTGAAATGCATGGAAATGACGGTGAAGTGCGTGGAAATAGCTGTGAAGTGAAGTGAATTGACCGTGAAGTGCGTCGAAATAACCGTGAACGTAAACGGAATTGCCGGATATGACCGTGCAATGCATGGAAATGGCCGTGAAGTGAAGAGAATTGACTATGAAATACTTGGAAATGACTGTGAAGTGAAGTGAATTGACCGTGAAGTATGTCAAAATGACCGTGAATCAACACGGAATAGGCGGAAATGACCGTGAAATGCATGGAAATGATCGTGAAGTGAAGCGATTGGACCGCGAAATGCGAGGAAATTAATGACGGTGAAGTGAAGGGGCATGACCTTGAATTGTGCCGAAATGACCGTGAATCAACACGGAATAGGCGGGAATGACCGTGATATGCATGGAAATGACTGTGAAGTGAGGCGAATTGACTGTGAAATGCTCGAAAATGACCGTGAAGTGAAGGGGTATGACCGTGAAATGCGTCGAAATGACCGTGAATCAACATGGAATATGCGGGAATGACCGTGAAATGCATGGAAATGATCGTGAAGTGAAGCGAATTGACCGGGAAATGAGTTGAAATGACCGTGAAGTGAAGGGGTATGACCGTGAAATGCGTCAAAATGACCGTGAATCAACACAGAATATGTGGGAATGACCGTGAAATGCATGAAAATGATCGTGAAATGAAGCGAATTGATCGTGAAATGCGCGAAAATGACCGTGAAGTGAAGGGGTATGACCGTGAAATGCGTCGAAATGACCGTGAATCAACACGGAATATGTGGGAATGACCGTGATATGCATGGAAATGATCGTGAAGTGAAGTGAATTGACCGTGAAATGCGTCGAAATGACCGTGAAGTGAAGGGGTATGACCATGAAATGCGTCGAAATGACCATGAATCAACACGAAATAGGTGGGAATGACCGTGATATGCATGAAAATGACCATGAAGTGCAATGATTGGACAGTAAAATGAATGAAATTGACCGCAAACTTTTTGAAATTGTCTGCGAAGTGAATGAAATGGATTTTTGACCATCGACCTGATGAAATCTTAGAAAGTAACAAGGTTAGTTGGCTAAAGTAGCTTCTCCTACCCCAAAATCATATATGGTAAGTCAAGTAACTAATTTTGGTTTAGAAGATATTCTTGTTAAATGAATAAAGAAATATATGAAGAAAAAAAGAGGGAATTTTTTTATATGCTTATATATACGTATTTATATAAATATGTATTAAAGAAAATTATAGGTAGAATAAATTTCTCCATGTAAAAAATAATAAATAAATAAATAAATAAATAAATAAATAAATAAAAAATTTCATAGACTGGCAGAGACTACAGTTATGGCTACGGTTATAATCCGTAGCTAAAGGTAAAATACCTTTTTCGATTAATCGAAAGACATTCGATTAATAAAAAATTGTAGGATTTTTGAGGAAAACTTGTTGGACAGTTCTGGCCCATTTTCGATTAATCGAAAGACGTTCGATATATCGAAGTACATTTCAATCGACTTTTGGATTTTTATTTATTATTATTATTATTTTTTAAAAAATTTTTTTTTACTGTTGTAATCCCACCGCTTTTTGTGGGTCCTATTATGAGGTATGTGTTATATCCAAACCGTCCATATTTTTGGCGAACTCGTATTAAGGCTTGAGACAAAAAATAAGACAGATCTAGCTATCAAGTGGACTACGCTGTTTAAAGGCTGTGGATGATTGAACATCTACCATTGAAACCCTTTTAGGGGTCACAGAAGTTTTGGATCATTATGAAACTTGTTTTTCCTCTTCATCCTGGTCTTTGTGACCTTATGAATAGATTGGATGGAAAATAAATGTTACGGTGGGCACTACAAAATTTTTAACGGTGAAAATCAATTTTCTACTGTTCTTTGTGGTGTGGTCCAGTTGATCTTTGGATATGATTTTTTTTTTTTTATAGATAATGGTCCGAAATGATCTCGAAATATGGATGAACATTGTGGAAATAATAAATACATAACTGTGGGGCCCATGTAACTTTGATATCTTTTGAACCGTTCGTACAACTCGGAGTTCGAGGAGCATCAACGCTCATCTTCCTGCTTGAAGGAAAAAACAGGGGCATTTTTGACCTTTGGGAAGGTGTCTGTACAGCTGGGGCTTATTTTTGCAAGGAAAAATGAGGTGGGCTTCGTCTCGCAAATGGGCCATAAATGGGTCATGCAGTCACAAATTTCTCATTTATTTTTCCTCATCATCCAGGTCTTTGTAATCTTATGAACAAATTAGATGGGCCTATGAATGTTTTAATTGTGAATGTTATGGGAAGATCCGAGTCCCTTGTAATTCCGAGGCCTGGTGCCATGTTGATCCGATCGGACGGATAACTAGTAGCTCTACTCAAATTATGAGAGCAAACAATTTCCAACAATGCAATACAACCACTCCGATTAGTAGCACCTACCTTATTAAAAATTCGAGCTGACTCCGCATTCCGAGGTAGGCACTTCTCAAACCAAACTTAGAAACTATCATAAGTAAACGTGGCTGATTACTTCGCTCGCAGATATGCACGATGCGTGTAATGTAGTGCATGGATCCTTGGATTGCGTGTAGTGTCTCCATGATCCAAAAATCTCCCTGATTGAGCAGATCGTGCCGTGATTGACGGATCTAGACCATCCTACAGTCAGGTATAAATACAAGAAGACCCCATTGCTATCGGTACTTAAGATCTGACACTTTCCCTTTACAATTCTGCTTAGACCCAGATTCCCTTGACCTAACTTAGGCATCGGAGGGTCCCTCGGCTACGCCAGGGTCTCCTTTGCTTACCTTTCCGTGCAGGACTAGGGTCCACTCGAGGAGTGGTGGGCGATCCAAATTTTGACCTCAACATTTTTGGCGCTATCTGTGAGAAACTGATACAAAAAGTCAGGTTCCTATTCTCGAGTATAATGGCAAGAGGAAATAAGAAAGTAGTAGCTGCAGAACTAGAGCTAAATGAGCAAACTCGCTCCTCCTCGCTGCTTCACGCGGAATCAGCCCTTGGGCCTTCACAATGTTCTCGCAATCGGGCGAGTAAGTATCACACTATGCAGGGCGAAATACAAGCCTTACGCGATGAAGTGAACAGGATGAAGCAACAACAGGAGCCACGATTGCACCTAGCCTAGGAAAATCCTGTCCCTGAATCGGTCGGTCTGGTCGTGGGAGCTCACTCCACACCAAGGAGTGTGAGGCCCGGGGCGTCTCAGCATCCCCAAGTACCTACGTCGGGTCAACATCCCTTTGCGACCCGAATCCAAACCTCAATTCGGAACACTGCCATGCAAGCTTCGACCAATGCTTCGGTCACTTCAGCCCTGGTCCCAACAGATCTCCATCATCGATTGGAATAGAGGAGGGGAAGGAGAACTCTAGAGATAGAGAACGCCCAAGAAATAGTAACTGAAAACAAAGACCCATGGGAGAAGTGGTTCGCGGAGTTCAATGACAGGTTCGCAGCTCTAGAGAAGAAGCAACAATCGGCGTCAGTTCCCGCTACTATTCAGGAGATGATGGAAGAGACCGAACCTTCCTTCACCTCAGAAATCATGAGCGAGGTAATGCCTCAGAGGTTCCCGATACCCCCCATCATCCAATACTCGGGATATGGGGACCCATCTGAGCATGTGGAAGCCTACCACTCCTGGATGCAGATCCAGACGGTGAAGGATGCTATGATGTGCTAGGGGTTCTCTATTACGCTCACAGGATCCGCTCGGAGTTGGTATCGGTAACTCAAGCTAAATTCCATCAGCTCCTTCGCAGAGTTGAGCTAACTATTCCTTACCCAGTTCATCAGCAGTAAGAGAAGTCGAAAGGCCAACACTCACTTGCTATCAAGCAAGGGCCGAAGGAGTGGCTAAAAGACTACATCGCTTACTTCGACAAAGAAGCGTTACTAATAGAAGATTATGATGATAAAATGACACTCGCTGCTGTGTTCAGCGGCCCAAGAGAAGGGAAGTTCACCTTCTCCATTGGAAAGAACCTACCCAAGACACTGGCTGAACTTATGGCCAGAGCTCAGAAGTATGCCAACGCGGAGGAATTCACCAATGCCCATAAAAGTGTCCAGGTGACTGAGTCGAATGGTAAGGGGAAGAGGCCCAGGAACGAGGACTATCAACCGCCTAACAAAGGGACCGATGATCGCGCTCCTCGCGATCACTGTCCGAGTAGGAGGTCAGAGGGAAAATTTCACTCTTACACCTCCCTTAATATGTCTACCGAGCAGATTCTACTGGACATCGGAGGAGAGAAGTTGCTGAATTGGCCTGTTTGCATGAGAGCCGATCCAGACCATTGAGACAAGCGAAAGTACTATTGTTTCTACCGAGACCATGATCACAATATGGATAACTGTGTAGACCTTAAAGATGAGATTGAAGCCCTATTCGGAAAGGACACCTACGTCGTTACACGAAGGAAGGAAAAGCCTCTCGGAGAGGAGAAAGGGAGCGAGAACAGTCAAAAAACGCTGCAGAGGAGCCCGCCGAAATTCGTACCATCTTCGAGGGCTCGTCTGGTGGGGAAGATTCAAATAGGGAGCGAAAGGCTCACTCTAGGAAGTCCGAACTGGAACACTACGTCCATTTAACCGAGCGGCCCAGCAAGGAACTTCGTGTCAACCTGTGCACTCTGACCTTCACAGAAGAAGACACATGTTGAGGGTCAAATATTGTATATTAGACCCCCAGTTATTTCTCGAAATTACAAATATGATACTACTGAATGGTTTATTTTAATCATGTTTATGATGCAAGGTGAATCTAGGAGCGTGGACTGGGAAGGAGGCTAAAAACATAGATTTAACGCTCTGGCATCACCAAGGCATTGGATGGGATTCCAGGAGACCAAGATCGGAAGATTTTCACGCCAGAAAATCCAAGGAAACCGAAATCGAAGCTCAAGTGGCACGAATGACGTCCGAATGCATGATCACGGGGTTTCCACCATCCGTTCAACTCAAAAATTTATATGTGCGATGATCATTAATTAACCGTACACGTCAAAAATCACCATTGGATCAACGTGGAAGAGGCCCAATAGCCAGATCAGCCCACAAATTGTTAAACCAGGGCCCACCTACAATCTGGATATACCTTAAATTCGGTCCCCATGGTTAAAGTGAGATGGAAAAATGGATGGATGGGGAGGATTCTAAAAAATATCAAGGTGGACCCCACATGTACACATGCGTGTACATAATACACTTTCTCCAGCCGTGCACGGAAACAAACAGTCGGTCAAACCGACTGTTGACCGCTCCATCTTCCTTAAAAGGAAGTTTCCGTTTTTTTTCGCTGCTGCGTAAAAATGGACGTTGTTCATTTTTTCGGTTGCAGGCGGGCCACCATCACCTGATATCTTGATGATCCACACTGTTCAATGAGTTCGGGTGGTCAAACCGACCACACAAGGATCTGCGGTCGATTTTGAGCAAACAATGCATCTATACGAGGATCAAATGCCGGTCGGACGGTGGAATGAAATTATCTGTGGACCACACCAAATTCAGTAAAAAACTATCCATTTTCAGCTAGTTTTTCTAGTAGAATGCAATGAACGGTGTGGATTTCTCAACCGTCAAAGTTTATGGACCCCACTAACCATCACAACGTCAGTCCGCGGGCTCTGTTTCCGCGCGTCTGGGACCCGACTGATGTGGGCCATTGTGTGATCGTGGAGATGATCGGATCGACGATCCGATCCGTCCAGATGGAGCCTTGGTGGATTTTGACTGTCCCCAAGAAGTCAGATTGACGGAATTGGTCAGTCATTCGCACCACAGGAAGGTTGATCGCAAACTGTTTTGCATAAGACGTCTCGGCTGCGTACGTGTTTTGCAGTAGGCTGGGTAAAAGCCCTTCGTGTTCTCGGAAGAAAGAAAATTTTCTAAATACAGCCTCACTACGCTCCGGGCCAACCTCCAGCTGCTATAAAGAAGAGGAGAAAAGAAAGAAAAAAAAAAGTCTCACGGCTGGAGCAAGGGAGAGAGAGAGAGAGACAGGGAGAGATTGGGAGTTTTATTTTTTATTTTTTGTTTGTTTTTTCTTTATTTTTGGAGATTTTTGTCCAGCCATGTCTGGCTAAACCTCTTGGCTAGGGCCAAGAGGTGAAGCTTGTAGCATGATGGGTGATTTTTACGGCTTGGATTCATGCTAGTTGAACTCTTTTGATGTTAGTTCAATTTTAAGAATGCTTTTAGTTTTTCAATGATTTGTTGTGACTAAAATTACAATAAATCTGCGACGGCTTGGAGTATTCTCTTTCCATAGTTTGATTGTGAAATCAGGAAACCCTATTGTTCACCATTGCCCCTTGGACATGGTTGGATGATGGAATTCTTCCTAACCTTCATACATCATCTGATTGATTGTGGATTGATTTAAGTTCTGTTGTTTACCTTGTCTCATGGGCATGGATTTGTGATGGAATTGACTCTAATTCTCATATCTTTCATCTCTTTAAAACTAGATCAATGGAAGTTCAGATCGAGCTTTAGTGACATATCTTCCAACTGAATGAAGATAGGACTCGAAGTCCAGTTGAGTTCGTGAATCAAGTGTAGATCTCCCTGATCTCTACAAGTGGATCCTTGGCACCCTAGTTTCCTACCTTTAAATTTCACCGAGTTTAGTTTCATACTTCACAATTATTCACTCATATTTACTCGATTTAAATTTCATCTTATTCTAGTTCTATTTCTAGTTAGTTTCGGATTACGCATGTGTTTCGGTCCACAGTGGATTTGACCTCGGTCTTACCGAGTTTATTACTACATCACAACCCTATACTTGGGGAGTGAACAAGTTTTAAGCGCGGATTCTTGGGATCGAACCGGGTCACCGCGTGACAAAGTGAATACTTACTACCGCTACGTTTCTGAAGTTAACTTGGTTTTAGGATTAGTTTAAGATTAGGACCTTTTTTGATTTTTAGGTTTCATTTTTAGAATTTTCTAATTCAGGTTTTCCTTTAATTTTTAGAAATTTTCTCTCAAGTAACTTTCTATTTTTTTTTTATTTTATTATTTTTATGATAGTTTTTTTTTTTTTTCTTTTTAGAAACTAACCCAACTTTCCTGTTTTGTAGGATTCTGACATAAACTTCTAATTTGGTAATCCCTTTCTAATTTCTCTACTTTTTCTATTTTTAGGATTTTCGTTTTGGAAATTTTCTTATTCGAGGTTTCCTTTTTAGAAATTAACATTACTTTCTATTAGGATTTCTAATTTAGAACTTTCTAACTTTAGGCTTAAAACTTTCCTAATTATTTTTTAGAATTTATTTTATTTTTAGGAACTAATTTATTTTTAGAAATTTCCTCTTTTGTTTTTAGAAACTAGGTTAGTTATTTCCCTTTTTAGAGACTCTTTCTAATTTTAGAAACTAACTCATCTTTCCCTTATTTTATTTTTAGAAACTTTCCTTTTTAGGAATTAGTTTGTTTTTTAGAAATTTTTTTTAATTTTTTTTTTAATTTTTTTTGGTTTAAATTTTCTATTTTAAAAACTTTCTATTTCAATTGTAGGAACTTTCTAACTTTAGACTTTCTATTTTAGAAGCTAACTTCTTTTGTTTTCTTTTGCAGGATTTTAACATAGGAACTTCTCATTTGGTACTTTCCTTCTAACTTCTCCTCCTCTTACTTTCCCTACTGCTGTAGGATCTTTTCTCTATTTTTCTTAGAATTAGATTCAGATTAAGGGTTTCACCATGTATATGCACGAGTGGGAACGTCAATATGCTGAGATAGCTTTTGAGCATGCGAAATAGTGTGAAGGGATGTATGATGATTATGATAAACATCTACTTATGTCTCAAAATTTTTCTGAAACAATCATCGAGAATCGACCTGAGCATAACACTCCATCGGTTAAGAAGTCCTTACGCGATCATATACGTGAGAACAATTTCACTCCACGGACAGTACGTGAATGTTGGGGTTATCATAACTATGGAAGTGAGAATTATTATCACCCATCAGAGAAAAAGAAAACAATGCGTGATTATATTATGAGTGATAATAAGTATTACCAACCATCAGATTCTCCCGCCTATGATCCGTATGACTATAACCAATGGAAACATCAATATCGGGAAACTGAACCAGCTATATATCATAGTGATAATTCTCTTGGGTCACCTTTGAAACCCAATCAGAAACAATCCAAGAGGATTCACTTCAGAAGCTCATGAAAGCACAAGAGCAGTTCAATCAACTTGTCATACAATCATGCGAATTGCTCAAATCCTCAATTCCAATCATTCAGTCACATCTTATGGAGAAGGAAGAGGCTAGGTTATCCCAGCCTCATCCTAATCTAGAAGCACAATGTGAAGAAGGTTATCATAATTCGCTTGTGGCAGAAACTGACATTATGAATGAGGAATTGGATTCCATTAATGAACAGATGGTTCGATTTCCCGATGAGTCAATCTCGATGACTGTCCAAAGGAATGATCAAGAGACATGGGTGTCTTTCAAATATAATGATAGTGACACACTTCACTCACATGACACACATGATTACACGGATGAGGTGGAGGTTAGTTTATTCGAACCTCAACCCAATCTAAGAATAGAATGTGAGGAATGTGATCCCATCCCAAGTGCACACTGCACAGAACTAGACGATCATGAGTACTGGGATTCAATCGCAAGTGTGGCCCCTGCCAATGATCAAGAGGTTCAGGAACTTGTCAACCATAAGGAACAACTCCACCTGTCTGATATGACTGATTTAAATGTGGAGGATGAACCACTTTCAACTAACTCTTCCGACCTTTGTGATGCATGTTTGGACCACTCCTCTGAATTGAATGATGATATGATTCAGGAGATGGACGATTTACTTGACATGACTCGGAATTTGAAACTACCCAGTTGAGGCTACAATCTGGCTATACACTCTAGACGATTCAATGCCTCCACCGAGAAGCTTCATGACCGAGTCTTCATAACAATGCTTCCCCTATTGATCTCCAACTTGTCTATGAAGGGCAAGAGCAAGCGAGCATGCGTTCATCCGCTTCAGAGACGATAAAATCCCTAGGCAAATCATCACGACTTCGATGCGGAGACGAGTCACTCTCACCGAATTTCCCAATTCTTTGGACGATTGCGTGGCACACTTTTCGTTCGAATGATCCTATGATTAAAGAAATAGTGGATGCCTCATGCAAGAGACTATCTCGGTTGTTGTTACTAACCGAGAGCACCCTTACTCTGAAGCCCCTCCTTCCCCAGACTCTGAATGTTTACCACTAAAGGAAGAGGAGCTAAAAATTGAACCGAAGTCTGGAACTTGAATGCGTGAGACTACATTACTTCTGAAAATCTTTACAATTTTATCTACCTCAGTAGTCTCGATTCACCATGGCATACTAACTTTGAGACTTTTTTCGACACAGTGAATCGTATATACTTTGGATACCTCAGGTGAATCAACGACGGATTTTTATTGAGGTACATAGGTTTCTCTGGCCATTCATGCTCCAGGGCATCAAAGCCTATTGCAAAAAGGGCTTTTGGATGATCCTGTTGAAAAACCTACTGAGAAATTTATCACGATACTGGCCAGAAGAGGAACCTGCGGCATGATCGAGTAGCTTTTCCCTTGTTTTCATAGGACTAGGTTAGTTTGCTTCCTGCATTATTTTAGGATAGTTTGCTTTCATGTCTTCACTCTAGTGCTAAACGGCTTTCATGCCGCGATCTCTTGGAACATCTTTCTCGATTCCTTTGTCCAGGTAATATCTTCCCATCACTTCTCATTTACTTTCGTTGCATGCTCATATCTTTTACATTGAGGACAATGTAGCTTTTAGGTTGGGGGTGGGAGATCAGGTTACCTAATCAGTGTTTTCTTCGTCTTGAGCAAAAATTGTGAAAATTTTTAATTTTTTTTTTCTGGACTTTCTGGTGAATTCGAAATGATTTGCCGTCCATATTTGATTTAGAATTACAGGATATGGAATGTTGGTGATTTACTACTCTTGGATTCAGTTGTCCGTTAGATTTCACAGTTAAGTTCGAATTATCAATCCATGATTAGAAGTTTTAAACATTGTTTGAATCATGATTTCACATGTCACATCTCGCTTACCCATTGAAGTTTCACGATATTGAAGGATTAATTTGGTAATCATTAAGCATGAAAGGAACTAACTTGAGAAAATTGAATGGATTGGGCAAACGGTCTTCACCATAGGTTTGCTCCCTACAAAGACAGGATTTAATTCCCAAGAATGACAATCGAAAAGGGCTAGGAGAATGGTATTCACCGAGGTTTGCTCCTTACAGTGAGGATTTAATTCCCTACTTAGCATTACTCTTGAAAAAAAAAAAAAAAAAAAGTTGGAAATGATGAGCGGTTTTGGTTCGTTTTGGTTGCCATGAATCCTCTTGTTAGTTACTAATGATATATTGAAATAAAGAAGTGAACTTTAATGATGATAAGCCGAGATCACACTATACACCTATGGAACTCAATGTTTAGAATTTTTCTGATTGATGGATTAGTACTTTGAACTTTATTATGAAGTATACTGTGCTCTTGATTTCAAGAGGGAGTAATTCCCAACATTCGTGCATCGTAGAATTCTCGTATCTATATTGCTTTTCAAAAATCATAGAAATTGTACTGCAATTCTTAAACTTATTTTTCGCATACTTTGCTCGGGACTAGCAAAATGCTGGTTGGGGGTTGTGTTGAGGGTCAAATATTGTATATTAGACCCCCAGTTATTTCTCGAAATTACAAATATGATACTACTGAATGGTTTATTTTAATCATGTTTATGATGCAAGGTGAATCTAGGAGCGTGGACTGGGAAGGAGGCTAAAAACATAGATTTAACGCTCTGGCATCACCAAGGCATTGGATGGGATTCCAGGAGACCAAGATCGGAAGATTTTCACGCCAGAAATCCAAGGAAACCGAGAAACTGAAGCTCAAGTGGCCTGAATGACGTCCAGAATGCATGATCACAGGGTTTCCACCATCCGTTCAACTCAAAAATTTATATGTCGCCTGATGATCATTAATTAACCGTACACGTCAAAAATCAGCCATTGGATCACTGTGGAAGAGGCCCAATAGCCAGATCAGCCCACAAATTGTTAAACCAGGGCCCACCTACAATCTGGATATACCTTAAATTCGGTCCCCATGGTTAAAGTGAGATGGAAAAATGGATGGATGGGGAGGATTCTAAAAAATATCAAGGTGGACCCCACATGTACACATGCGTGTACATAATACACTTTCTCCAGCCGTGCACGGAAACAAACAGTCGGTCAAACCGACTGTTGACCGCTCCATCTTCCTTAAAAGGAAGTTTCCGTTTTTTTTCGCTGCTGCGTAAAAATGGACGTTGTTCATTTTTTCGGTTGCAGGCGGGCCACCATCACCTGATATCTTGATGATCCACACTGTTCAATGAGTTCGGGTGGTCAAACCGACCACACAAGGATCTGCGGTCTGATTTTGAGCAAACAATGCATCTATACGAGGATCAAATGCCGGTCGGACGGTGGAATGAAATTATCTGTGGACCACACCAAATTCAGTAAAAAACTATCCATTTTCAGCTAGTTTTTCTAGTAGAATGCAATGAACGGTGTGGATTTCTCAACCGTCGAAGTTTATGGACCCCACTAACCATCACAGCGTCAGTCCGCGGGCTCTGTTTCCGCGCGTCTGGGACCCGACTGATGTGGGCCATTGTGTGATCGTGGAGATGATCGGATCGACGATCCGATCCGTCCAGATGGAGCCTTGGTGGATTTTGACTGTCCCCAAGAAGTCAGATTGACGGAATTGGTCAGTCATTCGCACCACAGGAAGGTTGATCGCAAACTGTTTTGCGTAAGACGTCTCGGTTGCGTACGTGTTCTGCAGTAGGCTGGGTAAAAGCCCTTCGTGTTCTCGGAAGAAAGAAAATTTTCTAAATACAGCCTCACTACGCTCCGGGCCAACCTCCAGCTGCTATAAAGAAGAGGAGAAAAGAAAGAAAAAAAAAAGGTCTCACGGCTGGAGCAAGGGAGAGAGAGAGAGAGAGAGAGAGAGAGAGAGAGAGAGAGAGAGAGAGAGAGAGAGACAGGGAGAGATTGAGAGTTTTATTTTTTTATTTTTTGTTTGTTTTTCTTTATTTTTGGAGATTTTTGTCCAGCCATGTCGGGCTAAACCTCTTGGCTAGGGCCAAGAGGTGAAGCTTGTAGCATGATGGGTGATTTTTACGGCTTGGATTCATGCTAGTTGAACTCTTTTGATGTTAGTTCAATTTTAAGAATGCTTTTAGTTTTTCAATGATTTGTTGTGACTAAAATTACAATAAATCTGCGACGGCTTGGAGTATTCTCTTTCCATAGTTTGATTGTGAAATCAGGAAACCCTATTGTTCACCATTGCCCCTTGGACATGGTTGGATGATGGAATTCTTCCTAACCTTCATACATCATCTGATTGATTGTGGATTGATTTGAGTTCTGTTGTTTACCTTGTCTCATGGGCATGGATTTGTGATGGAATCGACTCTAATTCTCATATCTTTCATCTCTTTAAAACTAGATCAATGGAAATTCAGATCGAGCTTTAGTGACATATCTTCCAACTGGATGAAGATAGGACTCGAAGTCCAGTTGAGTTCGTGAATCAAGTGTAGATCTCCCTGATCTCTACAAGTGGATCCTTGGCACCCTAGTTTCCTACCTTTAAATTTCACCAGTTTTAGTTTCATACTTCACAATTATTCACTCATATTTACTCGATTTAAATTTCATCTTATTCTAGTTCTATTTCTAGTTAGTTTCAGATTACGTACAGGTTTCAGTCCGTGGATTTGACCTCGGTCTTACCGAGTTTATTACTACATCACAACCCTATACTTGGGGAGTGAACAACACACGCGGAATTCAGCACTCACACGATGACACTCTAGTTGTTACAATGAGCATAACAAACCAAAAAGTATACCGCATCTTGATCGACACCGGGAGCTCAGCTGACGTGATTTATTCCGAAGCCTTTGAAAGAATAGGGATTTCGTAGTCTCATCTCAGACCTGTAATGACCCCCCTACATGGCTTTGCTAGAAAAAGAGTAATCTCCAAAGGAGCCATCTCCCTCCCCGTGACTGCAAGAGAATGACAACATCAAGTCACACTTATGGTGGACTTTCTAATTGTCAACGTACCGTCTGCACACAATATCATCCTGGGTAGACCCTCTCTTAACACAATGAGAGTAGTCGTCTCCACTTATCTATCACCTGATGATGAAATTCCCCATCCAGGGTGGAATAGGCTACCTCCGAGATGATCAGCGAGAGGCTCGGAGATGTTATGCTGTGGCGGTAAAGAAGGGGTCGGTTAAGCAGACACTCATTATCAACGTTCTAGACCCTAGAGGGCCTACAGAAGGCTCATCCGTGGAAGACCTGGAAAAAGTACTGCTCGATGAAACCGATCCGAGCAGAACTGTTCAGCTCGGGGCATCATTGAATCATGAACAACGGTTTGAGGTTCTAACATTTCTGCGACAACATAGGGATGTCTTTGCATGGTCCCACCAAGATATACATGAAATTTCTCCGGAAGTCATGGTCCACAAGCTGAAAGTGGATTCAGATCACAAACCTGTCAAGTAGAAGAGAAAGTCATTCGATGTCGAGCAATACGAAGTAATAGCCGACGAGGTCTCTGTTCTGCTCGACGTAGGATTCATAGAAGAAGTGCATTATCCTAATTGAATAGCAAATGTGGTCCTTGTAAAGAAAACCAACTGGAAGTGGCGATTCTGCGTGGATTACTCAGATCTAAATAAAGCTTGTCTAAAGTATAGTTTCCCGTTGTCTCGGATCGACCAGCTAGTGGACAGCATGGTGGGCCATGAATTGTTTTCTTTCCTAGACGCATACTCTGGATATAATCAGATCGCGATGCACCCCCCAGACAGGCAGAAGACTACCTTTGTCATAAACAAGGGACTCTAATGTTACCGAGTCATGCCATTTGGCCTGAAAAACGCTGGGGCCACGTATCAGAGACTACTGAATCAAATGTTCTCCAAATAGATCGGACGCACCATGGAAGTATATGTCAATGACATGTTAGTGAAAAGTATCAAAGCATCTGATCACCTGACGAATCTCGGAGAAATGTTCACCGTCCTCTGAGAATACTAGATGAAGTTGAATCCGATGAAGTGCACTTTCGGAATCGGTTCAGGAAAATCCCTTAGTTTTCAAGTCAGTCAGAGAGGTATCGAGGCGAACCCCGAAAAGATCAAAGCACTTCTCGACATGAGTTCGCCTCGGACTGTCAAAGAAATACAATGCCTTACGGGGCGAGTTGCGGCACTTGGATGTTTCATATCCAGAGCAACAGATAAATGCTTCTCCTTCTTTCAACAGTTGAAAGGTCATAAGAAGGCAGAGTGGACATCAGAGTGTGAGCAAGCCTTCCAAAGAATAAAGCAACACTGGTTCACCCCTCTCGTCCAAACTCAAGAAGGTCGACCCTACTTCTTTACCTCGCGGTCTTAGCGTCGGCCGTCAGCTAGGCCCTGATGAGGGGAGGTCGGAGGTAAACAACACCCCATTATTACGTGAGTAAGGCCATGGTACCGGTAGAAACAAGGTACTCGCCCCTGGAGAAGTTAGCAATCAGCCTCGTTGTTTCAGCTTGGAGGCTAAGCCCATATTTTCAAGCTCACTCCGTGATTGTGTTGACAGACTCCCCTCTCAGACAGATACTCCAAAGGCCCGAGGTGTCAGGACGGATGACAAAGTGGGCAATCGAACTTGGTGAGTTTGACATTCAGTTTCATCCGAAAACGACAATCAAAGGCTAAGTCGTAGCTGACTTCATCGCTGAATTCACTACTCCGAGCACCGGAGAAATCAATACTGAAGTTGAAGCAAGTCCACCCGCTCCTCTGGGCGACCAAAAAAATGGTATCGGACCCAGAATGGGTTCTCTATATGGACGGGTCGTCCAATGTCAAAGGGACTGGGGCCGGGCTCGTCCTGGTCGCGCCTAACTCCACAACAATTCAATATGCAATTAGACTAAGCTTTGCTAGCCGGACTCAGATTGGCAGCAAGTCTGGGTGTCCAATCCCTTCAGGTTTGATGCGATTCTCAATTGGTAGTAAATTACAACTCTACCGAGTACGAGGCTAAGGAAACAAGGATGATTGCTTATCTCGACAAAACGAGGAAATTAATCGAAAGGTTTTAAAATTATACTATCCATCAAATTCCAAGAGAGGAAAATTTATGGGCCGACGCCCTAGCACGGCTCACCTCAGTCGCGGAAGGGAAGATCCCGCGAATCATCCCCATTGAATTCATAGAGCGACCAAGCATCAACAAGGAGGAGAAAGAAGTCAATCTAGTTTAAACAAGTCTGAGCTAGATCGACCCGATCTTTAATTATCTCACGTCAGGCGAGGTCCCTTCGGACAGGCTGGAAGTCAGGTGGCTAAGAGTCCGAGTAGCCCGATATGTCGTCCTAGATGGTATCTTGTACAAGAAGGGACATTCCCAGCCCTACCTCAGGTGTTTATGAGCTGATGAGGCAGAATATGTCATACGGGAGATTCATGAAGGAGTCTGCGAAAATCATTCCAGTAGTCGAGCCTTGGCCCTGATGATACTCAGACAAGGGTACTTCTGGCTGACTATCAGGGAGGACACCAAGGACTACGTTCGGAAATGCGATAAATGTCAGCGCTTTACAGCCGTGTCGAGGCAGCCTATTGAAGAAATGACTCCTATGAGCGGCCCCTGGCCGTTCACTCAGTGGGGACTCAACATTATCGACCCTCTATCTATAGGAAAATGACAAGTCAAGTTCGCCATTGTCGCCGTCGACTACTTCACCAAGTGGGTCGAGGCCGAGCTTGTCACCAGAATCACTGAGTAAAAGGCGATTGACTTCGTTTGGAAAAACATTATTTGCTAGTTCGGGATTCCGCACACCATCGTGTCTGACAATGGTTGGCAGTTCGACAATGATAAATTTTGAAGTATGTGTCGAGGACTCAGCATCATGAATGCATACTCTTCTCCCCGACATCCCCAGTCAAACGGACAAGTAAAGGCAGTCAATAAAGTCATCAAACACCATCTTAAGACAAAGTTGGAAAAGGAGAAATCCAGCTGGGCCGAAGAACTTCCGTTCGTCCTCTGAGCCTATAGGACGACAGCTCAATCATCAACGAGAGAGACTCCGTTCTCACTCTCTTATGGCTTGGAGGCAATGATGCCAGTTGAAATCGGTCTCCCTACAGCTCGAGTCGAGAGCTACCAAGAAAATCAGAATTTCGAGCAGATTGCAGCCAACCTGGATTTGCTCGAAGAGGTTAGAGATAACTAGAGGCTTCGAGTCGCTGCTCGGCATCAACAAGTGACACGGTTTTACAATTCGAAGGTCAAGGCCAGATGGTTCTGACCAGGGGACTTGGCCCTCCGCCGAGTATTCCAGAATACCACTGAGCCGGGGGCTGGGACACTCGGACCAAACTGGGAAGGACCTTATCAGGTCGTCCGATCAACCAAACCAGGCTCCTACCATCTAGAAGACCTCGAGGGTCGTCAGCTCCCCTATCCCTGGAATGTCGAGCATCTGAAAGTTTATTACTCATGACGGACTAGCCTTGGGCTCTCAATAAATGTACGTCTCCGGGCGGTAGGCCTTTTAGGCCCTCAGTAAAATGTGTGCCTCCGAGCGATAAGCCTTTAAGGCCCTTAATAAAATTCACTTTTTGCATCTACACGAACGAATTATCTACTAAGCAAAAGTTGTCTCTCACATACGGGGGCCGACTCAATGAACTAATCCCTTAAAGAAGGGGTTAGTGCATTATCCCACAAAATTTTTACATGGCATCCCCTCTAAGTCAGGGGTAAAGCTGACAAAAAAACTGACCCGACTCTTTCAACATAAGAGTCGACTCACAGACTAACGGGTGGAGCGGAAGGTTCTTGCCATTTGTGGGATGGGCCGACCCCTTAAGGGTTCGGACTCAACAAACAGGTTACGAAAACCTCAATGCTAAGAGGCAACATTGAAAGGGGGCTGACCCGTCAATGGGTCGGCTCGGCCATGCCTTGAAGAAGATCAACCTATCAATTCGACAATCAAGTGGTTTACAGTCAACATTCGAAATAACCAATTACAAATCAATGCATAGGGAAAAGCCATCATTAACATGCCTTTTCTAGAGGGCCAAAAATCATCATCTATGGACCCTCATTAGAAGGTCAAAAATGTAACCAAAAAGAGGAGTTTCAACCAGTTCAAAAAAAAAGAGAGAAAAATAATCTGAACTATGCGGGTGGCAGGGGAGCTTGGGCGTCTGGGGCCTGATCCAGGCAGACTCCATCTACAAGCATCTCTCCAGCTTCTTCGGGCAACAAAGAGTCGAGGTTAAGGTCCGGATATAAGCCCAGGATCGCCTCGATGCAATCGTCATAGCCGCGGTCGTAGAACTTAGCGGCCTCAGCATCCCTCTCTTTGGATGTCTTAAAAGCTTCTACCGCTGCGGCTACTACCTCGGCAAGAGAAGCTTTATCCTCTGCTCGTTGAGCTTCCCTCGCCTGAACGACGGCTCGGGCCTGCTCTTCTGCTGCCTCGACCTTAACTCGTTCGAGAGCCCCGCCTAGTCGAGCATTCTCCTGGGCCAGCGAGTCCGCATGGGCCCTGGCTCGGGTCAGCTCGGCGGTCGCAGCATTCCATCGAACTTTAAAGTAATCTGCAACCCCTTATAGTCACAGCTCCCTAGCTTCGAGGTCAGTCACGACCCCCTGAAGCTGAAGATCCTTGGCCTTCCTGTCTTCAAGCTGCCGGCGCAGTTCACCCTGCTCGAGCTGGAGAAATGTGCTTTCATCCTGCGGGACCCCCACTTGGGCATTGAGGGCCTCCACCTCAGCTTCCCATCTTTTCGACTCTCACGCCCTCTCCCGAGCCAAAAGGAGCTTTGGGATAGACTAAGCAAAAAAAAAAAAAAAACTGAAAAAATGAGTACTCAGAAGAAATAGAAATTAAGGAGCAAAAGAGTGGTAAGAAATACCATATAGAAGACGGAAGCCATGTCATTCAAAAAGGAGCTATCCGACTTGCCGATAAGATGGGCTATGTCTTTCACTAGGGCATGTTTGGCAGCCCAGGGCATCAGACGAGACAGTTGGTAACCTGGCTCGAACCTCCCACCGCTCGTCCCCACTTGAGTCGAGCCTACTGCTTCCATAAACCCGGTCCCGCTACCGGCTGAGGCTGAGCCTCGGCCCCAAGATCATCTCCGGCATTGGGAGGAGTAACCATGACATCAGCCATCCAAACGGCCTCCTCCCGCTCGGATGATGAAGGGATAGCGATGCAGGGGCCGATGGACGAGCCTCCCCGATGAGAGGAGTGGTATTGGACGGAAAGGAAGGAGTTATGATCGCTGGAGTGGGAATAACGACTGCTGGGACTTAAACCTCAGCAGGCGTCGTAGTCGGAAGTATTGCGACAGAAATTGGGACCGTAGTTAGAGTCGTAGTCACGGCTGTAGCTAGAGTCATAGCCACGGCAGTAGTTAGAGTCGCAGCCGCAGTACCCAGAGCTAAGGGGCCTTCTCCGTGAGGAGTTGCTTACTTCCTTCGAGCGATGGTCCTCGTTCGGGGCACGGGCCTCAATAATTCCTCCACCGTTGGGGTTGCCTTCCTCTTCTAAGAATCAGATGTATCGGCCATGCCTACAAGAATGATGAATTAACAACCTAACAGAGCAGTCCGATCTCACCAAAATGAACAGAAGAAAGACTTACTGAGAGATGTCGGGAGAGGTTGGGACCTGCACAGCCCAGACCAATGAAGGTTGGTGACAGTAATCAGATCCGACCAGGAGTGAAGCTCCCCTGACCGCACCTCTGCCTTGTAATTCGGTTGTTTTGGTCCGAGTCAAGGATGGGCATTCCTCTTTAGAAGTCTACCAAGATAAAGAACAAATTTTTCAGTCCGACCGACATAATGGGAGGAAAGTATAAAGACAAAGGAAATTAACTGGTCCGACCTGGTTTTGAAAATTGGGTCGGAACCCGAGTCGTCAGAGTCCTGACTTCAGCCACAGGTGCCTCCCATTTGCCCGCAGCTCAGAACTATTTGTTCTTCCAGTCATTGTTGGAGGACGGAAGATTCATAACCAGCCCCGACCTCTTGCTGCCTCGGGTTGTGAAGTAGTACCATGGCTCGTTGTTGTCGTGCTTGACTAGGTATAAACTCATCAACTCCTCTGGGGTTAGTTCTGAATTCCCGACTTACTGCCAGATGATGAAGGCAGAAATGAGTACCCTCCAAGCATTGGGGGTCAAATACTGTAACACCCCGGTTTTCAAGACCCGAGTATGTCACTCGTCTCATGAAAATCCAGGTATTAATTGATAAGCAAGAGGATAATCAACTCAAATCAAAGTGTGATTAACGGAACCAAGCGTAGCACGGATAAAGCCCAAATAGTAATAATATCCAGGGCCACTCAGCTGGAGCCCGTATACAAAACGTTAATTCTCAAAATGAGTTGAAATGTTAATTAGCAAGAAAGCTCCTCATCCAAAATAGTAAGCCTCCTCCTCGACCTCCTTCGCCTCCGGCTCCTCCACAACTCTCTCTGTCCCTATGTCCTCTGTATGGTTGAATATTGATGAATGAGTGGCCAACTCAGTGTGATCTTCCATTAAGATTACACACCGCCGCCCTAAACAAGGAATAATATAAAAGCATACAAATAATCCAAAATACAGTAGATGTAGTCTTATTAAATGCATGGATGTATGGAATGCGTTCACGCCCCGGGGATGTCCATCCGCGCGGATAGGGCCGCCGCCCATGCAATCATCGAACCTAGGAAACATCTTCCAGTCAGAACGATACGTACATTACATACGATAGTAATAGATGCTGGTTTGTGCGATGTATGCATGATTAGCCAGTCCATTATTAATCCAATTACACTCAGCCATTTTAAATAAGCTCACGGTCACTACGGGGAGCACATGGCCCAGCGTAGGCCGACGGCTCGAGCATAGTGTCCCATTACCACCATCCTCGGCCCATGAGACTACCGTTTTAGGGTGTGTATAACACTCACTAACATGTGGTCAATCAATCTAATGTAAAGGGGCTACCATTAATGCTGACTAGGGGTGAAACATTGAAATTACCGAAAGTGACGTTTTAAACATGTCGGCATGAATGGTTCAAAGACGAGTAAACAACGGTATTTGGAAGGGTTATGAAGTCCATCCCAAGTCAGTTAGGTGAAACCACACATGGATGGTAAACCCCGTAGTCAAGTACCACAACCACAACCTCCATATCCGGGGCCAACTTATGTCTCAACCAATTTAGTTTCACCCCAAGCACGGACTCTCCTTTACTAGGACTTCCCATGAGAGATTTTAGCAGTATGTGTGTCATAGCAGCATATATTACGATATGAAAGGAGAATAAGGAATGACACATGTATTCCTATCAATATACATGACATAAATGACTAGGGTATTTGATCAAGCAGTTCAGGAAAATCAAGAATCTAAACAATGGTAAGCATGAGAATTATCATGTTAATAGATAAATCAAGTGAATACAGTTTATTTCTACGCACAGTTTATCACTAGTCTAGCTAGCCATTTACACTAAGAAAGCTACTATTTCTGGTCTAGTTAAGAGTGCAAAACTTAAGGGGAAAGAATCATCACCAGATACGTTGTAAGGTAACCTTTGTTGTGAGCCCTCTTAAGAAGCTAGAGTCTCTATGTCACTTTAACAGATTCCTGGAGATATCCCTGGCATTAGCTGATAAATCCTAAGATTCTAGGATGCCATGGTTGGTCAAATGGCCCTAATCATGATGGTTTGGGCACTTATTTGAGAGGAGTATAGGCCCAACAATACTTATCCCAATAGGTGGGCTTAATATATAATTTATTTAGTTGGTGGGATCCATTGCATGAACCACGTAGATAAGCATTTTTCATCATGGTGGGACCCCATACGTGGCCCACCACCATATGGAGGGTCAGCACACTACACCTATTACATATACATCATACAGTGTATCCGCTTATACATCATGTATTGCATCATATGGTTTATATGTATACATTATATACATTATGTAGTATATCTATGTATACAGCACATCGTATGTATGTACATGTATATATATATATATATATATATATATATATATATATATATATATTCACACTAGCTCTTGGTGTACGGAGTGGATGTGTGGCGCACCACATTCAGGCCTTGGACGGTGTATGCCCAGCGTGCCTAAGAGTGGTTCCATATGTGTAGGCCTCACCATGCATGGATTTATGAGGCATGCCTAACTATGCATCTGGACACGTGTGTTTCTTCATACATGTGACGTGAGTGTTGAATCTGAATGATTCATGAGATGTGGAATCTCGAGAAACCTTAGGGGTTAAATTTTCACCCTGATCTAAGATTCCGGTGGACCATAGCAAAGAAAAATGCAATTTCAAGGGCAGAAACTGTTTGCATTAATCATGGCCCACCGAAGTTTTGGTTCAAGGTAAAAATTGGCACCAGGGCATTTTATGAGGTCCTGCTCCATGTGGACCGTTCAAATCTTCCAGACTCATCAGGTATGATGAGATCTCAAATTTTTGCAATCTTAAACGTTTTGCATGCAGTTCACGTGAACTAATTGGCAGTATCAAGTTCATGTCCAGGTGCACACATGCATCGTGTATCCTCTTCTTAGGTAGTTTCCATGTGGACCTTCCACATATGCAAAGATCAAGGTGGGCCCTATATCCGAAGTCAGAATGAAAGGACGGCCTGGATGTGCACCATCTACGTTGCACCATGTGGATGGTGCACGAGCACATGTTATACATGTAGAGACATGTATTCTTTCCCAGGGGCCTTCAACTGTATACATAAAATGCCCACTGGTTCCACATTCTGGTGTACACACACCACTTATTCAATTCACAGGTGGGTCCCATGTGGGGCCCACCACGTAACTACGCATATTGACAGGTATATATTCATATACTTATGTATATATATACATATATCTATATATATATACACATATAATTATATAAAATAAAAAGGAAAGGGACAAAAGGAACTGCCCAGATTTGGACATCTGGCCCAGGTTCTTTTTCTAGATTTTAACGTCCCTGATGGACGGTCCTACTTGAGTGGCCCATGTTGGCCTGACACTAGAGCAACCCACCATCGTTTGGTGGGGCCCACGGTCAGCACAGGGCTCATGATTAGTGTAAGCCCACTAACGTTGGTGAGGCCCACCTGCATTTTTGCAGGGCTCAGAACCATAGCTTCCTTGTCAATGCAGCCTTTATGAAATCTGACGTTAATACTGCCTCTATTCCCAGCCATTTCAGAGGTTGTTTTTGGGTCGATGGCAACGTCCCTGGGGACCCTTCTTAGTACATGACGTAGCTGATCAAAGCTCTTGATTGAAGGCTTGATCAGCGACCAACAGTAGGGGGGTAGTTCCTTACGTTAGATCTGTTTGCAGGTGGTTTAAGGTCTGGTTCGGGACCCACTCTTGATCTGACTTCGGCTAGTCCAAGAGCTCCAACCAGCACCCGTTTTCGGCCCCAATGAAGTCCACAATAGGGTCATTTGGTGGCCTGATGGACGGTCTGTCATTAGCCTGAAAACAGGGCCGTTTATTTGGTCTGTTTCAAATCGCCGTGCACTCAGTGTCCAGCCTGGTTTTCAACCCATTTATAGTCGACCTCCAGGCTTGTCGTATGCCTGAGACCCAACCATCATTTGGTCAGTCCCAGCTCCAAACTGAGTCTTGAAATGGAACGCTTAACCAACACAAAGGTATCTGCCGGTCAGCTTCCGATCCGAAGGCATGGCCATTGATTGACCATCCTTCCACCTGATACAACCATCACTATGGCCTTATCCTAACTAGAACAGAAAGATGGAAAATGGAAGGAGAAACGGTTACCTGAGAAGGAGAGAATGACTCTCTATTTTCCTTCCTCTCTTTGCTCTTATTTCTGCGTGCAAATACCTAGGGCTACAAGGTCCATTTTATAGAGGAAGTGAGAGGTAAGGGACGACTGAGATTTCTCTCACAGCAGACAGCTGCGATTCGTCCTTCCCAAAGACGAAGGGCGGTCCTCACCCTCACGTCTTTCATAGGCTCGGGTCGGGCGGTTTTTAGGCTAGAATGGATGGTTGCATTCAATCAACTTCGTCTGAATATAAGGGCTATACCGTTTAGATCGTATGGGTCCTATGAACGATTTGAACGGTTTAGAATGCTTGGAAGGTGATCGTTGTGGCCCACTTACAGGTTTGAAGTAGGTCGGTAAAAAAAACAGAGGGAAGGTGGGAAGGAGATATTTTGAACTTGTTGGAGAGATTCTTGGTCAAGCCAGTCTGACCAAGCTAAAAGTTTTAGTACTCCTTATGCACAAGCACTTTTTGTGCACATGCAATGTGTAGGGACCCACTGAAGTGCTATCCTTGAAATTAACACCGTTCATTCATATCGAGGGGCATCACCCAGGGCCCTTGGCCCATTTTAGGTCGATGGTGAACCTTAGGTGGGCCGTTACATACTCCTCTTGGCTATTTATGGCCTATACGGCACGATCTGTTGATCGGTTGGACCTGATATTTGTTTTTAACGGTTAATATCAGATACTGGGTACGACGAAGGTGTGACTTTGTTGCAAAATAGTCCTTATGTGTTGGTGATAAGTGTGTTGCAGCTATATTGACTGACGTAATGGCCTTAATTTAGAGTCCTCAAGTAATCTCACCTTATTGACAGTCGTAGGGTGCGTTCCAGCTCCTAGACGTCTAGATGGATGGCCTTAGTTTTGATCTAAATCCCCCATCCTGCATGAGTCATGTTCGAGTTGACTGATTTATTTAAATTTGATTTAGATTGAGGTGGGTTTAACCGGTAACACCCGTGTACTGAGGGTATGGGGTATTACAGTCTACCCCCCTAAAAATAATTTCTCCCTCGAAATTACCTGAGGTGTGTCACTGAAGAGGTGAGGGTACTTTTCCTTAACTTTTGCTTCTCGTTCCCATGTTGCTTCTTCCTCCCCATGATGTGACCAAAGAACCTTCACTAGAGGTATAGTCTTCATTTGTAGGACATGCTCCTTGTGGTCCAGGATATGGATAAGTTCCTCGGTGTAGGAGGCGTTATCAATCAGCTCGATCTGCTCCCAACTAACAGTGTGTGAGTCATCTGGTGTGTATTTCTTCAGCATGGATATGTGGAAGACATTGTGAATACTGGCCTGTGCAGTAGGTAGTGCAAGGTGGTATGCCACAGCTCCTACGCGATCTAAGATCTCGAAAGGTCCAATGAAACGTGGTGCTAGCTTTCCTTTCTGACTGAACCTCATCAGACCCTTCATAGGTAACACCTTCAGAAATATGTGGTCGCCAACTGTAAATTCCAGGTCACGACACCGGTTATCCGTATAGCTCTTCTGTCTGCTTTGGGCAGTGCGCAGACATTTTCTGACCACATCGATGACCTGAGTAGTAGCCTGAACCAACTCCAGACCTAACAAGCTTCTTTCTCTTATTTCTGCCCAACATTGAGAGGCTCGGTAAGGGCGACCATAAAGAGCTTCATACGGTGCCATGCCTATGCTGGACTGGAAACTATTCTTATATGCGAATTCTGCCAGTGGCAGGTGATCATCCCAGTTGCCCTGAAAGTCTAGGACGCATGCTCTCAGCATATCTTCTAAGATCTGGTTCACCCTCTCAGTCTGCCCATCTGTTTAAGAGTGGAACACCGTACTGAACTTGAGCTTTGTGTCCAATTCTTCCTGTAGTCTCTTCCAGAAGGCAGAAGTAAATCTGGAGTCCCGATCTGAAATAATTTCCCTCGGAACTCTGTAGGATCGCACGACTTCCCGAATGTATAACTTTGCCAAGCTGTCGGTGGAGTCTATCGTGCGGATCGGGAGGAATCTAGCAGCCTTTGTCAACCTATTGACAATGACCCAGATCGAGTCGTGCTTCCTTTGCGTCCTAGGAAGACAAGATATAAAGTCCATAAAAATATTATCCCACTTCCATTCTACCAGGGGTAGTGGCTGAAGGAGGCCAGCAAGCTTGCGATGCTCGGCTTTGATCTTCCGGCACACCATGTATTTTGCCACAAAGTCGGCTATGTCCCTCTTCATATTGCTCCACTAGTACTGCCTCTTTACATCATTGTACATTTTTGTGCTTCCTGGGTCGATGATTAACTTAGAATGGTGGGCTTCTGTCATTACTTCTTTTCTTAATTCGGCATCGTTTGGAACGCATACTCATCCCTGATATCGAAGACCACCGTCGTCACCAACCCTCCAGTTAAGCATTTCTCCTTTCTTGCACCTTTCTTTTATTTTAACGAGTCCTTCATCCTGATCTTGTATGGAGATCATGTGTCGGACCAGGGTTGGTTCTACAGTTAACAGAGCTATGTAGGCATCAGGTTCGTCGAGGGTGAGTTGGATATCGAAGTCCTATACGAATTTCATCATTTCCCACTCCTTGATCATCAGGGTGGCTACCAGTTCATGCTTCTTCTTCCGACTTAGAGCGTCAGCCACGGAGTTCGCTTTGCCAAGGTGGTAGGAGATTTCGAAGTGGAAGTCTTTAAGAATCTTCATCCACCGACGCTGGTGCATGTTCAAGTCCTTCGTGAATATGTATTTCAGGCTCTTGTGGTCGCAGAATAAGTAGAAATATTCCCCATATAAGTAATGCCTCCATATCTTTAAGGCAAATACCACAGCGGTTAATTTCAGGTCTTGAGTCGGGTAATTTTCCTCGTGCTTCTTCAATTGGACCTTGTCATTCTACATTAGAACGCAACCGAGGCCCAACTTCGAGGCATCACTATATACCACGAACTCCTCTCCTTCTTGTGGGAAAGTGAGCACCGGCGCAGAAGTTAATCTCATCTTCAACTCCTGGAATGCTACCTCTGTATTCTCATCCCATGTGAATCGAAAATTCTTCTTTGTCAGTTGTATGAGCGGTCGCGCGATTCGGGAGAATTCCTTAATAAAGCGTCGGTAGTACCCGACCATACCCAGGAAACTTCGAACCTCGGTCACTGTAGTAGGCTGCTCCCACTTAGACACTGCTTCCACCTTGGATGGATCAACCGCTATCCCTTCTACTTTATCACATGCCTTAAAAATTTCACTTCCTGCCCCCAGAACTCGTATTTGGACAACTTAGCATACAGTTGGTTATCCTTTAGCATACTTAGGATCGTACGCAGATGTTGTTCATGCTCCTCTTGGCTCTTAGAATAGACCAAGATGTCATCAATGAACATGATCACGAACCGGTCTAGGTAAGGCATGAAGACACGGTTTATGAGGTCCATAAAAATTGCTGGAGCGTTCGTGAGACTAAAAGACATAACCAGGAACTCGTAGTGCCCATAACGAGTCCTGAAGGCTATCTTTGGGATGTCCTCATCCCTGATCCTCAACTAGTGATATCCTAAACGTAAGTCTATTTTGGAGAAATGCTTGGCGTCTTTCAACTGATCAAATAGATCGTCGATACGTGGTAGGGGATATCTGTTCTTGATCGTTACATTATTCAGTCTCCTGTAGTCTATACAGAGACGCATCGGCCCGTCCTTTTTCTTGACAAAGATGACCGGTGCTCCCCAGGGGGAAACACTGGGATGAAGAAAGCCATGAGCGAGCAACTCATCTATCTGACTCCTTAACTCCTCCATCTTGTAAGGAGGCATGCGAAATAGAAGGAGTGATATAGGAGCAGTCCTTGGCTTGAGGTCGATGCAGAAGTCTATCGCTCTTCTAGGGGGTAGCTCTGGTATCTCTTAGAATACTTCTGGGAAATCTCAGACTACTGGTATCCGGCTGATGGTGACTTCTGCTGACTCGGCTTCCTCTAGAGCCTACAAGCTCTCGAACTCTTAGCATTTGCCCCCTCCTTTCAGAGTGAAGGAAGCACGCCCTGGGGTGGATATTGTCACCGTTTTGTTGCAACAATCCATAACTGCACGCACCAACATGAGCCAGTCCATCCCGAGGATGATGTCAAATTGCTTGATTGGCATGATAATTAGGTCTACAGTAACCTCGCGATTTGCGAGTGTGATTGGACATGCTCTACATATTTTATCTGTTTCTACAAATTTACCTATAGGGGATGCTATAACTAAGGGAGCATGTATTCGAGTTGCGTTCAGTTTTAATTTAGATGCAATTGTAGAATCAATAAAAGATAGGGTTGCACCAGAATCAAATAAAGTAAGTACAGGGGTACTGTTAATGTGAGCGGTACCATGAATGGTCTGAAGGGGGTCCTGCTCAGCCTCTATGGTGGCAACAGCATATACTCACGCAGGGGGAGCCCTCTGTTGATGTGGGGGCCCCTGTCTGGGTTGTTGAGGCCTGGGCGTTGCCCTTGTAGCCACCTGGTTCTGCGGTGGTTGGTTTATAGAGAGTGGGATACCTTGATCCCTCATTCGCTGGAAACAGGTCCGGGAGGTGTGGTTGGGTCTACCACAGTAGTCACAGCTTCCACCTGAAGGCAGGGGCGGAGCTCGCACGAGTAGTGGCCTGAACTTCCCTGTTAGAACAGGTGAGGTAGGGGGAGGCTGCCTTGGTCGGAACGGGACGCCAGAGCCGGCGGGCGGGAGCGGATGGTGCTTTTAAAATCTTTTTCTACCCGCATTACTTTATCGACCAATTCCAGGTAGTCCCCAAAATCCCAAGTGCATAGACTGGATTGTATCCCGGGCTTCAGTCCTTCCTTGAACTTCTCCAGTTTGTACTCCTCATCCTCGAGGGCCTTCGGTACGTATCGTGATAGCTCATCAAATTTCACCTCGTACTGGGCGACCGTCATATTTTCCTGTTCCAACTTCAGAAATTGTGTGATCTTCGCTCCAGCATAAGCGTGGAAAATACTTCTCCAGGAACTTTGCCCTGAAGCCTGCCCAAGTTCATGCATACCCAGCTGGCACCCCTCTCTGTACACTGCTCCACCAGTTCTCGGCCTCTCCCTCGAGTAGGTATACGGCTAAGGTGACTTTCTGAGAGTCAGCACACTCTAAAGGCACCATCATCTTGACGATTCGTGCCAGCCATCGTTCGGCCTGAACCGGGTCGGGTGCCCCTCCGAAAGTCAGTGGGCGGAGCCTTAAGAAACGGTCGAATATGCCGGTGCCTCGCGCCTCTGTATCATAAGGCGCTCCCCCATGACTTCGTAAAGTCTCCATCATTAAAGCGTGTGAGTCTTCTTTGTTCTTGCATGAAGGCGACTACACTTCGTGCATTGTTGCATTATCCGCGTGAAGGCCGCGAAAGTGGCAGTTCCCATCGGTGTATCTTCGTACATGTTGGCTGAGGCTCGACTGATGGTGTCCGTTCCCAAAGTGTGGTGATGGTAGCCTGATGCAAAGATTTGAGGGGAGAGAGAGTCTCCTACAACTTCCGACCTTGTGTCCCTGTTTGCCACTCCTGGCGAAAGGCCTGGTGTATAAACAGAGCTGTGCTTCCTTTCGCGCTCGGTTGATGGAATAGGGTGAACGTCGACTGTGTGGGCCCGACGTGTCCGTGTCGTAAGTGGCATGGCCTCCTGTGAGATCAGATTTCGTGGTTCAGAAAGAGGAGGGCGAAGGACAGCTCCTAACTAGTATGAAACATTATAAGGGGGAAAATTTAGTAGTTGCATGGCGAAGAAGTTCCTTATTTAGTCAACACTTTTTGGTTTGAATTCCCCAAGGGAGCTAAGATTTTTGTTTCTAAGTTCAGGTGACTAGCTTATCATTTCTCAAGAAATTCTAAGTTGTTCATTCTACTAATGAGAGGCCTAAGTGTTCTATTTCTACGTTCATTCATCATATCTATTTCTCTAAGGGAGGATTTATAAGTTTTGTCTAAGTTAACCCTTTAAGGTTTATAAGCTGGTCCCACAGCCAGGCTGTCTCATACTCCGCTTTAATACCAACTTGTAACGCCCAGGTTTTCAAGACCTAAGTATGTCACTCGTCTCTTGAAAACCCAGGTGTTAACTGATAAGCAAGAGGATAATCAACTCAAATCAAAGTGCGATTAACGGAACCAAGCGTAGCATAGATAAAACCCAAACAGTAATAATATCTTGGGCCAATCAGCTGGAGCCCGTATACAAAACCTCAATTCTCAAAATGAGTTGAAATGTTAATAAGCAAGAAAGCTACTGATTTAATCCAAAATAAGCAGCCGCCTCTTGGTACTGCTCCTCATTGTAAGCCTCCTCCTCAACCTCCATCACCTCCGGCTCCTCCGTAACTCCCTCTGTCCCTGTGTCCGCTGTACGGTTGAATATTGATAAATGAGTATCCAACTCAGTGTGACACACTGCCGCCCTAAACAAGGAATATCATAAAAGTATACAGATAGTCTAAAACACAGTAGATGTAGCCTTATTAAATGCATGGATGTATGGAATGCATTCACGCCCCGAGGATGCCCATTCGTGCGGACAGGGCCGCCGCCCATGCAATCATCGAACTTGAGAAACATCATCCATTCAGAACGATACGTACATCACATACGATAACAATAGATACTGATCTGTGCGATGTATGCATGATTAGCCAGTCAATTATTAATCCAATTACACTCAGCCATTTTAAATAAGCTCACGGTCACTACGAGGAACACATGGCCCAACGTAGGCCGACGACTCGGGCATAGTGTCCCATTACCACCATCCCCGGTCCATGAGACTACCGTTTTAGGGTGTGTATAGCACCCACTAATATGTAGTCAATCAATTTAATGTAAAGGGGCTACCATCAATGCCGACTAGGGGTGAAACGTTGAAATTACCGAAAGTGGCGTTTTAAACATGTTGGCATGAATGGTTAAAGACGAGTAAACAATGGTATTTGGAAGGATTATGAAGTCCATCCCAAGTCAGTTAGGTGAAACCACACATGGATGGTAAACCCCGTAGTCAAGTACCACAACTACAACCTCCATGTCAGGGGCCAACTTATGTCCTAACTAATCTAGTTACACCCCAAGCACGGACTCTCCTTTACTAGGACTTCCCATGGAGAGATTTTAGCAGTATGTGTGTCATAGCAGCATATATTACGATATGAAAGGAGAATAAGGAACGACACATGTATTCCTATCAATATACATGACATAAATGACTAAAGTATTTGATCGGGCAGTTCAGGAAAATCAAGAATCTAAACAATGGTAAGCATGAGAATTATCTTGTTAATAGATAAATCAAGTGAATACAGGTTATTTCTACGCACAGTTTATCACTAGTCTAGCTAGCCATTTACACTAATAAAGCTACTATTTTTAGTCTAGTTAAGAGTGCAAAGCTTAAGGGGAAAGAATCATCACCAGATACGTTGTAGGGTGACCTTTGTTGTGAGCCCTCTTGAGAAGCTAGAGTCTCTACGTCACTTGAACAGATTCCTGGAGATATCCCTAGCATTAGCTGATAAATCTTAAGATTCTAGGATGCCATGGTTGGTCGAATGGTCCTAATCATGATGGTTTAGGCGCTTATTTGAGAGGAGTATAGGCCCGACAATACTTGTCCCAATAGGTGGGCTTAATATATAATTTATTTAGTTGGTGGGATCCATTGCATGAACCACGTAGATAAGCATTTTTCATCATGGTGGGACCCCCATACGTGGCCCACCATGGTTTATGTGTATACGTTATATATATTATGTAGTATATCTATATATATAGCACGTCGTATGTATGTACATGTATATATATATATATATATATATATATATTATACATGCGTCACACCAACTCTTGGTGTACGGAGTGGATGTGTGTCCAGGCGCACCACATTCAGGCCTTGGACGGTGTATGTCCAGCGTGCCTAAGAGTTGTTCCATATGTGTAGGCCTCACCATGCATGGATTTATGAGGCATGCCTAACTATGCATCTGGACACGTGCGTTTCTTCATACATGTGACGTGGGTGTTGAATCTGAACGGTTCATGAGATGTGGAATCTCGAGAAACCTTAGGGGTTAAATTTTCACCCTGATCTAAGATTCCGGTGGACCATAGCAAAGAAAAATGCAATTTCAAGGGCAGAAACTGTTTGCATTAATCATGGCCAACCTAAGTTTTGGTTCAAGGTAAAAATTGGCACCAGGGCATTTTATGAGGTCCTGCTCCATGTGGACCATTCAGATCTTCCAGACTCATTAGGTATGATGAGATCTCAAATTTTTGCAATCTCAAACTTTTTGCATGCAGTTCACGTGAATTGATTGGCAGTATGAAGTTCACGTCTAGGTGCACACATGCACCGTGTATCCTCTTCTCAGGTGGTTTCCATGTGGACCTTCCACATTTGCAAAGATCAAGGTGGGCCCTATATTCGAAGTCAGAATGAATGTACGGCCTGGATGTGCACATCAACGTTACACCGTGTGGATGGTGCACGTGCACATGTTATACATGTAGAGACATGTATTCTTTCACAGGGGCCTTCAACGGTATACATAAAATGCCCACTGGTTCCACATTCAGGTGTACACACACCACTTATTCACTTCGCAGGTGGGTCCCATGTGGGGCCCGCCACGTATCTACGCATATTGACAGGTATGTATTCATATACTTATGTGTGTGTGTGTGTGTGTGTGTGTGTATATATACACACACATATAATTATATAAAATAAAAAGCAAAGGGACAGAAGGAACTGCCCAGATTTGGACATCCAGCCCAGGTTCTTTTTCTGGATTTTAACGTCCCTGATGGATGGTCCTACTTGAGTGGCCCATGTTGGCCTGACACTAGAGCAACCCACCATCGTTTGGTGGGGCCCACGGTCAGCACATGGCTCATGATTAGTGTCAGCCCACTGATGTTGGTGAGGCCCACATGCTTTTTTGCAGGGCCTAGAACCATAGCTTCCTTGTTGCAGCCTTTCTGAAATTTGACGTTAATACTGCCTCTGTTCTAGGCCATTTCGGAGGTTGTTTTTGAGTCAATGGCAACATCCCTGGGGACCCTTCTTAGTACACGACGTAGCTGATCAAAGCCCATGATTGAAGGCTTGATTAGCGACCAACAGCAGGGGGTAGTTCCATACGTTGGATCTGTTTGCAGGTGGTTTAAGGTCTGGTTTGGGACCCACTCTCGATCCGACTTCGGCTCGTCCAAGAGCTCCAACCAGCACCCGTTTTCGGCCCCAATGAAGTCCACAATAGGGTCATTTGGTGGCTTGATGGACGATCCGTCATTAGCCTGAAGACAAGGCCGTTTATTTGGTCTGTTTCAAACCGCCGTGCACTCAGCGTCCAACCTGGTTTTCAGCCCATTTATAGTCGACCTTCAGGCCTGTCGTATGCCTGAGACCCAACCATCATTTGGTCAGTCTTAGCTCCAAACAGAGGCTTGAAATGGAACGCTTAACCAACACAAAGGTATCTGCCGGTCAGCTTCCGATCCGAAAGCATGGCCATTGATTGACCATCCTTCCACCTGATATAACCATCACAGTGGCCTTATCCTAATTGGAACAAAAAGAAGGAAAATGGAAGGAGAAACGGTTACCTGAGAAGGAGAGAACAACTCTCTATTTTCCTTCCTCTCTTTGCTCTTATTTCTGCGTGCAAATACATAGGGCTACAGGGTCCATTTTATAGAGGAAGTGAGAGGCAAGGGACGGCTGAGATTGCTCTCACGGTGGACAGCTGAGATTCGTCCTTCCCAAAGAGGAAGGGTGGTCCTGACCCTCACGTCTTTCATAGGCTCGGGTCGGGCGATTTTTAGGATATAATGGACGGTTGCATTCAATCAACTTTGTCCGAATACAACCGATCAAACGACTATACCATTTAGATCATATGGGTCCCATGAACGATTTGAACGGTTTAGAATGCTCGGAAGGTGATCGTTGTGGCCCACTTACAGGTTTGAAGTAGGTCGGTAAAAAAAATAGAGGGAAGGCGGGAACGAGATATTTTGAACTTGTTGGAGAGATTCTCGGTCAAGCCAGTCTGACCGAGCTAAAAGTTTTTGTACTCCTTATGCACAAGCACTTTTTGTGTACATGCAATGTGTAGGGACCCACTGAAGTGCTATCCCTAAAATCTACACTGTTCATTCGTATCGAGGGGCATCACCCAGGTCCCTTGGCCCAATTTAGGTTGATAGTGAACCTTAGGTGGGTCGTTACATACTCCTTTGGGCTATTTATGGCATATACGGCATGATCTGTTGATCGGTTGGACCTGATATTTGTTTTTAACGGTTAATATCAGATACTAGTTATGATGAAGGCATGACTTTGTTGCTAAATAGTCCTTATGTGTTGGTGATAAGTGTGTTGCAGCTATATTGACTGACGTAATGGCCTTAATTTAGAGTCCTCAAGTAATCTCACCTTATTGACAGTCGTAGGGTGCGTTCCAGCTCCTAGAGGTCTAGATGGATTGCCTTAGTTTTGATCTGAATCCCCCATCCTACATGAGTCATGTTCGAGTTGACTGATTTATTTAAATTTGATTTAGATTGAGGTGGGTTTAACCGGTAACACCCGTGTACTGAGGGTATGGGATGTTACAATTACCCAGGAGCCAATCCGAGATGGGTTATCATGGCTTGGACGAAGGGGTGCAGAGGAAGTCGAACCCCACATTGAAGCGCAAAGAGAAAATAGCGACTTCTCCCTCAACAAGCACGTCAACGGTATCGTGGGGCCCAGGGGCCTTTATTTGGACGGAGTCCGAGATGTGAAACTCTGTACGGATCCATTCTATTTGTGACTCCGATAATACGGAGCCTTCAGGGACTACCTCCAAGGCCCGCCCACTCGCTGGCATTTCAGCGACTCTGGGAGGCACGAGCGGATTTCTTTCCACCAGCTCTACGAGTCCGAGCCCCAGTCTTCTTCTTCTTTCGGGGTGGAGGGTACAAGGGTATAGCTTCGAAGGGGCCTTTAGTGGCCCCTCTCCCATTGCCAGAACTCCCCAAATCTGATTCATCACCATAATCCCGCACGATCTCCAGGTCGGACGACATCTTAAGTAAGAAGGAAGAAATGTAAAGAGGCACAAGTAGACTCATCAGACGGTCATCGGGAATCGCTTCTGCCGGAGATATTCAATCGGTCGGAATTGCCTAATGGAAAACCTTGAGTGGCCAGAGTCACCTACGCTGGAAATCGCCTCCTCCGGTATCAGCTTGAACATAGGGCGTAGGAGTGGATTGAAATATTTGAAGGAGGGTTTTTATAGACCCTATCGAATCCTCGTATTAATGACCAGCAATGGTGGCCGCAGTCAAATAGTCGGGAGCCGGCCTTGGAGCTGATGTGGCAACACACCATTGGCTAGAGCTTTGTCGGGCAGGAGGCTTCTGACATCAATCAGTGTGCTACGGATAAGCGAAGTGACGCTCGAATGATGAGAGGTTTCGTCCAGTGCACTACTCCGGGTATGCGTGGCAACAACTCATAGGCGGATGTAAATTCGAAATCGTAACCGTCGCCACGCGTCCAGCGTGCATAGACCTGGGAGCAGGAAACCCTAAGAGTGAAGTTTCAAAACGTAATGACTCTGACATGCTCGGGAGAACCAGCAGATGAGGTGTTCGATCTTCCGTGTATCTACTCTCCGAGCCCTTGACAGACCTCAAAGAGTAGGGGGCTTCTGTTATGGGAAGATCTAAGTCCCTTGTAATTCCGAGGCCTGGTGCCATGTTGATCTGATCGGACGAATAACTAGTAGCTCTACTCAAATTATGAGAGCAAACGATTTCCAACAATGGACTATAACCACTCCGATTAGTAGCACCTACCTTCCTAAAAATCCTAGCCAACTCTGCATTCCGAGGTGGGCACTTCTCAAGCCAAACTTAGAAACTGCCATAAGTAAACGTGGCCAATTACTTCCCTTGCAGATACGCATGATGCGCGTAATGTGGTGCATGGATCCTTGGATTGCGTGCAGTATCTTCATGATCCAAAAATCTCCCTGATTGAGCAGATCGTGCCGTGATTGACGGATCCAGACCATCTTATAGTCAGGTATAAATACAGGAGGACCCCATTGCTATAGGTATGCAAGATTAGAAGCTCTCCCTCTATAATTCCACTTAGACCCAAATTCCCTTGACCGAACTTAGGCATCAGAGGGTCCCCCGGTTAAGCCAGGGTCTCCTTTGCTTACCTTTCCATGCAGAACTAGGTTCCACCCAAGGAGTGGAGGGTGATCTAGATTTTGACCTCAACAGTGAATATCATAATTTTGGCTGCTATTTGTGGTGTTGTCTATTTGAGTTTTGGATACGATTCATTTTTTTCCTTTACTCTAAAATGATCTCGAAAAATGAATGAACAGCGTGGATATAATAGATACATCATTTTTGAGCCCATGTAATTTGATCTACTCGAGCTAGCGTCAGCTCTCGTCTTGGCATGATGGGTACCTACACCAGCTGTATCGCTGATGCAGGGTAATATAGGATGGTTCACCTGATGGACTGACAGGTCTCATTGTAGATTATTTTTCTACCTCAACTTTTGAGGATCATGCAATATCGAGTTCAACACTTTGAACAATACTTGGGGGTTGTTTGGATGCGTGTAAAGACTTAAGCTGTAAAGGGATTACTGGCAATCTATTTACAGGGTTATTTGAATGCATGTATTTGCTTGTAAATGTTTTATAGGCTATAAACAGATTATAACTTTTAGCTGTAAATGTATTACAATTTTTAGTTGTAATCTGAAATCTGGTAAAAAATCATGTTTCATATTACAGGTTAAGTCTTCACAACTAAAAAGCATTATACATGTTAGAACACAATAGTTAACATACACTCATGATATGTGGGGCCCACTATAATGTGTATGGTACATCCAATCCATCCTTCATGTACTTCCCTTGATGCTCTCCTGTGTCTCTTAAAAACAGCTTGTCTATTATCAAATGGACCACACGAGGGAAGGATGAGACATCCACCATTGAAAACTTTTATATTGTCTTCGGGGCCCACTGTGATGGGTGGACGACATCCAATCCGTTTAGTGTGTGCATGCTTTAATGCTAAAAGGGCTCCTAAAAACCAAGTCTTTCTAATGTGATTTGCATATTTTGAAAGGTTCACCGCTCAAGCCCTATGGTATGAATACCTACTAAACACACAATCTGTTTACTTGCACAAACAAATTATTATTTAATAGCCAAACGAAATAGCATGTAAACTGATTATCTGAAACTCCTTTGAGGTGTAATGTGTTTACAACTAAAAAAATTATAGACATCCAAATGACCCCTTAAAGACTTAGGAGATCTAATAACAGAACGTGTCCTTATATCCCATAATAAAATGTGTAATTGAGAGAAAGCATTGTCACATTCTAAAAGTAGTTAGGAACCTTATGAATGATTTTGGTGGTAGAAGTAGCCTCCACAGTTGTCTATCTAACTAACCATCTTCCATACTTAGTATTACATAAAAACTCTCCATAGATTTTAATGTTCCATGTACATCTTAGTTTCTCTTTTTTGTATTTTTTTAGTGTGCCTACTTTATATATTTTCCAACACATAAATGCACCAAATTATCAACAAAAATGGCCACTTGTGGGTTTTTTTTTTTGTTTTATTATTATTATTTTTAATGGCATGCAGTTGTAACCAGAGGGATCCCATGTTACAATCTTGTCATATGATGTACACATGCCTTGACATGTCTTTTTTCTAGAGGAATGGTCTTTAAAAAAGTTATAATAAAATCATATATATTCTAAATTAATTACAACCTAATAAAACCTCGATAAAAAAGAAAAATAAATAAAATGAATATATTGATCGCTCGAGTAAGAACATTCGACAAACGAGACAACGAGGAGCTACTGGCGCTCGGCCTCGACCTTCTGGAAGAACGGAGAGAACAAGCTCAGCTTCGGACGATCGTCCGTCAGCAACAAGTATCTCGATTCTACAATGCTTGAGTCAAAGTTAGAAGGTTCCGAGTGGGAGATTTAGTCCTCCGGAAGATATTTCAAAATACCAATGAGATCGGCACAGGTACGTTGGGGCCCAACTGGGAAGGACCTAACGTGATTGCAAGCACTGTTCGGCCCAGCACATATTGATTGGAGATCTGACCGGCCAACTATTGCCCCATCCTTGGAATGTCGAGCATCTCAAGGTCTACTATCCCTGAGTCGGCCAGTAGACAATCATTGCTCAACCTTCATCGATAAACGTGTAAGAATCCATGATAGACAAATGTAAATCGAACAATGGATTACGAGGAAAAATGTATTCATTGATCAGATAGAAATGTTACATTGTCATTACATCAACATTTGCATCGGTGTTACATTAAAAAAAAAAAAAAACAACAAAATACATAAGATCAAGGGTGGACGACGCCCGCTTCCTAATGACGCTTGGCGTGCTTAAAATGCTTGAAGCTGCAGATGCTCTTGAGCTCGACGCTCGACGTTCTTGAAGTGCCTGAAGCTTAAAAAAGGAACAGAAGGGGATTTTTCTTCACAAAGCTAACTTCAAGACTCAGCCTCCATGTCGTGAGTTGCCAAAGGAGCCGCCCCAACAGCTGTCTCGGGAGTGGCCTTGGAGGCCGCCTTGGGATCAACCGCGACTTCACCGCCCGAACCGTCGGACCCCGACTCGCTCTGGTCAAAGGCAGAAAAGTCGAGTTCAGGAAAGCTCTCTTTCATCGCCTTCACGGACTCGGCATAACCGAGACGATAGAGATGATCCCTCTTGTCCTGACATGCCTAAGACGACTGATATGCTTCCACAGCCTCCCTTCGCGCAAGGACCAAGAGGCCTTGGTCTCCATACTGATTCAGTTCGCCGTGTCACAGGCCTCGACACACTTCGCGTGGCATTTATCATATGTTACTCTGGTCTCTTCTAATCGCGAGGCCAGGTGGGCCCTCTCTGCTACAGACTCTAAGGGCAGCCTTCATCGCCCCTAGCTCGGCCAGCGTAGAGGCTGCTTGAGCCTCGACGGATGATAGCCGAGCCTCGGCTTATCTGGCCCGCTTATTAGCTTGGGCTAGTTTGGCGCGGGCCCTCAGCGCGCACGTCACGAACTACACAAGAGAAAGGAAAGGAATTAATACCGAAGAAAGAAATCGAACGAGTGACAGGCAGCGATGATCATGCTCTTACCTCGAGAAGTGTCATCGTCATCCAAGCGAGCGTCCGATCCATGGAGGACGCCTCAAAGAGGCCGACGAACTCTGCCTCAGCCCCTTGATGACATGCCCAGGGGAGGATCCCCTCGATATGCCGTCGGAAGCTCCCCCCCTCTTCCTCAGCTACCTCCCTTCTCGGAGGCTCCTCCTCCTCCTCCTGCCTCCTCGGAGGGACTTGTTCTACAACAGGTCCTGGCTCTGGAACCTCCCGAGGTTCAGAAAGAACCGCCTTTGCCACCTCCGGGCCCTCATCGGCAACCTCTATAACGGTCAGGAGAGGAGGGGCAGTCTCCCCCTTGCTCTTGGGGAGCGTCTTCTGCCTCTTTAAGGCTCGAAGATCTTCCCTAGGAGGGGCTCTCACCTTGGAAGGAGGGGGGAGGGTAGGCCGAGCCCCAGACATCTCTGCATCAACGACGAGATACAATGAGCGTCAGCAAAAGATAAAAAAATCCAAGTCTTGATCCTCGACCATGAGTCTTACCATGCAGCATACCTATCAGTGTTCTATCTAAGCCCGACTGAAGAAGACGCTTTGGTTGGAGGAGCCTTTTCCAAGATCTCCTCTATGGGCTCAGAGAGCGCGGATCCCTGATCCGAGCTATCGACCCAAAGCCAAGCTTCGACGGATGCTTTGGGATTATTGAAAAGAACAAATGGTCAGAAAATGTATAAGGAAGACTCTGCCGACTAAAGCGACAACAGATTAATTCTAAGTCACCTGGCTAGGAGAAGGCTCGAGGAACGAAGGGCGTGAATAGCCCTAACTCGGCCGTCTCCCAACAGCCATTGGCCCAGAACCACCGATTCCTCCAGTTTTTGTTCGAGGAAGGAGGGTCGTTATCAGAGCCCTACCTGTATTCTGCCAGGAGCAGAAATAACATTAGCCGGGCTACTGAGTGTTCGCCTGTACTTGGTACAGATGGGCATTCCTTTTATAGTCGTGCCACATGGCTCCGGCATTAAATGAGAAGTCGAATCGGCGCCTCATCAGATGCCCCAGCCTGACACATGACACCACACCATGCGCCGTTTAGATCCACCATCAAGCACCCTGCCACACGTCTTCTTCCTATTCGTCTCGCCGCTGAAACGACAGTTTAACGGCTCGTGCGACCTGGGGAAGCGAACCGACACGTGTTGGAATGAGGTGGCATGTCCCGATATTCGTGTTGGCCGCCGTACTAGTAATAAATGTTCTATCATAAGCTCGGTCCAAACATAATCCAACCCAATTTCGATCTACTCCTCGGCCTTCATAGGTCAGCACAAGGAGTAGGGGGGCTCACTGTTGGAGGAAAAATATGACAAGTCGATAAATCGGCTTATAAAATGGACCAACTCTACTGACATGGCCCGGACCCCCTAGGCGCCGAGCCTGACCAAGGCCTACATGTCTAGAGCCATGAGGCGAGACCTCCAAGGAGGTCGATGCACCCTCAAAGAGCCTTACAGAGGCCACTCCATACCGACCCACTTCATAGGTCAGGTATTAATCAGCCATAAGCCGACCAGGCCTTGGCCCAACCTCAGTCCGACCCATCCTCTAGGTCGGCCAATAGGATGGTCATCAGCCAGCAATAGGTCGATTACATGTTGACCATACCCTATCTAATAGCTTATCAAGGGTTAGCCATTTCGTGGAAAGAGACTCGGTCAGCGTAAAGCATCTAAGAACACTGATGCTACGAGGTCGGTCAATGACCAACCAAGCTTCGTCACTTGTTCCCATTAGGACACTCGTCATCGTATCTCGTCCTAAGCCGAACCAGGAAGTTAGCTCAATATTAAAGATCTCCTTTCGAGATCTTCAGAAGATCATGCCCGATCTCGAGAATCTAGGGAATCGAAGATCTCGGGATCGTCCAAGATAATGGTCAATCCCCTTCAGGGAAGATCCCGAAGCCATCAGATTACATCTCCATTATAAATAGAGACTCCGAAAGGTGAAAGAGAGATTCTCATCCCTAAGCCCTTATTCCTAGACCCAGATTTTGACTTTAGCATCGGAGGGTCCCCTTTATCAATACAGGGTCTCCTTTGTCTTCTTCCTGTGCAAGTGTCCGTGTAAAAAAATAGGGTGAACCGAAAACTGCATCAACAGAAATCTTCATAATCGCCACGAGAGTTACAAACATATTTGAGAAGATATCTCATTTCATAAGGATTGCAAGAGAGGCGTTGCCTCATTTACATGCTACATGAATCACAACCACATATCAATCGATGTTTCGATCCCCTAAATGCATATGTAGGGTTTCGTGACACTGTATTAATATGGTTCCATGACACTGTATTAATAATGAAAGACGTATCATCAAAAAAGATCGTGAAAAATATTTTTAGAGGCAAGTACAATTCTATCAGTATGAACCGTCAATGTCCACATAAGTGTGTCAAAAATTAGCGTAAACAATGCCTCGGCCAAATCAATACTCGAGATTACTCATTAAGGAGAATGACCACTCGAAGTCTCTTCAATGACCACTTGGGTATTAATGTGGGCCATACTTGGATGTTAAACACGGATGGTTAGTCACTTTTTCCTAGCCCTTCAATTTTGTTGTAAATATGGTCCACTAAAGCTTGGATTGCCCTAATGTTGCGCCAGGGAGCACTCTTTGTGGGCTCCACCTGATAAATGGCCTGGATCTTTACATGTAGGCTCCAATAACCTCCTCAGTCACTCCCCACGCGAATCACCTGATGGGCCATGGGCCCAAATTTACTGTGATTGGACAACTCTGATCATGAACTTCTTCTTTCAGTTTAATTGTTGAGTTTGGACCGTTCCTACGTTTTGACCCAACGATAGGACACCAATCGGAGAGCTACTATGTTCAAATCCCGTTGATTTTGTTATGAAGATTATCTATGCAGCGGGCCAGCGGCCCACCATATCAACACTCATGCCACGTGTACTATGGGGAAGCTAATTGCCTGTGACCTTGGCACATAGATATTCCTGTGCGGGGTCTGTGTAGGACTCACTAAGATGTCCGTGACAAATCAACTCTGCCGATCTGTTTTGAAAGTCCACAATAGGACATAATTATAAAAAAAAAGCAGTTCCGAAAGTCAGGTTGACCACACCAACGAAACAATGGGAACATAAATGTCCACCGTTGAAACCTTCCTTGAGGTTACCATGATGTTTATATTCCATCCAAACCGTTGATATGTTTATTACTACTCAGATAAACTGTAAGAACAAATATCATCCTGATACAAAACTTCTGTCACCCCTAGGCATTTAATCCCAACTGTTTCATGTGGTATGGCCCACATGAGTTTTGGATCTTCCTGATTTTTAGAATCCTGTCCTATTTTAGTCTGTCAAAACAGATGGATGGAGTGGATTTGTCACAAACATCTCTGTGGGCCCCACACAACCCTAGGCACAGGAATATCTCTATGCCCGGGTGACAAGCAATCCACTTCCTAACTGCATAGAGGATATGCAATCATCGATGTCTCTTTTTATTTTTTTCGTTGAGTCGGGTCTGAAAATCTTATTTTAAGATCTTAATTTAAGTTATCCCGCTGCAATTGATTGGTGCGTCTGGATTCTCGCATATTAAAGATTTGGTGAGGTATATACAATTCTTCAATTCCAAGAAACTCTCTAATGTGAATGTAGACTTCAGATTTCGTATACTTTCAACTATATTACTTTTAAATTATTCTCTCTCAGTATTTTAAGTCGGAAGAATTTGTGATCTGCTCTTCTATTTACACATTAAATCATATGAGACTCGGCCTGAGGATAGACAGAGTATCCTATGCTTTTATTTGATCTTGACTGTTGATCTGATTAGCCCAACATGGATGGACCAATCAGCAAAAACAAAATCCCAGATTCCACCATCCTACCCACCCATTTTTTGTCATTGTAGAGATCGTGACTATTGATCTGGTGAGCTAAATGTTAATGTGCTGTAGGCCAAAAACTAGACAATCCTGACCACCCAGATATTCCGAGTTGTAACTGTTCAGCGTGGACCACTGATCTAACCGTTCCTTTCGATTAGACAGAGATGTTCCGTTGCCTTTTTAATATGGACGATCAGGATCATTTCCCAAAAACCATATGTCCATTCAACAATTTGATTATTTTGCTTATGATTCTAAAGAATCACTTTTGTTAGGCAATCTTAGCCATCCCATCCATGGCTTAGAAAATGGACGGCTACATAAAGAATAGTGAAATAATGGATAGATTGGATCACTCAATCAGTGCTATTTTTCAGTGTAGATTCAGAAATATGTTCTCGATATAATGTACAGTTTAGATTAATTGATTGGACTACCTATCTAAACTTAGGCTATGAGGAGCACCATAACTTATACTAGTCTTAGAGCACTGCAACAATTCTCTTAAATTAAAAAGGAAATATGCGTTCTACCATTGGATAAGCTTGGTTATGATTCCAGTTGACGTAGTCTACCGAAAGGCAACACTTGTATGTGAGCTGGGCTGGCTTAAAAAGGAAATATGCGTTCTACCATTGGATAAGCTTGGTTATGATTCCAGCTGAAGTAGTCTACAGAAAGCCAACACTTGTATTTGAGCTGGGCTGGCTTACTTCCATAGGCATGCAGATGGTCTGACTCTCGCTAAGTGAACGCTATGTGGGAAAGATATGCATCGAATCTACACCGTTCATCAAGTTTAATGTCACATTTTCACAATGGATCTTAAACTTCAGTAAGATCTATAACTTTGGTGGGTCACATAATAGGAAATGGTGTAAATTTGTGCCGAAACTCTAAATTCATGTGGTGTGACCATAAGGAAGCTTTGAATGTCCTAATTTTTGGGAATCATTGCAGTGTGGTGAATCAAATGAGTAGATTGGATGGCATATACAAATGATGGTGGACTCCATATGAAATTTGGAGCATTTTAATGGAATGTCCTAATTTTGGAGAGTCATCATGGTGCGGCAAATCAAATGAGTGGATTGGATGGCATATACAAATGATGGTGGACCCATACGAAATTTGGAGCATTTTAATGGAATGTCCTAATTTTGGAGAGTCAGATTGGATGGCATATACAGATGATGGTGGACCCTATATGATCTTGGTGCGGCAAATCAAGGGCTGTATGAGAGAAAGACAGCCCGGCAATAAGATTTTCTTGATACGATGACTTGTGAATCTCAAGTTTAAAGATAGTGGTTCTGTGGCCAAGCACATGAAGGAGGTCAGCAATATATTGAACCAGCTCTCCGCTATGAAGATGGTCCTGAATGATGAATTACAGGCTTTGCTATTGCTTAGCTCATTGCCTGATAGTTAGGAGACATTAGTGGTGTCTCTAAGTAACTCCACGCTAGACAGAAAGGTATCCATGGAACAGGTAACCAGTTGTCTCTTCAATGAGGAGACAAGGAGGAAGTCTAGGGGTCTACTCAGCAAGAGGCCCTTATGACACAAGAACAGGGGAGAGGAAAGAACAAGCAGGGCGGGAAGGCCCGAGATAAATCAAGAGGCAAGTCGAGTACCAGGAAGAATGTTCAATGCTGAAATTGTGGCAAGAAGGGCTACTATAAGCATGAATGTCGTAAGAATAAGAATGACAAGAAAGAAAAAGGAAAAGAGAAGGAAGATGAATCAGATTCTACTGCGGTCGCCTCAGATGACGACGTTGTAGTTATTCTTTTAGCAGATCACGATGTATGTCTCACGGCTACAAGTCAGGACACCTACTAGGTGATAGACCTGGAGCCTCATTTCATACGATTCCATGCAGGGACTTCTTCACAAGCTACAAGTCAAGTGACTTTAGGACCGTAAAGATGGAAAATTCTGGCGTATCGAAGATCGTAGGAGTCGGTGATATTTGGGTAAAGATCGATATGGGCTGCACATTGGTTCTCAAGGATGTGAGGCATATCCCAGACCTTCGCCTTAACTTGATGTCGACGGGAAGATTGGATGATGATGGCTATGAAAGCCGATTTGCTGGTGGGCGCTGGAAGCTCATCAAGGGTTCGTTGATCGCAGCCGGAGGAAAGAAGTATTGCACCCTTTATAAGGCAAGTGTCAGTGTGTGCAAGGGTGGGTTGAACACAGTGGAAGATTCAACTATTAATATGTGGCACAGGTGTATAGGCCACATGAGTGAAAAATGGCTTCAGGTACTAGCGAAGAAGTAGCTCCTTCCAGACGTGACAGGTATACCTTTCAAAACATGTATTGATTGTTTATCAGGGAAACAGTATAGAGTTTCATTTGTTAAAACTGCTTCTCATGTTAATAAAGTGCATGCATTAGATTTAGTTTATTCTAATGTTTATGGTCCTATAAGGAAAAAAAAACTTGAGTGGGGCATTGTATTTTGTCACTTTTATAAATAATGCATCTAGGAGGGTTTGGGTTTATGCTTTGAAATCCAAGGATGAGGTCTTTGGTGTGTTTAAATTGTTTCATACTATGGTCGAGAGAGAGACGGGTAGATCATTGAAGTGCATCCACATTGACAATGGTTGTGAATACATTGGCGAGTATTGTAAGTCCATGGGTATACAGCATGAACAGACGGTTCCTAAGACCTCCCAGCATAATGGTGTAGCTGAGCGAATGAATCGTACCATTGTTGAGAGAATCAGATGCATGCTATCCTATGCGAAGTTGCCCAAGACGTTCTGGGGAGAAGCAATGTATACGGCAGTGTATTTAATAAATAGGTCTCCATCAGCCCCGTTGAATGGAGAGGTGCTTGAGAAGGTGTGGACTGGACATAATCCATCATACAGTCATCTCAGGGTATTTGGATTCAAGGCATCCGTTCACGTACCAAAGGACGAGAGGTCCAAGCTCGATATAAAGATCAGACAGTGTGTGTTCTTGGGGTATGGTGATGAAAAGTTCGGTTACGAATTGTGGGATCCGACTGAGAAGAAGCTCGTCAGGAGCAGAGATGTGATATTCTTTGAAGATCAGTGTATAGAAGACATTGGTAAGCTAAAGAAGAACCAGCCTAGTTCAGGTGAACTAACGAACATGGATCCTGCTATTCCTCCCGTGGTGCCTGATGACAGGAGAGTACAGTAAGGTGTAGAGGATAAGAGAGTTCCTACAGAAGATGGAACAGAGGAGCAACCTCTACCTGATTCACCTATTGAGCCACAAGTGAGGAGGTCATTTAAGGACAAACAACCGTCTAAGAGGTACTCGCCGCATGGGTACATTATGCTTACTGATGGGGGAGAGCCAAAAGATTATTTTGAGGCCTTAGCCAACGAGCATAAGGGGGAGTGGTTGAAAGCTATGTAAGAGGAGATGAAATTCTTGCATAAGAACCACACTTATGATATGGTAAAATTGCCTAAGGGCAAGAAAGCTTTAAGCAACAAGTAGGTGTTCAGAAAGAAGATTGAGCAGAAGAATTCACCGACAAGGTTTAAGGCCAGACTTGTAGTGAAAGGGTTTAGTCAGAAGAAAGGCATAGACTTTGAGGAGGTATTCTCACCAGCGGTGAAGATAACATCTATACGGGTGTTGCTTAGGTTAGCAGCTGGCATGGATATGGAGATAGAACAATTAGATGTTAAAACTGCTTTCCTCCATGGTGACCTAAAAGAAAAGATCTACATGCACCAACCAGAGGGGTTCGAAGTCAAGGGCAAGGAGCATATGGTGTGTAGGTTGAGGAAGAGCTTGCATGGGCTGAAACAAGCTCCACGGTAATGGTATAAGAAGTTCGACTCGTTTATGTTGAAGCATGGGTATGATAAAATGAAGTCGGACCACTGTGTGTTCACGTGCAAGTTCTCAGATGGTGATTTCTTAGTTTTGTTGTTATACATTGATGACATGCTCATCATGGGAAAAGACACCAAGAAGATCGACAGGCTGAAAAAAGAGTTGGGCAAGTCATTTGCGATGAAAGACTTGGGCCTAGCTAAACAGATCCTAGGAATGGAGATAACCCATGACAGAAGCAGCAGGAAACTTTGGCTATCACAAGAGCAGTACATTGAGAAAGTCTTAGAGCGGTTCAATATGAATGTAGTGAAGCTGGCCAGTACTGTAACACCCCGTACTTTTCTGTACTTAATTGTTACTGTATAATCTCGTTTAGTATAAATACAAGACTAATTTAGGTAAACATTCATGTTCATCCTAACGTAAATGCAACCGTTGAAAATAGTCTCAATCCTTACATTAAGCTATCTATACGTTAATTTCCTAGATGAATCATGTTACATCAAACTCATACATTCCTTGGGGTTGTTGCCAATCATATCATTGGCTATTGAATGCTCCGTGAACCGTGATTTAGAAATTTGAGGTTCACGTGGTGTAACTCACTTTAATCTAAGGTGACCTTGATGTTAGGGTACGCGGCTGAACAACGCACAGCGAGTATTCTCACATCCTACATATTGATTAAATAAACAAATAAATGAATAAAGATAGATAAAGAAATAAATGACAATGTAAAGGTAATAATAATAATAATTAAATATTTAATAACATAAAAGCATGAGATGGATAGCCCTAATAATCTACAGACAGGGACCCACAACATGATAGAATACACACATGTGTGAAAGTAATAATAAAGTGAAGTAAACAATGTGAAATTAATATTAATGTTAATATGTGGTTAGTAATATGCTATAAGAGTCTTAAAAATGATCCATTAGGACCTTTGGACCGTTGGTGCTCGAACTGAAATTGATCCGACCATCAAATCAACGTAGTGGACACTTTAAGGATGTGAATCAAGTTGCAGGCCCCACCTAGACCTGGGATTTGCCTCATCTTCTGTAAAAGGCTGTGACAGGACCCTGCAAATGGAATGGGCGGAGTGGATTTATCACAAAACATCATGGTGGACCCCACCTCGCAGCATGAGTGCATAGCAAAGACGTGCAGTGCACTGGTCGACCCAGCTCGATCAAAGCGGGCTGACCCGCACTCTCCCAAAATAGAGAGAACTCTCTCTCTCTCTCTCTCTCTCTCTCTCTCTCTCTATTTTCGACAGCCAACGAACGACGTCCATTTGGGACGCGCCGTGGCCCACATCTCATTTCAGGTGAATGATCTGAACCGTCTATCCTGTGCACGGCGGGGGCTCGAACAAAACTCGATGAGTCTCGCATGTAGGTGCAACCGTATGTGCACACAAATGCCAGTGCAAAAGGGCCCCACAAAACCATGTTTCCAAAAATGGAAACTGCCAGTTGGCACGATCCGCGTGAGCCCTTCTCCCTCAATCTTAGCCCTCCTCGTGGCCTAATCCTAGCCCTACAAAGCTAGGGTTTCACGCAAAGAAGAGGGAGAGAAGCAGCAGCCGCACCAAATGTCGGTTCTCTTCGCAAAAATTGGCCGAGAGCTTCCAAGCTCAAACCCACCGGAGAAATGCATTCGGAGCTTCACTCTGACCGTGCTCCGAGCTTCACATCATCCCTGAGAACTGTTCTGAAGAAAGAAAAGGGAGAAGGAAACCCTTAAGAAGGAAATGCCATTAACAGCACCCTCCTCCTTCCTTGTTCAAATAGCAATGGCCCCTGTTTAAGTTAGGACGAGTAGAGTCATTTTTGTGGTGCTACTGACCTTCAAAAGAGCTGAGAAATAGAGAGAAGTGAAAGAGAAACACAGGAAGAAAAGAGAGAGTGGGGAGGAAGGAACGACTGGGCATCCATTCAGCTCCACCGAGTTGCAGCAGCTCGCTGTGCGACCTGGTCCAGTTGTTCGGACCTCCATCTGAGCCCAAAATCTTGGGGCTTCTAGGGAGAAAGAATAGAAGGGAAGAAAAGGGAAAGAAAAGAAATGAGTGAAAGGAAGAAGGGAAGGAAGAAACATGGCAGTGAGAGAGAGATGGTGGGTTCGGGTAACAACCCGACTCACTGCTGAGCCGAGTTGACTCGGATCTAGTTCGTGTCTGGGGGTTTGTTGGAGTTCCAACAAGGAGAAGAGAAAATGAAGGGAAAAGAGAAGGAAATGAGAAGAGAAAGGAGAGAGTGACAGAGAAAAAGGGAGAGAAGGAGTGAGGTGAGTGAGTCGAGTAGCTGGCGACTCGACTTAACTCACCTGAGTTGAGTTGGGCCATCCTTGAGTTGAGTCCAGCCACCTCTGGACTTCACTGAAGCAGAAATGAAAGAGGAAAGAAGAAGAAGAGAGGAGGGAGGAGTTGAGCCGAGTCAACTCGGACGCTGAGCCGAGTCAACTCGGACGCTGAGCCGAGTCGGTTCAAGTCAGACCAACTATAGGTGCGTTTCCTCTCATACATTGGATTGGGACTCTAAATAGAACATCATTGGATTATTTATACTATAACTAGCTATTATAATCAAAGGTTTTAATTGTCAAATAGTTGATCTTAGTATTTATTATCATCATTAATGTTGCTATAGGTAATGCATATGGTTAACCATTGGTAGGTTAACTTTGCTAGTGTTAGTTATTATGAGTATTAGATATTAACATTTACCATCCTATGCCTATTTTGTCATTGTAGGTTATTAACAATAAGGTTAACGTTAATAGCCTTAATAGGTAATTATCATCTACTTGTACTTCATTCTAAAATTAATATGAATTAATTATGTGAGTTAGATTTCAAACTCTAAACCAAGCTCTAAAATTGGATTGGTGGATAAAACCCTGAAGATAGGTAACCCAAACAGTAAGTCGTGATCCTAACCTTAAAAATTAATGAGTTTATCCTCTACGATATCACTATAGGTTCCTTTCACAGTCATTATTATTATGAGTCACTACTAGTATTATTATTCGTGGGTTGTTAGGTAATTTAATATAATATTAGTCATTGTAAGATCCTCAAAATTTATAACTAAGTTATTTATTAACCTTACTCATTTATTACTCCCATTAACAATATCATTAGTGGTCACATAAAATAGAGTTCAAACTCCATAAACAAATCCTAGAATCTAAGTTTAAGACTAAACCCTAGAAGAAAAATCCTAATGTTACATTAAAACCCTAAGGAGTAATCTAAACTTTAGGTTATGACCTCAACCATAAATAGTATGCAGGACTTGATCTAACCATACAATTTCATAATTCGTGATAGGACTCGACTCTAAGGGCGCGCGTACCGCCCAACAACACAAGTAGGTGATCCTATACGTCAGGTGATGATTCTTCCCCTTGAGCTTTCCATCTTATCATTAGCTTAAGTTATAGTTCTTATTTAAATTTATAATTGATATCTCCATTTTATAATCACATGTGTTAGCTGGTGGAAATTAAATTGTTGTATTACATGCTTAATGTTTGTCCTGCATAATTATTCATACTTGTGGATTATTTGTGGATTGCTTATGGAGCTTAAACTGGTACATCATTACGAAACCCCCACCTATATATGTACACCCATACTTGGGATCTGGTTGTGATTGTAATGGACCTTCGGCTTAGTGATTATTGAATGGTGTTTTAAATTGACCATTGATGTGCGCCTACCATCCAGGGTTGTTGTGTCCAATGGTTTTTAAGGATGGTCTTTATCTCATGGTTTTAATACTTGCCCTATGTGACTTATTTTAATATCTACCCTAAGTGGCTTGTTTCGATATAGCCCTATGTGGCTTCGGTTTGGTATTTACCCTATATGGGTCCGATATTTTATTTCGTACAACCATGCGATGGTAAGTGTCACGCCCCAAACCCGAAAATTGGATTCACAGGAATCCAGATCGCCGAATCCGGTGCCGACAGCCTCCATAGTACCCCACTCTCGGATCCTGGCATCCATACGCCAGATTCTGATCCTAGGATCCTACAAGGAGGATTTTTTTTTTTTTTTTTTACATTTAACTTGTAATAAGCATAACCACAAGATGACCCAATTCACAAAGGCAACATCATCATCACATATCGACTAATACAATCATTTGAGTACAATGCTGAAAGGGAAATACATAAATAAAAAAATAAAGCTCCAGAAGACCGCTGCACGCTCCAAGCTCAACACTGCTGCAACCTAACACCACCTGCACGCATCTATCGTGCATAAGCTTATAGAAAGCTTAGTGGGTGGTGAAAGTATGTGTACAAGGTAAGTGCCAAGAATGCAATACAATGCCATAAATCATATAACATCGGTAATACAGGCAAGATCATGAATCATACGATATCAGAGTAAGCGGAAATACTGACAAGTCCATAAGTCAATTAATATCGGTACGCAATTTCGGGCGAAGATCATAAATAGACAAATTTCGATCTAGCCAATGCAATATACAAATATTATGTCCGTTTTTATAAGTACGTGATTAAAAAATGTCATATGCCTTGTGGATGTAATAATATGCGATGCGAATGAAATGACCATCTTTCTAAAGTCGGGATGATAGTACGTTATCGCAGTTCTGGGGTTCACCACAAGGACTTCTATCCAAACCAGTCCCATACCTAAATTTGGATAGTCGGACTCAACATGATAAACTCACGATCTCGGGTTAGTCACGAGCCCAACCGAAATCCTCCATATAACGAAGGTACACAACAATTAGTTGCGTACCACCGGCCGAGTGGGTATTGAATGAATGAATGAATGAGCATGCAACTCCTACTCAATAAGTCCATATATCGAGACGGTTCCTCTGGGATCATCACCCAGGTTTAGTACACTACAAATGGCAACTCACGCTCTCCCGGCCGCCTTGAGCGTAAGAAACCTCACTATCCGCCCGCCAATATTCAATTATTCGGCACGTCGATAACCCATTCCTCAAGCTAGTGTCGAGCCCTAGCAATCCCTCTACGCTCGGCGGGCATTCCCAACCGACCATTGCACGGTGGGAGACGCGGCCTCACAGTATTCGGCACTCGGGCGCTCATGTGTATCCACTCGGTCCCGACGTTAGGGCGTCCTCTCGGTACCAAGAGGGTTTTAGAGATTTTCACCCGGGGCCATCTATGGCGGCCCGGATGCTTAGAGCTAGTTTTCTGTCCCGTCGGCCATCCACGATATGCTGTGGAGGCTCACCACGATGTCGCTAGGGTGTACGAATCATAATGCAAGATACATGAGTCATACATCCAGTCATGCATCAATCCTATGCATGACATGCTCTCATATGGGGCAACTGATCAGCCTATCGTGGAGCCTTATGAACAACTCATTGGCATATGCAATGGTCAATCACATCTCATAACAAACATGCGATGATGATGCATATGGGTATGTATTATGATGCTTATGTTGTCACATACTCATAATCGGTATCAATAATCCGGCGTCGAACCATAACTACAATGTGGACATTTAACCAACACTGGCCCCAAGGAATGACCACATAGAGCCAAACATATAATGAGCCCACGACCTCACACAAAGGCCTAACATACAACACGATGGGCCTTACTCAAGGGCCACATATACACAACAGGTGGACCCTGCTCATGGGTCTAATACATATCATAATGGGCCTTGCCCCATAGGCCATATATAAATACGTCATAATGAGCCTTACCCATGGGCCATAAACACATCACAATGGGCTTGCCCACAGGCCTCAAATATATGATATGTGGGCCCTACACATGGGTCTCGAATACATCAAATGGGTCATGCATCATGGGTCTACTACGTTCATAATGGAGCTCAACTACGGGTCGCATGTACATCATATAGGTCACGACAATCGGCCTTGGTAATCGAAATTGGCCTCGACAATCGAATCGACATTCGGCTACAGCAATCGGAATCGATCGATAATCATAATTAGTAAATCGGTCACAACCATCGGGATAGATCAAAATCAGAATTGGTAAATCGGTCACGTTGATCGAAGTTGGCAATCGGTCACGACAATCGAAATCGATCGATAATCGGAATCGGCAAGCGGTCACAACCATCGGGATAGATCAATAATCAGAATCAGCAAATCGGTCACGTCGATCGAAGTCAGCAATCGGTCACGACAATCAGAATCGATCGATAATCAGAATCGGCAAATCGGTCACAACCATCGGGATAGATCAACAATCAGAATCGGTAAATCAGTCACGTCGATTGGAGTTGGCCTCGATAATCGGAACCAACGATCGGTATCGACAATCGATACCAATAACTAGCCCACAAACAGGGCGGGGTCCATAGATGAACAACCGATAAACCATAATATAAAGATCGGCCCTCGGCCGTGGGTATATCAAATCCGGTAACATGGAGCCATCTGTCTATGGCGAATGGGACCCCCTTATTTGGGTTAACCCACCAAGGGAATGATGAGGACGGGCCTAACAAGGTCTAAGGGAAGGTCACACTGTGGACATCCAACCATCATTGTCCATCAACGTGGCCATTTAACCAACATTGCTCTCAAGGAGTGGCCCTCATAGGGCCAAACATATAGTGGGCCCATGGCCTCACACATTGGCTCAATATACATTGCAATGGGCCTCATACACGTCACAATGGGCCGCATCATGGTGGGCCACATACATCACAACGGCCTTGTATTCATCAAGTCGGCTGCGTCAATGGGTCGCACTAATGGGCCTCATACACATCAAGTGGCTACATCAATGGGCCACAATAATGGGCCATCATATACATCAAGTGGGCCACATCAATGGGCCGCACTAATGGGCCATCATATACATCAAGTGGGCCACATAAAATACATCAAGGCGGGTCTCATAGATAGGCCACAAGTATATATCAAAGTGGGCCTCTCGAATGGGTGGCAGGGATAAAACATCTATATCATGGTGGGCCAATATGCTTGACACATACATCATAACAAGCCCTCATAGGGTAGCCCATGGCCCAGGAAATGGATGGATAACCCATTTATGCATCATAGTGGGCCTCACAAGTCAGCCCATGTTTCGGTGAAATGGATGGGTGGTGTGTATATACAACAAGGTGGGCCCTACACATACAGCAGGTGGGCCTCAAAGGGTTTCAACGGTGGGTGCCAGCCCACTATTTCCCGTGGTGTGGACCATTGAATTTTGGAGCTGCCTCATTTCTCTCAAGCCTTAGGACGATCTCACCAAATGGGATGGACGGTATAGATTCTATCCACACATCCAGTGGGTCCCGTCCAGATGGACGGACATTATAGATGAAATCCACACACAGGTGGGTCCCACATGGGCACACCACATATACATATATACATATATACATATCATATATACATAATATAATAGAATATAATATAATATTATTATTTTTTCTTTTTCTTTTGAAGGAAAACTCCAGCGTCCAAGGTCTAGACGCTGGACAGATGGCATACGTAAAACACATTCACCCAGAGGGTCCCACCATCCTGGGCAAGTCGACGGTGGATATAAAATAGATATATCAAGGTGGGTCCCACCCACGCATGTGGGGTGGGCCACGTCCCTGACGGAAGGTGAAACACATATATTATGGTGGCCTGGCACCGTCTAACTAATCCAGCACGCGTCCAGAGGTCTGGACGGTGTGGATGAAACAAATACATTACGGTGGGTCCCTGTCCAGCGTGGACAGCGTGGACATACATTATCAAGGTGCGCCGCATGTTCTGTCCTCAACATGGACGGCGGGTACAAACCACATGCATACATACATCATGGCGTGGCCCCAGAGGGCCGTCCAATCTATCCAGCACCGTCCAGATTGTCTGGACGGTGTGGATGAAACAAATTCGTCACCGTGCGGCCCCACAGTAGGTGGGCGGTTGGGATCCAACACATGCAATCATGTGGGACCCACAGAACTTGCTGACGACAGTCAGCAGATGGGTCCCACCATCCTGGAAGGTTTAGATATAACACATATATCATGGTGGGCTACCACCGTCCACCTGGCTGGATTGTGGACGGTCCATGCATCCAGCGGGATGATGGATGGAGTGGATGGAACACATGCATCGTAGGGTCCACGTGCTGTACTCAGCACGTCACAAAGGTGGCCCCACGTGGGAGTTGCCCACCATCACACCTATTAAAATATAATATAACATATTATATAATATTATATATTATACATGAACACTAAAAAAGAAATGGCAGGAGGTTGCCCAGAACCCACCGTCCAGATGAATCTAGACGGTGCAGATTTACATACTAAAGGTGGGTCCCACGTGAAAGTGGCCCACCCAAATATATATTATGCTATTAACATCCATATATTACATATATAATATTTATAATATATAATATAACATATTATATATATAATATTTATAATATAATATCACACCATCCAGTCCAGCATCAAGATCTTCTGGACTTGCTGGACTGACGGTGGATGCAAGGCACATACATTCAAGGTGGGTCCCATGTATGTGTGGGCCACACGTGCCATCAAGGTGGGTCCACATTCCACATCAAACAATTTTGTATTTTCCTTCATCCAGATCTGTCCTAGCGGACATGCCAACGGGGTGGGCCCCACCGATGGAACAACGTGGATCATACGTCACAGTGGGGTCCATAACATAAGGGGAATAGAGAGAGAGGGAGAGAGAGAAAGAGAGAGAAGCACCCACCTTAGACTTCTCCTTCTTTCATCCGCCAATGTGTGCTAGAGCTCCAAATGATCAATTTCAACGGTTGGGATCACACTTGGATGGTGGAGATGGGAGATAAGAAGTGAGCCACACAAAGCTCCCTCTCATGGAGCTCTCACGAACGAATTCTTGCTTGGGAGGAAATGAGGAAGAGAGAAGAGAGAGAGAGAGAGAGAGAGAGAGAGAGAGAGAGAGAGAGAGAGAGAGAGAGAGATGGGTGATGCATGGGGTGAGAGATGGGTGATGGGTGATGGTTGTACTTAGGTGTAAGAGAAAGTTTGACTTTGGGGTTGCTTGGGGATAGGGTTGTCCTTTGACATGTGAGGTGATGTGTACTTGATTGATGGGATTGATGAGATTTGATGTGATGTTCTCTTGGGTTTTGCAACGCGCGGTATTTTTCTTCGAACTGAATGCAGGCCCACATCTCTTGGTCAGGGTGTCGGGTTGGTGTACGAGACGTGGCATCGGAACCGCGGTGACGGCGCGGTTGCACGGGTACAAGTCTTGGGTCTAGCCGACTCTGCAATACGGGACATGACTCAGGGTTGTGCGCAACCCCGATAACAGAACGCGGGTTGCTGAAATTCGACGGCAGGACCGCGGAAGTCTACGGAACGGTACGGCCTATGATACGGGTCTTACAGTAAGCCCCATAACTGACTATGATTGGCCGCTAGTCGATTGTGATTCATTAAACATCCTAAGGTGGTAGCCTCATGAGCTAGAGATGATGGAATGAGACACTATGCCTGAGCTGTCAGCCTACGCTGGGCTCTGATCTCCCCATAGTGACCTTTGAGCTTATTAAACTTGCTGGTTATAAACGGAATAATAATGGTTGGACTAATCATGCATTTCATATATTATGGTCTTTTTCGGGTGATTAAATTCTTCTTAAGTGATCTATGTATTATGGTATTTTTCGGGTGATTAAATTCTCCTTGGGTGATAAATGTATTATAGTCTTTTCCAGATAGCTGGTTCTCATCAGGCGTACCTTTGTGTATTTTTCTAGGTGGCTAGTTCTCTTAGGACAACCCTTACTTATTGGTCTTTTCCAGGTGATTAAATTCTCCTTGGGCGATCTATACTTGATGGTCTTTTTTGGGTGATTAAATTCTCCTTGGGCGATCTATATATTATAGTCTTTTCCGAATAGCTAGTTCTCCTTGAGTGTATCTTTGTGTATTTTTTCAGGTGGCTAGTTCTCTTAGGGCGACCCTTTCTTTCAACAGTGGGATGTGCACCCTATGTCGATGATGTATTCACCTGTCCATGCATTTAATAAGACTACATAATGTATTGTTTTGTATGCCTTGCTATGTTTTTATAACTATACTTACCTAATGCGATGGTATGTAATCTTAAAGAAAATTTACACTGAGTTTATAAGACCCATATCCTAGCCCATACCGTTCCATAGGCTTCCGCGGTCCTCTCAATCGAATTTCGGTGACCTGCGATCTATTACCGATGTTTGCGCGTGATCCTAAGCTGAGTCTTTCATATCAAAGTTAACTCGACCCGAGACTTATACTAGTGCGACCATGCCGTCGCCGCGGTTCCGATGTCGCGTCTCGCACACCGAGGCGATACTTGGGTCAGGAGATGTAGGCCCACGTTCAGTTCGAGGAAACGCCTCGTGTTACAAATCCATAGAGAAACCATCACATCAATCACTTTACTTGTCAAAGTACACCCATCAAGTCAAGTACCCTATCCCATCCCCCAAGTATACAACACTATCCCCCAAAGTCAACCCTTCCATCCCATCTCTTACACACCCCATCACTCCTCTTCCATCATCTCTCTCTCTTCCATTCTCTCTCATTTTTTTTCTTTCTTCCTCCCAAGCAATCCACGTTCAAGCTCCCCATGAGAGAGCAGTGTGGCCCACCTTCCTACCTCCCATCTCCACCATTCAAAGTTCATCTTAACCGTCAGAATCATTTCCTTGGAGCTCTAGAGTCTATAGGCGGATGAAGAAAGAGGAGATCAAAGGTGGGTGCTACTCTCTCTCTCTCTCTTGTTATGGGTGTGATCCACTAGATCCACACTGATCGTGGACCCACCATGATGGATGTATTTTATCGACGTCCTCCATCTGCTTTATCCATGCCATCCAGTGGGCCTGGCCTGGATGATGGGAAAACACAAATATGAGACCCATCAGGTGGGCCACGTACATGTGGGACCCACCATGATGTCCCTGTTTATCCATGTCATCCAGCGTCTCTGGATGTTGGATGTGAAGGGGTGGCAAATAGGGAGTGCGTGTATTGACATGAGAGTGTACTAACAAGCTAACAAAAAAAATAATATTATATATATTTATATAAGGTATTTAGGTGGGCCACTCATGTAGGCCCCACCTTAATGCATGTAACTAATCCACGCCGTCCATTCTATTCTTGGGCTCATTTTAGACGTTGAGTCAAAATTTGAGGCCAATTCGATAGTCGGGCGGGCCATACCATAGGAAATAGTGATTTTTACCGTTAAAAATTCACCTATATATTTCTACCCTCCAAAGCATACCACATATTAGACTCATTTGGCTGGTGTTGAGCCGTAGAATCCAATGGACGGAGCGGATTTACCTGATGTGGACCCCACCTATGAAAAACCATGATAAGACGGTTTACCACACACACACACACACACACACACACACACACACACACACACACACACACACATATATATATATATATATATATATATATATATGCAACAACGCCTACTGCTGCAGCGTCAGCAGGACACTGCCGCTCGTGTGACCGTGGACGTGAAGGGGGCCAGGGAAATGGGTCCCGCTTGTAGGCCCTACCATGATGTGTGTCGACCATCAACACCTTGCATTTGGTGGGCCCCCCTCAGGGCTGTGGGCTGCCCAAAAATCAGCCACATGTGGTGTTCAGGTGGCCCACATCACAGGGAACTGTTAGATTGGATGCCTACCATTGAAACCCTTGTGGATTGCAAAAGTTTCAGATCAAATATGAAATTTGCTTTTCCTCCTCAAACCAGGTCCATGTGACCTTATCAACCGGTTGGATGGAAACAAACATCACCGTGGGCCCTAGGTCCACGTGACCTTATGAACAGTTTGGATTGCAAATAAACATTACAGTGGGCCCAGGTTGGGTGTAAATAAACATTATAGTGGGCCCAGGTTGGGTGAAAATAAACATTATAGTGGGCCCAGGTTGGGTGAAAATAAACATTATAGTGGGTCCTACTTGGAGCCCACTTATAGATGTATTGTGATCCACACCTTCCATTAGTGTAGGCCCCACCATGAAGTATGTACCTCATCTATGCCGTCCATCCTTTCCATCCCTATGGGATCCACCATGATGCATGTGTTGCATCCAAATCGTCCTACCATTTTTCTTTAAAGATTATTTTAAGGTTTGAGACTAAAAATATAATACAGATCTAGGATCAGGTGGACCACATTATAAGACCAGTGGGTTTGAACGTCCACCATTAAAAATTTTGGTGCTACTAAGTTTGGACCAAATGATATTTATTTTTTCCTCTAGATCCAGGCCTTTATGACCTTATGATCAGATTGGATGGGAATATAAGTGTTATGGCATGCCTTGGGAATTTTAATGGTGGAAATCCTCTCACCACTTATATTTGGGTGTGACCCATTTGATATACACATGACCCATGTGATGTGGCCCACTTACCATATTTATGGTCCATTGTTGAGGCCCACCTTGATGTATATAAGGCCCATGCTATAAGGCCCATTATGATGAATGCATGGCCCATGTGATTAGGCCCAACTTGATGTATTTGTGGCCCGCCCACTGAGGCCCACTTTGATATATATGAGACGCATGGTATGAGGCCCATTTGCATATCCCACCTGTTACATATATGAGGCCCATGTGCAGGGCTTTCCTGGTATGTATTTGTGGCCCTTTTTGGCATGGTCCATTAGGTTGTATTCTAGGTCCATATGATGCGGCACACTTGATGTATATTGGCCCATATAGTGCGGCCCATTTGATGTATATGAGGTCCATGTGTTGTGGTCCATTGAGATGTATTTTCAGCCTATATGTTGTGGCCCATTGTGATGTAGTCGAGGCCCATAAGATGTGGCCCACCGTGATGTGTATTAAGACCATACGATGCGGCCCATAGTGACGTGTATGTAGCCCTTGTATGAGGTCCAAAGTGATGTATGTTGGCCCATATGACGAGGTCGATGTGATGAAAATGAGGCCCTTTGGTGCGAACAGTGTGATGCGGCCCATTTGATGTATATGAGGCCCATTGGTGCGGCCCATTAACACGACCCGACTTGATATGATGAGGCCCATGTGCAGGGCCCACTTATTATGTATTTGAGACCCATTAAGATATAATTGAGGCCCAGGTATGAGGCCCACTTGATGGTATTAGGCCCATGTGTAGGGCCACCTATTATGTGTTTGAAGCCCATAGGTTGTGGCCCATTGCGATGTATTTGAAGCCCATGGGTGAGGCCCATTATGATATATTTGAGGCCCATGGGCGAGGCCCATTGTGATATATTCGAGGCCCAGGGGCGTGGCCCATTGTGATTCATTTAAGGCCCTTGTACAACGCCTAACACAATATATGAGAGGCCCATAAAAGGGACCCAACGTGATGTATGTGTGGCCGATATATTGTGTATGAATCCCTTATGTGGGCTACTCCTTGGGAGCGATGTTGGTTAGATGTCCACATTGTGACCTTCCCTTAGGCCTGGTTAGGCCCATCTCATCATTCTTTAGTGGGTTAACCCAAACGAATGGGCCTCACTTATATTGCTGGGTTCATCGTCGGTCGTCCATCTATGGACCCTGCCTTGTGCCGAGGTTGATCATCGAGGCCGATTATCATGACCGATTTGCCAACTATGATTATCGATTGATTCCAATTGTTGTGGCCGATTGCCGATTCCGATCATCGAGGCCGATTTTGATTTGTCGAGGCCGATTGTCGAGACCTATATGGTGTACATGTGACTCGTAATTGTGGCCCATAAGTGCGGCTCATTAATGCGGCCCACTTGTTGGATATGAGGCTCAGTGGTGCAGCCTAATGATACGACCCACCGTGATGTGTATATTAGGCCAATGGTGCGCCCAATGTATCGACCCACCGTGAAGTGTAGGCCCACGTGCTGCATGTGTAAGGCCCACCTGTGATGACTATTTGAGGCCACTTATTGGATATTTGGGCCCACCTTATGTTGGACTCTATGTGGACCACTGCTTGGGAGTAGTGTTGGTTAAATGTCCACATTTTTGGGTAATGATGGTTAAACGCCCACATGGTGACCTTCCCTTAGGCCTAGTTAGGCCCATTCTCATCGATATTGATTGTATAGGCCGATTTGTTGAGGCTGATTCTGATTGCCAAGGCCGAGTATCGAGGCCGGCTCCGAGTGTTAAATCCGATTGTTAAGGCCGATTTCGATTGTCAAGGCCTATTGTCGAGACCTATATGATGTATATGCGACCCGTAGTTGAGGCCCATTGAGATGTGTATGTGGCCTGTGTAATGTATATGCAGCCCGTGTTTAAAACCTAATGTAATGAGTAGGGGAGGTCTATGTGATGGGGCCCATTGTGATGTATTTGAGGTCCATGGGCAAGGCCCATTGTGATGTATCTGTGGCCCATGGGTGAGGCCCATTGTGATATGTAATAGGCCCATGAAGCATGGCCCATTTGATGTATTCGAGACCCATGCGTAGGGCCCACCTGTCATGTATTTGAGGCCCATGAGCAGGGCCCACCTGTTGTGTACATGTGGCCTTGAGCAAGGCCCATTGTGTTGTATATTAAGCCTTTGTATCGGGCCGTGGGCCCATTATATGTTTAGCTCTATGTGGATCATTCCCTGGGGGCAATGTTGGTTAAATGTTCACATTGTCGAGGCCAATCGTGGATATCGATTATGAGTATGTGATAGCATAGTATCACGATACATGCCCATAGGCATCATCTGCATGTTTGTTATGAGATGCGATTGATCATTACATATGTCATTAGGCAAGATGGTATGAGACTCCCTGATAGGCGGAGGTAATTTCACATGAGCGCATGGCATGGGCAGAATTGATGCATGACTGGATCGTAAGACTCATGCATCTTGCATTGTGTTGTGATTACTATACGCCCTAGCGACATCAGGGCTGTAGCCTTCACATGCATGTTGTGGATGGACAGACGGGACACCGAAAATTTGCTCTAGCATCGGGCTGCCATAGATGGCCCTGGGTGAAAATTTCTAAACCCTCTTGGTACCAGAGGATGCCCCAACGTCGAGACCAAGTGGATATATATGAGCGCATGAGGGCCGTATACCATAAGGCCTCGTCTCCCACTATGTCGTGATCGGTTGGGAGGGGTGTGACCTTACCTGCCTGAGTGAGGGAGCAATGTCTAGGTTGAGTTTGACCAAATTGAGGAATGGGTCCGCTATCGACGAGCCGACCCCGATATTGGCAGGTAGATAGTGAGGTCTCTTTCACTTACCAGTTATGCACTTGGATAGGGCGGCAATCTGGCATAGAGTGTAATAGACCCCGGTGATGATCCTAGAGAAGAATCGTACTAATATGTGGACTTATTGAGCAGGAATTGCATACCCATTCATTCATTCATTCACTATCCACTCGGACTGGTGGTGCACAACTAATTATTATGTGTACCTTTATAATGGCCCGGATTTTGGTTGGGGCACAGGACTAACCTGAGATTAGAAGTTTACCACATTGAGTCTGACTATCCAAACTTAGGTATGGGACTAGTTTGGATAGAAGTCCTTGTGGTGGACCCCGTAGCCTACGATACTACGTACTATCACCTCGACTTCACACTCCAGCATGGTCATTCCATTCGCACCGCATACTTCATTACATCCCTGGCATATGACATTTCGTGTTACTGTGTTTCTACATTTATATGGTCTAGATATAACTTACGGTATACGTGAACTCATCAGGAATTGTATATTGCATTGCATCATCGGCATATAATATTTGGCTCTTTATAACTCCTCATTTGTATAACTGATTTATATTGCTTACTCTGATACTAGATGACTCATGGACTTGTTAGTATTTTTGCTTACTCTGATATTCTATGGCTTGTGGACTTATCGGTATCTCCGTTTACTCTAATATTACATCCTGAGCACGCATATTCTGCTCACACACTTTCACCACCCACTAAGCTTTCTATAAGCTTATGCACGATAGATGCATGCAAACAGCGTTAGGTTTCAGCAGAGTGGAGCCTGGAGCATGCAGCGGACCTCTGAAGCCTTGAATTTTGATATATGTATTTCCCTTTCAACATTGTATTCAAATGATTATATTAGTAGATATGTGATGATGATATTGCCTTTATGATTTGGGTAAACTTGTGGTTATGCTTCTTACGAGAAAAATATACGTTGAAAAATCCTCCTTGTAAGATCCCAGGATTGGAACCTGGCGTATAGACGCTGGGAGCCGAGAATGGGGTACTACGAAGGCTGTCGGCACCAGATTCGATGATCGGGATTCCTATGAGTTCGATATCTGGGTTTGGGGCGTGACAGAGTTGGTCACTCATCTATCAATTAAATCTAACCGTACAGGTAGCACAGGTGGCTTAAGTGATTTTAAGGTTCGAGCTGATGAGGAGCCGGGTTCAAGTGTCAGGGTTGCATGACTGTATCTGCCTTGAGAAGTTATGCGATCTTGCAGCTTATGTTTACATTCTCTTATTTTTTCTCATGTATCAAAATTATGTGATTTTTTTTTATTTGTTATATTGAGACATTGGTTTGTATAAGACATTATGGGCTACCTCTTGTATATCCTAAACGTAAATGAAATTTTCTATTATGTATAATTTGTCCATTCTACGCTCATTTGCTTACTCTGATAGTTGAAAATAAAAATATATTCTCGAACTTGACCATCCTTTAAGGTTAACACTCGGGGTTTTTGGAAAACGAGTCATATACTCGGGTCTTGAAAAGTAAGGACGTTACAAGTACTCCACTGGCTGGTCACTTCAGATTGAGTGACAGGCAGTGTCCCAAGACGAAGACATAGGTGGAAGAGATGCAAAAGATACCCTACGCGTCAGCTATATGAAGTTTGATATATGCTATGGTGTATACATGCCCAGACATAACATATGCGGTTAGTGTTGTTAGCCGGTATCTTGCCAATCCTGGCAAAGAGCATTGGGCAATGGTGAAATGGATACTACGATATCTAAGAGGCTCATCCAGGTTAAGCCTATGTTATGGTGATGGAAAACTTATGTTAGAAGGCTACACTGATGCAGATATGGCAGATGATATAGACTCCAGGAAGTCTACATCAGGGTTCATGTTCACGTTTGCAGGGAGAGCGATTTCTTGGCAGAGCATGCTACAGAAGGTCATAGTATTGTCGACGACAGAGGCCGAGTACATTATAATCATAGAGGCATGCAAAGAGATGTTTTGGATGAAAAGATTCATTTAGAAACTTAACCTGAAGTAGGAGGAGCTCGTGGTCTATTGTGATAGTCAAAGTGTTATACACTTGAGCAAGAATCTAAGTCAGCACTCCAAGTCGAAGCACATAAAGATTCGGTATCAGTGAATTAGGGATACTTTGGAACAGAAGGTGTTACAGCTTGAGAAGATTCACACGGACGATATGGGTCAGACATGATGACCAAGGCTTCGCTCAAGGGCAAGTTTGAGGTTTGTAGAAACTAGACTGGCTTGAAGAATGTAAATTCCTCCTGAGTCGAAAAGGGAGAGATTTGATGGGGTTTTTCTCCTCAGTTCAGAGGAGAGATCGTGCAGCAAGGTGAAAATTGGCGTGTTTCACCGCGCTGCTCGACCAGTCGAGTGGGCTACTCGACCGGTCGAGGGTGGCGCTTGACCAGTTGAGTAAGGCTCGACTCAAAGTCCAGCGACCAATTGAATTAATTCCTTCGAGGTGCTCGATCAGTCAAGGGAGGTGCTCGACCGGTCGAGGATTCGGCTCGACTAGTTGAAGTTACGTAGATTTGAGTTTGGATTTTGTGCGAACTGCGAAAATCTGAAGCAGTTTCATAAAAGGTGCGAAAGGAAGTTGCCTAAACTATAAATATAGGTCCCTTGGGCTTTTCTTGGGTATGCAAGAGGTAATGCAAGAGGGTTTCCTAAGCTTTGCAAGGGTTCGCTAAAGGGTTTAGGGCTATCAAAGGTGAGAGAGAGAGAGAGAGAGAGAGAGAGAGAGAGAGGAAGCTTATGGAATGGAGGTTATGCTTGTAGGGGTGATCTACTGTACACTCAACATCTCAAGGCTTCTACGTCCACGTGATCGGTGAGATCTCTCCGTTTTTCTTTTATTCTCTTATTGTTTATTCACTCCTGCGTGCGTGGAGAAAGTTGTAACGTTCTACTTCATGGTGGATTGTTGATCTAGATGAGGTCTCGTGGTTTTTACCTCTTTGAGGGTTTTCCACGTAAAAATCTCTTGTGTGGTATGGTTTATGCTTTGATTTATTTCATTGTTTTATTATCTCATAATTCTGGTTTATTTTGGGAGGATAGATCCTAAGGTTTTGTGCAAGGCCCCCAACAGTTACTTAGTCGATAGAAAACTAACTAAAGTCTCTTGCGGGAGCCACTGACATAGGTGAGTACGTGGGTAAGTCATTGTGTAGGTATCTAGAAGGATTATATGCTTGTAAAGGTTAAAGGTGGCCCTGATTTAAATCTTTCGATAGTGAATATCCGTACTCAAGGAGAGTGCATCCTAATCGAACCCAAGGGTTGAAAACCCTAAGTGAAGGGTTGTGATATAGTAATAACTTGGGAGTCCGACGAAGAACCATAGGGATATTTGGTGAGAACATAATTAAAACTAATTGGGTTGGCTGAGTTTTTAATCTAGTGAAGTAAAAAATGTTTAAAACAATTAATAAAAGTGACTGAGGATCTAGAAATCCTCAATCAATAGAACTTGAACTTAATTTGTCTTCTTAAGTCAATAACTCAATTAGAACTAGATTTCAATATGTTATTGTCAGAAGATAGAACAATAAATTCAATCACAAACATTCAACACATATTAGAATCATGATAGGTTTGATCTCGTATGAAGATCTAGGGAATTAATCATAGGGAATCAAAAGCATCTATTGTACTCGGAAGCCACAATAAATCAATCAATTTTACAGATTGATTCCTTCTCTAATATAGGAATTCAATCACATCCAATTACAATTCAATGTAAAAGTAATAACTTTTATAAAAAAATGAATTAAATATCAAATATCTATCAAAATGTTCATCCAACTTTACTAAGAAATTAGCCTAGCTTGAATAACATCTTAAAAGAAAAAAAAAAAAAACTCAGATCGACAGCTTGAAGAAGAGAAACGATGCCGAACAAACTTCTCATTCTCTAAAGCATTCCCCCTAACTTAATTTGTGCCTAGAATGCTTATAAATACCTCCTTAAATAGAAAAATTATCAATTGACTTAAGATTTATGCAGTTGCGTATGTTGTCGATAGATCAATCATCTTCCAATAATGTCCAGTAATTATTTATGTATAGTTAGATATGAAGACCAACTATCAGTTTGATCTTATCGTCTTGTGGCCACAAAGAGTCGTAAATGTTATTTTTATCTTAGAAATCATTATCTGATTGGTATAGCCCATTGGATAGTCAGATCAACCTGATTTATTAGGTTTTAGCATATTTTGACCTTAACAACTTGATGGACCATTTGGATCAGACCCCACACATCAGTGTGGGCCTAGTACAGATTTCTGTACTAAAAGCCAAAAGCAACATTTACGTAGAGATGTGTATTTCCTGTGTATGGTGCTTCCTTGTACACCAAGAAGATATGCCTATGTTGTCACATATGTACATCTATCTAATGACCCTTCTGATGGGTTTTTTTGACCCGTTGTCCTTTCGCAACTGGGATGCGCAAAGTCCTTTCGCTACTGGGATGCGCAAGTCCTTTCGCAACTGGGATGCGCAAGTCCTTTCGCAACTAGGATGCGCAAGTCCTTTCACAACTGGGATGCGGAAAGGAGTTTCCTAAAACTATAAAAAAGGGTCCCTAGGATTTTTCTACGTATGTTGTGTTGATGAGAAAAATACAAGAGGGTTATCAAAGGTGAGAGAGAGGGAGAGAGAGAGAGAGAGAGGAAGCTTATAGAAGGGAGGTTCTGCTCGTGGAGGTTTTTCTACTTTGCAATTTATATTTCAGCGCTTCTATGTCCTCATAATCGGTTAGATCTCTTCGTTTTCTCTATTTCTCTTATTGTTCATCCACTCCTGCGTGAGTGAAGAAGGTTGTAAACATTCTACTTCATAGTGGATTGTTGATCTGGACGAGGTCCCGTGGTTTTTACTTCTTCGAGGGTTTTCCACGTAAAAATCTCTTGTGTGGTGTATGATTGATGCATTGATTATTTTCATTGCTTTATTATCCATAATTCTAGTTTGTTCTGGAGGGCTAGATCCTAAGGTTTTGTGCAAGGCCCCCAACAAAAGTGGTATCAGAGCTAAGTTCATTGAATGGGTATAATCGGTTTTGAATTATGGAAGGTGGCTCAAGGATGATCAGCCTCAATGGTTCTAACTGGACCATATGGAAGGCTAAGATAGAGGACTTGCTTTATTGCAAGGACCTATATTCTCCAATCTTGGGCATATCAGAAAAATCCAAGGATATGACTGTTGATGATTGGAAGAAGATGGACCGAAAGGCGGTGGGGTTTATTAGACAATGGTTGGATGATTCCGTGTTTCACCATGTGTCTACAGAAACCTCAAATTAATTCTATGGTGAAATTACAAGGGCGATTGAGAGGAAGACAGTAGTCAATAAGATATTTCTGATAAGGCGACTTATGAATCTCAAGTTCAAGGATGGTGTTTCTGTGGCCGAGCACATGAATGAGGTCAGCAATATAGTGAACCAATTCACCTCTATGAAGATGGTCCTGGATGATGAATTGCAGTACTATTGCTTAGTTCATTGCTCCATTACTTGGGAGACATCACTAAGTAACTCATTCAAAGATATCCATGGAACAGACTAGTCATTAATGAAGAGACAAGGAGGAAGTCTCAGGGGTCTACTTAACAAGAGGCTCTTGTGACACAGGAACGGGGGAGAGAAAAGAACAGGAAGGGCGGGAAGGCCCGAAATAAATCAAGAGGCAAGTCGAGTAACAAAAAAGATGTTGAATGCTGAAATTGTGGCAAGAAGGGCCACTATAAGCACGAATGTCGTGGTAAGAAAAACGACAAGAAAGGAAAAGGGAAGGAAGATGAATCTGATTCCACTGCAGTCGCTTCAGATGGCGACATGGTAGTTATTCTTTCTACAGATCATGACGTATGTCTCACAGCTACGAGTCAAGGCACCGACTGGGTGATAGACTCGGGAGCTTCTTTTCATGCGACTCCACGCAAGGACTTCTTCACAAGCTACAAGTCAGGTGACTATGGGACTATGAAGATGGGAAATTCTGGCGTATCAAAAATCGTGGGAGTCGGTGATATTTGTGTGAAGATTGACGTGGGCTACACATTGGTTTTCAGGGATGTGAGGCATATCTCAGACCTTCGCCTCAACTTGATGTCGACAAGAAGGCTGGATGATGATGGCTATGAAAGCCAGTTTGCTGGTGGGCGATGGAAGCTCATCAAGGGTTCGTTGATCGTGGGCAGAGGAAAGAAGTGTTGCACCTTGTACAAGGCAAGTGTCAGTATGTGCAAGGGTGGGTTGAACGCAGCGGAAGATTTAGCTATTGACATGTGGCACATAAGCCACATGAGTGAAAAAGGGCTTGACTACTAGCGAAAGCAACTCCTTCCAAATGTGACAGTATGCCTCTCAAACCTGTCTTGATTGTTTATCGTAAACAACATAGAGTTTCATTCATTAAAACCAATTTCTCATGTTAATAAAGTGCATGCATTAGATTTGGTTTATTCTAATGTTTGTGGTCCTATGAGGACAAAAACCTTGGGTGGGGCATTGTATTTTGTTACTTTTATAGATGATGCATCTAGGAGGGTTTGGGTTTATGCTTTGAAATCCAAGGACGAGGTCTTTGGTGTGTTTAAATTATTTCATGCTATGGTCGAGAGAGAGACAGGTAGATCATTAAAGTGCATCCGCACCGACAATGGTGGTGAATACATTGGCGACTTTCATGAGTTAAGTCCTGGGTATACGGCATGCATGAACAGACGGTTCCCAAGACCCCCAAAGATAATGGGTGTAGCCGAGCGAATGAATCGCACCATCTTGAGAGAATCGATGCATGTTATCCCATGCAAAATTGCCCAAGACGTTCGGGGAGAAGCAATGCATAATTATTGTATTTGATAAATAGGTCTCCATCAGCCCCATTAAATGGAGAAGTACCTGAGAAGGTGTGGACTGGACATGATCCATCATACAGTCATCTTAGGGTGTTTGGATGCAGGGCATCTGTTCACGTACCAAAGGATGAAAGGTCCAAGCTCGATATGAAGATAAGGCACTGTGTGTTCTTAGGGTACGGTGATGAAAAGTTCGATTATAAATTATGGGATCCGACCAAGAGGAAGCTCGTCATGAGCAGAGATGTAGTTTTCTTTGAAGATCAGTGTATAGAAGACATTGGTAAGCCAGAGAAGAACCAGCCTAGTTCAGGTGAGCTAGAGGACATGGATCCGGTTACTCTTCTCGTGGTGCCTAATGATGGGAGAGTACATCAAGGTGCAGAAGACGAGAGAGTTCCTTCAGAAGATGGACCAGGGGAGCAGCCCCCACTTGATCCACCTATTGAGCCACAGGTGAGGAGGTCATCTAGGGACAGACAACCATCCAAGAGGTACTCGCCACATGAGTACATTATGCCAACGATGGGGAGAACCGAAAGATTATTCCAGGCCCTAGCACGAGCATAAGGGGGGAGTGGTTGAAAGCTATACAAGAGGAGATGGAATCCTTGCATAAGAACCACACCTATGATATGGTGAAATTGCCTAAGGGCAAGAAAGCTTTGAGCAACAAGTGGGTGTTCGAAAAGAAGATTGAGCATAAGAATTCACAGACGAGGTTCAAGGCCGGACTTGTGGTGAAAGGTTTTGGTCGAGGAAAGGCATAGACTTTGAGGAGATATTCTCACCAAAGATGACATCCATACGGGAGTTGCTTGGGTTGGCGGCTAGCATAGATCCGGAGATGAGCACATTAGATGTTAAAACCGCCTTTCTCCATGGTGACCCTGGAAGAAGAGATCTACATGCACCAACCGAAAGTCAAGGGCAAGGAGCATATCAAGAGCTTGTATGGGCCGAAACAGGCTCCACGGAATGGTACAAGAAGTTCGACTCATTTATGTTGAAACATGGGTATGACAGAATCGGATCGGACCAACGCGCAAGTTCTCGGATGGTGATTTCTTAGTTCTCGCTATTATACGTTGATGACATGCTCATCATGGGAAAAGACATCAAGAAGATCGACAGGCCGAAACAGAGAGTTAGGAAAGTCTTTGCGATGAAAGACTTGGGCCCTAGACAGATCTTAGGAATGGAGATAACCACGTGGCCAGTAGCGAGGAAGCTCCGTCATCACAAGAGTGGTATATTGAGAAAGTCCTAGAGTGGTTCAATATGAATGCAGCGAAGCCGGTCAGTACTCCACTAGATGGTCACTTCAGATTGAGCGACGTGTAGTGTCCCAAGAAAGGCGAAATGGAAGAGATGTGAGAGAAGATACCCTACGCGTCGTGATAGGAAGTTTGATGTATGCTATGGTGTGTATACGCCCGGACATAGCATATGCGGTTGGTGTTGTCAAAGATCTTGCCAATCCCGGTAAAGAGCATTGGGCGGTGATGAAATGGATCTGCGGTATCTAAGAGGCTCATCCAGGTTGAGCCTATGCTATGGTGATGGTAAACTGTGTTAGAGGGCTACAGTGCAGATATGGCGGTGTGACATAGACTCAGGAAGTCTACATCGGGGTTCATGTTCACGTTTGCGAGGGAGCGGTTTCTTGGCGAGCAAGCAAGTTATAGAAGGTCGTAGCATTGTCAACTACGGGGCCGAGTACATTGCAGTCACAGAGGCATGTAAAGAGATGCTTTGGATGAAGAGGTTCCTATAGGAACTTAGCCTGAAGCAGGAGGAGCACGTGGTCTATTGCGATAGTCAGAGTGCTATACACTTAAGCAAGAATCCAAGTCAGCATTCTAAGTCAAAGCACATAGAGATTTGGTATCACTGGATCAGGGATACTTTGGAACAAAAGGTGTTACAGCTTGAGAAGGTCCACACAGATGATAATGCGTCAGATATGATGACCAAGGCCTTGCTTAAGGGCAAGTTTGAGGTTTGTAGAAACCTGGCTGGCTTAAAGAAGGTGAATCCCTCCTGGGTAAAAAAGGGAGAGATTTGATGGGTTTTTTTGACCCGTTATCCTTTCAAGCCCAGGATGCGCAAAGTCCTTTCAAGAATCTGGGGATGCGCAAGTCCTTTCGCAACTAGGATGCGGAAAGGAGTTTCCTAAAACTATAAAAAGGGTCCCTAGGATTTTTCTACGTATGTTGTGTTGATGAGAAAAATACAGAGGGCTATCAAAGGTAGAGAGAGGGAGAAAGAGAGAGAGGAAGCTTATAGAAGGAGGTTATGCTCGTGGAGGTTTTTCTACTTTGTAATTTATATCTCAGCGCTTCTATGTCCTCATAATTGGTTAGATCTCTTCGTTTTCTCGATTTCTCTTATTGTTCATCCACTCCTGCGTGAGTGAAGAAGGTTGTAAACGTTCTACTTCATAGTGGATTGTTGATTTGGACGAGGTCCCGTGGTTTTTACCTCTTTGAGGGTTTTTCACGTAAAAATCTCTTGTGTGGTGTGTGATTGATGCATTGATTATTTTCATTGCTTTATTATCCATAATTCTAGTTTGTTCTGGAGGGCTAGATCCTAAGGTTTTGTGCAAGGCCCCCAACACCTTCGGCTCATAAGAATCATCCATCACGTAGAACATATTGCAAATATTAAATAGCAACATAACAAATACATTAAAAAAATGAAACATCACTAACTTGAATCATAGTTTTAAACCAAACCGTAGAGATTATCTCTCTCTCTCTCTCTCTCTCTCTCTCTCTCTATATATATATATATATATATATATATATATATATATATATATATATATACTCTCTAATTTTCTTTTATGAGGTCAAGAGAAAATCTCCCAATGTCTCTTTTATAGAAAGAGATTGCAACCGATTTATCCTATCTACTTTTTTTAATTTAAAATTTGAATTTATTGTCGGGTTTTACAAAAAGATACTTTATTATTGGGACATGTATTAATCTTTCAACCTATTCTACCATTAAGAGTCTTTACAAATTAGCTAGCAAGCTGGTTTTGTGTTTATTAAAGATATTTATATACACTCGCTTACATGAAGGGTATATGTGTGCACTGCCAATGTACAAAATTTGGGGTTGTTACACATTAGGTTGTGCATTTAACTCTCTTATATGCAATTTTGTAGTATTTTACGGTGGGGATATATAGTATTGGCAAGACAACCTTAGTACACACTCATCATGAATGGTTGGTTAATGGATGGATTTATACTCTCTTAAGCTTGGTTTGATTACCCATGGCTGTTCCGTGCAGTGTGAGTTATCAATTGTGTTGGAGACCCTCTCGATAAACTCTAGATGTGTACCTAACCAAAACATATTTCCTAGCATAAGAATGAGATGCTAATTAATCTAAGGAATTGATGTCAAAGATGAATGCTATTTCTGAAATTATCACATCCAAGAAGTTGAATAGGAATAACTTATCAATTGGGCCCAAAAGCTTAAACTCATTTTCACCTTAAATTGAGTTTTATTTGTCATTTATGAGCACCTTCATCTATTCTTGACCGAGAAAAGGACAATGAATCATCAGCCATCTATACCAAATATGAGAAATAAGAATGTGACAATGAAGTGGTGAAAGTGTACATCTTGGTCTTCATATCTGATGTGCTCCACAACCAGGCGCGAAACATGATATATGTTAGGGATAGATATCTACCTTTGCTTTAAGATGTTCAATGCCTGGGTAACTTCCCGGGTCCAATAATTCATTGGAAGAAAATGGTATTTAATGAAGTTTGAGGAGTGCGCTTCAGTTAGCAAGCCCATATCATGAAAATGCTAAGGTGGCCAATGAGTTGGAAATGATTGTCTTGCAGCAAGCCCAATCATGAGAAATGAAAAAGGGAAGATAAGAGTAGTGGTAAAGATAATGACAATAACAAAGGAAAAATTATACCTATTAACCTAAAGAACCTGGGGTAGGAAGAAAGGGAAAGGAGAAGGGAAGAAAGGCAGCTGATATTATTTACTTGGCCCCTCTTACAACCGTGCATTTCTAAGCTAAGCATGCAGTTGTGTAAATCCCAACTAAATATATAAATATTTGTAAATAACATGTAGAGGTTAGGTGTATGTATATATGGTCACATAGATGGACTAACGTATCTCTTCCCTACATATTTGTGGATCCTTTTCGTGCGCTTGTCATCCACGGAGCTTTCCTCCACACTAGCAGAGAAAAGCACCCCTTCAGTCCCGTGAATCAACGTTGGCCCCACCTTTGTGGCAAACCCTACCTAGTGTTTTTATTTTCTTTTTTCCATCCAAACTAATGCTATTGTTTTAAAAATAAATGTTATCATTCATTTGAATCGACGACAAGGCTACATCTATTTGGTTGTACGTGGCCAACGTTGCAAGTATAAATCGGTACATGAAATCTAAGCCATCAAAATGGTTAGGCCTACCTTGAAGATCACTATCCATAAAAATCAGTCTGACCCATTCATCAAGTGGGCCACGATATAGCAAACTGTAGAAAACAATTGATGACAAATGAAATAGCTATGTACAGGTGTGGCCCAGCTAGCCAATGAATGGATCGGCTGGATCATTGTAGCCAACAATGTTTAAGGTGGACCGTAAATTTATAGCCCATTGAGATGTGATGTGATGTGAACATTTCTTGTACTTTGTAGAATAGACGGGTGCTTTTTATCACATAAAAAAAAAATAATAAATAAATAAAATGGAGACCAATAGTAAAAGGAGATTCACATCTTCAATCAAGATCAACTTGTTGGGATTTTTTTACCAAAAATTCCTTACAAATTTCGAATTTATAAAAGAATTCTCCAAAAATATGCCGATATGCTTTTTGAGGAACAAAATTACCAAAACATCTCTATCATAATCACACTAACAAAAAATCTTACTTATAGAATAACTAATTGAGTTGCATATGAATTTAAATGTTTTCAAGTGATGTATAATATTTTTATTGCACGGCCTACCTATGTTTTGATTGATAAGATTTTATTTTATTTTCTTTGAATATAATATTAGATTACATCTATTGGACAGGATGGTTATTATTCACATACCATGTGGACCCCCAAATTCTAAGCTTTACCTCCTTATGAGGGCATGTTTAGTTAACCATTTACCAAAATAAATGCTGGAAATAACATAATAATTGCTTTTAAAATTCATTTGGATTGGAGGAGAAATGGGGAAGTAATTCTGTTTGGAAAATCAAATTGCATTGGAGGAGATTGACTTTGTAAAATCTGTGGGGCCCACAATGATGTATGACTCTAATCCGTACCGTCCATCCCCTTTATTAGCTCAGTTTCTGGCACAAAACCCAAAATGAGACATTATACGCTCAAGTGGACCACACTATAAGAAACATATGGATATGTGCATAAAAATTAGTTAAATTGTATGCTAAGTGGACCACACCATAAGAAACATGTGGGATAACGAAGTTCACCTCTAAAAGATGAAATTGGCGTAGGACCCATGGGATATGTATCTATCATCCAACCTATTCATAAGGCTAAAAACACAAATATTAGGTTGATCCAAAATTTTCTTGGACGCCAAAAAGGTTTCCAACCGTAGGTGCTCGATTCCGACGGTAGCCTTTGGTGTGGTCCAAATGCGATTTGGATTTTCCTTTTTTTTGGGCTCATTCACTAAAATGAGCTAATAAAACAAATGGACAGCATGGATCATCAGGAACATACATTAAAGTGGCCCCACAAATTTTGTGTCTCTCTTTTCTTCTCCTCAATTTTAGTGCACTTTTGCAGTAATTTTCAGTATAAAAAAAAATTCCCATTGAGTCTCACTTTTGTAAAAAAGAAATAATAAAGAAAAAAAAAAGGAGAGAGAAAAAAAAACTTTAATACTCTGCGATGGATGATACACAGGCACCCAAAGATTCGCCACGAGGCATATATGCAGCTCAAACTCAACCGTCCATTTTTTGGGACACACTTTAGATGGTTTCTAAAGCAACAATTATTCGGAAATTATCTTTTAAATGGCCGATTAATTGAATTCGAATGGACAGTTGACATGAAAAACAATCAACGGTTTGAATTCAGCAAAAAAATTTTCCTAAATCAGATATTACAATTTTTCGATTAATATCATTTCACGTTTTATACTTTATAATCGACCTAGGATTCCATGATTTGGACAGTTTAGTTTTTGTTACAGACGTACTTGCAGAAATGTAAATGCAAGCGTATTAACCATCGTTCTAACCAGAGTAGCAAATAACTTCTTGAAAACGAGAGTAACGACTCACATAGCTTCTTAAAATTCAATGCAATCTCGAAGGCATGGACTTTCGTGCTTACGTGTACACGCGGTGTACTTGTGGCATATGTGCATGGCAATCAGAACCGTACACCTGCGTTCTGCAGCATTGATTGGTTACTAATCGAAAATTGCCTTGATCGAGAGATCCTGGCCATCCAAAAAATAAACTTAATTGTCATTTAATGTGAGTCTTTTGTGATTGTTGTTATTCAAATGAACACTTGTACACCATCAATTAAAGAGTTTAGGGGTGTCCAGACAATGTGATTTTTCATCTATAGTGCATACACTACTTCAGCTATGGAATTAACGGTTCGGATCCCATCCATTTATTGCCAGGTCTGAGGCCATGGCTTGGAAGGACAGTAGCTCACAGCCCTCCAGAGCCGTTGGATCAACCCTTTTGTGATCTGCAATGATGCCATGATCTTGACCCATTACTAAAGTGGACAAATCTATCTTGGATACCAAAAGTGTCCCAACATTTTCTTTAATCATTCATCCACCGACTACTTTAAGCTAAATCATTATCTCTTAACCTGGTGAATAAATTTAAAACTAGGCTGTGTCAACTCAGATTGACAAGATTTTGAGCTGAGTCACTTCTGGTTCAAGATTTTGAGCTGAGTCACTTCTGGTTCATTGGTGTGCTTTGGTCCTGAATTGACACGACTCGGTGAATCAAACTGAGTCAATGGCCTGGTTGACTCTAGCGAATTTTCAAACAACATCTCTCGAGTACAAGTCCGAGTCAACTCGAACAGATTCTAATTGTTTAAATTCTCATGTGGAATCACTACCAATGTAATTGAGTTAGCTGAGACACTTGAGTGAATATGAACACTCTTTAAGTGTTATATTGGCTTGTATGAAATGTATGAGGATGGTCTACTACAAAGCTTTGTAGGTTAAGCTTAACATACAACACAACAGGCCCACCGTGATGTGTGCATGACATCCAACTAGTGCATCAACCCTTCATGTTCTTCCTGGTATAAAAAATAAAAAAATCAGGCCGACCCAATACTTAGGTGTGACACACCACGTGAAAAGGTCTGGAAGGAGACGCGTACCGTATGAAAACTTCCATTTTTTTATGGGGCCACTATGTTTTCTATACCTCATCCATGCACCCCACCTACATGAATGGAAATCTCAAATTTTCAAAATGTCCAAATTTTAGTTGGAGCACACCACGTGATTTTAAAGGTTTTAAGCATGATTTTTCTTGGTAGGGCCCATTGGCTTGTTTTCTTTTCTTCTTTTGGGCGCCGAGTGGAACATGAGGAGGTGTGCACATAACGTTGGATGTTACACGTCATATTGGGCCATGATTCTCTTCATCCAGAAACTTGCATTGGATTCATCCTTACAATTATAGTTTAAAAGAATAACCCAACTAGGAGACTCAGTTCATCAGGAATTGCATTGAGTTGATTGTGTTAGCTATAGTTGACTTGAGAAATTAGGAGAAAGCCACACTTAGAAGTGTACACGAACCGAGCTAGTTCGGTTAGCTTGCTTGACTCAACTCGAAAAAGCTTGATTCGACTCGGATCAAAGCTAAGTTCGAGCCGAGTCGAGCTGATTTTTTGAGCTCGAAAATGAGTTCGATCCAAGTTCGAGCTGGCCCTAGCTCGACTCGACTCGGATTGAATCTAGCTCGAATTGAACCAGTTCGATGACTCGGTTACTTTGCTATTGATGTTACTCACCAAGTATTTGCTGAAATGACTCAACGAAGTGTGGCCGGTGGCAAGGAAGGTATGTACATGTAAAAAATACCCTTTTATTCCCTTGATTTTTATGTTTCTTAGAAGGTGTTTGATAAAATACCTGTAAAACCATTGCTTCTGTTTTACATACATTGGGATTTTGAAGATGTAGTCTAGGTGTTTGTGGAAATGCTGCATAAGGGAACTTGGATCGATCTTGGCTTGAACTAGCTCGAGCTGCTGACCGAACCGAACCAAGCTGGCCAGTCAAGCTTAAGGACCAAGCCGAGCCGAGTTCGAGCTGAGGTCAGCTAGTGGCCAAGCCGAGTCGAGCTGAGGCCAGCTCGACTCAGTTCAACTTGATGTACACCCCTAGCCACACTCACATCGAGTTTTGTACTTTATCTATTTATTCAAACTTGAAATCTTGTATGGTTGAGTTGACCCGGATGAGTTTTCGGTCGAATAACCAAGTTTTAGAACAATGGCTTGGGATGATTGCAACTCATTGTTCTAGAGAAATTGTCTGTGTTGATTAGTTGAGTCTAATGATTTTATGATGTTTGGAGTTTGAACCAACATGGCCCAGTTGGTTGCTTTGAGAAACTGAGCTCTTAGAAGGGAAATGCTTGTTGAATCTCAAGGCAAGCACCTACCATGAGACTTACTTTCTCTCATCTCTCTTTGTAGGTATGTACTCATGGCTCACTCTCTCTAGTGCCCTGGTGAATCCTAGTTTGCCGATGTTTTGACTAGACCTCTCCTGTGGTGTTATCTGTTGGGGGACCGCGGAAGCACACTGAGATGAGTCTAGAAGAGTAATCCAATCACACCAAGCAAATACAAAGATAACACAGTGATTTAACATGGAAAAAACCTTGCAGGAAAAAACCACGACACAAAGTGACAAATTATCACTATAAAAGCAGAAATTACAAAGAAAGATATTATCCGATTCGAACAACCTTGAATCCCACCCTTACTACACCCTTTGAAACCCTTGGACGAATTAGAAAAATAGTAGTATCTCACAATCTCGTTTACATACATATATATAAGCTAAGAAGGAATCACAAATGAAATTAGAAACAAATCCAACAAAATCGCAGTTCTACGTAAATCTACGTCGAATAGTTCGGATTGGGCAAAGCTTACTCGGTTCAGACCGACTCACCCATTCGGTTCGGGTTAAGTCGGATTTGACCGAGTCGGATGAGACGAGTTAGCCAGATCGGGTTGTCCCCTACCCACTTCTACTTATATTTGAGCTGGGCTGGCTTATTTCCGTGGGTAGGCAGATGGTATGGCTCTCGCTAAGTGGGAAAAATATGCATCAAATCCACACCGTTCATTAAGTTTGATGTCACATTTTCATAATGGGTCATAAACTTCGGTAAAATCAACAACTTTGGTGGGTCACATCATAGGAAATGGTGTAAATTTGTGGTAAAACTCTAAATTCATGTGGTGTGGCCATCAGGAAGCTTTGAATGTCCTAATTTCCCGGAGTCATCACGGTGTGGCGAATCAAATGAGTGGATTGGATGGCATATACAAATGATGGTGGACCCATATGAAATTTGGACCATTTTAATGGAATGTCCTAATTTTTAGGAGTCACCGTGGTGCGTGGCGAATCAAATGAGTGGATTGGATATCATATACTAATGATGATGGACCCCATATGAAAATTGGACCATTTTAATGGAATGTTCAAATTTTTGGGAGTCATTGCAGTGTGGCGAATCAAATGAGTGGATTGGATGGCATGTACAAATGATAGTGGACCGACATGAAATTTGGATCATTTTCATGAAATGTCCTAATTTTTGGGAGTCATTATGGTGTGGCAAATCAAAAGAGTGGATTGGATGGCATATACAAATGATGGTGGACCCATATGAAATTTGGAACATTGTAATGGAATGTCCTAATTTTTCAGAGCCATAGCCATGTGGCGAATCAAATGAGTGGATTGGATGGCATATACATACGATGGTGGACCCATATGAAATTTGAACCATTTTAATGGAATGTCTTAAATTTTGGGAGTCATCATGGTGTGGCAAATCAAATGACTGGATTGAATGGCATTTACAAATGATGGTGGACCCCTATAAAATTTAGACCATTTTAATGGTAGGAGTCTAATCTCAGCTATTCCCCATAGTGAAGCACAGCTGAGTCATCTCAACTGTTTCCTATAGCGTAACACAGCTGAGAGTTGAGTCCTCAGTGTTTGGGCCTGTCCCAACATAGGTTGGTGTAGCTGATGGGCCAGCAGATCTCATTCACACAGGCTTATCACAAACGTAATTATTTTTGTTCGTTGCATCGTGATTGGGCCACGTCATCATAAGACTACTGCACTACAGGGCTAGATGACTTTGTATGAAGATGAATTTGGATCACTAAAAAGTAAAGTTTAAAGAATTAAGAATATTAAATGTTGAGACCATTAATAGAGTCACAGTGTCTATCAGCCAAAAATGAGATGGAACAAACAGTATTAGGCTCCGGCCACATCAATGAAATCAGCAAGTATTAAAATGGAAATGCTTGTTTGGTACAAATTTGGATCTTCTGCCTGTCACCGTTAGAACTTTCGTTTTTCTTTTATACATTGTAATTGTAATTGGTCCAAGTCATCATTGACATTGTTATCACCACTACACCAAAAACGTCATTTAGGAACGGTTTAAAACTGTTCCTAAATCCCTTAGGAACGGTTTTAAACCGTTTCTAAAAGAGGCGTCGCAAAAAATCTGGAACGGTTCAATATCGTATCAGATACCGTTTTAAAATTTAAGAACAGACTCTTAGAAACGGTTTTAAACCGTTCCTAAGGATGCCGTTCTTAGTGTTGCCAACGGTCAAATTTTAAATTTTGAATGGTATTTTTCTTTATTTACGAATGGCCAATAAAAGCTATAGATTTGTTTTTATATTTAAAAATCAAATAATATTATATACAATTAAAAATTAATATTGAACAAATATGGTACAACATGATAAAAAATTATAGATATTTACAACAATAAGTTTACAATTGCATGAATACAAAAATAATAATAATAATACTAATAATCCTCCATAATGTACTCTACTCCTAGAGAAAACACAAGGTCCCACCATTTCTGGGGTTGTCCTTTGTGGTTGCACCATGACTTGCAATGACACTCTGAAAGAGGAACTTGTCTTTGCATTGCATATCCAGTGAGCTTCTTTTTGGGCTTGCATTGTAACTACTAAAAATAAAACAAAGACCGTAAGCAATTTGATTAGCCAAAAATCAACATAAAGATTCAAAAACTAAACAAAAAAAAGAGTGACTATTCAACAACTAAAACTAGAGGATCACTTGTAATGTTGCATGTCGTCAATAATCACTTGAGGAAAAGGATGTGTTCTACAAGGATGGTGGAGATGATGATGTGAAAATCAGATCTTCTATCAGCTTCTTGGACTATCGGAAAAGAATCACATTGATTACATTTTATTTTTTTTGCTATTTTTACCTAAAAGATCTTGAATTTGATTACATTTACGCTATAAGAATCACATTGATTGCATTAGGTCTAGGGAACAATTCATTGCATGCATCGGCACACGTAGGCTATTGATCTGATGGCTAGACATCCAATCGTGTGATTCTTCAATGTATACAATGAATTGTTCTAATGGTCAATTCAAATTGGATTTCCCGCGTGTGCCGATGCAACTAGAAGCACCAACACCAGGTCTTGTGGGAACACTGGATCATTTCTCATTGTGTATTCTTATAGCAGTAAATGTAATAACAATTGTAAAATTGCTAGAGATGGATAACATGGAATTAAAATTGTTGAGTATATTTTGCATGAAGAAAGAAAGGGCAAACCTTTCTGTGGAAACATCCAGATCGGGTTGTGCAGAAGGCTTGTCAACTTCCATGTGGTCCACTTGTTGCACTGAAGAAAAATACTAATTATTATGAATCAATTAAAAATCATAGTTTATTTTACCATAAAAAATCTAAACACCAACCTTTGCAAACAGTGCTGAATTTCTAAGCTCCACATGCAATGGCAATATGTTCTATGCCAGTTGAATGCGATTACGTGAGAGAGATTATTTTAACTAGACAAATCATTTCTAAGCCCAGTGATGACTAAACTTGCCTGAATCTTGGGGCATGGCACATACAAGGTGGGTCCCTGAATGACCTGTATCTCACATGAGAGATCCATATTTGGATTGCTACACATCCTATGATACTACAATATCTGAAGATATGTGCCAATTAGGCTGACCTATGGAATGATGCTCGGGAATCATGTGCCAATTAGGTTGTACTGGAGATAACGTGGCACAGTGACAGTATGGAAGATGTGCCACCACCCGAAAAAGCTCGTCTTACTTGAGGGGATTGGAGATAACCTATACCCTACAATCAACTAAAATGGACGCTTCAACTAAATGAAGTAAAGAAACTGACATCACAGCTATAGATCAATGATAGTGTGGCTCAGGAAAAAAAAAAAAAAAGACAAATTAAGAAAATACAACAATTCTCAATCAACTAAATCTAAAAGATTTTCGGTGCATTGCATCAGTTCCTGATATCGCAAGCCAACAAATCACCTACAACCAGTTGTATGGGAGGCAGACACTTTCCTCTCGTGTCAAACCCACCCGACAAATCAAGCAAACTCCATTTGACAAGACCAACAAAGAAGCATTCAACACAATAGACATTCATATCAATGCAAATATAGTAATGTCGCACCGTCATTGATTTTGACTACTGCTATTTAAATGCAAGTTGCAGAAATCTGATCACGCTACAAATAACAACCAGTCGTATGGTAACCGGGATGTAGATCTTGTGGGCCACCGCATGGATGGACTCATTGGGAAAACCCCACAATACTACAACCACTTCAAGATTTACAGAATTTGAGATTGAGAATCTTTATAACATAACCCAACAAGCAATTTCAAACAAGAAGGAGTTGGTCAGCTGCAACAACTAGTCTACAACATTCAAAAGAATAATAAGTGAGACAGAATAGTTACTTTTAACCTTGAGTTCTCCCAATTTGGAGTTCAGTGGGTGATTCCTTTTATCAGTGAGCAATCTTGTCTCAATTTAGGTGGTGGTTTGGCTGTTTTTTTTTTTTTTTTTTGAAAAAGATATTGTTGATGATACCTACACTTTTGTGGAGATTGATAAGTCAACTTGAGAATATAGATCGAATCCAATAGGAATAAGGAAAACAAATCAACTATAGATGCTTGTGTTGGAACTTACTGTAGATTCTTGTCGCTTACACCCATCTTGCACCCATCATTGTGAAAACATGACCATCCAGCCTGCTAAGAAGTTCAATCAATGGTATAATTGTGGGGGCAATGGTATTACTAAAACAAGGTGAATCTTGATTATTGGTGAAATGGGATTCTTAAAGTCCGACCAAATAGCTAGGACAAGGCTATGATAATCAAGAGAACTGAAATTAAAGTTACAAGTTGCAAAATGATGTATTTATTATATCCACGCAGTTAATCCATTTTGTGAGATCATTTTAGAGCATGATACAAAAAATAATTCATATCCAAAGCTAAAGTGGGTCAACAGACTAGAATTGGTACATGGCTTGTTGGCGTATACATAAAAGGTACATCCAAGGTGGGTCCAATAGACCAACCTTCTGGACTCAATCGTGGGCCCAACGGACAATCATGGAAAATGTAGATGTTGCCTAAGTGAAAACTCTTTACAAACATAAGAAAAAAAAAATTGAAATAAAAGTTCTACGAGCTACCAAATCAGGAATTTGACCCGAAAAGAATGCTTTAGAGATTCCTAAGGAAGCATAATCTGTTGGCGTTCCTGAAAATAATGGAATTCAGTTCTGATTAGAAACATTTCTAATAGCAACATGAATATTGATGTTGTATATTTTTTTGTATCCATCTCATAAACTATAATAATAAGGCGATGAATGGTTTACTGAAAGTAGATCACTTCCATATTATGAGTTTGCCAAGCAAATAAAGAATGACATCAGATCCATTACAAGCAACAACCCATATATCGTGTCGATATATTATTGTCAAGAAAACAGCTGCACTTCGCCAACAAAAGAAAACATATTACTATTAAGAAAAACCAAGTCTACTTCCACTAAATTTAGTTGCACCTTGCCAGGTGAATGAAGCGCAATTTGCTAAAAACCCCATACTTCTCTCCCACAACTTACTTCTGTGCAAAACTCATAGAAACATCTTGGTTAGTGAATGGAATTTGCTCAGGTTCCTTGAATAGTGTTAGCGTACACAGCCTTCTATGTAGAGATGCGGTACGCTATTCTATTGTTAATGTACAGTCTTCTGCAGACATGCAGTGCACCATTCTGAAAAGAAATCAGATCGCATTCTCATGAATTGATTTTATTTCATTGTAATAAATCCTAGCTTATCCCTTGTAATCTTTAAGTCATTATAAACACACAAACTTTAGGAGAAGGACATAGCAGGCCCTCTCTCCTCTTCTTCTCTCCATATGTTTCTCCCTTCTTCCCTTACTAGTGAATGGAATTTGAGGCTGCCTATTGAATCCTTTGATACTAAAAAACTGCTCCTAGTCATGGTCTCCTTTATTCTCAACGTGTTGACTTAAAAACACCCCTCAAAAGGTAATGAATTGCTTGGTTATCAAGATTATTATTATTTAAATCCTTACAGAAAAAAAAAAAAAGCTCTTTAACATATAGCTATCATTAATTAAAACTAAGAGTATCACACTTCAATGGATGCAGAGAGAGGTAGGAATAAAGAAATTAGAGAAAGCATACAGAGTTTAGGAGGGAAAGAGATTACATGCACCTCCAAGTAAGCTAATGTGCATGCCAAAGATATGCCAACACTTGGAAAACAGTGCAATATCCAATAACCAAGCCATCCATAAGAAGGGTGCCACTATGTAGATTCCCTATAGGAAGAATCAGTTGGTTCATCAAGTGGGCCACAATTAACATAAAAGTTTCCCTCCAATGAATTAGGTAACCATGAACCACCTGTTAGCTGATTACCCTGGCACAACTGATTCAATAGGTATTAATTCCAACACTGTTCAGATGAATAGCCAACTAAAAGAGACAAGCAAGGAAGAAAGAGTAGTTAACCTTGGTGATCTTAAAAATGGATTGGAGTCTCCACCAGGATCCTTTGAAATGAACTTCATGTGTGGCTAAAGCCAACATTATCAGTTCAAGAATGCTGGAAATTGATCTTAAACCAAACCTATCTCAAATAAGTTATCTACTGTTGTAAGTAGAAAAGTTAACTTATTTGGTGGTATCCAAACGGGCCCTCAATGTCGCCACCAACATGTGAAATTTCAACATGGCTTCTATAAGCCTTTGGTTCTAGATCTTGTAAATCTAAAATGAGCAAGAAGCATGCATGTGGTCTAACAGGATATACCTTGAACACTAGAAGTCATAAAATGGGGCATTCCATTCTCAAGAAATTAGAAACAAGTGACACATTTTTTAATCTAATAATAAGCTTGACCAAGTCATTAACTTTGGCTAATGCCCAAGGATTATTATTTGTTAATAGCATAAAGAAGATACAGTTCAAAACCCTAGATGAATTAGAATTCCGAGTCTCTGTATGGTGAATACCTTAAAAAATCCAAGCATCTGAGTTGGGTACTCCAGTTTCACTTGAATGATCCAATTATCGTACATTTGCGGCTCATTGGAGCCGTCCAACATGTACGCTTTAAGGTAAATCTTGTTGTCCCAAAATGGATAGATTTGGGCAGATTTATGGACTGTCCAGTGATCTAAGATTGACCAGATTTTGTGACATCCAACAATCCAAATTTGGGACAGATCCAACAATCCTCTTTACAAGCTTGTTCCCAAGTTCTATGATGGGGGCAGAGAACCGCAATGAATGAAATGCTACCTGCAAAATTTCAAATTAAGCTTGTTCCCAACTCAATTAAGGTTTCAGGCATTTTATCACAATTTTAGAATATTCAATCAGCTTTTTTCATGTTTTATGAAAAAAACAAGTTTGACAGAAGGGATTTGAAAATTGAGAGAAGGGATTCGAAAATTCGAAAAAAAACAAGTACACTTTAAAGTGGAATTTTAAACATCTCTTTTGAATCGCATGTTGTGGTTCACTACCCAATGCCATACATGTACAACCAAGGGCAATACCGACCCATAAAGAATAAAGAGACCCTTTTATAATAGTAGGGAATCAAATAAACTAAAACACACCTGTAGTAATTTCTCCTGGCTGCTAGGCTGCAAGTAGTGGGAAACTCACACCCTTTCCTGATTCAGGCATTGCTTGACCGAGAATTTCAACAAAAAGTAAAAAGTCATGTTCCTGATTGGTACTAAAAACATACATTCATTTTTTAAAGGGAATTGATATTGACTTCCACCCTGGCTAATGTCAACAATTTTGTTTCCTATTAATGGAAAGAAGATATGATTTTGTACCAATGCATAACCAAAAGTAGAAAGGGTGGGTGCATCCATCGATCATGGTGGGCTGTGGGTGTATATAGGTTTCCCTTTATAAAAACTTGAAGATTCTAATAAAGCCGAATGACCTTTAACTCATATTCCATAAAGGAATCTTCAGAAATCCATTTTGAAGCCTTTTGAGAATAGTAAGCACTGGTATCTTCAAGCATTGCCAATTCAAAGTCCTTGTAGAAATCCATATCTTTCTCGGACAACTACATCCTTTACTAATATCCACAAAGAAATCCAGAACATTCTTTACTAGGCCTTGATCGATCTGCTTCTCATTGAGCTCTTGATTAATCAAACATTAAAGTGTTTGTCAACCGAGTTTGAATGAAAGGGACCGTACTACATTTAAGATACTGATTCTACATACCAAGGATTTAACATCTCTGAATTTGACATTTAACTCTTGGCAGACCTGAAAAGGATAGGATTAAAAGCAATCCTGAACAATTCAATGGCACAAAATTTACGGTAACCATTGTGAGATAAAACAGAGATTTGATCAATTCCCCTCCTACACATTTCATCGAACGGGTTCCAAGCATGTCATCCGAAGTTCTGTAAGTAATGACATTTGACTAAATTCCCCTCCTACGCATTTCATCAAATAGGTTCCAGCATCACACAACAACTTATTCAAAGAACAAGCATTTATCAAAATATTGTAAGTATAGGCATTAGGAGCTGCGTACCAATCAAGATGCAGATAAAATTCCTAAAATTTTTGCTAGTAAATCACTTACTACTTGCCCCATTTACTACCATTCAAACGGCATCAGATTTCTTCCTTCCCAGATAGAAAATGTTAACCCCTCTCTCTACACACGCATTTGAGGAGTTATTTGATACTTCTGGCAGAGTATAACACTAGATATGCAGACATTAATATGAAAATCACCAAACCAATCCAGAAAACAAATCTCAGAAAACTAACCTCCAAAATGGGATCCGAGATCGAGAATCGAAACCCTATTTCATGAAAATGGAATCCGAGATCGAAGATTCATCACCTCAAAAGCGGTCGAATGACAGAAAATCTGCTCGGGAACAAGTGGATGGAGCGAAGGTCGATCGATCTACGATCTTCTCGCAACTAGAGAGATCGAGATGGACAAAGATCGGGAGTGAGGGAGCAGTGAGAGAGAGAGGAGAGAGAGATCGAGAGAGAGAGAGAGAGAGAGAGAGAGAGAGAGAGAGAGAGAGAGAGAGAGTGTGGCTGCGGTGGAAATAGAAATAGGGTTTGTTTTTTTTTTTTTTTTTTGGTTCGGGAACGACTTAATAATTTAGAACCGTTTCCGAACCAAATGCGTTACCGTTCCTAAATGGAATTTTTGGTGTAGTGTATGTATAAACAAGAAGTGGAGTGTGAGCCCAAAGCAGAAGTGCATCTAGTTAGAAGGATCATGCAACTAAGGTCAAAAGAAGCATCAAATGAGGGTAACATCCTCAAAGATAGACACCTAAGGCATAAGTTATGACCAAGCAGGTGTTGATCTTGATCTTTTGTACAGGCTAGTGTTGGCCTAGATGACCTGACAGCTTCTTGAAGAAGTGGACTCTACTTCAAATGAGGTCTCTTTCCCTTTGCCCTTCCCCTTCCCCTTCCATGTTTCTCACAAGCAATTAGTGTTGGAATCATAAACTTTGAGTAGATAATCAGTTTTAATACTAATCTGACAATTCAAACTGTAATATGTGGCCAGCTTGTTAGAGGAGCTGGTATAGACTGTAGTGTAAGTGATCTAGGGTTCAATCCCTAGTAGTGTTACCTTTACCCAAAAAAAAAGTCACAACATCTTTACAGAAAGTGAATAATATCTATCCGTATCTTGTTTGGTGATGAGCCTTAGAATCTCTGATTGTCTCCAATTTTACATTTTACAATTTTGGAGATGCAGAAATTATCCATGTTCCTTATTTTTTTATATTAGGTGTCTAGGATTCTATATTTCACTTATGGGGAAGAGCAAGATTAATATGATGCAGTAAAGGTCTTGAGTGAAGGTTTAAACTTTTGAATTCCTAGGTGATATCGTGTGAATATGTAGTTTGTCTTTAATCTTTTAGGGTACGTTTGGTTGCAACAAATTTTCATAAAATATCGTGATATTTCATGACTTATCTGTCTAATTTAGTGCGAAATTTCATGAAATTTCATGAAATTTGATACAACCAAACACACCCTTAAAGAAAAGAAAGAAAATCTTGATCTTTAGGGGGGGGGGGGGGGAAAGAAGAAGAAGAAGAAGAAGAAGAAGAAAGAATGGGATAAATGATATAAATTTTCTAAATCCTAGGGAAGAAGCGAAGCTCTTTTTTCCCTTTAAATCTCTTTTGGAAAGGTGAAAATTGGGTCTAGAGAAACAGTCATATGAATAACACCTATTGAGCTGAATGCAGTATTAGTACGAAATAGATGTATATCCCATCATGTTTTCAGCAGATATCCCATCATGTTTTCAACAGGTGCCATTCTTTTCACATGCTCGACAGTCAAATGGTCTCTTCTTCTTTTTCCTTGGTGAGAAATAACAAGCTTTATTGGAAAGAAGAAAGAAAATACATCAAGAGATAGGGAATGAGTTTCCAGCAGAAAGGTAGGATACCATTTTCGGCCCAAAACATGTCCCTTCCATGCAAATGTTGAAATGTAACATTTACCTTAGAGGCAGCATTACCGAATTCTAGAAAACAAAGATACTCTTCTCACTTCTTGGAAATCAATTGCATTTCTCATATAAGGATTTCTATATTCTCTGTGGGAATGCTAACCTAGAGTTGCATGATCCTACTGCTGCCCAACTAGAATGCCCCTGAAATTTCCAGATTGGAAGAATGTAGCCATCCAATTTTGGCCTATTTTTGCCACAGATAATGTAATGATTGCTGCTGTATTTTCTTCCAACTGTCTATTTGTAGTCCACCAATTGAAACATTCTGATCACCCATTGGTGAAATTTTTGGGGCATCCTTGCACAATGAGGCAAGCAGATTGACATCGAACCATGGGCTGGGCACCACATGTATGGCTCTCAGTAGTGCCCATGGGCGATTGTCATATCCTAGAGCTGAGATTTTATTTATTTATTTTTGCCTTAGGTGTCTATCTTTGAGGATGTTATCAATACATTTGAATTTCATGACTCATGTGTGTGCTACATTTGAATTTAAATACAGAAGATGCTGTTTCAAGGGGGAAAAAAAAAAGACTTTTAGTCAAATGCCAATAGAATTACTGCATGTCAGACAATAAACACCTTGAAGCCAATTCACAAGGGAAAAAAAAAAACCATTCAACTGAATACTTTCCCTCCACATCTCGCAAATAGGCTTTTTCTAAAGAGATTGTTTCTGTCAGGCATTTCATCAAACATGCAACAGGACTTGATGACTAAACCAAGGACCCATGCTTGTATTTGTTATGTGATGATACGCAGGCATTTTGAAATTACTTAGAAAATGCATAAGTGGCTTACAAGTACTTCAAAATTAAACTATCTAAGTAACGGGTCGCATCTAGATGTATCATGAATTAAACGTTATACTCATTTGATTATGTGACTATCGGATTGGTTGACATTGATTGGATGGTTATAAATGAAAATATCTAAATGATCCTATTTCAACAAAATCTGAGGTTAGGATGGTTCAACGAATTTGATTTTGGGACTGCATCTTAGAAACAGTTGTTTACACAGCTTAGTCAGTTTGATTTGAGTTAATGCATGGCGCGTGTACAATTCTGAGTGCCTGTGCATCAAGCGTCCTGCAAGAATATTAAATAACTCCACTGTAAAATACAAGGCTTTTGGCTTCCAAAGGCTGGATACACACTCCCTTAAGCTTTTGATCTACCTCGTCAGATGGGCCACAGTTTATGAAACAAATGGACACCAGATGGAAAAAAAAAAAAAAAGAAAAAAAAAGAAAAGAAAAAACATTCCATCAAAACCAATATCACAACCAGTTAATGCATTCTCTTCCCAACCATCAGTGTGATATCAAGTCTCAAACAAGTATCAAATAAAAATAAATAGAACTGCTCTAACTAATTAGCCTATATTCTCATCCTTAGTTAGACTACAGAGATGTTACGGACATAAGAAAACAGGATTTGGTTTTTTGCTTTTCAACTGAAAATTGCTTTGGTTGTGTTGATTATTGATTTTCCAATGTTGTTTTACTTGTCTTCACCTTACAAAAGACATTATTCTTCTATATTCTATTTCATGGTCCTCAGATGCTATTGTCACAGGCCATCGTTGTCAATAAAAAGCTTAGACCATAATTAGCACTAAAACAGGTAATTTCTCAATCAAACCTTCACTTGCAGTTGGCTGAAAGTTGTTCTATCCTGAATGTTTGAGTTCTATCTTTTCCCTGCACACGTAGTGTCATGTCAATCGAGGAACCGGATTTTGAAAATGCAAATGGGGAAACAGACTTCCTGAAAAGAGATAATATGGTAAACTAGAACCTTCATGGTTTTCTAAAGCAGGGAAATAGGGGATTTGTCAATATTGCAACAAATGCTGTAAGAAGGGGTTGGGTGTACCTGTCTGCACGCTGCTGCTGCTGCTGTTGCACTCACTCCCACCCTTTAGTCTTCCCCATTCAACCGTGGACAACAGATATGGAGCTGCTATTGTAAGTGATATAGAAGAAGAAACTAACTTGTGTTCCCTTCTCAAGTATGTGAATTGCAAAAGATGAGATTCTAAACTAAATCTTTATACAGGGCTGCATAAAGACAGAATACAAACCATTAGAAAAAAAATCTAAATTTCTCTTTCTTTTCGGAAAACTTATGTACTACCTAAACAATTTTAATGATTTTCTTTTACCTGCCAATATTGCCTTTGCAAACTGATATTTGGTGCCAAAAACATAATATCATAAAATTGAATCCTACTCCCACTTATAATCCATTTTTTAACATTATAATTAATAATATGATATATCAAGATTGAATCCTACTCCTGCTTATAAATATCATAAAACCAACAAGATAATTCACTAGTCATGAGATCACTTAGAGCTTGGAAAGGTTAATCAATAAACACTACTTAATAGTTTTGGAAGTGCAAAACCCTATCCTGGCTACATACAGTTGCAAAAGTACAATTTTGAATTCTACTTTCCTGCACGTGCCAATGTGCCACGTGGAAGTGAGATCTGAACTGTACAAGGTAAGAAAATTGCTCAATCCACACATGTGTCATCAATTAGCTATAGAAATCATAAAAAATGGTGGGAAAAAATCTCATTAATCTGAAACATGATCTCAATACAATGTATAAAACTCGACAAAGAAAAGCTAATTGTGAAGGACAAAAACCAACCAACAATAAAGTAAGCTCAAATAGCTAATGGAAAAAGAAAAGGAAAAGAAAAGTATAACTTAAGTAGCCATCCCATGGTTAGCATGTGGTATCCTGCTAATGTGTACATGAAGCAGTTAACTTGAAACAGAGGATCTATTACCTCACCCGCTGCTGCCTTAAAGTGAATATAAATGGCAGGCGTTCCACGCCCTCGAAACAGAAGTTCTACTACCACCACTGCCATGAATTGCTACCTAAACCTGAAAAATAAAATAAAAAGGAGCTTATGACAAAGTGATTCTTCAAGTACTCTTTCATACAATCAACTCTTTCATAATTTGGTTGTTATTATTGTTAGGTAAATACCTTAAGTTGTTGGAATTTGACCAAGAAAATGCTGGATTCAGAATATTGTGGGTTGCTTTCAGCATTCCTAAGCTACTAATACAAAAAGATTGAAGATCACCCTACAAATAGATAGATCCACCAGCCACATAACAGCTACTAACACATCCACCAGCCAAGCTCCAATCACCCCTTCAACCATATGATAGCTACTAATACAAAAATATTATACCAAAATAAGAATTTCAACCACTCTTATCAGTCTTATTCATGAATAAGAATCCAAAAAGATTATACTCAAATGGAAAAAAGTTTGGAATCTGCCAGCCCCAACTCATAGATATCTCATGGCAACTAGTAGCCAAATCGGCAAAACTGTCCAAATTATGATAGATGGACAATAAACTGAGAATTATGCAGACGGCCATTTAATGGCCTGTTAAAGCAAATGTCATCCAGTGATCTGACTACTTCGAACCGGTGTTCAACCACTCTGATTCTTAGATGATGATCAATCTAATCGAGACAGTTTGATTTAAGGTGTGTCAATGGCCACAAGTTGAGCTTTAATATAGACATCGACCCATCCCGGGGGCACAGATTCAGGGTCAGTGTAGGGCTAGGGCTCTTTGATACAAGCTAAAAGAATTATTGTTCCAGGAGCACCTGTTTGACAATGAACTGCATATTGTTGAAGATAGAATCTTGTTGTCAAGAAACAACTCCTGAAAGACTCAAGTGATATCACGTAAGAAACAACTTATGAAAGACAGAATTAAGATCTCATGAGGCCCAGTTGAAAAGAAGCTCAAAGCTAAGATTGTGACTTAAGTACGCTGACTTGATGCTCAGCATGCAGGACCCACCTATAAACCTACGCTGTATTGTGTCCAGGAGGAAGCTTAGGGCTAGATCATGCTTTAATGATCTAGCTACAAATACTCATCATTGGGTGGCAAATGGGACCCACTTAAAGATCTGCTCCAGAGAACACTTCAGATTAAAGGCCATAACATGAAAAAGACTTGCAAAGTTTGATCTGATGAGCATTCCAGGAAGAAACATCTCTCATGAGCATTTTATCAAACAGTATGTGTGCATCATTAATCTAACAACATTTTACATACATATCAATCAAAGAGGTCCCAACATACAGATCAAACATGAGTTATCAAGTACGTGAAAGTAAAAAGTCAGGAACTCAATCTAGCAAATGTAAATGTGTCTATGAAATCAACTAATATAGATCAAGAACTAATAGAACAAACTATCATAAAACTAAAAAGAAAAAACTAAAGGAAAAATATACTCCAAAAAATCACATGGAAGAAGCATCAACTAATAATTCCAGATCTATACCATTTTATAACTAAAAAATAAGAAAAAATATACTCCCAAAAATCCACATCGGAAAATGCTACGGATCTCAAACTCTAAATACTATAAAAGAAAGAACATTTCTTGCCAACCCAAATCAAAGATCTACAACTTCACATAGACAAAATCATGCCAAGATATAAAAAACACTTGATTAGAAAAATGGAAATAGAGGGGTTTTGAAGAAAATCGCCTCTTGCTCAGTCATACCCCGAATCTAAGCTCTGGTGACCTTCTCATCGATGTTCAAGCTCCGAGTTGCGAACTTGACCCCAATCGTCGACCTGAACTCATTCCTGGTGAACTTCGAGAGCAGATTTGACTTCCTAACTCCTGAATCACTTGATTAGAACAAAAAAAAGGCAGGAAAGATGGCGGAAGTACAAAAATACCTTGGCAGAGCTTCCACGGACCTCCGGAAAGATGACATTGTTGAGGTCGTTGATGCCATTACAGAACTCGATGGCCACGATTCTTCGCCCTAGCAACATACTGAAGCATTACCACAAGGCCTAGAGCAATGACCACTCTTGGAGTAACAACTTGCCCTGATCTGCGGCAAAGAAAGGCGCATTCACCAATTGTGTTAGAGGCTCCACACTGCTACATAGAACGAGAGGGAGATTGAGAGAGGGAGAGGGAGATTGAGAGGGAGATCGAGAGAGAGGGTTGAGATCGGGAGAGGGTTGAGATCGGGAGAGGGAGATCGAAAGAGAGGGAGATCGAGAGAGGGTTGAGATCGGAAGATCGAAAGAGAGGGAGGGAGAGGGAGATTAAGAGAGGGAGACGGAGACGCGATGGAGATGCGAAATGAGGCACTGTAGGGCTTTTAGCGTAAGGAAGGGGTTAAAACCCATCGGTAGTCTGTGGCAGATAGAGCAACGTGCCTCTTGGGCCTTGTGGGGTCCACTTAGAGTTTTTTAATCGAATCCATTCCGTCCATCTGTTTCAAAATAAAATAATAAAACAAGATAATAAGAATTAAGAAGATCCAACACTCAATTGGGACACACCAACAAAGCAGTTGAAAGAACAACGTATAACACACAGACTCCAGTACGGTTGAATACCGTTTCAAATCATGAACGGCTTAGAGCCGTTTCTGAACCAAATTCTCAACCGTACCAGATCGGCGATTTTGGTGTAGTGACCTTAAAGTATGATCGATTCATATCATCATCTAAGATGCAATCCGAGGTGAAAACCCACGTTGTATGGTAGATACAATACCACGGGCATTGCATGCTGTCAAAACCTTTGACCAAATTGATATCGTCTTCAACTTTCAACTTATAATTAAGTGTTTGTGAAATCCATATAAAATTAAAACATAAAACAAATGTTGGAAGAAAAATTAAAATCCATAAATTTTCTTTATGATGATTGTAGATAATTTTTCTACCTCAACATCTGAGGATCATGCAAAATCATATTCAACACTTTGAACAATACTTAGGGAGTCGTTTGGATGCCCGTAAAGTCTTTAAGTTGCAAAGGGATTACAGGTAATCTACTTATAGGGGCTGTTTGGATGCATGTATTTGCCGTAAAGGCTTTATAGGCTATAAACAAATTACAACTTTTAGTTGTAATCTGAAATCTGATAAACCATCATATTTCATATTACAAGTAAAGTCTTCACAGTTAAAAAAGCACTATACATGTTAAAACACAATGGTTAATATACACATGATATGCGGGGCTCACCATAATTTGTATGGTACATCCAATCTATCCATCATGTACTTCCCTCAATGCTCTTTAGTGGCCCTAAAAAAACAGCTCATCCATTATTAAATGGGTCACGCGAGGGAAGTATGGGACGTCCTAAAAAATTTTAAATTGCATTTGGGGTCCACTGTGATGGGTGGAAGTTATCCAATCCATTTAGTGTGTGCATGTTTTAATGCTTTCTTAGGGCCCTAAAAAAATAAAGTCCCTCTTATGTGATTTGCAAAATTTGAAAGGTTCAATGTTGAAGCTCCATGATTTGAATACCTACTTTATTATTTGTAAACACTTTACAAATTAGCCCAACACAATCCATTTACTTGTGAACAGATTACTACTTAAAAGCCAAATGGAATAGAATATAAACCAATTACCTGAAACTCTTTTAAGGTGTAATGTGTTTAAGACTAAAAAAATTACAAGCATCCAAACAATCCCATAAAAACTCAGGAGATCTAGTAACAGAATGTGTCCTTATATCCCACAACAAAATGAGTAACTGAAAAAAAGAGCCGTCACATTCTAAAAGTAGTTAGGAACCTTTTAATGATTCTGACGGTAGAAGCAACCTCCACAGTTTTCTATCGAACTAACCGTCTTCCATCCTCAGTATTGCATAAAACCTCTCCATAGATTTTAAAGTTCCATGTACATCTCAATTACTCTTATTTTGCTTCTTTTTTTTTTTTTTTTTACCTGCTTTGTATATCTTCCAGTATGTAAACGTACTAAAATTTATATAAAAATAGTCACTTGTGTTTTTTTATGGCATGCAGTTGTAACCAAAGAGATCTCATTTTACAATCTTGCCATATGATGTACACTTGTCATGACATGTCTTTTTTCTAAATGAATGATCTTAAAAAAATTTACAATAAAATCATATCCATTCTAAATTAATTACAACATAATAAAACCTCAATAAATAAATAAAATGAATATATTGAAATTATATCCTTCATAATACTCTCTCTCAAGTTGGCACGTGGAGATCCAAAACACCTAACTGATTAAGTAGAGGATGAAATTGGTCTCGACCAAGAGCATTGGTAAATATGTCCACAAGTTGATGATTGGTAGGGATTAAAGAAATGTGGAGAACCCTAAAAGTGATCTTTTCAAGGACAAGATGGCAATCAATCTCTGTGTGTTTGGTCTATTCATAAAAAATATGATTGGTGGCTATGTGAAGAGCAATTTGATTGTCACGATAAAGGCACATGGGTTAGGGATGATGAACATCTAGATGTTAAAAGAGTATTTTAAGCTAAGTGAGCTCATAAGTAGCATTGCCCATATACGGTACTCGACTTCAGTTGATGACCTAGAAATGATTACCTATTGTTTAGTTTTCCAAGATATATGACTATTCCTAAGCATTGTTAAGTAACCTATAATAGATTGACTTTTTTGAAAAAAAAAAAATAATAATAATTTATGGTAACCAGCCCAGTCATCATTACAATAAGTTGATAGCTTGAGGGAACTACTAGTTAGAAAAAGAATGTCCTTGCTAGGAGAAGATTTGAGATATTAGAGCACTTGAATGATTGCATCATAGTGGCGTTTGCATTGTTAGTGCACTTATTTATGTACTGAATTTGTCAATCAAGTGAGTCTATGTGTCATGTAGTCGGTTGAACCGCTAGAAGCTGAAGACTAAAAGAACGAGAGGACAAGGAGCATCAAGGAGTGAAGAACAGATAAATGAGGTATCTTGGTGACCCTAACTTTAGAACAAAAACAACTTTGATCTTAACCTTTATTGCTAAACCTTTTTTTAAAATCATCAAATAACCTTATGAGCCATAATGGAATAAGATAAGTTTGGTTAAAATAAGTATAAAGCTCCAGTAAATATTTAAGCCCAAAATAACAGTTTTCGAGTGAAGCTCGACCCCATTGACAGACCTTCAATGTGTCTCAAGTGAACCTTCGAGCAATCGAAGATTAGGGCTCGATCGATCAAACTTAGGGATCTTCGATCGATTAAATGTGCCTAAAAACATCCATCAATTAAATGCATATTTTCCAGATTTTCTCGATGCCATCGAACTGGCCTTCGATCCCATCGAAGGGAAGCTCGATAAATCAAAGGCATCACTTTATCGATCTAGAGAACTATTTTTTGCCCATTTTTTTTTATATACCGTTGAAACTAGGTTCCTTTATAGCATTCGGTTCTTGGGCATTTTGATGAGTTTTTTGTGCATTTAAAACTTATGTAATTTCTCACTCATATTCCTAATCCTATGAGATTCAAGATATTTTCCTTGAGATTACTACTCTAATGAGGATTTCAATATTCATTATAAAGATGCTCTTGATCTCTACCATTCTCTAGACATTGGATACTAAGCCTATTAGTATATCCTTGTATAAATCCTCTATGAGACCCATCTAGGTGAATTTCCTTGGAAATCAAATATCCATTAGTTGTAGGAGATTCCATCACCTCCCTTACCTTGGTCACCTCATTGTCACATCAAAGGTAAGGTGAACGTTCGTAAGAGATGAAGCATCAATATTAACGATCGGATGAGCAATTGAGAAGTCGATTTATGCACGGGAGAGCATTGAAGAAGCATCTCAAGCAAGGCACTACAAAATGGGCTCAATCCGACCAGTAAGATCTCATTTGTTAGAGTCCACACAGCGTCCTTCCTGGTGCAGGATTGAGTGTAAGAGTTTGTGACCCAAACTCTATAGATTCTTTGTAGGACTTAGACTCTTATGTAGAGTCGAATTCATCGGACATGAGTGTGTACATGTTAGTATCCATGGGGAGCATTTAGCGGGAATGTACGTAAAGCCTTAGATTATGACCACTAGTGGTTATTGGTTAACCGGTAGAAAACTAACTAAAGTTTCTTGCGAGAGACATCGAAACGGGTGAGTACGTGGATAAGTCATTGTGTAGGATCTCTAACAGAAGTGTATGCTTGTAAAGGTTAGAGGTGAACCTGATTTAAAACTTTCGATATTGAATACTAGTAAACTTGAGGAGAGCGTGTCTTGATCGAACCCATGGGTTGACAATCCTAAGTGCATGGTTGCGATATAGTAGTAACTCAGGAGTCTAAGCTCAAACCACATGGATATTTGGTGAGAACACAATTAAAACTAATTAGGTTGTCTAAATTAAAATCTAGAGAAGTAAAAAAGATTTAAAATAATTAATAAATGCGACTAAGGATCCAAGAATCCTCGATCAGTAGAACTTGAACTTAATTCATCTTTTCAATTAGATAACTCAATTATAATTGGATTTCAATCCATTATAGTTAGAAGATAGAGCAATAAATTCAATCAAAAAATATTTAACACAAATTAGAATAATGATAGGTTTGATCTCTTATGAAGATCTAGGTGATCAATCGCCAATCAATTGCTGGGAATTAAAAGAATTCATTGTACTTGGAAGCCACAATAGATCAATATTCGATGTTACAAATTGATTCCTTCTCCAATCCAGTAATTCAATCACATTCAATCACAATTCAACATGAAAAACTAATAACATTCATTAAAAAAAATGAATTAAATATCAAATATTTATCAAAACGTTCATCCCTTAACCTTAGCTAAGAGATTAGCCTAGAATGTCTAACATCTTAAAAGAAAAATAAAATAAAAACAAATTCAATTCAATGGATTGAAGAAGGGGAACAATGCCGGGTAAGCTTCGCATTCTGTAGAACTTTCCCTCTAACCTAATTTGTGCCGAGAATGCCTAGAAACACCTTAGATAGGAAAATTCTGAACCGACTTAAGATCAGTTGGGTTTGTTGTCGATTAATCGATCGTCTTCCAATAATGTCCGGTGACTTTTTATGTATAATTAGATATAAGGACCAAATATCAGTTTGATCTTATCGTCTTGTGGCCCCAAACAGTTCTAAATGTCATTTTTTACCTTTAAAATCATTATATGATTGGTACGGCCTACTAGATGGTCGGATCGGCCTAATTTTTAAGGTTCTAGCATATTTCAACCTCAATAACCTGATGGATCATGCATGTGGATTGGACCCCACACATCAGTGTGGGCCCAATACGGATTCCCATGCTAAAAGGCAAAAACAACATTTAGGCAGAGATGTGTATTTCCTATGTATGGTGCTTGTACACCAAGATGTACCTATATTGTCACATATGTACATCTGATGACCCTTCAACTAATCAGAATTGTCTATCACATAGAATATATTGCAAATATTAAATAGTAACATAATAAATACATTTTAAAAAAATGAAACATCACCAACTTAAATCGGGGCTTTGACCAAACCGTATAAATTCTCTCTCTCTCTCTCTCTCTCTCTCTCTCTCTCTCTATTCTCTGCTTTTCTTTTATGAGTTTGGGAGAAAGTCTCTCAATGTCTCTTTTATAGAAAGATATTGCAACCGATTTATCCTATCTCCTTTTTGAAATTTAAAATTTGAATTTAGTGTCGAGTTTTGCAAAAAGTAACTTTATTATGAGGACATGTATGAATCCTTCAACTTATTTTACCATCAAGAGAGTCTTTATCACTTGGCTAATAGGCTAGTTTTATGTTTATTAAAGACAAATAAATAAATATAGTGGCTTAATTATTTAGTTGAAAGGTATATGTGTGTGAGTTGTTACACATTAGGTCGTGCATTTGACTCCGTTACATGTGGTTTTTTAGTATCTTATGGTGGGTGTTGTGTATTGGCAAGGCAAACTTAGTACACACTCATCATGAAGGGTTAATTAATGGATGGATTTATACTCTTAAGGCTTGGTTTTATTACCCATAGTTGTTTCATGTAGTGTAAGTTGTCGGTTGTGCTGGAGACACTTCTCGATAAAATTTACATTTGTGTAGCTAAAATATATTTCCTGGCATAAGATGAATGGGATGCTTGTTAATCTAAGTAATTTTTTTTCATATTAAAAATGTCAAAGATGAATGTTATTTCTGAAATGATCACATCCAAGAAGTTGATTGGGAAGAACTTTATCAATTGGTCTCAAAAGCTTAAACTCATTTTCACCTTAGATCGATTGAGTTTTATATGTCCTTTATGAGCACTTTCCAACTATTCTTGACCTAGAAAGGGATAAGCCATCCATACCAAATATGAGAAATGGGAAAGTGACAATGAAGTGGCAAAAGGCTACATCTTGACCTTCATATATGTTGCGCTCCGCAACCAAGCGCGAAACATGGTATATGTTACGGATATCTATATTTGCCTTAAAGAGATGGTCAATGCCCATATCACCTCCCTGGTCCAATTTCTTGGAAGAAAATGGTATTAAGTTTGAGGAGCGCACCTCAGTTAGCGAGCATACCATGAAAATACTCAGGTGGCCAATAAATAGGAAATGATTATGTTAACGAAAAACTCCTCTTGCAGCAAGCCGAATTATCAGAAATGAAAGGAAAGATGATAGTGGTGGTAAAGACAATGACAACCTTAAGAGAGGAAATAACCCTATTCAACAGAAGGACGAGGGAAGGAAGAAATGGAAAGGAGAAGGGAAGAAAGGCAACTGATATTTACTTGGCCCCTCTTATAACCGTGCATTTCTTAGCTAAGCATACAGTTGTGAAAATCCCAACTAAATATTTAAAGAGGCTAGGTTTACGTATAGATGGTCGATCACATAGATGGACTAACATACCTCTTCTCTACGTATTTGTGGGTCTTTTTAGTGCGGTTGTGACGCAGGGGAGGACGTGAGGTCGAGCATCGTCTTCCTCAAGAGGATAACTATTCCGAATCCATGGAACTTCTCTGGACTCCTCACAGAGACTTTCTCGAATCCACGAGAAAAGAGAGCAGAAAATAGAAATAAATTCTAAATAAATTCGAAATAGATTAATGAATTTCATAAAAACGAGTTCACAACCCTTTAAATAAGGGTACTAAGCAATGGGAAAGAAATCATAATCAAACTACAACTAAAACTCCTAGAATTCACGACTTACTATAAATAGTAAACTTACTATTTATAGACGGCCGTGATGTCTACTAGTGCGCAAGGTTTTCGGCCAAAAATAGTAAGTGTCCTATTTGGCTTCACCAAACCGTTCCCCTAATTATTCTAAGCTCTTTTCACGTTGGGCGTAACTCCTAAAGCCCGACGGATGAAGAGTTATAGTCAAACTAAAACTTATTATTTATAGTAAAAACGAAATTGAAACAGGGAAACGACCATCGAATCAAGGGTTTCTCGCAATTCCGAGCGTCGCAACCCAGCATAGCGGGGTTGGTTAGCTAAAGTAGCTCGTTCTACCCCAAAATCATATATTTTACGTCGGCTAACTCATCCCGGATTGCGAGATACGCCTGATTGAAGGTCTGATGGTCCAGATCACTTCTGTTGCCGACCGGGCCTTTTCTGATCCATCTTTGCCATGTAATTGTCCACGACCCGCTCTACATCAAGTTGTCACCCATAAAGCTAGCTTTCCTCCACACTAGCACTAGCAGAGGAAAGCACCCCTTCAGTGCAATGAATCTACATTGGGCCCCACCTTTGTGGCAACACCTACCTAAAACGGACCATAGTGTTTTTATTTATTTATTTATTATTTATTTATTTATTTTTTCCATCCAAACTGAAAATGCTATTGTTTTAAAACATAAATGTTAACATCCATTTGAATAGACGTCAAAGCTACCATCTATTTGGTTGTACATGGCCAACGTCGCAAGTATAAATAGATACATGAAATCTAAGCCATCAAAACGATTAGGCCCACCTTGAAGATCACTAGCCATAAAAATCAGGCTGACCCATTCATCAAGTGGGCCACGATATAGCAAACTGTATAAAACAATTGATGACAAATGAAATAGCTAGCTATGTACATGTGTGGCCCAGCTAGCCAATGAATAGATCGGCTGGATCATTGTAGCCAACATTGTTTAAGGTGGACCCTACATTTAGATCCCATTGAGATGTGATGTGATGTGAACATTTCTTGTTTGGAAGAAGAGACGGGTGCTTTTTATCACATGAGAGAAAAAGAGGGACCACTAGTAAAAGGAAATTCACATCTTTAATCAAAATCAAGTTGTTGAGATTTTTTACCAAAAATTCCTTACGAATTTCAAATTTATAAAAGAATCCTCAAAAAATACGCGGGTATGCTTTTTGAGGAACAAAAGTACAAAAACATCTCATATATTGTTTTCCTTTTAAAAATAATAAAGAAAGGACTAATGTAGTATTTACATGATATCTAACCTATCCAATATATATGAACCCTATCATAATAATGATATCACACTAACAAAAAATCTTACTTATAAAATAACTAAATATTAAGTAACATATGAATTTGAATGTTTTTAAGTGATGTATAATATTTTTATTGCATGGCCCACTTACGTTTTGATTGATCATTTTTTTTTTTTTTGAATATAATGTTAGGTTACATCTATTGGACAGGTTGATTATTATTCACATACCTAGTGGACCCTAAAATTCTAAGCTTTACCTCTTTAAGGGCATTTTTGGTTAACCTACCAAAATAAATCTGGAGATAATTGCTTTTAATATTCATTTGGATTGGAGGAGAAACGGGGAAGTAATTCTACTTGGAAAATCAAATTGCATTGGAGGAGATTGACTTTGTAAAATCTGTGGGGCCCACTATGATGTATGACTCTAATCCACACCGTCCATCTGCTTTATTAGCTCATTTTCATGTATGAGCCTCAAAACAAGGTAGATTACATGCTCAAGTGGACCACACTATAAGAAACATCAGGATATGTGCATAAAAATTAGTTAAATTGTATGCTAAGTGGACTACACCATAAGAATCATGTGGTATAACGAAGTTCACGGCGTTAGATGAAATTGGCGTAGGACCCATGGGATATGTATCTATCATCCAACCTATTCATAATGCCATACAGTCATTGATCAACTGAAAATACAAATATTAGCTTGATCCAAAACTTTCATGGACTCCAAAAAGTTTCCAACCGTAGGTGTTCCATTCCCACCGTATCCCGTAGTGTTCTCCACATGCGATTAGGATTTGCCTTGTTTTTGGGCTCATTCCCTAAAATGAGCTTATAAAACAAATGTACCGCATGAATCATCAGAAACATACATTAAAGTGGGCCCCACATATTTAGTGCACTTGACTGTGAACAAAATGTACAAGGAAACGTTATGGTAAGCATTTTGTCAGCATTTCTTCCGTAAATCAAAATTCAAAACTCCTCACTAATTTTCTGTAAAAAAAATTCCCATCAAGTCTCACTTTTGTAAAAAGAAATAATAAAGAATAAAATAGTGAGAAAAAAAAAAAACTTTAATACTCTGCGATGGATGATACACAGGCACCCAAAGATTCCCCACGGGGCATATATGTAGCTCAAACTCAACCGTCCATTTTTGGGACACAGTTTAGATGGTTTCTAAAGCAACAATTGTTCGGAAATTCTCTTTTAAATGGCCGATTAATTGAATTCTAAGGAACAGTTGATATGAAAAACAATCAATGGTTTGAATTCAGCAAACAAATTTTCTTAAATCAGAGATTACAATTATAAGATTAATATCATTTCACGTTTTATACTTTACAATCAATCTAGCGTTCCATGATTTGGACAGTTTAGTTTTTGTTACAGACGTGCTTGCAGAAATGTATATGCATGCGTATCAACCATCGTACTAACCAGAGTACCAAATAACTTCTTGAAAAAAAATAAGGGTCTACAGTCGTAATTGTTTCTTGAAAACGAGAGCAACGAGTAACGACTCACGTAGCTTCTTTTGAAATTCGATGCAATCTCGAAGGCTTGGACTTTTCGTGCTTGCGTGTAGACGGGGTGTACTTGTAGCATATGTGGATGGCGATCGGAACCGTACACCTGCGTTATGCAACATTGATTGGTTACAGACCGAAAATTGCCTTGATCGAGCGATCCTGACCGTCCAACAAATAAACTTAATTGTCATTTAATGTGACCCTTTTGTGACTGTTGTCCTTCAGATGAACACTTGTACAGCATCAATTAAAGGGTTAGGGGTGTCCAAACAGTGTGATTTTTCATCTATGGTGCATACACTAATTCAGTTGTCGAATTAACGGTTCAGATCCCATCCATTTATTGCCAGGTCTCAGGCCATGGCTTGTAAGGACAGTAGCTCACAGCCCTCCAGAGCCGTTGGATCAACTCCTTTTGTGATCTGCAATGATTCCATGATCTTCACCCATTACTAAAGTTGACCCATTACTAAAGTGGACAAATCTATCTTGGATACCGAAAGTATCCCAACATTTTCTTAATCATTCATCCACCGACCACTTTAGGCCAAATCATTATCTCTAAACCTGGTGATTAAATTTGAAACTAGACTGAGTCAACTCAGATTTACAAGATTTTGAGCTGAGTCACTACAGGTTCATTGGTGTGCTTGGGTCCCGAATTAACACAACTCGGTAAATTGAACTGAGTCAATGGCCTGGTTGACTCGAGCGAATTTTGGAACAGCATCCAAGTAAAAGTCCGAGTCAACTCGAACTGAGCCTAATTGTTCAAATTCTCACGTGGAATCACTACCAATGTAATTGACTTAGCTGAGACAGTTGAGTGAATATGAATACTCTTTTAGTTTTATATTGGCTTGTATGAAATGTATGAGGATGGATCCACTACAAAGCTTTGTAGATTAAGCTTAACATACAACACGACGGGCCCATCGTGATGTGTGCATGACATCTAACTAGTGCATCAACCCTTCATGTTCTCCCTGGTAAAAAATTAAAAATAAAATCAGGCCGACCCAATACTTAGGTGCGACACACCACGAGAAATGGTAAGGAAGGAGACACGTACCATCTGAAAACTTCCATTTTTTATGGGGCCACTATGTTTTCTATACCTAATCATGCACCCCACCTACATGAATGGAAACCCCAAAATTTCAAAATGTCCAAATTTTAGGTGGGCCGGCCACACCATGTGATTTCAAAGGTTTTAAGCATGATTTTTCTTGGTAGGGCCCTTTGGCTTTTTTTTTTTTTTTTGGTGCCGAGGGGAACACGAGGACGTGTGCATAATGTACTGATTGGATGTTACACCTCATACTGGGGCCATGATTATCTTCATCCAGAAAGCTTGCATTGGATTCGGCCTCACAATTATAGTTTGAAAGAAGAACCAAACTAAGAGACTCAGTTCATCAGGAATTGCATTGAGTTGATTGAGTTAGCTAGTTGACTTGAGAAGTTAGGAGAAAGCCACACCAACATTGAGTTTTGTAATTATCTAGTTACTCTGACTTGAAATCTTGTATAGTTGAGTTGACCAGAATGAGTTTTTAGTCGAATAACCAAGTTTGAGAACAATGGCTCGGGATGATTGCAACTCATTGTTCTAGAGAAATTGTTTTAGTTAATTACTTGAGTCTAATGATTTTATGATGTTTGGATTCTGAACTAACATGGCCCAGTTGGTTGCTTTTAGAAACTGAGCTTTTAAAAGGGAAATGCTTGTTGAATCTCAAGTCCCAACCATGAGATTTACTTTCTCTCATCCCTCTTTGTAGGTATGTACTCATGGCTCCTCCGTGATGCCCAGTGAATCCTAGTTTCCCATGTTTTAACTAGACCTCTCTTGTGGTGTTATCTACGTAAGGAGCACATGTACATGTATAGAATTAAAGAGCAATATTTTGTTATGGTTTTTTTTTTTTTAAGATTTTTAGGTGAGTGATTTCTTGTGCAGTATGAATGAGAAGTTTTGTCATTATTGTTGTACCTCATTTCTGACCGTTCTTAGGAAACCTAATTAAAAAGGACGTGTTATAACAATGAAAAGATATTCCAAGCTAAAGATCTCCAAGTATACTTGAAGTTCTTTTTACGGAATTACGGCTGACAGAATAACAAGACATGAAGTAGTTGAGATAAATTCAAAAACAAATCAAGCAACCAACTAAAGCGATAGATGTCTATCCTAAAGGTCGACAAAGTGACCGAGTGTCATCCTAAAGGTCGATCAAGCAGTCGATGGTCATCCAAGAGATCGATCAAGCGGCTGAGTGAAATGCGATTGAGTCAGCAAGGAGGTCAAGACTAGGACATGTGGCAATGAAGTCTCCAAAAAGGTTGTGTAGTATTGAACGGTTATAACAACCGTTAGAACGTAGGAAGCATGTAGAAAAACAAGTAATGTTAAACGGTTATGGTAACTGTCGAAACGTGAGAATCTAAATAATCCGATTGAAGTTATAAATAGAAGAGGAATACAACAAGAAATATCATTTCATACCAACCTAATCAAACCAGAATCTATTTTTTAATTACCAGTCAATTTACATTCCATATATAGTACAATCATTTACTTTTCTTGTCAAGCAAATTACATTTCTTAGTGTCATTATTTACTTTTCAACCCGCCGTTTACATTTTGTAGTGCAATCTTTAGCGGTAACCAAGTAATTGGTAACTTTTAGCCATAATTTGAGTTCACGCTTGTGCGCTAGATTTAGTTCATCAATTGGAAAGGTGTTTTACAACTGCTCTTCACGATCGACTGTAAGAATCCCTTTCTCATTTTCATTATTTGTATTTGAAAGTCCTTTCGTACGAATGACAGAGTCACCCATCATCAGAGGACGAACCCCACCCTCTAAAAATCGCTTGATCCAATTTACACATCCAGCGAGTGGCTACATAGGTGATCGATCTCCTCAGACCTCAATCATACACTACATGTCTTTCTACATCGGCGCTCAAGGGCATTGTTTTTCAGTTCGAATTATAGTCGCAAATCAAATCCTGGCACATCCGCATACTAGTACAGAAAACAACATCAAACAATTTTTCGGCATGCCTGATGGGATAACAAACTACTTGGTTACTATAAATATTTATTCTGCACCAGCCGTAGCTAGCAGACACAAGTTTTTACATGCCCAGTGGCACCACAAACTACTTGGTTGCCATAAATATTTACTATGTGCCGGTCGTACCAAGCAACAACAAGTTTTTGGCACACCCGGTGGGACGCCATAACATGAGTCAGTGTGAAAGTAATAAGAAAGTGATATGGCTGACAGATCTATCTAAGATAACGATGACTTGGCTACGTGATATGCAAATGGTAAATCAACATATAGGAGAGCGGTTACGAGCTCAGGCCAAGCAGTTACAAATTCAAGCCGATACCTTCAACAGATGGATGGTCGACCAGGCCGGAAGCCTGAATATGATATTTTCTGAAAAAACACATATCATGCTGTAACAAAATGTGCCACAGCCAATTGTTGATGTTAGTTCTATCGAAAATTTAGTGTCAGTACCACCAGCACCATGTTACCTCTTCTGTTACAACATAATATTCATCTGGCACCAATCCATGAGATACGGAACGCTCTGCTGTCCGTCGAGTTCAGGTGACCAGAGCAGGAGGTCAGGAATTTTATTCCTAGAGAAGGAAACCAAGATATACCTGGGGGAAGCCATTCCCTGAGAATCTATTATATCATTAAAAATAAAAACGGGTAGGCCTTGAACTACCTCTAATGCCCGAATCACACTGTTTGAATCGTGACCAAATTATTCAAGTAGTTTAGGAAGTAATAGGCCAAATTTGCAGCCATATTACTACCTCGGTCAACCATAAACCATATTCAGAATGGATTGACGGACAGTCTCCATTGTCACAGCCAATTTTGCCATTTTTCGATCATAATGTAACATCCAAATTTTCACTACCAGAGTTTATACTCGTGCCTGAGAAAACCAGGTGTTAATAATGTATAAATTTGATGCTTTAAAAATCGCACCTTATTTTTTAAAAAATTTAAATCACATCCAGATACATTCATGAAGGTAGCATTCATGAGAATAAAACGGACTGTATTATTATTTTTCATCAGAGTAAAAGAATTCAATAAATAATCAAATTCATTCTCAATGAGAGTTTATTACATTTATTGAGTTCACAGTGAAAGTATAAAACTAAATCATAAAACTATCTTCTTATTTTTTTAGTATAATCTTCCATAAGGAGATGGTCCTCTAGGTCTTCAATCCGTACATCACTTGCATCATCTGTACGGTTGGAGAGGGTCAACGCTCTACTCATAGTGATGGTTATCCTTTAAGATTATCAATAATTCAAGAGATTCATGAAAGCATTGTAAGGGTTCTGATATGTCTCGTACTCCACTACTATGAGGGGTATTTGCATGTGCAAACAACTTACATGAGTTGCATGCCTAGTAAAGAGTGTGCGACTCATCATACATTGTGATCATTATAATGTGGAATATGATTGATATTAAAACTAGATTACCTCGCATTCTCATACTACGGAGATTCACCAGCATGTCCGACATTACCGTGGATTTACGTAAACACCTCAATGCAGCACAACACATGAGTCGGATGAAATACGTGATACGATTTGTTCATGGAGTGACTATTTGCGACATCCAATCCTGAAAGTGATGTAACACGCATTGTGAATTACTTACATTGATTTGTGTACTACTACCCAAAACACATGAAATTTCGTGTCGACCAAGAGGTCTCTACACAAAGCGCATTACGTCCAGGATAAAATATTTGAATCACTAGTTGTGAAACCTCTTAACACATCACTTGCACTTATAGAGAACATAAGCCGAATCATGGGAGTTCTGCAATATCAAGACACATGCCCATGCCTCATAGATAAATAACACAAGGCTAGTAAAGTAAAGAAGAGAGTAGCAATGACTAACTCACAAAGAGGAGAGTGACAATGGTCAAATCAATAAAAGGAGATTAGTAATGGCTAATTCAACAAATAGAAGAGTGGCAATGACTAACTCATTAACAAGGAGAGTGGCAATGGCTAACTCAATAAAGAGAAAAGTAGCAAGTGCTAACTCAACAAATTGATAAAGGCAAGGGCAAGGCCTATATCTATTGCTCTACATAAATTCAGAAAGATCACTTGTAATTAACATCATATCATAATTCCCAAAGGGGTAAATTAGTATTGATGGCAAATTGAACAATTACAGAGAGAGAATCATAAAACCATGAAAACATAGTATGTAACAGGCAAGATAATGCATATTAACTTAAATTATTGTTAGCTTAAAGGAATAAAACCCTCACCTCTTGCGTCGTATCTCCTTCGAGGGTTGTTAGAGTTTTGCGTATACAACGTGGGGTTGAGTTTTATTATGAAATTAAACAATTCGAGTGGTCATATTATTCCATGAACTGTCTCACATGATTAGGATCATTAGCTAGGTCTTGGCTTATCAAGATAACCTATTAGATATGAACTTAGTAGATGAAAGGGTTACCCTAGTTAATAACTAACCTTATTTGATTAAACCCAAGTCTTTAGCAGAATTTTCTTATCAAGTGACCCGGTTAAACTCGATCCTAAACAACCTTTATACTATTGTTGAAAACCCAAAGATCAACAAGAAGATGAAGGCGAAAGCTTACTTGGGTAGTCAGAGAGATCCAGCTTGAATGGGAATTTTCCTAGATAGCTCAGCGAGTTGCCGTTAATTTGGGTTCCTGGTCTCTTTCTTTCCCTATATTCTTCTTACATTCTCTCTTTCTTCTTCCACTTTTTGTTCTTGTTCTTGTTCTTTTTCTTCTTCAGAGTGGAGGAGAGAATTTAAATGGGCCAGAACCTTAGCCCATCTGATCCCAACCGAGTAGACTCGGTCCAATGCTCAAACTTCTCTCTTTCTGTCTCTATTACTCTCGATTTTTCTTTTACTGTGAACATCCTCTAGCGGTTGGAGGGAGTTTCTTTTATAATATTGGAGGATTCCTAGGCTTCCTGTGTAGCTCATACACAGTGTGTCATGCGAGAATGGACTTCACAATCGTGGTGTTGTTGCCACGAACGGAGCAGTGCGATCGTTGTCCGTTTCTTGTTGATTCCTTCTTTTTCTTCCGAGATCAGGTTGGATCTGCAAGTGTCGTTGTTTGGACGATTTAGATCCTATGATGGAGTCAGCGATCACCATTTAGATCATTACTTTGGACGAGGAAGATGATTCCTCTTCAATGGAAGATCGTCCCCTGATCTATATTCGTTCGAGGAGCTTCTTCTAGATGGTCCGGATTCATCGAGGAAAGCTCAGGATCTCCTACAAATGAAGGTTTGGATCATTTTGGTTGGTGGGTCCCGCAACAATGCGCAGCCTTCGTTTCTAATGCGGGTTGCGAAAAGATTTTGGTCGAGGATATGTTCATTTTCTCGGTTGGTTTGGGAATGAAACAGACCAGGTTCCGGTCGGTTTTGATCTATCTACAAGATGGACGGTTCAGATCATTGAGGTGGTCCCTGATGGTGGGCCACAAGTTATCACAGTGGAAGGCCATCCATTCAAATCCCACTTGAAGTAGCGTCCATGAAGACTAGTTTCAATGTTCGAAGTTAGGTGGGGTCTAGCCAAAGTTATCTGTTGAGTAAGATGAACAGCTTGGATTACTCCCTCAGTCTCTGATGGTGGGCTAGCATCTAGACAAATGGACGGCCTCCGTTTAAAATACGGTAGCGGGAAATACGGGAGAAAGAGAGGAATCCTCTTTTTCAAAAACCCATTGGGTCAATGCATATGTGCACCCTTTGTGTACACTCACACCATAAGTGTGGGGTCCACAGTGATGTGTTGGGAGATCCATGCTGTCCAGTGGCTCCTACTCATTTTGTCAGCTTCATATTAGGGTCCACATAGGAGTAGGAAGTGAGCGCCAGTCCTAGGTGGCTATCTTAAGTGTATGGTTTGTTTGGCTATTGATCTTTTTTATCCAATGGTTGAGATTTGATATGTATAGTTAATTTATGATTATTGGGCTTGATACGAAGTTTCACATGAAACGGTTCGGTAGAACCATGTGATTTAGGATTTAAGGCCTAGGTTAATGGCATTTTCATAATTATTGCTGATCTAAGAGTTTTGTGAAACCTAACAGTTCTAGAAGGTTGTATGTGCCTTTCTAAACAATCCCTATAAAAGGTTTTACATCTAAATCATTACATATGAAAAGTTATTTGTCAATTCGTATAAGGAATGATACATATGTCAAATCATCTGATGAATGGTCTTGTCTTAGAATCAACGGTCAGATGACTTGATTATTTAGATAGAGGTCATTCCCAACAGTTGGATTCGTGTCAGGGAATAGATGTAAGGTTAGAATAGTTAGATTGGTATCGTACACATGTATATATCACGTTAAATTTCATGGTAACACTCGAGAACTTTCAATACTCGGGTATTGAAAAGTTTGGGGTGTTACGTATAATGGCTGAGTTCGACCAAGGTAACCGAATTTGCCATTTTTTTATCACGATGGCTGAGTTCGACCAATATAGACGCAATTGATATTTTTACACGATCAAGAAATCATATTTATTGCGCCAAACAATGAATTATCATCACATTCACCTTTTACCAAAGGTGAAGCGACGTGGGGGGAAATGTTATACCATATTTTTTACCATTGTTGGAAAACCCAATTGGAAAGGACAGGTGTTATAGTAATGGAAAAATATTGTAAGTTAAAGATCTTCAAGGATGCTTGGAGTGCTTTTTATGAAATCACAATGTCAGAATGACAAGATAAGGAGCAATTGAGATGAATTCAATAGAAAACCAAGCAGCCAACCAAAGCGATCGAGTCTCATCTTGGAGGTCGATCAAGAAGTCGATGGTCATCCAGGAGGTCGATCATATGGCCGAGTAAAATGCAGTCGAGTCAGCAAGAAAGCCTAGGGCAGTTACTAGAATGTGGCAATGAAGTCTCCAGAAGGTCGTGTAGTGTTGAACAGTTATAGTGACCGTTAGATTGTGGGAAGCATCCAGAAGACCAAGTAATGTTGAACAGTTATGGTAACCATCAAAACGTAGGAAAAATCTAGATAATCTGATTGAAGTTATAAATAGAAGAGGAATACAACAAGAAAAATCGTTTCATACCAACCCAATCAAACCAAAATCTATCTTTTAATTATCTTTCAATTACTAGTCAATTTACATTCCATAGTGTAATCTTTTACTTTTCCTGTCAAGCAAATTACATTTCTTAGTGTAATCATTTACTTTTCAGCCTGCCATTTACATTCCATAGTGTAATCTATAGCGGTAATCAAGCAAATGGTAACTTTTAGTTGTAATTTGAGTTCACACTCGTGCGCTGGATTCAGCTCATTAATTAGAAATGTGTTTTGCAGGTGCTCTTCACGACTTACTGTAAGAATCCCTTTCTCATTTTCATTATTTGTATTGAAAAGTCTATTCGTACGGAAGGCAAAGAAGTGACCCATCATCAGAGGATGAACCCCACCCTATGAAAATCGCCTAATCCAATTTACACATCAAGCGAGTGGCTGAATGTTGAGGGTCAAATATTGCATATTGGACCCCATCTATTACTTGGTTTTATGAACATGATAATGCTTAATATTTTATTTTAATCATGTTTGTGTTGCAAGGTGAATTCAAGAGTTTGGATTGAAAAGGATGTTAAAAATATGAATTTAACACTCAAGAATCACCAAAGCCAAGATTGGATCTGATGAAACTAAGAATGAAAAATGCACATACTGAAGATCCAAGAAAATTATGTCAAGAATGAAGAAAATTGGAGTTTTTAAGTGAAATTGTGTAATCCTCAACCAGTCCTGACTTCTACTCGACCAGTCCAGGCTATGTACAACTAGTAGACACCGCTTGACCAGTCGAAGCTCGATCGATCGAGGTTCCTCGACTCAAACTCCAGCGAGTAAAACAACTAAATTTTCATCCTGCTCGACCAGTCGAGGGTGTCCCATACCGGTCGAGGATGGCTCATGACCGGTCGAGGACGTCCCACGACCAATCGAGCGTTACGTAATTTTTGCATAGACTGCATAAATTTGAGACGGTTTCCAGAAATTTTCACTCGGTGCGAAAGTCTAAGGCTTAAAACTATAAATAAGAGTCCCTAGGGCATCCTTAAGCATCATCTAGGGTTTGAGGAGTGGAGCAAAGGCGTGGAGAAACTGTTGCCGAGAGTTTTTTCTTCCTTTTTCTTAGTTATTTTAATGCTTTTCTTAAGAGATTTTAGTTCAATCATGTCTATGGTTGGCTAAACTTCTTAGGTAGGGCTAAGAGGTGAAGCTTGTAGCATGATGGGATATTTCTATTACTTTGATTCATGTTTATATTGAACACTCTTTGATTCTAGTTTGATTATAAGGAATACTTTCAGTTTTTAATGGTTTGTTGTGACTCAAATTACAAAGGATATGCAATAGCTTTGAGTATATTCTTTTCACGTATATCCTGTTGTTCACCATCATCCCTTGGGCATGGTTAGATGATGAAATCCTCCCTAACTTTCACAATTCTCCCAGATTGGTTATGGGGTTAGTAAATCATGTTATCTACCTTGTCTCCTGGGCATGGTTTTGTGATGGAATCACTTCCAGTTCTCACACCTCTTATCCATTGAGAACTAGGTCAAAGGAAGTTCAGATTTGATTTTACTAAGATATCTTCTAATTAGATAGGATAGGACTCCGATTCCAATCATGTGACTTGAATCAGGCATAGATCTCCCTGATCTCTACAAGTGGATCCTTGGAAACCTTAGTTTCCCACCTTTGAATTTATAAGTTTTAGTTAAATAATTCACAATTACTTTCAAATATTCCAGATTTTGATTTTCATATTTTTCTAGTGCTAGTTCTAGTTACTTTCAGAAGACACACAAATTCAGTCCCTGTGGATTCGACCTCAGTCTTACCGAGATTATTACTACATTGCGACCCTACACTTGGGGTTGTGAACACTGAATAGGCGACCGATCTCCTCAGACCTCGGTCATACACTACGTGCCTGCCTACCTCGGAGCTCGGGGTCATTGGTGTTCATTTCAAATTGGAGCCACAAATCCAATTCTAGCACACCTGCCCACCAGTGCAGAAAACAACGTCAAACAATTATGTTTTCTCTTCCTTTAATGGAGAATAAAGCTCTATGTTATTGTTGCATGGATGTAGGTATATTGTTGGACCACCTAAATCCTTTACATTTTTTCTTTTTCTTTAGTTTAGCCCTTTGGATTTTTTGTTTTAGATCTTTTCTTTTGTGGTTTTGTATTGCTAGCATAAGAAGTTTGCAGGTGTAACTACGCAACAACTGGTATAAGAGTTTTGGTTCAATTATTGTCAATTCAAGGTTTTTGGGTTTATACATTTTTAATTAGCAATCCTTATTATAGAGTGTGTAATGACTATGAGAACGTCAAATGAAAAGTTTGAGGTGTAGAAGTTCAATAAAAAGAATAATTTAACATGTAGCAAGTTATAGTATGTGATCTATAATACAATAAGTTTTACACAAGATTTTGAAGGGAAGATTGAAAAATATGGCATTAATTGATGACAATTGCAAAGATTTAGACCTAAGTTTTGTTAGCACAACCCCACGTGTCTTGCAGATAAGGTACTCTATAACTTTATAAACAAGAAAAATGTGGAAAAGCTTTAGAAAAAGTCGAAAAGTATTTACATGACAAAATTCATGACTAACCAACTGTATCTAAAGTAGTTGTTATTTACTTTAGAGATGAAAGAAGGTACGTCTGTCCATGACTACTTGAATTGGTTTAATAAGATTTTTTTTTTCAACTATTGAACATTGATGTAAAAGTTGATAAAGAGGATAAGGCCTTAATTTTATTGCATTCACTTCCTCCATCATATCGTCAAGTTAATACAACTTTGATTCATTGAAAGGTGACCAAAACAATAGATGATATAACATATTCTTTTTTATTGGAAATGCTTGTTAAAAAGTCGATGTACGAGGAATGCACATTGAAGGTTTGTTAACAAGGGCCTGATTTACAAAAAAAAAAAAAAAATGAACATAAAATCAAGGTAGCAGGTTTAGATCGAAGTCTAGATCTTGAAAGAAAAATGTAAAATGTAACTATTGTAAGAAGATTGGGCACAAGCAAGAGAAGTGAAATAAATTCAAAGAGAAAAAGAAAAAAGAAAATCTTTAGATTCAGCGAGAGCAGCAAATGATTCTTTTGATGAGAGTGGCAATATTATTCTATTGGTAGTCCCTAATTTTGATAATTTTCAAGACACGTAAATTCTTGATTCTAGTTCCTCTTATTATATGTGTCTAGAGCAGCAAATGATTCTTTTGATGAGAGTGGCAATATTATTCTATTGGTAGTCCCTAATTTTGATAATTTTCAAGACACGTAAATTCTTGATTCTAGTTCCTCTTATTATATGTGTCTTAATAAAGATTGATTCACTACTTATAGGCCATTTAATAGTAGAACGGTTCTTATGAGAAATAATGCTTCTTACAAGACTTGAAATTGAGGCAGTTAGAGTTAAGATGTTTGATGGCATTGTTAGAACTTTGACAAAAGTGCATTATATTCTAGATCTAAAGAAAACTATAAAAACTTTAGGTGTTCTTAACTTCGACGGCTGTAAGGCAACAATAAAATATGGTATAATGTAAAATTGCGCAGTTATCTAACACGATACCATGACACATGAAAGCTTGCAGAGCTTAGAATTATGACTAAGTCTTAAAGGGAGGCAAATAGGACTACTTCAAATTATTTATCAATTAACTTGATTAAGTCCACAAACATAGACCATGTCATGCCCCAAACATGGAGATCGGACTCATAGGAATCCCAATCACTGAATTCGGTGCCGACAGCCTCTGTAGTATCCTATTCTCGGCTCCCAGCGCCCATACTCTAGATTCTGATCCTGGGATCCTACAATGAGGATTTTCCAACATACATTTATCTCATAAGAAGCATAACCACAAGTTTACCCAAATCACAAAGGCAACATCATCATCACATATCCACTAATATAATTATTTGAATACAATGCTGAAAGAGAGATACATGTATCGAAAATCAAAGCTCCAGAGGTCCACTGCACGCTCCAAGCTCAACGCTACTGCAACCTAACGCCACCTGCACGCATCTATCGTGCATAAGCTTATAGAAAGCTTAGAGGGTGGTGAAAGCATGTGTAAGGTAAGTGCCAAGTATACAATAAAGCCCATAAGTCATACATCACTGGAATAAGCAAAAATACTGACAAGATCATGAATTATATAATATCAGAGTAAGTGGAAATATACTGGTAAGTCCATGAGTCATATAATATCAGAGTCCACAATGTAGATCGTAATGAGCCAAATATCATATACTATGGATACAAAACAATATGCAGATCCTGTCAAGTCCATCTAAGCCATATAAGTGCAGAAACGTAGCAATCCAAAATGCCATATGCCATGGATGAAATGCAATATGCGATGCGAATGAAATGACCAAGCTGGAGTGAAGTCGGGATGATAGTACGTAGTATCACAGGCTGAGGGGTCCATCACAAGGGAATTCTATCCAAACCAGTCCTATACCTAAATTTGGATAGTCAAACATAATGTGGTAATCTCCTGATCTCAGGTTAGTCGCGCACCCCAACCGAAATCCTGGCCATTGCAAAGGTACACGTAACAAATAGTTACGCACCACTAGCCCGAGTGGATAGTGAATGGATGAATGAATGAGTATGCAACTCCTGATCAGTAGCTTACCAGCACAGTAGCTTGCCAATCACTGGTAGCTCGCCCAATGTAGTAGCTCGCCTAGGCCTCAACCCTGCCCACATCACACACTCGCCCACATCAGCGTCCACCCACGTGTGCCTGCCCACATGTGCAACAGTGACGGGGTGTCATCATGCCAGTCCTCATATCAGGTCCACATATCATTACAGTTCCTCTCTAAGAAATCACCGGGGTCTAATACACTTCACACTGACTGCTGCCTCCCTAGCCGCACAACCCAGCAAGTGGAAGAGACCACACTATCCACCTGACCAGTAGTCTGCCAACACCTACCCGGCTCGTCGATAGTGGACTCATTTGTGAGCTAGTCAAACTTAGCCTAGCTTATAGCTCCCTTACTTGGGCGGATAAGGCCACACCCCCTTCTAACTGACCACGACACAGTGGGAGACACGGCCTCATGGTATAGGCACCGACGCTCATATTCCATTCAGTCTAGACGTTGGAGCATCTCCCAGTACCAAGGAGGTTCTGGGACTTTCACCCAAGGACATCTTACATGCCCACAGTGCTAAAACCAAGTATTTCTAGTATCCCATCTGGTCATTCATTATGTGCTTGTAGAGGCCACGGCCCTGATGTTGTTAGGGCGTACAATGATCATGTCACACATATGTGAGATGCATGAGTCACTCAGTCTATTTATGCATCAATCCTGCGCATACCGTGCACTCATGTGGGGTAACTCCGCCTATTAGGGAGCCCTATGAACAACCTGCCCTATGTCATATGCAATGATTAATCACATCTCATAACAAACATGACGATGATACGTATGGGCATGTATTATGATGTTATGCTGTCATATACTCATAATCGGTATCAATAACCGGCCTCAATAATTGGCATCGAAAATCGGCCTCGACAATGTGGACATTTAACCAACATTACCCCTAAGGGGTGGCCCACATAGAGCCTAACATATAGTGGACCCATGGTCTCACAAAGGGCCTGATATACAACATCATGGGCCTCACTCAAGAGCTTAATACACATCACGATGGGCCTTTCACATGGGCTTAACATACATCACAATGGGCTCCATCACCTGACCCTTAAATGCATCACAATGAGCCTCATCACACAGGCCTCATATACATCACATTGGGCCTTAAACACGGGCTGAATACACAGGCCTCGATACTTGGCCTCGACAATCGAAATCGGCCTTGACAAATCAGAATTGGCCTCAATACTCGGCCTCGACAATCGAAATTGGCCTCGACAAATCAGAATCAGAACGGCCTCAATAGTTGGCCTTGACAATCGGAATCAGCCACAACAATTGACCTCGATTGATAATTAGAATCGGTAAATCGGTCATGTCAATCGGAATTGGCAATTGATCATGTCAATCGAAATTGTCAAATCGGTTACATCAATCGGAATCAGCAATCGTCATGATAATCGGCCTCGATCGTTAATCGGCAATCGGCCACGACAATCGGAATCGATCGATAATCGAAATTGGTAAATTGGTCACATCAATCGAAATCGACAATTGATGATATTCGGCCTCGATCGATAATCGACCTATAGGAAGATCACAATGTGGACATTAAACCATTATTGCCCATCAATGTGGCCATTTAACCAACATTGCTCCCAAGGAGTGGCCCACATAGGGTCAAACACATAGTGGACATATGGCCTCACACAAGATCCTAATATATATCACGATGGGTCACATCCATGGGTCTCTCATACATCAGGTGGGCCATATCATATGGGCCACATATACATCACAATGGGCCTCAACCCATGGGCTCTAAATACATCACAATGGGTCTCAACTATGGGCCCTAAATACATTCAATGGGCCACATCAATGGGCATCTCATACACAACAAGTGGGCCTTGCTTATGGGCCTCAAATACATAACATGTGGGCCCTACACATGGGTCTCATATGCATTAAATGGGCCATGTATCTGGGCCTCGAATACATCAAATGGCCTCATAACATGGGCCTCATATATATCAAGGTGGGCCTCAACGGATGGGCTATAGCCACATCAAGATGGGCCTCCTCAAATGGGCCTGATATATATCAAGGTGGGCCTCAACAACGGGCCACAAATACATCAAGATGGGCCTACTCACATGGGCCTCATATATATACCAAGGTGGGCCTTATACATCCCCAAAAAAAGAATCATACGGAAGGATCATTTGGACCATACCACAAATAGCAATGGAGATAATAATTTTCATGGTAAAATAAATCATAGGGCCCACTATAAAGTTTATGTTCTAACCAATCTAATCAGAAGGTTATAAAGGCCTGGATTAAGAGGGGAAAACAAATATCATATAGGTCCAAACCCTGTAGCCCAAGGGTTTTTAATGGTGGACATTCAAACTCACTGTTTTCTGTAATGTGGTCCACCTGATTGATGGCTAGACACATCACGGAGGCCCACCGTGATGTATTTGAGATCCAATCTATTCATAAGTTAACATAATAATAGATGAAGTGAAGGCAGAAACATCAGCCTGATCGGAACTACCGTGGTCCTTAAGAAGTTTGAACGGTGAATGTCACTATCCCCACTATTTTTCAGTGGTGGGGATCCACTTGAACTATGGATCTGACTCGTTCTTTAGCTTATGCCATAAAATGAGCTTTAAAAATGGTTGGACGGTTTGGATGCAACACATGCATCAAGGGTGGGGTCCACTGATCGTCCAGCAACCCAGTCAAAAGGGCTAAACGGCATAGATAAAACACATATGTCATTGTGGTCCCACCGTCTGATGGTGTGGACGGTGTCGGTAAAACACATACACCATAGTGGGTCTCACGTGGGACCCACCATAATGTTTTATTCCATCCAATCTGTTGATAAGGTCCCGCAGACCTGGACGTAGAGGAAAAACAAATTTCAGAATGATCCAAAACTTCTGGTAAAACCCAAAAGGATTTCAATGGCATACATTCAATCACCACTGTTTCCTATGACGTGGGCCACCTGAGCCATGTATACGGCTGATTTTTGGGTGGCTCACTGCCCCAAAGGGGCCTAACAGATGCACGGTGTGGATATTCAACACACATCATAGTGGGGCCTGAAGTGGGGCCCACGGCCCTGGCTTCTCTTACCGTCACGTAGCAGGACGCTACTACAGCGTCAGCTGCTTATATATTATTATTATTTTGAAAAACTTGTCCTCCTACGGTTTTTCCCAGGTGGGGCCCTCATTCGAAAGATCCAACCCACCCATTGGAATCCATGGCTAGATACTGTTCAAAAGAGCCCAATATCTAGTATGTTGTGGTATACCGAAATGTCAGAGTGGATTTTAATGGTGAAAACCACTGTTTTCTATGATATAGCCCACTAGAAAATCGGATTGACTTCATTTTTAGGCTCAACGCCTAAAATGGGCTTAGGAATGGAATGGACGGCATGGATTGAATACATACATCAAGGTGGGGCATGTAGGAGTGGCCCACCCAAATAGCTTTATATATATATATATATATATATATATATATATATATATATATATATATTCTAGTACACACACCGTACTTCACAACGTCTAGCATCTACGGACGCTGGCGTGGAAGTAATTATCAAGGTGGGTCTCATGTGTGGGGACCACGGCTGGTGGGTCCCACGTGGACATGGCCCACTTGATTGGATCAACCTGTACTTGTGTTTTCCCATCACCAAGGGTAAGGCCCACATGGCTTGGATGGCCATGGGGTCCACTTAATGGAAGGTTTGGACACCACATACACTCATCATGTGGGCCACAAAATAAATAAATAAAGGGGAGAGAGAGAGAGAGAGAGAGAGAGAGAGAGAGAGATGATGATGGAGGGACCCCAGCACTATGGGCCCTCCCTTTCATGATTTACAACATACATCAAGTGGGTCCCATTCCGTATGGGCCCACCGATCAAAATCAACAGTGGAGATCCTTCTTCCACTGAAATGGAAGGTCTAGATGACCCTATCCATGTAAGGAAAATAAACATCATGATGGATTCCATGGAGAATGACCCCATCATGGAATGATCATGAGAATCAAGGTGGACCATCGGCCACATACAGGGTCCAAAGTGAGATCCATACCATCAATCGGTAGCCTCACTTGACCCATCATCAAAATATGAAAATTTAGCCTATAAAGCACCCACCGTTCGATCTTCTTGGTCCTATGGAACGCTTATCTCCTTGTGCTTCTCTTTGATGGAAGATGATGAGAGATGAATGGCTAGGATGAAGGATTTTGGAAGAGGAAGTGAGCCACACACACCACTTTTCTCTCTTAGAATGCATGGACATCCACCACTTGCTTAGAATTTTTTGTGAAGAGAGAGAGAGAGAGTTGTAAGGAGAGAGAGAGAGAGAGAGATGGGTGGTGGATGTGAAGTGAGTGATGGGTGAGGTGAGAGATTGGTTGACTTGGTGGTTGCTTGACTTGTGGAGAAAGAAAGTATGGGTGCTCTTGTACTTGACATGAGGTGATTGCTTGATTGATTGATTGATTGATGGTTTGATGGGACATGTTGTAGAGATTCTCTTGGGATTACAAACATGCGGTGTTTTCTCGAACTAAACATGGGCCCACATCTCTCGGCCAGGGTATCAGATCGGTGCATAATATGCGGCGTCAGAACCGCGGCGACGATGCGGTCGCAATGGTACAAGTCTCGGATTAAGCCGACTCAAATCTATGGGATACGACTTAGGGTCGCGCACAAACGTCGATTATAGGTAGTAGGTTGCCGGAATTTGTCGGGAAGGATCATGGAATTCGACGGAACAGTACGGGCTAGGATACAGGCCTTACAGACCACAAGAGATATAACTAAATGTACAAAGAGTTATGCTGTGAGATAGAAAAATACCAATTGTGTGTGTTATAATTTAAGTACTGTAACATCCTGGATTTTCACTGTTTTGGATTTCTAAAAACCCTTAAAAAAATTTCGTTATAATTAGCTTATGTTGTCACTAACTGACCCTTAATACTCGTGGTGAGCCTATACATAGGCGGTACCAATAAAGAACCATAAATATTTGATTAATCAACCATAGAAAGCCAACGAATTCTCCTGATCACTTAAGCATTGAGTATAACCTCATGATTTGTTCACATAGGGCCCAAATCTAACCGACTTATCATTGACTAATCAAGACAACCACAACTAAATTAAAAATCTACCCAAAACTGAGACAACTAGGGGTCGGGTCATAATTAACAAACCAAAGTGACCCGATTGTCCATTTAACCTATGACCCAACAGTTTAGAGTGATTATGAATGAATAGTCATTTTCACTAATTACGAAATCCAAACCCTAATCATTGCACACAAGAAATCTTACTACCTAATTCATTCCAAAAATGCATTGATTATCAAAACAAGCTCTAGACCACTCGTCAGTGGGATACTAGTTCCGAAACTATAAAATAATGTCTGTCTTATTGGGCTCGACGTCCATTGTGGGAGCAAAACTCAGATAGTGTCTAGGATTGTTCAACTTGAGCTAAAGGACAGGTGCATGAGAAGTACAAATATCTTAGGGAAGAACTTGAAACTTAAGTGATTTAAGTTGTACACTCTTTTGCGAAGTTGAGAGTTTCAGACCATTGGTTTATGGCCAAACTTAGCACGTAGGGTAAGGATAATTCCCCGCACACTTTCATATAACCACGGCCCCAATTGATCATTACTAACCATTGATCTAACACAGGCTCCCCATGGCCGATTTGCGTGTCCAATCATGCCAAGGTTCCATCCTAGCATAGATCCCTTAGTAGGGGACCTACCCTATGGTGCAGATAAACCTATAGGCCCTCCTGGGTCCCATTAATTAGAAATAACCTCTGTTAGGGCATAAATGACAAACAAAGTGGCCCTAGGGCCATTGCTGCACCATCTGGAACTATAAATAGCTCTCAAATTTCACCCCTTTCTCCCCATACGAATTTAGAAACCCTAACTTGGGTGAAAAGGAATAGAGGATGTAAAAGAGGAGAGAGATTGGAGGAGTAGTTGCTAAAGGAGATTTCCCCTCTTCCCTTTGTCCCACAAGCCCAATTGCTACCGCTTCCGTAGTCGGAACTACTCCGGCAATGATTAAGGGTAGGATTTCGAACATTCCTTATAGATGTAAGTCTTCAAATGGGTTTTCCCCAACCCTAACAATAGGTGGCCGACGATCCTTCCTTGGAAACATAATCTTAGGAACGAGTCTGAGTTAGACTATTGGCAATTGGTGCAGACTATAAGTACGTAGGTTGTGATTTATCAATGCTACCATTCCAGTTAATGATTTATGATTGCTAATGTAGTATGTGCATGATGACTTAGGAGTATTTCGATTTTTGTCCAATAAATTACAAGTGGTAGTACAACGATGCTTATGTGTTCGATAAAATGCCTAAATGAGTAGTTTGTTAAAACTTGATTATCAAATGTCAACCCCTGTGTTACAAATGCTAGTTGACATGATTTAAATAGAAATAGGATTATGAGAGCAGTTCAGGTAGTTGGTAAATTCCCACATTTGGGTGATCAAACTAGGTTGTCCACCCTGAGCAAGTTCAATCGATTCGGGTTGGACACTGACCACCGATAGTGGCTAGGCCACGCGGAGTGCTTATGCACTCCATGCCGGTTGCGCCAGTGATCGCCCATACCAACCGACATCGCCCAAAGAACTGGCTGATCTATTGTATGTTCACCATGTATGACCACAACCACTTTAATCTGGGGCACCCCCCTTCACCATTGTGAAGATCCATTATTAACCATTGTACTGCGATCCTCAAGACTCGTGAGCCGGGTATGGAGGTATGCAATGACGTGTCCATGCTTTTGACCTACGCTGGGGTGATGAGCCTCCATGTATTGACCACGAGCATCACTTTTACAACTGGTCTTTCGTATGTATTTATCTGGGAGTAAAGAACCTAGATGGATCAAGAATACAAGCGCAGGACCGCTGCGGCTATCACGCGCCTAGTGATTCAGTTGAGATCGATGATTAAAAGGGAGGTGTCTTACATTCCCCAAACTGCTTGATGAATAAGCATAATTAATCACTCGACTAACATAATCATTCACTGCATCACATTAGTTTAGAATGTGGTGAAACAGATGTTGAAGTTGCGTGTTGAGGAAGTATTATCATTTGCGAATCAGGTAGTTAGAGTCACGTGTTGAGGGAGTGTTGGATGTGAGAGCATGCATCATTTCATAAACCCCATTATTCGCATTAAGAAGAGTAATTAGGAAGTGATGTTTTACATTACTTTATCATTCCTGTATTGATAGACTTGATAACATGTGTAACCCAATCTTTATAAAACCATTGAGTTGATTACTCACTCCCAATCTCGGACGGTATTCTAAAACACCAACCAGACGCTAATGTAGATGCATGGACCATTGATGCCAATGCGCTAGAGCAGGCATTCATAGATGAGGAGGAGTTCTCCTACTTCCAGCTCTCAGATGGGCCGATGTAGGCCACGCACAAGGAGCACTGGGCCCACGGGCTTAGCTGGACGTTGCATTCATACTTTTTGTTATTTTTGGAATTGTATATATATTAAACCCAACCGTGGACCCATACTCTGGAAGAAATCTCATAATATATGTTTGGACTTACACATTTGCTTTAATCGCATTAAATCTGGAGTACAATACATTATTTAGTATAATTCTATGCATGCTCAAATGCCCAATGTAAAAGTAATCGGGAAATCGGCTTCCGTAAAGCATAAGTGATGTCCGGAATCTCGAGAGTCGAGCTTTGCTCGACCCTTGAAATTTGGGGCATTATAAGTACCTAAGATACAATCTATTTCATACATTCATATAACATAACTAAATTATTCACAAGCATAAATAAAATTTCATCCACATAAACAATCATAAACACAAGCTTGTATAGTGGTTTGGCTAAATGCCTACTCCACTTTCGGCTGATGCACTTAAACTCGAGTGTACCAGATTTCACTATCTTAATTGGTTTTCATAGGTTTACCAAAAACATTTACAATAGTTTTCAATAGGTTCACCACAAACTTACACGTACTCACCCGTGTTGGTGGTAGTCCTACACAAGGACTTACACATATGCACCTACGTCAGTGGCTTCCATGGAGACTTCTAAAGGTTTTATATAGGCTAACTAATAACCTATGTGGTCTTACATAAGGACTTATGTATACTCTCGCAAAAAGTGGTCCTACACACAAGGACATACACATACACAAACCTGTGTTGGTGACGGTCTTATAGAAGAACCTACATGTACGCACCAGTGTTAGTGGCTCCCTCGGAGACTTGAAGAGCTTTCTATATTGTAACCAATAACCTTTGATTAGTTCTACACAATAACTAATCTACGTACTCCCGCTGGAGACGGTCCTACGCAACGACCTATTTAAGTTTGGGTTGCAAACTCTATAGACTCTCAAATTAAACTCTTACTAGTTTGGATTAGCCCCATTGAAAGCACATTCTTGAGATGCTTGATCAATATTGATGCGGCTTCTCTTTTGCTCCCCCGATCTTTGATGCGGATCTTCTCAGCTCATATAATCAACTCATTGCTTTGAATTTCCTATTGAAAGTGTCAAGGAATTGGAAAGTGGATTAGTTAAATCTCCTACAACTAAGGGATAGTTGGTTCCAAATTAGGGATTTACTTAGATGCCCATTCTAGAGGATGATAGACAAAGGGTTTTCCTATGAGGTTAGTGTCTAATCTCTAGGGAATGAAAGATATCATGTTCATCTTCAAAGAGAGAATTAGAGTGAAGAATCACAAGGAAGATGACATGTATTTCTTTGGGTGATAATCTAGGAGTAAAGGGAATGAGTGGGATACATTAGGACTTTTAAGTCATTATATATATATACACACAAACATATTCAAACAATGAGGTCCAAATACTAAATTTATAGAGAAAAAGATCCAACAGACACTTAACGGCTAGTTTGGTCGAACTTTTGATTTGATCAAAATAATCCATAGTATATCAATTTGCTCGCTGGAAATTTTTGGTTGTCTTCAATTTGACTATTGATTCGATCGAATCGAATTGATGGACTATTGATTCAATCGATTGTTCTCAGAAATCTGTCGATTATGATTTTCGATTTTTAATTGATCTAAACCTTTATGAGCCTAGCTTATCATGTTTATTTTAAGGTTATGGCTAGGGATGATCAAACAATAATTTTTCTATGGGAAAATGGATCATCTAAATGAAATTGCGGTTTATACCGCTGATACTAAAGAATGAATATGAGACAATGTCCTAGAGAGGGGTGAATAAGACTTTTCTGATATTATGTCTATTTAAAAATTCTTAATTGCCTGACTTAAACAAATCTTCAATTTAAAGCAAGTAAGGCAATATAACTCTAAAGACTTCCAAGCCAGTAGAGGTTTCAATCACATAGGCTACTCAAGATATGTAAAGTAAGAGACTAGCCTATAGCATAGTGAACATGTGTGTGTGGAATGTGTTACCTATCAATCTTAAGCATTCATCTAAACATGCATATATAATTTAAGCAATCAAATCAGATACATAATTTAAACAGATGCGCAAATGACAATTCTAAACATAAGCATGCATAGTGGTTCAGCTACTTACCTACTCCACTCCCGACAACCGCACTCTCTCCTAGAGTGTGTCAGATTTCACTATGAATGATTTTAAATCAGGTTCACCACTAACCTTTACAGTCCTACACAAAGGACTCAACAATTTATGCTCTTCACACGAGCAAAGGTCCTACACTAAGAACATACGTTTAGGCCCACTGGCCAAGGTCCCACACTAGGCACCTCCGTTTAAGCCCACTGGCCAAGGTCTCACACAAGGCACCTACGTTTAGGCCCACCGGCTAAGGTCCCATACTAGGAACCTACATGATTTTGTTAATAGAAAACTCTTAACCTCAATCCTACACGAGGATAGAGACTAAACTTTGAACTCTCAAAAATGACACTTATCGGAATGAGTCTTCTCTTGTAGCTTGTCTTGGGTTGCTTGATCTTCGCTCTTCCGTGCTTGAATCAGCTCCCTAATGCTCTCCCGATCACTTGCTATAGTTTACCTATTGTTTTAACTTCACGATCTAGAACCTTGCATATGATGTTCCTATAAAGGTAATCAAGGAAATGGGAGTTGGTTGAATCTCTAACGAAGATTATGAATGGATTTCCTAAGAGATTCAACTAATGAAAGCACTAGATTATGGTTGAGACTAAGGATATACCTATAGGTTTGGTCTCAATACTTTAGTGAAGGCTTGAGATCATATTCTTCATAAATAAGAGCTTTGAATGCTCATGAGTGATGAATCACAATGAATAAAACATGAATCTCATGTGGATATATAGAGTCTAGGATGAGTGATTTGAGCTTAGGACAACCTAGGGATTTTGAAATGCCATAATCCATGCTTTCCACAAAGTTCTAGGTCCTATATTTATAGAGAAAAGGTCTCAATGGATATAAAACAACTAGTTCCCAATTCTACCGAGTGAACCTTCGGTAGTACCGAAATTCACTCGGTTGCACCGAAATATCACTTGGTGGTACCAAATTAAGTCCTGAAGTTACTGGATGAATTTTGTTGCTTTCCGTGGCTTCGAAATTTGTACAACGGTAGGAGTCGGTGGTACCGAAATTCAAGTCGGTGGTAGCGAAATTCAAGTCAGTGGTACCGAATTTCCTTTGAAGGCTGCTGGAATGTTTTGGGCACTTACAGTGGTACCGAAGGTATCTTCGGTACTACCAAAAGTGTCATTCTGTGGCACCTTCTCCTGCTGAACTAAGACTGATTTTCTTATTTTAATTCTTTGTCCTATGATTCATCCAAGACTAATATGATAGAAAGTATGAACTTGGAGTTGGCTTTGAATAGATGACCTAAGTGGGTTTTCCTATTTAGGTTTGAGTCATCTATAGACAAGATCCTGATCGTAGAAGCCTCTTTGGAATCTGACTTTGTAGGTTGGGCTTCTGCTCCAGTTGCATCGTTGATCTTCATTTACAGAGGACTCATCCAATTACTTGACACAACTAGTCATGTGATTGACAAACATGTGTGTAAATAAGTGCACTAACAATCTCCCCTTTTATCAATTACGTGATAAAAACAACATATCCTAAGATACTCTCATGATTCATACCATGACTTACCAAAACAATCAAAGATTACATATCATGTACCAAATTACAACTCAAACATAAGACTAGATATGTAATATAGACATGTTGCTCCCCCGTAATTTCTTCCATGATCATCTTGTATTATGCAGAAAACAACGAAGTGTTTTGGTGGGTGGATAGGTTTCTTTTCCCCCCTTTTGTTAGCTATTGGCAAAGGATTTACCAAGAAAGAAGCCAATATATGATGAAATTCAGTGTAGAGAGAGAGAGAGAGAGAGAGAGAGAACATGTAAATCACGTAAAGTTAAAATGAAATAGTTGTGAAATATAAAAGCATTATGTGATCAAAAGAAAGATATTACACATGTCAAAAGAAATATAACCATGAAAAAGAGTAGCTAACATGAGCATAAATATAGCATCATAGATGCATCAAAATTACTACCCCAAGTTTGGGTAGAATAATCCATCATCCAAAAACCAACAAGCCCTTAAGGGCATAATTATCCAAAAAGAAAATGTACCATGATTCAGCAACAACACATGCCAAAAAAAAAAATTTATTTGGATGATCCACCCTCATACGAAGGGATGTAAGAACGATGAGTCAGAAGTAATTCAGTGATGTGCTCCCCAGTATGTTGAAGAACGTCAAGACGCAATTCAATCCCAGAGAGTCGATTTTCATACTCCCGGAGGCGAGCTTCTATATTTGACTACACTTCAAGAAGTTGACTAGTTGGATCGTTCTGGTGAAGAAGACGCCCAATGCTGACTGATAATGGACTTGGTGCAGGCACTAAGGTGCGATAAGAGTCTCAGGCAGTGGTCATGGGAGTGTCTTAAACTTCTTCGCGTCTCCTGCATTCCTGATTCTCCTTAAATGTAATTGCAAACACATTTAGTTGAATTAGAATTTTCTTGGTAAATGTCACACCCCAAACTCGGAAACCGGGCTCACAAAATTCTCGATCGCTGAATCCGGCGCCGACAGCCTCCGTAGTACCCCATTCTCGGCTCCCAGCGCCCATACGCCAGATTCCAATCCTGGGATCCTACAAGGAGGATTTTCGGTATAATTTTTTTTTCTTTGTAATGGAGCATAATCATAGACATACCCAAATTATAAAGGCAACATCATCATCATCACATATCCACTAATATAATCATTTGAATACAGTGCTGAAAGGGAAATACATATATCAAATCAAAGCTCCAGAGGACAGCTGCACGCTCCAGGCTCAACGCTGCTGCAACCTAACGCCACCTGCACGCATCTATCATGCATAAGCTTACAAAAGCTTAGAGGGTGGTGAGAGTGTGTGTAAGGTAAGTGCCAAGTATACCATAAAGCCCATGAATCATACATCATCGGGATAAGCAGAAATACTAACAAGATCATAAATCATACAATGTCAGAGTAAGCGAAAATATACTGGTAAGTCCATGAGTGCTATCAGCCGTACAAGGCTATGCGATGCAATACATAATAAGACAGTAACAGATGCTGAGGATGCAATGCAATATGCAAATCCTGACGATCCACGAATACTATCAATCTCATCTATGCCATATAAGTGCAAAACATAGTAACCCAAAATGCTAAGTACTGCGAATGCAATGTAATATGTGGTGTGAATGAAATGACCATACAGGAACGTGATGTCGGGATGATAGTATGAAGTATCACAGGCTATGGGGTCCATCACAAGGGACTTCTATCCAAACCAGTCCCATACCTAAATTTGGATAGTCAGACACAATGTGGTAAACTCCTGATCTCAGGTTAGTCGCGCGCCCAACCGAAATCCTGGCCATGCGATGGTACACGTAACAAATAGTTACGCACCACCAGCCCGAGTGGATAGTGAATGAATGAATGAATGGATATGCAATTCCTGCTCAATAAGTCCACATATCAGTACGGTTGCTCTCTAGGGAAATCACCGGGGTCTAGTACACTCTACGCCAGCTTGCCGTCCCTATCCGAACGCACAACTAGGAGAACGGAAGAGACCTCACTATCCGCCTGCCAATATCGGGCCCGGCTCGTCGATAGCGGACCTATTCCTCAAGCTGGTCAAACTTAACCTAGAAATTGCCCCCTCACTCAGGCGGATAAGGTCACACCCCTTCCCAACCAACCACGATACAGTGGGAGACGCGGCCTCCTGGTATTCGGCCCTCGTGCGCTCATATATCCACTCGGTCTCGACATTGGAGTCATCTCCTGGCCACGGAGGTTTAGGGATTTTCACATAGGGACATCTATGGAGCCTGTATGCTAGAACCAAACATTTTCGGTGTCCCGTCTGGCCATCCACGATATGCCTGTGGAGGCCACGGCCCTGATGTCGCTAGGACATACAATGATCAAGTAACATGTATGCGAGATGCATGAATCACACCATACAAACATGCAGCAAACTCGAGCATACTATGCGCTCATGTCGGGCACTCCGTCTCATATGGAGTCCTGTAAATGTCTCAGCCCAACGGTTCATGTTATAACCAAACATTCCTCATATCAAGCATACATATGATGCATATGGGTATGAATCATGGAGCTACACTAAGCATGTTATAAGGTGATGAACTATCCTTACAACGTAGATGGGCCTAGACGGCCTACGCACAACAAGTATGGGCCTACCAATGGCCTAGGGAGAGTTACAATGCGGACATTTAACCAACCTTGTACTTACAATGTGGACGTCAAACCATCATTGCTCCCAAGGCATAGCCCGCCATATAGGTCAACACATAAAACATGGTGGAATCACATTCAATGGGCCTTATGTATACCCTATCGGGCCTCGACCCATGGGCCTCCAATATATCAAATGGGCCTCACAACATAGGCCTCATGTATATCAAGGTGGGCCTAAACAACGGGCCATAAATATGACAAGTGGGCCACATCGCATGGGCCATATGTATATACCAAGGTGGGCCTCAACGGATAGCCACAAGTACATCAATGTGGGCCTCACCACATGGGCCATATACATATCAAATGGGCCACACCAATGGGCCTTATGTACATCATAATGGGCCCAATCACATGAACCATATGCATAATAAATGGTGGGGTCCACTTGAACTATTAGATCTGCCTCATTCCTTAGCTCATGCAATAAAATGGGCTTTTAAAATTGGATGGACGGGTTGGATGCAACAAATGCATCATGGTAGGGCCCATAAAACCCACCATAATATATATATATATATATGTGTGTGTGTGTGTGTGTGTGTGTGTGTGTGTGTGTGTGTGAAAAAAGGCACAATGTGCATGAGCTGATTTTTAACATCCCATAAGGTCGAGCTAAGTGGGCCCCACTGTGATGCGTTTTCGAACATCTACCCCATCAGCCAAATGCACCATTCCGTCGTAAGCCTAGGTCTCAAAAATGAAGACAATCCGTGACTTGTGTAGGCCACGCCACATGCAGATGTGGAGAGGGCCGTGCACCATTTAAAACATTCATAAACATTTTGAGGGCCCACAGAGATGTGGTTTGCAAATCCAGCCCATCTATTATGGGTGTCCCACTTGCATGAGGGTTCAGCCCAAGTTTTAGGCGCATGCAAAACTCCAGGTGGGACCCACCATCCAGTGGATGGTGTGCATGAAACACAAACATCACTGTGGGCTCCATCGTCCACTGGACGGTGGAATACAACATATACATTACAGTGGGCTCCCACCGTCCGCTTAGACGGTGGGGATAAGACACGTACATCACTGTGGCTCCCACGTGGGTCCCACCATAACATTTATTTTACATCCAAACTATTGATAGGGTCACACAGACCTAGGTGAATGGGAAAAACAAATATCAGATTGATTCAAAACCTCCGTGGGCCCAAAAAGATTTTCAATGGTAGAGTTCAATCACCGCTGTTTCGTATGGTGTGGGCCACTTGAGGTCTAGATCAAGCTGATTTTCGGAGGGGACCCACCTCAAGGGGTGGTCCACCTCATGGACGGTGTGGATACAAAATATACATCATGGTGGAGCCTATACAAGTGGCCCCCTTTCCAAAGCTTTGAGACAAACTAATATTTGTGTTTTCAAAAACGTCTAGGGAGCGTTCCAGCGTCCCTGGACGGGTTGGGTGCTCTCGTGCACGAGGTGGGCCCTGCTCAGGTGGGCCACCAGATGGCGGATGGTGTGGGTTTAACACATATAAAAGTGGGCCCCACCTATAATCGGCTTGGATCTAAAACATGCTTTATGGTGGGGTCCATCCAAGTGGGCCACACAACCATAAAATCAAAGAGAGAGAGAGAGAGAGAGAAAGAAAAGTGGGACACACGTGTGATGGAGGGACCCCGACACTATGGGCCTTCCCTTGCATTCCATCATACATCAAAAAGGTAATCATAGTGGGCCATTGGCCATATCTTAGGGTCCCAAGTGAGATCCATACCATTGATCGATAGGCCTCACTTGGCCCATCATGAAAACATAAAAAACTACCCTATCAAAGCACCCACCGGTTGATCTCTTCTGTCCGTTGGAACACCACCCTCCTTGTGCTCCTCTTTGATGGTGGAGATGGGAAATGAATGGCTAGGATGATGGATTTTGGAATGGGAAAGGTGGGCCACACAAACTCTCTCTTTTCTCACTTGGAAGCTTGGACGTGGGGGTGCTCTTGCTTAACTTAAGAATGTTGGAAAATGATAGGGAGAGAGAGAGTTGTAAGGAGAGATGTGAGTGAGTGATGTGAGGTGATGGATGTGGTACTTGACTAGGTATGGGTGTGTAAGAGAGAGGGTGAGAAAGAGTTGACTTTAGAGAGAGAAAGCATGGGTTGCTTTGTACTTGACATTGAAGTGATTGATTGATTGATGTGATTGATTGCTTGATGGGATTGATTTGACATTGCGTAGAGATTCTCTTGAGATTGAGAAAGCGCGGTGTTTCTTCGAAATAAACGCCGGCTCACATCTTCTAGTTAGGGTATCGGATCGGTGCGTGAGTTGCGGCGTTAGAATTGCGGTGATGGTGCAGTCGCAATGATACAGGTCTCGGATTAAACTGACTCGAATCTAAAGGATACGACTTACGATCGTGCGCAATATCTATTATCAGTCGCAGATTGCCGGACTTCAATGGAAAGGATGGCAGGATTCATCGGAACAGTACGAACTAGGATACGGGTCTTACAGTAAAGCACACAACAGGATATACTGTATCGTGCATAGATGGAAAACTAAGGAATTTTGAGAGTTTACAAATAACACTTGGGAAGGGAAGGCTAGTAAAATGAATACCTTTGACAACTACGATCAATTGTTTCAAGATAAGGGTTGGTAGGCATATTTCAATCCCTTAAAAGATGTCATAGAGGATATTTAGAACAAATAGAGAGATCATATCTCTAGAAACTTCACATGGGTATCCATTTGTACCCAAAATGTTGTGCAATACTTTGGTGATTGAGTCCAAATGTGATCATGGGAGGAAGTTTCGTTTGTTTCGGGGGATTGTAGCACCATTACACAATACTCAAGTTAATTCACCCCAAACTCCGAGATGATAGAGAGGAAGATCAGTTGGGTGAATTTGTGTTACTCTGTGGTGTAATAGCTGACTCAACACCAAAGGAGTGACCTCCTTGGTTTGGTTCATGAAGTTGATGTTGATGGATAGAGGATCATCATGAGTGTCATAACAAGAATTTAAGAATTGATGAATGAGGTCGTACTGAACCTCTCCTCCAAAGTACAGTAGGTTATCCCACCCAATTGATCCAAAGTAGAGATCAATCTCATATGGTTCGATGAGTAGGGATCTGATCAATCTATCAAAGATTGTTTTGTTTGACATAGCCATTTCAGTGGGGTTGGAATAAGGAAAACGACAAAAGTTAGTTCGTCTAGTGGAGTGTGAAAAGGCCAAGCTATTAAGTCCTAGAGGAGGGGGGGATGAATAAGACTATACCAAATTAAAAATATAACAACAAATATTAAATAAATTAAATACAGATAGCAATAGACAATCCCACAATGCTGAATTTAAAAACAACCTCAAATGAACGAGTATTGAGAGGTTGATACAGATGTTGTTCTAAGGACAAACTTACACCATAAAAACCAAAGGTTTATGGTAGGACAACCTTACTAGAACGGTCTGTGTATCAAAAACTCAAACTGATACAGAAGAATAAAGAAATAAATAGCAAGGAAAGAAATTTATGTTATTACAACATTCTCACACTTGCATAAAAGAAATTACAACATTCTTCACAAATGCAAAAAGGGAAATTACAATCATCCACAAAAAGAAATAAACAATCAATCCACAAGACCAAAAATTATAGTGGTTCGCTTGTGTGTATACCAACTGTTTAGAAAAATAGCCACACAACTACTCCACTCCTAATATCCTCACACAATGGATATTAATGTTCACTATGAAAATAGGTTTTTTCAGGTTCACCTAAAACCCTCACAATTGTGTCTTTTAAGTGGGCTTACACAATTTGAAAACCCCACACTCTGAGTTTTTTGGATCACATCAGACAACCAAAATAGAGAGATTTCTCTGGTATAATCTCAATGAAACCAAAATACAGAAATTTACAATAATGTAAAATACCTGAATGTTCTCCTTTTGATGCAGCCCGGAAGAACCAAATCGGAGTAGAAGTTCAATGTCCAAATTCACTTAAGAAATAGTTATAGGTTCTAAATTGATTTTAGATTTAAAGCACCTTGGGCTAGCTTGATTTGATTTTGATTCCAAGAAATGGGAATACTTCAATCCCTCTTTCAAATAAAATTGGAATGCGAAAATTCAAAATCAAATGCAAAGAAAGCTAATAAAAGAGAATATTAAATGAGCACAATATAGCTTAAAATAATGACTAACTTATCTCTTAGAGTGACGTATTGATTTAGCTTGAATTGGATGAAAAGCTCTAAAATTCGTACTCTATTTATAAGTGAAGAAATCGCATTCATGACTGGTCCTATGATCTACACGACTGGTCGTAGGACCAAACGATTTTTGAAATTTTGAGCACGATAAGATAAAGTTGTTCCACGACTGGTCGTAGGACCTTCACGACCGGTCGAGGGACCTCCACGATTGGTCGTGACTTGTCCACGACTGGTCGTGTGGAGCCATATTTAGTTGCTGGACTTTGAGTCAAGGCTGTAAGACTAGTCGAGAATGAGTCGAGCGCTGTTCACACAACCGGTTGAGCAGTCTCCAGGACTGGTCGAGAACGAGTCGAACGCTGTTCACACAACCGGTTGAGCATCTCCAGGACTGGTCGAGAATGAGTCGAGCACTGTTCACACGACCGGTTGAGCAGTCTCCACGACTGGTCGAGGCTTAACAAAAAATTCTGAAAATTTGTAACCAACTTAGGACTGGTCAAGGAATTTCTTGGACTGGTCGAGCCAGTGCTAGAACTAGTTGAAGATAGTCCTAGACTAGTCGAGAAATAGTCTATTCACTTAAAAAATAACCTAATTGAATTATGTATTCAAAATGACCTACCCTAAGGTCAATCTATGGTCATTTATACCTTGTTAGTGATGTATGATCATTGAAACTTCTTTTCCTTCGGTTGATAGTTGATCTTTAAAGTTCACGAAGCTTATGATCATTATACATGATGAAGCTTGAACTTGAAATCTTTTCAAGCTTCAACTTGAAACTTGATTTTGTAACTTTAAGAAGCTTGAACTTGAAATATCTTGAATCTTGAACTTGAAATTCAAAGTAAAAGACTTTGTCCTGACTTGGAGCTTCTAAAACTATGAATCTTGAATTCACACTTGATGTTGTACTCAAACATCACCATGTAAACTTACATTTCTTGAAGTAAAGATCTTTGTCCTTAAGAAATGCATTGTCTTGAATATGTAGATGCACTACACAAGACACAGATTCAAAAAGGTTTTGGCAATACAAAATTTGACAATTATAGCAGCTAGGAACCATAGCACTTACAATCTCCCCCTTTGTCAAATTTGTGATAAAACATACTTCATAAAAAAACATAGGCATTATACGCACAAAGAATCATGCACCAGTTATCAAAAGAAACCAGTTACAATAAGAAACCAGTTACAACCTGGTTAAATCATGCACCAGTTATCAATTTTCATCAAATACTCCAACAATGCTACTCCCCCTTACTTAACTCCCCTTCACAAAATAGAATCAATAAATATATCCACAATCCACATGCCATATATTACAAGCATTGACAAAATTCTCTCCCTTTTTGTCACAATATGACAAAGGAAGGAATCAAGAAATAGAAGTGGAAGTAGATAAAGAAAGAAGAATAAGAAGAGTAGTGAGGAATAAATGATAAAGATAGTCTAAATATTAAATCCATAAGTAAGTCATGTTCAAACATAATTAAACAAGTACAACCAAGTACAACCAAGTGAAACCAAGTTCAAGTACAACCTCAAAAGATAAAATAAATCCAATTATCATTAAAGTTATTACAAACCAAGATTAGAAAATACTAATAAAATCTTGAAGAGGGAGCAGGAATAGATGGATCAATTTTGATGTAAACCCTTATTAATGCTCCTCATATATTTACACATATAAGTAAATTGAGAATCCTAGGTTACACGAATCTGAGCCACCTGTTTCTCAAGAGTATACAACCTCTCAGCAAAATCAGAAGGCTGATAATCAGGGTTAGCCTCAAAATCTGATTCGATCTCATCAAAGATATCGTCCATGTTAAAGTCATCTGGTGGTAAATTGTCTTCTTCCTCATTCACTGCTTCAGCTCCACCAACACCCATATTGACTTGGCCATCGGCCAACCTTAGCTTCATTTTGTTTATATTGAAGTTGTTGAAAATAAGGTGTTGAATGGGAGCCTCTCCAACAGGCATAGCCACTAAAAGATGGGTGGCCAACACAGTCATAAGATACACGAAAGGGATATCGCTGTGTCTAGGATGGAGAAAAAGTTGAATAATGGAATGACAGATTAAAGAAGGAAGACATACAGAAGTACCAGAGAGGATGAAATGAAGTATCTGAACCATAAAAGTAGTGAGTTATATTTTGTTACCAGAACAGGGATAAACATTTGAAATAAATATCCTGTGAAGGACTCTGTATCTGGGTAACAAATACTTTGAAGCAAGCGCATTTCCATTAGGACTCCATTGCGCATCTATGTTGCACAAAGCTCTAGTAAGCATACATTTTTCTAATTCAGATGGTTTATCTACCAGAACACTAATGGGAATACCTTCATCATTAACAGGTATGTCCATTAGACCAGAAATCAGATGATGGTCTGTTTCAACTGGACCTTCTCTAGTATCAATAATAAATGTAAGATTTTCAGTTGAAAAATCTGAGATACATGCATACATAGCTTGCGCAATGGACCAGTATGCTGGTCCACCCCAATGTAAAATGTTATCCCATCCTACAGTTTGGAGAAAAGGAAAGATTCCAAATGGAGCAAGATGTTCAACATGAACAGGTCGTTCAACTATAACATTACATAACCTTTATCCTGCACATAGGAGGGATCATCTTCGGGTGACCAAGGGTGGTGCCTTGTTATAGGTGTCGATCTAGAAGTTGAAGCACCACAAGAACTTTTCTTTTTGCCTCTACCTTCCATTTGCAACTAGGAAATTAAAGAATCAAAAGGTTATACAAGAAGTAGAGTGGGTTTTCATAAAATTAGATTTTGGAGAAGAAAACCTCAAAAATCTCTATGAAACAAGAAATAAATCACTCCAAAGATGAAAAAGAAGTGAAACAAACTTGAATCTAAAAGGAAAATGGAAATAATGGACTAACCTTGAAAAACTAAGAAGATGGGTTCGACCGGTCGAGCAAAGACCCGTTGGAGAAGAAACCCAAAATAAAGAAAAATGGGTTTTTCCCCTAAATAAAGCATCAGTTTGTGCCACACAACTGGTCAAGTACATGCTCAACTGGTCGTGCCACAACTGGTCGAGTATGTACTCGACTGGTCGTGCATAGCCAAAAATATACATTTTTCTTGAAATTTGAAATTTTAAACAAATAAAATAACAAATATATACAATATGATACAGAAATGCATAAATGATTAATTCAAATTGCACATACTAAGATCAAATTTCAATTTAAAAAACCTGCTTTTGTTGACTGATTTTGTGAATATGTCAGCAAGTTGAGTCTCGGTCGGAATATATTCCAAAGAAATTGTCTTTTCTTCCACTAATTCACGGATGAAGTGATATCTAATGTCAATGTGCTTAGTTCGTGAATGCTGGATTGGATTTTTAGATATATTAATTGCACTGGAATTATCACAATATAAAACCATAGAGTCCTGTGCAATTTCGTAATCGCTTAACATTTTTTTCATCCATATAAGCTGAGTACATGCATTACCTACTGCAATGTATTCAGCCTCAGCAGTTGAGAGTGATACGGAACTTTGTTTCTTACTTTGCTAAGAAAGTAAATAGTTCCCAACATAGAAATAACCACCACTGGTTGATTTCCTATTATTAACGTTACCAGCCCAACAGCATCAGTGTAACCAGCTAATTGAATAATAGTATCATGTGGATACTAAAGACCCAGATTAGCTGGACTTGCGACATATCGCATAATCCGCTTAACAACAATTAAATGTGACTCTTTAGGGTCAGATTGATATTTAGCGCAAATCCATACACTAAATGCAATATCAGGTCGACTCGCAGTTAAATACAACAGATTACCTATCATACTGGGATACAATTTAAGATCAACTCTCTTACCTGTAGAGTCCTTTGAGAGTTTCAAGGTCGTACTCATAAGAGTATCAAAAGTTTTCCCATTCTCAAATCTAAACTTTTTGACTAAGTTCAGAGCATATTTGGTTTGAGAAATAAAGAAACCATCAAGTTGCTGTTTAACTTGCAACCTAAGGAAATAATTTAATTCTCCAACCATGATCATTTCGAACTTAGATTTCATAAGATCTGCAAACTCAACAGTCATGTTAGCATAGGTAGATCCATAAATTATATCATCAACATAAATTTGCACTATTAAAATGTGATCTTTATATTTCTTTACAAACAATGTCTTATCAACACTTCCCATTATAAAGTTATGACTTAGCAAAAACTTAGTGAACTTTTCATACCATGCCCTGGGAGCTTGTTTTAAACCATAGAGAGCCTTTTTTAGGCAATAGACATGATTAGTATTCTTAGGGTCTTCAAAACCCGTTGGTTGTTCAACATACACTTCTTCATACAAATCAACATTTAAAAAAAGCACTCTTTACATCCATTTGGTATAATTTGAACTTTTTAAAGCATGCAATGGATATAAATAGTCTAATTGATTCAAGACGAGCTACTGGGGCAAAGGTTTCATCATAATCGATGCCTTTAATTTGAGTATACCCTTTTACAACCAGTCTATCTTTGTTTCTAATTATATTACCAAGTTCATCAAACTTATTTTTGAAAATCCACTTAGTTCTGATAATATGTTTATCTTTCGGTTTAGGAACTCAAGTACCAAACATCATTTCTAATAAATTGATTAAGCTCTTCTTGCATCGCTACTATCCAGTTTTCGTCAATAAGAGCTTATTTGACATAAGCCAGTTCTATCAGAGATGTAAAGCACACGTAATTACATATATCTTCAAGTTATCTACGAGTGCGCACACCAGTGAGATGATTTCCAAGAATTTGATTAGTTGGATGGTCTTTAACAGTCCTCAGTTTAGAGTTATTTTGACTTGATGAAGAATCTGGTTTTTCAATTAGAAGTACTTCATCATTATCTGAACTTGAGACAGGTGTATTCAAGTGATCGTCAATAACCACATTAATGGATTCTTGAATTACATCAGTCCTCTTATTAAGAACCCGATATGCTCGACTATTTAGAGCATACCCTAAAAATATCCCTTCATCACTTTTGGTGTCGAACTTTTCCAGATTTTCTCGGTCACGTAAAATATAGCACTTGTTGCCAAAAACTCGAAAGTATTTGACAGTAGGTTTTTTATCAAACCACATTTCGTAAGCCGTTTTGTTATTTAATTTTCTCATATAAATGTGGTTAATTATATAACACGCAGTATTTATGGCTTTGGCCTAAAGATTTTTAGGGAGCTTCATACTATTTAACATTACATTTGTCATTTCTTGAAGCACTCTATTTTTCTTTCTATTATCCCATTTTGTTGTGGTATTTTGGGCGCAGAGAATTCATGTGATATTCCCTGATCCCTGCAAAACTTCTCAAACCCGCTATTCTCAAATTCTGATTCATGATCGCTATGGATCTTACAGACTTGAGTCTCCTTTTCAGTTTGGAAACGTCTAAGTACCCTTTTAACTTCATCGAGAGTTTCTGATTTGTCTCTTAAGAAGACTATCTAAGTATATCTGGTAAAGTCATCAACGATTACCAGAATATACTTTTTGCCACCTCGACTCTCCGTTCTAGTTGGTTCAATAAGATACATATGGAGGAGATCGAGCGGTTTAAATGTGGCATTGGAGTCCACTTTTTTGTGAGAGCTCCTAGTTTTCTTGCCAATCTGGCATTCGCCACATATTTTATCAATTTTCTGTATTTTGGGTAAGCCTCTTACTAACCCTCTTTTGCTCAATCTATATAAGTTGCAGTAATGTACATGTCCAAGATGTTTATGTCATAATTCAGTCTCATTGGTATGGACCATGTAACACGATAGATTAGATGAGCTTGAATCACTTACAATGTAGCAGTTTTCAGAAGTTCTGCGACCAGTTAATATTACAGAACCATTTTTATTTAAAATTCACACCCTAGGTTAGTAAATTTTATGCTATGATTTTTATTGCATATTTGAGAAATGCTTAATAAGTTGTGTTTTAAACTTTCTCCATATAAAACATTCTCAAATAAATGGAGGTTAAAAAGTTGAACTGTACCTTAGCCAATAATCCTGCAGTTGTTACCATCACCAAATGTGACTGAACCATCAGTCATGTCTTTAAAATGGTGAACAGACCTTTGTCACTAGTCATGTTCCTGGAGCATCCACTGTCTAGGTACCACTTTGAATGGCTTGAAGCTTTGAAAACTGTGTGGGCAACCAAGAAAGTAACTTTAAGAACCCATTTCATTACGGTTTTGGGTTTAGGAGTATAGTTGGTCTTCTTGTGTTTGTAGTTGATATAAGACCAACCCATTAAGTTAGATTTTAAGAGCTCCTTAAGTAAATCAACAATTTTCTCAGCTAAAGGATTATGATTATGATTTTCATAGTTGATATCATTGCTTTTACGTTTTAATGATTGAAAAGTTTTAGGATTTTTAGGATAATTTTGATTTAGACTTTTCTTTTTTGAGTTTAAAGACTCTCCTCTCACAAACTTAGGAGGAGTATTCTTATGTTTGGGAGAAATATTTTTGTCGTAGCCCAAACCGGATCGGTCGCCACATTTTCTGGATCCGGATAATAGTTTTTCTAACTTGGGATCACCTTGGGCATATCTCCATGTGTCATTTAAACTCAAAAGTGAATAGACTTCAAGTTTTAGTTTTTCATTTTTAGATTTTAGATTTTCAATAAGGGAGGTTTTGAAATCTAAATCACATTTATTTTGTTCAAAACTATTTTGTTCAAAACAATCTGAAATGTGGGATTTTCTAAAACAAGAGTATCAAAATTTTCTTTAAGTTTTGAAAACTTTTCTTTTTGAAGTTTTAGTTTTACTGCAATTTTACAACTTTCCTTGTATAGGGCATTGTAAGCATCTTGAATATCTTCTTCATTTTCATGATCACTATTCAGATTTTCTTCACTAGTTGAATCATCATTATCTAAAAAAGTGAACTTGGCTTAGAGTCATAAGGGCTTTGACTTCATCACCCGACTCAGTTTCAGAATCTTCTGACTCAGAAGAGGCTTTAGAGCAGGAAGATTCATCCCAAGTAGCCAACATACCTTTCTTTTTAGGTTTGTCCTTTTTAGGACACTTGTTTGCTAAATGCCCATATTCATGGCAGTTGTAACATTGGCTATCTTTTAAAGATTTCCAAGTTTTAGATTTAGATCTTTTCTAATCATTAGATTTTTGAAAATCAACTCTCTTTTTACTTTTAAAAATTTTGTAAAACTTTTTAGCTAAAAGGATCATATCATATTTAGAATTTTCTAAATTAGAATTACTACTGTTTTCTTGAGAAAAATATTTAGAAGATTTAAGGGCAATGGATTTACTTTTAGGATCTTTAAAAGCTAACTCATAAGTCTATAAAGAGCCAACTAATTCTTCTACCCTCATATTGTCTGTATCGTGGTTCCTGGATCGCAGTCACCTTTGAATTGAATCGTTTAGGTAGTGAGCGTAGTATCTTTACACAGACTTTACTTTCTGGAATTTTATCACCAAGACCCCGCATAGAGTTGACAATGTAAAAGTCCATGAAAGTTTCACTTTCCTCCATACATATCTCCTCAAATTTAGTTGTGAGGATTTGGACTTTTAATTTCTTGACAATTGTTATTCCCTCATGTGTCATTTCTAAAATATCCCAAGCTTGCTTTGCAATATCACAGGATATAATTCTTTTGAATTCATTCGGTGATAGTGCGTAAGTGATTACATTTAGTGCTTTTACATTGGTTCTACTCTCACTTTTCTAAAGAGTGGTCCAAGAGAAATAAGGTGTAACCTTCATAGATTTGGATTCGTCGACACCAGTTACTTCAGTGGTAGGAGGGGTCCAATTAGTCATTATGGCTTGCCACACACTCTCATCCATGTATTTTAAGAAAATTCTCATCCTGGCTTTCCAATAGGCATAATTGGAGCCATCAAATGGTGGAGGCCTAGTGACTGATAGGCTATCAAAATTTGACATCTTACAAAGCTCAGATCGATTAGCTCAGGAAATCAATCCAAAAAGTAATAATAAAAAAAAATGAGCTATTAGGCTCTGATACCACTTGAAAAGGCCAAGCTATTAAGTCCTAGAGGGAGAGGGGGTGAATAGGACAATAACAATTTAAAAATATAACAGCAAAATTTAAATAAATTAAATACAGATAGCAATAGACAATCCCACAATGCTGAATTTAAAGACAACCTCAAATGAACGAGTATTGAGAGGTTGATATAGATATTGTTCTAAGGACAATCTTACACCATAAAAACCAAGGGTTTATGGTAGGACAACCTTACTAGAACGGTCTGTGTATCAAAAACTCAAACTGATATAGAGGAATAAAGAAATAAATACCAAGGAAAGAAATCTATGCTATTACAACATTCCCACACTTGCATAAAAGAAATTACAACATTCTCTACAAATACAAAAAAGGGAAATTACAATCATCCACAAAAAGAAATAAACAATCAATCCACAAGACCAAAAATTATAGTGGTTCACTTGTGTGTATACCAACTATTTAGAAAAACAGCCACACAACTACTCCACTCCTAATATCCTCACACAGTGGATATTAGCGTTCACTATGAAAATAGGTTTTTCCAAGTTCACCTAAAACCCTCACAATTGTATTTTTTAAGTGGGCTTACACAATTCAAAAACCCCACACTGAGTTTTCTGGATCACCTCAGACAAACCAAAAGAGAGATTTTTCTGGCACAATCTCAATGAAACCAAAATAGAGAAATTTACAATAATGTAAAATACCTGGATATTCTCCTTTTGATGCAACCCGGAAGAACCAAATCTAAGTAGAAGTTCAATGTAGAAGTTCAATGTCCAAACTCACTTAAGAAATGGTTCTGGGTTCTAAATTGATTTTAGATTTAAAGCACCTTGGGCTAGCTTGATTTGATTTTGATTCCAAGAAATGGGAATACTTTAATCCCTCTTTCAAATAAAATTGGAATACGAAAATTCAAAATTAAATGCGAAGAAAGCTAATAAAAGAGAATATTAAATGAGCACAATATAGCTTAAAATAATGACTAACTTATCTCTCAAAGTGACGTATTGATTTAGCTTGAATTAGATGAAAAACTCTAAAATTCGAGCTCTATTTATAAGTGAAGAAATTGCGTTCACGACTGGTCCTGTGATCTGCACGACTGGTCGTAGGACCAACCGATTTTTGAAATTTTGAGCGCAATAAGATAAAGTCGTTCCACGACTAGTCGTAGGACCTTCACGACCGGTCGAGGGACCTTTAGGACTGGTCATGACCTGTCCACGACTGGTCGTGTGAAACCAGATTTAGTTGCTGGACTTTGAGTCAAGGCTGCAAGACTGGTCGAGAACGAGTCGAGCACTGTTCACACGACCGGTCGAGCAGTCTCCAGGACTGGTCGAGGCTTAACAAAAAATTCTAAAAATTTGTAACCAACTTAGGATTGGTTGAGAAATTTCTTGGACTGGTCGAGCCAGTGCTAGGACTAGTCGAACATAGTCCAGGACTAGTCAAGAAACAATCTATTCACTTATAAAAGACCTAATTGAATTATACATTCCAAATGACCTACCCTAAGGTCAATCTATGGTCATTTATACCTTGTTAGTGATATATGATCATTGAAACTTCTTTTCCTTCGATTAATAATTGATCTTTGAAGTTCATGAAGCTTATGATCATTACACATGATGAAGCTTGAACTTGAAACCTTTTGAAGCTTTAACTTGAAACTTGAATTTGTAACTTTAAAAAACTTGAACTTGAAATATCTTGAATATTGAACTTGAGATTCAAAGTAAAAGACTTTGTCTTAACTTGGAGCTTCTTGAACTATGAATCTTGAATTCACACTTGATGTTGTACTCGAACATGACCATGTAAACTTGCATTCCTTAAAGTAAAGATCTTTGTTCTTGAGAGATGCATTGTCTTAAATATGTAGATGCGCTACATAAGACACAGATTTAAAAAGGTTTTGGCACTACAAAATTTGACAATTATAGGAGCTAGGAACCATAGCATTTACAGAGTGTTCTCCTTTTGCAGGAGCCTTGCCTTTGTCTTTAACCATTGTTATGTTGTAATCATATATTGGAAATATTAATGGAAGGATTAACAAATCCCAAAAGTATGCATATGAAGTTCCATATTTTTCAGATATACCAAGAGAAGCAGATGAAATATTTCAGCAAGAATTAAGTTATGCATATGCAACTTCAGATAAATTTATCTCCAAAATAAGCTTCCATCTACATAACAAATGGATGGAGTCCTCTGATTTTCTTGAAAAATCAGTTATTAAGGAAATGAATGATTGATGCATCAATATACCAAAAACAATTTCAGCTGTAAAGTATAGTATATAAAAAGAAATCTAAAAAAAAAATTGATCATGATACACAGTTGATCTAGGAAAGAAAATCAGTAGTATCTTCTTGGGGGCATGACAGATGTGCCGCAATTTGTTCCACCGACTATTGGAGGGAGTGGAGCTTTTCTTCCATTGACTTCATCATCTCACCAAGTCTTGATTGTTCCTTCAAAATTTGTACGAGAGTATCATTCTGTGAAGTAAAAGCTGTAGGAACAAAGGTTGGTAGATGAGTAACTAGGCCTTCCTGTATTGTCTCATCCTCCTTGTCTAGAAATTCTTCTTCTATTAGATTATCAATTTCATGGATAGAAGAGAGATTCATTTTCCTAATACCATGCATATTGATTTCTGGTGTTGATATCGATTCACCTTCAAGCACCTTGAACCAACATTGATGGGCCAACTTACACAGCAAATGTCTGAAAGGTATTACTATGGAGTTAGACTCAAATCTTGAAACTATTTCATCATATATTAAAGTAGGCAAGCATAATGGTTCCCCTTTACCAATGTGATATAGGGTCTCCACCATGAATGGTGTAAGCTTGGTATGATTTCCGTATCTAGGATAGATGTTGGAAATACAAATCAGATGGATTATACGATAACCATGGGACATATTTGTGGTCCGTAATGCATTTCTGTGATGCCAAGGTACATTCTTCCAATTGCATAAGAATTTAGTCCAGGCAACCCTTTTTGCTTCAGTGGGTAGGTTTAATTCAATGGGTTGTATGGAGGTCAATGGAATTCTTATAAGGGTTAAAATGTGATATGGAGTGATTTTAACTATTCGACCATCGCAGTAAACTTCAAAACCCTTAGATAGAGTGCAATGAGACAAGAATGATTGGACTAAGGTTTCATTAACTAGCCCTCCAAACGACAGAACTTGTAGCCATCCTTGTTGTGAAAGAATTTCCTGAACTTTAAAATTTTCAAGACATTTAACATCTACTCTTCTTTCACATACAATCCTTCTCTTCAAAAATCTAACAGCAATAGGACTAGCGGAGTCAGGATTTGAAGAGGATGAGGGTCTAGACGAATGGTTAGAAAATCGTCCACGCTTTAGAATGCAGAGTTTTTGCTTAGTTCTAGTTGAATCTTCTCTATCATGCTTTATCTTGGATCATTTTCTTTAGGTGGTAATGACTCCATTTGGGGAAATGAAGTGGAATGACAATGACCTATCAAGAGAAGTCAAACCTAAGGCAAATTATCCTAATTTTTGAGATGTAAAGAGAAAACACAAGGAAATACCTTAGACTTTGCTGATTTTGGTGGCACCACCCTTCAACTGAACTTGGGAAGAACCAAGAGAGGTGACAATCTAAACAGAACTGGGTAGTGAGGGATTTAAGTAACTTGACGCGGTTCAATTTCGGTAGTACCGAAGGTAAGTTCGGTGGTACCGAAGTATCCCTTGAACTCAGAAGTTGCTATAATAGATTTTCCTAATATACATTATGTTGATGATATGATCAGGATGAAAACACAAAAAAAATGTTTAGAGGCCAGAAATCCTCAGATATGTCAATTTGGCCAATCATCAAGCTCAATCCTTTGATTTGACTCTAATGTTTATATGGGAGGCATGATCCTCAGATATGTCGATTCAGCTCAAGTGCGCCACTGAGGTCACTTTTCAATATTCTTGAGGGATAATATAATGTGAGCCAGTAGACTGCTCATTTGGCTCTCATCCTTCATATTCATATGTTTTTCTTCTATTTTGTTCATCAGTTTTGAAATCACTGTAGTAGTAGATGCCATAAGTATTTTTAGTGACTTTTGGTCATCTTCACTTTCAAATTCACTGTTTTCATAATTGGATTCATCTTTGTTATCCCATGTGGCTGTCATAGCTTTTCCTTTTGACTTGTTGGATGGACACTCAGTGGATATATGTCCATATTTCTGGCAATTATAACATTGGAGTTCTTTGGACTTCCTAAAGGTTTTACCTATTTGGCGTCTATGGTTTAGTTGAACTCCCTTGTTATTGTATGATCTCTCACGGTTCTTGTTGAAGAATTTTTTGAACTATTGAGCCAATAGAGCTACCTCCTTATTATCACGCCTCAAACCCGAAAATCAAGCTCATAAAATTCCCGATCGCTGAATCCGGCGCCGACGGCCTCCGTAGAACCCCATTCTCGACTCCTAGCGCCCATCCGCCAGGTTCCGATCCTGGGATGCTACGAGGAGGATTTTCAACATTAGTTTGATTTGTAATAAGCATAACCAAAGGAATAACCCACAAACAACAACCAAAAACTCCATTACATTTCCACTATGATTAAAAACTTATAAGTATAGTGCGCATAAAGGAAAATACAATGTGATAGATAAAAACTCCAAGATGATCTGCTACGAGCTCCTGCCTCAGCACTGCTGCGATCCAACGTCACCTGCACGCAACGGTCGTGCATAAGCTTACGGAAAGCTTAGAGGGTGGTGAAAGTGTATGCATAATGTAGTATTACAATTATGCAGTATCAGAGTAATGCGAAATATGCTGATGAATCCATGAATACTATTGGTCGTACCAAGGCCATGCGATACAAGGCATGAATGATGTCGGCCATACCAAGGCCATGTGATGCGCGATGTAATTCAAGCACACCAATCCTAATTTAAGTCCACAAGACAATACAGCTCAACTCTGGAATATCACTGGGATCTAGTACACTCCAAACCAGATTGTCGCCCTATAGCGTGCAACAAGATGAGTGGAAGAGACCTCACTATCTGTCTGCCAATATCGGGCCCGACTCGTCGATAGCGGACTCATTCCTTGAGCTGGTCAAACTCAGTCTAGCTTTGCCCCCTCTTCTCAGGCAGGTAAGGTCGTACCCCCTTCCAACCAACCACGACACAGTGGAAAGCGCGGCCTTCTGGTAATCGGTACTCTGTGCTCATGTACCCACTCGGTCTAGACATTGGAGCAACCTCCTGGTACCATAAGGGTTTAGGAAATTTCACCCAAGGATATTTATAGCACCCCATGTAGAATAAGATTTTTGGTGTCCAATCCTGCCAACCACGATATGCCTTGGAGGCTATGGCCCTGATGTTGCTAGGGCGCACAGTATATATGTCACACAATGCAAGACGCATGAATCATGCAATCCAGTCATATAACAATCATGCGCATATCGCGGGCTCATGTAGGCAACTCTCTTTATCAGGAACTCCCATAACAATCTTCCTAATGGCATGTGCTATGATCAATCACTCATTTCATCGTAAGTATGCAGATGATGTGTATGGGCATGTATCATGATGCTATGTTGTCACATACTAATAATCGTATCGATAACCGGAACCAATAATCGGCATATATAATCGGCATCGCCCTCGTAATCGGCACTAATGATCAGCATCAACAATCGGCACCGACATCAGCATCGATAATCGGCACCGATAATCAGCATATAAACAAGGTGGGGTCTATAGATGAACAACCGATCAACCATAATATAAAGATCAGCACTCGGCCATGGTTATATCAAATCCGATAGCATGGAATCATCTGTCTATGGCGAATGGGGCCCACTAGTTGGGGTTAACCCACTAAGAGAATGATGAGAATGGGCCTAACAAGGCCTAAGGGAAGGTCACAATGAGGACATCTAACCATCATTGCCCATCAATGTGGACATCTAACTAATATTGCTCCCGAGAAGTGGCCCACATAAGGGATTCGTACATAACGTAGTGGCCATACATACATCACATTGGGCCCATTCATGGGCCTCACATATATTGCATTGGGCTTCATACAAGGGCCTCAAGTGTATCACAATGGGCCACACCCACGGGCCTCAAATACATCACAATGAGCCTCACCCATGGACCTCCAATCTATGGCAATGGGCCTCATCAATGGGCCGTAAATGCACCACCATGGGCCTCATACGTGGGCCTAATATACAACAAGTGGGCCACACTGCTTGGGCCTCGTATGCATCAAATGGGCCACGCATCTGGGCCTAACAATATAAAGGACGGGCCCCACCCATGGGCTAAAATACATCATGGTGGGCCTCATGTACAACAAGTGCGCCACACCTATGGCCCTCAAGCAGGCTTGGACCACACAAAAATCATTTTAATAGTTGTAGGTGTTGAAAGTGCCCTGGTTTGTCAATTAGTGTGAATGTTGAGTCAGCTAGACAAAGAAGCCCCATAGGAAAATTAATCAAGCATCTGCCTCAACTGGATGAGTACCCAAACTCGTCACAGGTATATCTTAGTCTCACATCCCATGTCCCAAAACACCAGGTAATTAAAACCCTTAAAATTGAATAGAACACTCTAGGGTTTTTGGTCAGGAAACTTCCTTCAATTTCAGGAAAATCTTTAGATTTTCTACCTTTGTCGATTTATCGACAAGTGATTCGAAGAAATCGAACATTGTTTCAATGTCCTTGAAGCTCACTCAATCTTATCGAAATGAGGACCTAAGATGTCCAACAACCATAAAGATATCTTGACTGAATTATCAATGAATCGATGGACTAATTGATATCATCGAAGTTTGAATCTCGAGTTCATTGAGCTGACTCGATAAAATCAACATCTGATCTATTGTGTTCCAAAGTTCTACTAAGGGAAGTCATGCAATTCTCGATATATCGAAGAACTCGATATCCTCTGAATTCAAATTCCGATGATATCGGAAGACTTTTGATGATATCGGTTTGGAACACAAATCTATCCAGCAAGTTTTCAGGTTATTTTTCTTGGATCGAGGGACACTCGATAAAATTGATATTCAAATATTGATCATATCGAGGCATGGTCGATATCATCAAAAGTGGACAAAAACTATCCAGCAAGCTTATAGGAAAATTCCTTGGAATTATCGATGAATCGACATTGCCCTCAATATCATCGATATTCAAATTTCGATGATATCGATTGATGATCAATCATATCATATACCTGAAATATTTTAAAGGCAAGTGCTCTCTCATTTTCAAATGTCGAGGAATAGAACCTCGTGTCGATGAAATCGGAGTTCGAAATCTGATAACATCGACGCTCATTCGATTTCCTCGACCAGTTGGTAAAAGGTTTCAAAAGCGTTTGACAGATGAGTTCGTGTCATCGAGTGGCCAGTCGATTCCATCGAGAGTATATGCTCGATGATATCGAACTCTGTCATAAATGTGACCATTTTATATCCGTTGGAACCTTTTGCCTATTTAATGAGAGCTTGTCCTTGGTTGTCGGCAGAGAAAATAGAGAGTGCTTTTGAATGCTTATACCCATTTCATATACCCAAAGCCTTTTCTCGTATGGGAGTTCACCATCCAATCCACCCTCATCATTGACATTCAATAGAGTGGATTGGGGAATGAACTTCCACATTCAAGGATCTTGCAGCTACTACCTTAATGGAAAATAATTAAGCTGGGATGTCTTGAATGCTTAGATGATTGGAATCTCTCTATCTCTCTTATAGGAAAACATTTAATAGAGTAGGATTCCATCATAACCTTGACCCAACCCGTAGCTATGTATTGGTACATCTTCTGAGTTGTGGATTAAGGAAGATGAAGAGTCTTCGTCATCAAAGGAGGAGATCTTCAACATCATGTAGAATGGGGCTCATCTACTTATCTGTAGGTCATTAGAGTCCGGAGGACCCTTGTGATCATTCCTTCGGTAAGATTGGGTCTAAGGAGTTTCTCTCCCCTTTAAAGCCCTCGCAGGAGGCCTCCAACGGGAGTGTATGTGGTGGGTGCTTTGTGTTGACCCTTGCTCTATGGAGAGCATAAACTCTTAAGTCCTTGTGTAAGTCCATGACTTGTGAGGTCTAAAACTCGGGTGCTTTGTGTTGACCCTTGCTCATAGGATCATAAACTAGTGAGGTTCCTTGAGTAGATTTGTAACGCCCGAACTTTTTGATACTCGAGTACTAAAAGTTCTCGAGCATTACCAAGAAAGAAAATGCTAAACGCATTTGAGAATGACACCAAAATCAAGGCATCTACCCTTGAGTTGGAAATAAGATCATGTATACATTAAACCACACCAACAAACTAATAGATAACTTCCCCTTTCATAACAATGTAGATATGACTTCTTTTACGAAAATTACCTAGAAACATGTGTACAATCAAGTGAAACCATCAGATCTCCCATAACTCCTAAATCAAAAATAATTACGAAAATGCCATCACCTTAAACCCAAACTCTAAGATCACGTGAATTGCCACGATCCAAAATGTGTAATAAGCTAATGACAAGCACAATCAGGATAGATTAACCGTACACAACAAATTCCAGCCCTTAGATCATCATAGATGTGGTCTAAACGTAGGAAGGAGCCATGATCATGGGATCTGGGATCCCCTGATCATTAGATATGCGCCAACTTTGGAACACGGCCCCTTAGATAAGAGAATGAACTAATGGACGGTGTGGATTTTCCTAGAGGGCATCACTAGGGGTCCCACTTGCAGTGCACATGCACCGCAGTCATACACCGGCGGAGCACCAGATTGAAGACACTCATACACCGGCGGAGCACCAGATTGAATCCCGCTCTAAGTGGGATTTCTCCCTCTGTTACGCACACCGAACGGCGGGTCCGACTGGATGGAATTGTGGCCCACCGTAGGTGATCGAAGGATTGATTTGAACTGTCCATCACGTCCGGACGGCAAATCCGACCACACAGCAACCTATTTCCCAACCGGGAAATCCTACACGCACGCACGATCCGGTCCGTAGCTAGGTCCGACTAAAGCTCTATTTCTCACCTCCTTCCACGTTCAGGTATGCAATCTGCATTGTTCGAGGATTCAGTGGGGCCCACTGCTAAGGGGATGATGCAGATCTAGACCGTTCATCGGACAGAATGGCCACGATCGGACCGAACCTCTATAAAATCTTGCTGATCAGACAACAAACGATCGTCGTATTGCGTTCGGTCTTCGCTGCGCAACAAGGAGATTTTGCAGAGGATTTCCAAGGCTCCCTACGTAATAGTTACACAGGGCAGCTGAGAACCAACGTAGGGACCTGAAAATTTCTCTCCCGCTCTATAAAAGGGACTGTCGTGCGACCGTGGAAGAGAAAACCAAGGAGAGAGAGAGAGAGAGAGAGAGAGAGAGAGAGAGAGAGAGAGAGTCCAGCTAGGGGAGAAAGAAAGAAAAAGAAGGGAAGGAAAGAAGGACGAACGAGAAGCCGCAGCAGCTGCCTATTTGCACAGCTTATGCCAAAACTTCCTTATGTCCTAAGGTAAAGATCTTCTGATCCTTCCATCCTAATCCCTGATTTTCCAACGAATCTAGAAAGGTCACCTAGGATCGAGCCTAACCGAGTTAACTCGGTAAAAAGACTCGGCTGAAGGCTAGGACCTGATCTAATTAATACTAATGATTATCATATGGATTCTCCTTCCCTTTTTCTTTCAAATCCAATTTCCTAAGACTTACTAAACCTAATTATATGCTAATAAAAACAAATCCAAACCAGGTGAATTAAAGTAGAAGACGATTCCATGAACTAAGGTGAGGGTTTCATCCTTTAAGCTTACATGAATTTAAGATGATATATTTATTTCGCCTTTCATGTCTTGTTGATATTTTATCGCGCCTATTATGTAACTTTGCCTTAATTGAATTTGTGTATTTTATACTGCCCTTTTTGTTCCTTTTATCTGTTCTTGAATTATCATTACATTCTCTCTGTTTTCATTTTAATATGTTATCATCAACTATCGGCCCTTTGAGATTATGGCATGATGTCAAATACAAGTGATTCCTCTAAATTTATGTGAGGCCATGGATACAAGTCTTGCCCTGCCTTGAGATGGCCCTGCCACTCGTCTCTTTATTTGAGTTGGCCCTTGCCACTCTTCTTGTTATTGAGTTGGCCCTTGCCACTCTTCTATCTATTGAGTTAGCCATTTCTACTCTTCCTTTGTTGAGTTAACCATTGTCACTCTTCTTTTTATCATGTCGACTTCGTGCCGTCTATCTTTGAGGCTTGTGCATGTTTCTTGCTATTCCAAAACCTTCATGATTCAGATTATATTCTTCATGATTTAGTTTATATTTTCTTGATGCAAGTACTATGTTGGGAATCCCTCCTTTAGCGATCGATTAAATATCGTGGACGTAATGCACTTTTGGTAGTGGCCCTTGGGTGACCCGTAATTCCATGTTCTTGGGTGAGAGTGCAACGGCTGGTGTGTGTAAATCGTTTTATATGTGTGACACATCAGTTTGGGGAATTGGATGTCACTTAGTCGCTCCTTTTCCAGTTTTTCTTGGGGAACTGGATGTCGCTTTAGTCGCTCCTTTTCCAATTTTTTTGGGTTAGTTGTTGCTTTAATCGTTCCAATCTGGGTTGCGAGATTCACCTGGTTATGTGTGGTGTTCATCTTGGGATAACCGCGTAAAGCCATGTTAAGCGTGGGACACGCCGACAAATATCCATAGTATGGGATGCGAGTCGAGTCGGATAACTATAATCATATTCCACATTGTGGTGATTACTAAGTGTGATACACCGCATATACTTTGCTAGATATGCATCTCATATAGATTGTTTGCGCATTGATATCTCTTGTAGTGTGGATTACTTGATGTATCAGAACATTTATCTTGCTTTCATGAATCTCTTGAATTACTGTTAATCTTAAAGGATAACCTTCACTATGAGTAGGGCACTAACCCTCTCCCAACCATACAGATGATGTAGGTGACATACAGGTCGATGACCCAGAAGACCAGACTTTGACAGAAGAATTTGCTGAATAGGCTGGAAGAATTAGTTTATAGTTTATTTCTTTATAATTCCGCTACGCAACTCAGACTTTGTAATAAACTCCCATTATGTGAGCATTTAATTATTATTTGGATTATGGAATGATGAATTTAGTTATCTTTGTTCTTCTGATTGCTACCTTCTTGAGTGTAAATGGGTTGTGATCTATAACAAGGGTGGAACGTGATCCCCATAACATCCAAGTTTTACATCATTAACACCTGACTTTCTCAAGCACGAGTATAAACTCTGGCTGTGAAAATTCAGGATGTTACAGGATCCTTGGCCTATGTGACCTAAAAGTCAGGTGCTGTGTATTGACACTTGCTCATGGGAGCATAAAGTGTGTCGTGTAGACACGTTGTGTCAGCCTAAGTGTAGGTTGTACTGGTTAGAGGCGAACCTATTGTGAAACCTCCATTAGTGAGATCTGGTACACTCAAGAGTTGAGTGCGTCTATCGGAAGTGGAGTAGACAAGTAGTCGAACCACTATAAAAATGACTATGTTTGAGATTGCTATTGTCTTTCATTACTTGTGTGGTTTCCTTAAATGCTTTCATAATTGATTATCTGAGATCACATCTCACACACAGTCACATCCATCATAAACTGTAATTTGCATCTGGTATATCTTTCAAATAGTTTTATGACTGGATCCTTTATTTGGCTTGGAAGCCATTGGAGTTACTCTGAAGAAATTCTGATGTATGCATATTTACTGAGGATAAGATTGATAAGATTTTAAATAATCAAAAAATATTAAAAAGTCCTATTCACCCCCCTCTAGGACATATTGGCATATTCTCAATTCAACTAAAGCGGTCGTTACCGCAATTTCAATTGATATCAGAACGGGTCTCTCTTAAGGGCTTCACCGCCTAGAGAGTTATCTTGACTGAAGTTGGTAATATGGCCAAAGGAGAGGGCTCATCGGTCACTAGACCTCCAGTGTTTGATGGATCAAATTATGCATACTGGAAGGCTAGAATACATTACTTTCTGAGATCTCTAGTTCATGATGTTTGGGATATTGTGGAAAGGGGATATGTGCAACCAACTGATCAAATAGTACTTGAAAATGGCTCAACTATCACTAAACCAAGAGCCAAAGAAAAGTGGACAACATTTGATAAAGAAAACCAAACCTCTGAGACTAAAGCCATGAATGCTATCTATTGTGCTGTCCCAAGAAGTTTTCAATCAAATCAGTATGTGTGGGACAACCAAAGAAGCATGGGATTTGTTAGAAACAACCCATGAAGGAACAAGCACTGTGAAGAGATCCAAACTGTAACTCCTAACATCACAATTTGAAAGTCTCAGAATGGAAGAGCATGAGACCTTCATGGAGTTTTTCACAAAACTAAACATCATTTGCAACTCCATAGGTGGATTAGGTGAGAAAGTTCCGGTCCAAAAAATTTGTAGGAAAATACTAAGATCATTACTAGAACAGTTTAATCCTAAAGTAACAACCATTGAAGAGTGTATAAACATAGATGAGATGAAAGTAGAAGAACTAGTTGATTCCCTACAAACATTTGAACTACACTTCAAACAAACCCCTAAATTCAATACTACTGTCCTCAAAACTTCAAAAAATACAATAACTGAGCACATTGAAAGTGAAAGAGAAAATGAAGATGAGGAAGTGGCCTTGTTGGCACAACGGTTCAGAAAGTTCTTTCAGAAAAATCGTGGCCGGCCATTTAAAGGAAAACAGGTGGACAACAAACACTCTACAGGTAGATCTAGTAGAAAGACAAAGGAACCACAATGTTATACCTGTCGTAAGTTTGGACACTTGTCCATTGAATGCCCAAATAGGAAAACGAAAGGAAAAGCAATGGCAGCCACATGAGATGACACAGAAGAGTCAAACTCGGAATGTAGCGACTCAGAGAGCGATGGAGACTAGAAATCTCTGAAAATTCTTATGATCTCTACTGCCTCAATCACTCCCATCAAAACTGAGAACGTTGAACAACCAGAGACCACTGAATCGTTCCCATCAGATAATGAGGAAACTGAGAAAGAAGAAGAAGAAAAGGATAAACTACAGGATGCTTACAATCAACTCTACATTCATAGCATAAACATACTTAAGAGACTCAGAATAACTGAAAATAAAAATAAATTGCTGCAAAAATATTTAGATAAAACATTGGAAATCAATACACACCTAATTGGTGATTTACATCAATACCACACAGATAATGATAGACTAGAAAGAATCAATATCTTCCTTAAATCTGAGTCTGAGAAACTAAACAAACAGGTTGAGCTATTGAAAGATAAAAACATGCTCCTTCAAAATGAAAATCACACACTCCGGTTTAACTTAGAGAAATCAAGAAAATCTGCTGAAATAAACTATAAATTTTTCCAAAGTGGTGAGAAGTTAGAAAAACTGTTAGGGATAGGAAAACAAGGAAAAGACAAGAGTGGCTTAGGATATGATAAGTCTAAAACAAAATCTGCAAATGCAGCATCAATAGCTGAAAAATCTGCTGCTTCAGGAAGTAAAACTAAGCTTACTCCTATTTATCATTTGTGTGGTGACTCTGGTCATTATAAGTTAGAATGCGTATTTCCTAGGAAGTCACAACCCAATTCTGGTCAAAAGCATGAAGGTAAATTCAGACCAACCAGAAAACAAGATGCCAGGTGTCCACCTAGGAATATGGATAGAAGAAATACACATTCATCACCACCCATAAGGACTAACAAGATGAAGGAGTTATTGGATCAAGTGGTTGAATTTAAAAAAAAAAAAAAAAAAAAAAACTAATGAATTTGTAAGACAAGGAAACGCGATTCAGTTACCCAACTTGATTAAAGAAACAAAAACTACCACTATCCCTGTCACAAAATGGGTAGCAAAAGAAAAGAAAAATTGCCTTGTTACTCACTCAAATCATATAATAGGCAATGATGCTAAGTGCTACCTTGATAGCGGTTGCTCAAGGCACGTCACGGGTGATAAATCCCTTCTCTCAAACTATTCAAATCTTAATGACGGGATAGTCACATATGGAGACGGAAGCACTGCTAAGGTAATAGGATAGGGAATTATCAAATGTATAAATATGCTCAAAAATGAGAATGCCTTTTGGATAAAAGGATTAACGCATAATCTTTCGAACATTTCCCAAATATGTGACAATGAGCATGTGGTTACATTCAACAAAGAAGAATGCGAGATCCTAGACCTATAAGGTAAACTAGTGATGCAGGGTTCTCGTACAAATAACCACAGCTATGTCATTAAAGGAAAAGGAAGAGTTGTCCATATGCCTAGAAATATTTGAGCATGTCCAGGTCATGCATCGAGACCTGGATAGTTGTTGAAAAGATGTAATTTTGTTGAACTTTTAATGATACATCTGAGGTCCCTCACCTCAATCTTTTTGTATATAAATATTCTGATGTTTATAATTTTGGACTGGACAATGCTTGTACAAAATTTTGCTGTGTATACTGATTGATATAAAGATATACTATATTATACATGAAAGTTTGTCGAAATGCTGAAATATGAAAAATATACACCTTCGATATGTCTGTCGATAACTCATGTGGAAGCTCGATTAAATCAACCAAGGGTCGATATCATTGACGCCTCTTTGGAATGGGAAGAGTCTCATGATCGAGAATGTTATCAAAGATAGCTTCGATATCATCAAATAGGATCTATCGATATCATCGAAATAATGTTCTATGATATCGAAGTGGGTCGCCCGATAAAAGGAGGTCGAGCGGGAAACATTGCATTTCACCTCCAAATCATTTTTCCTTCTTCCCTGCTCATTCCTCTCGGTCTGTTTACAATCAGGAAGCCCTAGACGTCATTCAAATCTGGTAACACCCCTTCCATTCTCTCATTTCATTAAGATTTCATCTTATACTTTTTGGGTATTTCTTATTTTTCAAGCGAAGCTCTGTCTGTTTATCTCCAAATTCATCAAACTCTTTTCTATGAGTACTGGAAAATGGGAAAGGACAAAGGGAAACTGTTCGGTCCTGGAGAATAGTCTAGATCCTCCAGCTAAAAAATTCTTGCCCCGAGGGAAAGGGCAAGGGCTCCTGAACATGGGACTCCTACTCGCCAGCGCACAAGGGAGACATCGCGTGGCGAGTCCCAATCTGAAACACCGGGCCCTCCTCCTGCTAGGGTGAATCCGACGTTGGCCAAATACATTGGGAGAAAACTCGTTCATGAAAGGAGGGTTGACAGGGAGTGTTTGAAACCATACAATCTAGAACCCCTGTTTGCTGCGATTGACTAGTTGTCGCTTCTCGATTTTAGCAGTCCATGTCACTATGAACGCACCTATAACTTTTTTACTTCAAGTCATTCACCAGTGGCTGATCCTCCATCCATTACGGGTTTGGTTGATGGTGATGATGTAGAAATTACTCCTGCAGCCATTGCAAACTTCTTGGACTTACTCTGTCACCCATAAGTCTCCCTGACATAGACCTTGAGAATGTTGAAACCCGGTCCATGGTTACAAAATTTCTCTGTCATGGTCATGATATCCCCTGGTATCAAGGCAATGTGCTAAAATCAAAGTTCATGGAACCTCGGTATCGTATTTTGCATGGGATCTTTACCTCCAACGTATATCCGAGAGGTACCAATCGTTTGGATCTCACCGGGTTCATGACCATGGTAGTGTACTCCGTAGCTACAGGGATCAAAATCTGCCTTCCTACGCTAATTGTGCATCAGCTTATCTATGCAATTCACACATCTCAGGATGTTCACTTGCCCTATCCTTGGATCATTCACACTGTGTGCAATGCAATCAGTCTTCCAACAACAAACGATCCGGAACTTCCCCTTCAACACTTCAATAAGAACAACATAAGAAAGATGGATTTAAAGTTCCATAAATTTTTCGAAGACCAACCCGAGGAGGGGATTGCTGGAGAAGGAGAACATGATAAGGGGGTTGTTCACGCCAAAGGCGCTGGAATGGCTGAAGGTGACCCTATCGCATCCCAACCGGCTTCGTCCCCGTCTGACCCTAGCCATACAAAAAGGTTCAAGCTGCATCAGGATTGGATTGGAGTGATACAACGAGAAGTCATTTAGTTGAAGGAGTCAACGAATGCACGGTTCACTGTCCTGGAACGTCTGGTGAATGGGGTGCAGCAGTCTGTCCAACAATTGGTCCATCTAATCACCTGTCGTCACGACAACATAGCACCATCCTCCTCTGCTCCTCCACCATAGTGCTGTCATCCGAGAGCTGTCACATACACCATACTCTCATCTCCGCATATGGGCATTGGTATCTTTTTGAATGTCCTATGATCACATGAATGTATGTGATCTATTACTAACCTGCATAGTCTGATAAGTTTTTATTGGATATGTATATGCCCATGGATAGGCTGGATACTTGTGTTTTTTTTGTGCCCATGGATGGGCTTGGTTTTTCTTTTGGTTTGAGATGGAGGTTATACTACTGCCAATCTTGGGCAGTACTTATTTTGGATATTTTGCTTTATGGCTGTTTATCATTCATCTATACTTACTGCCATTCTTCTGTAGGCTGCTTCACATGATGTTTATCCCTGCTTTCCTATTTTCTCTGGTTTATCTCAACTGTGGTTGTGATGCTTGATCTTTATCTCCATATTATCTACTTATTTCACTGCTCTTCGTTGCCCTAATATGGATACATGTTTTCTGTCATGAGATGTCCTATTAAATCTATCTATTATGCGTATGCTATCTGCATTTTGATTCTCCCATATGCTTCAACTTCAGTCAATATCCATTGCTCTGATATCCTTTGCCAATGACTGAAAAAAAGGGGGAGAACAAATCCACACCCCAAAGAAAAATTGTGTGTGTATCTGCTTGTGGATGGTGGTGCAGGTGTTAGGGGGAGCAGTTACAAGAAGACAAGGGGAGATCGCTGTTGAGGGGGAGCAGCTACTGAATGACTTTAGTCATCTGTGTGTGTGAACTAGATAGCATTGTAAAATTGTGTAAAGTTCATGTACACACAATTTAGGGTGTGTGTCTAAAAGTTGTTCTAAGGTGTTTTGGTGTTTTGTCACGTAATTGACAAAGGGCGAGATTGAAAGTACCCTAGTTTGTCAATTAGCGTGAATGTTGAGTCAGCTAGGTAAAGGAGCCCTATAGGAAGATTAATCAAGCATCTGCCTCAACTGGATGTGTGCCCGAACCCGTCACAGGTATATCTTAGCCTCACATCCCATGTACTAAAACACCAGGTAATTAAAACCCTTAAAATTGAATAGAACACTAGGGTTTTTTGTCAGAAAACTTCCTTCAATTTCAGGAAAATCTTTAAGTTTTCTACCTTTGTTGATTTATCGACAAGTGGTTCGATGAAATCAAACATTGTTGTCGATGTCCTTGAAGCTCACTCGATCTTATCGAAATGAGGACATAAGATGTCTAGCAACCACAAAGATATCTGGACTGAATTATCGATGGATCGATGAACTAATCGATATCATCGAAGTTTGAATCTCAAGTCCATCGAGCCGACTCGATAAAATCGGCATCTAATCTTTTATGTTCCAAAGTTCTGATAAGGCAAGTCATGTAATTCTCTATATATCGAAGAACTTCTCGATATCCTCTAAATTCAAATTTCGATGATATCGGAAGACTTTCGATGATATCGGTTTGGAACACAAATCTATCTAGCAAGTTTTCAGGTTATTTTTCTTTTGATCGAGGGACACTCGATAAAATTAATATTCAAATATCTATCATATCGAGGCATGGTCGATATCGTCGAAAGTAGACAAAAACTATCCAGCAAGCTTAGAGGAAATTTCCTTGGAATTATCGATGAATCGACATTGCCCTTGATATCATCGATATTCAAATTCTGATGATATCGAGTGATGATCGATCATATTATATACCTGAAATATTTTAAAGGCAAGTGCTCTCTCATTTTCAAATGTCGAAGAATCGAACCTCGTGTCAATAAAATTGGAGTTCGAAATCCGATAACATCAACACTCATTCGATTTCCTCGACCAGTTGGTAAAGGTTTCCAAAGTGTTTGAAAGATGAGTTCGTGTCATCGAGCGGCCAGTCGATTCCATTGAGAGTATATGCTCGATGATATCGAACTTTGTCATAAATGTGACCATTTTATATCCGTTGGAACCTTTTGCCTATTTAATGAGAGCTTGCCCTTGGTTGTTGGCAGAGAAAATAAAGAGTGCTTTTGAGTGTTTAAACCCATATCATATACCCAAAGCCTTTTCTCTCATGGGAGTTCATCCTTCAATCCACCCTCATCATTGACATTTAATAGAGTAGATTGGGGAATGAACTTCCACATTCAAGAATCTTGCAGCTACTAACTTAATGGAAAATTATTAAGTTGGGATGTCTTGAATGGTTAGATGATTGGAATCGCTCTATCCCTCTTATAGGAAAACATTTAATAGAGTAGGATTCTATCATAATTGAAAAGGCCAAGCTATATGTCCTAGAAGAGGGGGGGGGGGGGTGAATAGGACTATGCCAAATTAAAAAATAACAGGGGAATTAAACAATAAGATAGTCAAATAAATTACAAATAATCAGAGGAAGCAACAACCTCAAAATTCTAGTATTAAGAGGTTAATACAAATGTTGTTCTAAGGACAACCTTACACCATAAAAACCAAGGGTTTATGACAGGACAACCTTACTAGAATGATTTGTGTATCAAAAACTCAAATTGAAGAGGAATAAAAAAGAAATAGCAAGAAAGGAAATCTAAGCTAATGCAACATTCCCCACAATGCTGAAATGTAAAGATTACAACATTCACATCCACAAATACATCCCACAATCTTGAATTAAAAAGAATAAAGAATATAAAACCACAAAACATAAAGAATTATAGTGGTTCGCCTGTGTGTACACCAACAGTTAATCAACAGCCACATGGCTACTCCACTCCTAATATCCTCACACAGTGGATATCAACGTTCACTATAAAAATAGGTTTTTTCAAGTTCACCTAAAATCCTCACAACTGTGTCTTTCAATTGGGCTTATACAATTCTAAAAACCCCACACTCTGAGTTTTCTAGGTCACCTCAGATAACCAAAACTAAGAGATTTTTCTGGCTTAATCTCAAAGAAACCAAAACAAAGGAAATTACAAAACTGTAAAATACCTGGATATTCTCCTTGATGTAGCCCGGAAGAACTAAGTCGGAGTAGAAGTTCAATGTCCAATACTCACTTATGAAATGGTTCTAGGTTCTAAATTAATTTTAGATTCAAAGTACCTTAAGTTAGCTTGATTTGATTTTGATTCTAAGAAATGGGAATACTTCAATCCCTCTTTCAAATAGAATTGGAATGTGAAAATTCGAAATCAAATGCAAAGAAAGCTATTAAAAGAGAATATTAAATTATCACAATATAGCTTAAAATAACGACTAACTTATCTCTCAGAGTGACGTATTGATTTAGCTTGAATTCAATAAAAATCTCTAAAATTCGTCGTCTATTTATAAGTGAAGAAATTGCGTTCATGACTGGTCCTGTGGACACTATGACTGGTCGTAGGACCAACTGATTTTTGAAATTTTGAGCGCGATCGAATAAAGCCGTTCCACGACTGGTCGTAAGCCCTCCACGATCGGTCGAGAGACCTTCACGACTGGTCGTGACCTACCCATGACTGGTCGTGTGGAACCTGGAATAGTTGCTGGACTTTGAATCGTAGCTGTAGGACTGGTCGTGAATGAGTCGAACACTGTTCACACGACCAGTCAAGCAGTCTCTAGGACTACTCGTGGCTTAACAAAAAATTTCAAAAATTTATAACAAATTTGGGACTGGTCGTGGAATTTCTTGGATTGGTCGAGCCAGTGCTAGGACTAGTCGAATAGAGTCCATGACTAGTCGAGAAACAGACCATTCACTTATAAAATGATATAATTGAATTATGTATTCAAAATAACCTACCTTAAGGTCATTCATACCTTTATTCATGAAGTATGAACATTGAAACTTCTTTTCCTTCGGTTGATAGTTGATCTTTGAAGTTCACGAAGCTTGTGATCATTACATGATGAAGCTTGAACTTGAAACCTTTTGAACCTTCAATTTGAATCTTGAATTTGTAACTTTAAGAAGCTTGAATTTGAAACCTCTTTAATCTTGAGCTTGAGGTCCAAAGGAAAAGACTTTGTCTTGACTTGGAGCTTGATCTATGAATCTTAAACTTGTTGTTGTACTTAAACATGACCATGTAAACTTGCATTTTTTAAAGTAAAAAATCTTTGTTCTAGAGTGATGCACAATCTTCATTATGTAGGAGTGCTATAAAAAACACAGATTCCAAGAGAGGTTTTGGCACTACAAAATTTGACAATTATAGGAGCTGGAACCCATAGCGCTTCCAATCTCCCCCTTTGTCAAATTTGTGATAAAACACAAAACACACTCCATATAAACATAAGCATTATACGCACAGAGAGTCATGCACAATATAAACCAGTCAACCTGGTTAAAGAATCATGCACCAGTTATAAAAGAAAGAAGCAAGCATTTGCTTTGCTACTACTCTCCCTTACTCCTACCCTTCATCCACAATCCACATGTCGAAAGCATGTCAAAATTCTCCCCCCTTTTTGTCACAATATGACAAAGGAAGAATCTAATACAAGAAACAGGATGTAGATAAACAAGAAAGAATAAGAGAGCAAGCTATGAAAATTCATAAGCAAGTAAAGTTCAAGTATCATTAATCAACATCATCCAAGTTCAAGCAAAGTCAATCCCGCAAACCAAAAGGAAGCAAAGTATCATAGGAATTATACTTTTTGTCAATCCCACAAACCAAAATTCTCCCCCTTTTTGTCACAATATCACAATATGCATTTTTCATGAAATTTAAAATTCTAATCATTTAAAATAACAAATATACGCAATATGATACAAAAATACATAATTAATCAATTCAAATTGCACATACCAAGATCAAATTTCAATTTATTAAACCTGCTTTTGTCGAGCGGTTTAGTGAAAATGTCAGCAAGTTGAGTCTCGGTCAGAATGTATTCTAAAGTAATTGTCTTTTCTTCCACTAATTCATGAATATAGTGATATCTAATGTCAATGTGCTTGGTTCGTGAATGCTGGATTGGATTTTTAGATATATTAATTGCACTAGAATTATCACAATATAAAACCATAGAATCCTGTGCAATTCCATAATCGCTTAACATTCTTTTTATCCATACAAGCTGAGTACATGCATTTCCTGCTGCAATGTATTCAGCCTCAGCAGTTGAGAGCGATATGGAACTTTGTTTCTTACTCTACCAAGAAACAAGATAGTTCTCAACATAAAAACAACCATCACTAGTTGATTTCATATCATCAACGTTACCAGCCCAATCAACAGCAATGTAACCAGCTAATTGAACATAAGTATCATGTGGATATCAAAGACCCAGATTAGCTGAACTTATGACATATTGCATAATCCGCTTAACAGGAGTTAAATGTGACTCTTTAGGGTCAGATTGATGACTAGCGCAAATTCCTACGCTAAATGCAATATCAGGATGACTTGCAGTTAAATACATCAAACTACCTATCATTCTGCGATATAATTTAGGATCTACTTTCTTACCTGTAGAGTCCTTTGAGAGTTTTAAGGTCGTACTCATAGGAGTATCGAAATTCTTACCATTCTCAAATCCAAACTTTTTAACTAAGTTTAGAGCATATTTAGTTTAGGAGATAAAGAAACCCTCAAGTTACTATTTAACTTGCAACCCTAGGAAATAATTCAATTCCCCAACCATACTCATTTCGAACTTAGATTTCATAAGATCTGTAAACTCAACAGTCATGTTAGCACAGGTAGATCCATAAATAATATCATCAACATAAATTTGTACTATTAAAATGTAATCATTATGTTTCTTTACAAATAGAGTCTTATCAACACTTCCTATTAGAAAATTATGACTTAGCAAAAACTTAGTAAACTTTTCATACCATGCCCTATGAGCTTGTTTTAAACCATAGAGAGCCTTTTTTAGGCGGTGTACATGATCAGCATTCTTAGGGTCTTCAAAACCCGCTGGTTGTTTAACATATACTTCTTCATACAAATCGTCATTTAAAAAAGCACTCTTTACATCCAGTTGATATATTTTAATTTTTTTAAAGCAAGCAATGGATATAAATAGTTTGATTGATTCAAGACGAGCTACTGGGGCAAAGGTTTCATCATAATCAATGCCTTCAATTTGAGTGTGCCCTTGTACAACCAGTTTAGCCTTGTTTCGAATTATATTACCAAGTTCATCAGACTTATTTTTAAAAATTCACTTAGTTCCGATAATATGTTTATCTTTAGGTCTAGGAACTAAGTACCAAACATCATTTTTAACAAATTGATTAAGCTCTTCATGCATTGTAACTATCCAGTTTTCGTTAGTAAGAGTTTCTTTTACGTTAGTCAGTTCTATCTAGGATATAAAACACATGTAATTACATGTCTTCTAGTTGTCTATGAGTACATACACCAGTGAGAGGGTTTTCAAGAATTTGATTAGTTAGATGATCTTTAACAGTTCTTAGTTCAGAGTTATTTTGACTTGATGAAGTATCTGGTTTGTCAATTAAAAGAACTTCATTATTATCTGAACTTGAGGCAGGTGTATTCAAGTGATCATCAATGACCACATTGATGGACTCTTGAATTACACCGGTCCTCTTATTCAATACTCGATACGCTCGACTGTTCAAAGCATATCCTAAAAAGATCCCTTCATCACTTTTGGTGTCAAACTTACCTAGATTTTCATGGTAACGTAAAATGCAGCACTTGCTACCAAAAACTTGAAAGTATTTGACAGTAGGCTTCTTATCAAACCACATTTCATAAGCCGTTTTACCGTTTAATTTTCTAGTGTAAACACGGTTAATTATATAATATGCAGTATTTACGGCTTCGACCCAAAGATTTTTAAGGAGCTTCATACTATTTAACATTACATTCGCCATTTCTTAAAGCACTCTATTTTTTCTTTCTACTATTCCATTTTGTTGTGGTGTTTTGGGCGCAGAGAATTCTTGTGATATTCCCTGATTACTGCAAAACTTTTCAAAACTTCTATTCTCGAATTCTGATACATGATCACTACGGATCTTACAGACTTGAGTTTCTTTTTCAGTTTGGATATGTCTAAGTATCCTTTTAACTTCATCGAGAGTTTCTGATTTGTCTCTTAAGAAGACTACCCAAGTATATCTGGCAAAGTCATTAACAATTACCAGTATGAACTTCTTGCTACCTTAACTCTCCGTTCTAGTTGGTCCAATAAGATCCATATGGAGGAGTTCGAGTATTTAGATGTGGTATTGGAGTCAAATTTTTTGTGAGAACTCCTAGTTTGCTTGCCAATCTGGTATTCACCACATATCTTATCTACTTTTTGTATTTTGGGTAAGCCTCTTATTAACTCTCTTTTGCTCAATCTATATAAGTTGTGATAGTGTACATGGCCAAGGTGTTTATGCCATAATTCAGTCTCATCGGTAGGGGTGTACACGGGTTGGGCCGAGTCGAACTGGCCTCAGCCCGTCCAGGCCTGTTCAATAGCCACACAAGGCCCGAACCGGACCGGGCCTGGTCACCGGGCCAACATCTTCAGCCCGAACTGGGCCCGGTTCGAGTTCGGGCCAATTTCAAACCTTCGAGTTCGGGCCAGTTTCAAACCTGACTTCGGGCCAGTTTCAAACCTTACAGGAAGTTCATGAGAAGGGCTTTTGCAGGTAATCCGGGTCCCATTACAAGGCCCTCGATCAACGGTTTAGATAGTTAAACTATAGACTCCACAAAAAATCTAACTAGTCAGGACATTTATATACATTTGACAAAGCATAAAATAAAACATTTTATACAAAATTAAATACAGTCATACACGGGTCGGGCCGGGCCGGGTCGGATTTCGGACCAAGTCGGGCCGAACTGGGAGGTATCCGAACTCGGCTTGAACTTACTTTCAGGCCTAGAAAATTGGCCCGTCCTGACCCGAACTCAGTTCCGGGTCGGGCCGAGTCGGGCTTTTTCGGACCGGGTCGAGCGAGCTAACCGGGCTAGCCCAGTTTGTGTACACCCCTACTCATCGGTATGGACCATGTAACACAATAAAGTAGATGAGCTAGAGTCACTTACAATATAGCAGTTTTCAGAAGTTCTGCGACCAATTAATATTACAGAACCATTTTTATTTACAATTTCACACCCTAGGATAGAAAATTTTACGTTGTGGTTTTCATCGCATATTTGAGAAATGCTTAATAAGTTATGTTTTAAACCTTCTACATATAAAACATTCTCAAATAAAGGGAAGTTAGAAAGTTGAACCGTACCTTGGCCAATAATCCTACAGTTGCTACCATCACCAAATGTGACTGATCCATCAGTCATGTCTTTAAGAGTGGTGAACAGACCTTTGTCACCAGTCATGTGCCTGGAGCATCCACTGTCTAGGTACCACTTTGAATGGCTTGAAGCTTTGAAAGTTGTGTGGGCAACCAAGCAAGTAACCTTAGGAATCCATTTCATAACTGTTTTGGGTTTAGGAGTATAGTTGGTCTTCTTATGATTATAGTTGTTATAAGACCGACCCATTGAGTTAGATTTTAAGAGCTCCTTAAGTAAATCAACAATTTTCTTAGCTAAAGGATTACGATTCTGATTTTTATGGTTGATATGGTTGCTTTTAGGTTTTAAGTATTGAAAGGTTATAGCATTTTTAGAATAATTTTGATTTGAACTTTTCCCTCTTGAGTTTGAAGACTCTCCTTTCACAAACTTAGAAGGAGTATTCTTATGTTTGGGAGGAGTATTTTTGTCGTAGCCCAAACTGGATTGGTCGCCACATTTTCAAGATCCGGATAAAAGCTTTTCTAACTTAGGATCACCTTGGGCATACCTCGATGTATCTTTTAAACTCAAAAGTGAAGAAACTTCAAGTTTTAGTTTTTCAATTTAAGATTTAAGAGTTTCAATAAGGGAGGTTTTGAAATCTAAATCGCATTTAGTTTTTCAAAAGAATCTGAAATATGGGATTTTTTAAAACAAGTGTATCAAAATTTTCTTTAAGTTTCAAAAACTTTTCTTTCTGAAGTTTAAGTTTCACCGCAATCTTACAACTTTCCTTGTATAGGGCATTGTAAGCATCTTGAAGATCTTCTTTATTTTCATGATCACTAATCAGATTTTCTTCACTAGTTAAATCATCATTATCTGAAAAAAGTGAACTTGGCTAGAGTCATAAGGGCTTTAACTTTATTGCCCGACTAGATTTCAGAATCTTCTGATTCAGAAGAGGCTTCAGAGCCAGAAGATTCATCCCAAGTAGCCAACATACCTTTCTTTTTTAGGTTTTGTCCTTTTTAGGACACTTGTTCGCTAAATGCTCATATTCATGGCAGTTGTAACATTGACTATCTTTTAAAGATTTCCAAGTTTTAAATTTAGATCTTTTCTTATCATTTGATTTTTTAAAATCAACTCTCTTTTTACTTTTGAAAATCTTATAAAACTTTTTAGCTAAAAGGGCCATATCATCTTCTGAATTTTCTAAATCAGAATTACTATTTTCTTGAGAAATACATTTAGAGGATTTAAGGGCAAATGATTTACTTTTAGGAGCTTTAAAATTCAACTCATAGGTTTGTAAAGACCCAACCAATTCTTCTACTCTCATATTATCCGTATCACGAAGTTCCTGGATCGCAGTCACCTTTGAATTGAACCGTTCAGGTAGTAAGCGTAGTATCTTTGCACAGACTTTATTTTCTAAGATTTTATCACCGAGACCCCACATAGAGTTAACAATGTCATTTAATCTAGTATAAAAGTCTATGAAAATTTCACTTTCCTCTATACGTAGCTCCTCGAATTTAGTTGTGAGGATTTGGACTTTAGATTTCTTAACGATTGTTGTTCCCTAGTGTGTCATTTCTAAAATATCACATGCTTGCTTTGCAATATCACAGGATATAATTCTTTTGAATTCATCCAGTGATAGTATACAAGTTATGGCGTTTAAAGCCTTTGCATTGGCACTAATTTTATTTTTCTAAAGTGTGGTCCAAGAAAAGTAAGGTGTGACTCTCATATATTTAGATCTATCGATACCAGTTACTTCAGTGGTAGGAGGGGTCCATTCAGTCACTGTAGTTAGCCACATGCTCTCATCCATGAATTTTAGAAAAATCCTCATTCTGCCTTTCCAATAGGCATAATTGGAGCCATCAAATGGTGGAGGCCTAGTGACTGAAAGATTATCAAAATTTGACATCTTAAATAGCTCAGATCAATTAGCTCAAGAAATAAATCCAAATAGTATAAATAAAAACAAGCTATTAGGCTCTGATACCACTTGAAAAGGCCGAGCTATATGTCCTAGAGGGAGGTGAATAGGACTATGGCAAATTAAAAAATAACAGCGAAATTAAACAATAAGATAGTCAAACGAATTACAAATAATTAAAGGAAGCAACAAACTTGAAATTCTAGTATTGAGAGGTTGATACAAATGTTGTTCTAAGGACAACCTTACATCATAAAAACCAAGGGTTTATGGCAAGACAACCTTACTAGAACGATTTATGTATCAAAAATTCAAACTGAAGAGGAATAAAAATGAAATAGCAAGAAAGGAAATATAAGCTATTATAATATTCCCCACAATGCTGAAATGTAAAGATTACAACATTCATATCCAGAATACATCCCACAATCTTGAATTAAAAAGAATAAAGAAAGGAAACCACAAAACCACAAAACACAAAGAATTATAATGGTTCGCCTATGTGTACACCAACTGTTAATCAAAAGCCACACAGCTACTCCACTCCTAATATCCTCACATAGTGGATATTAGCGTTCACTATGAAAATAGGTTTTTTCAGGTTCACCTAAAACCCTCACAATTGTGTCTTTCAAGTGGGCTTACACAATTTGAAAAACCCCACACTTTGAGTTTTTTAGATCACCTCAGATAACCAAAACTAAGAGATTTTTCTGGCTTAATCTCAAAGAAACTAAAACTAAGGAAATTACAAAACTGTAAAATACCTGGATATTCTCCTTAATGCAGCCCGAAAGAACCAAGTTGGAGTAGAAGTTCAACGTAGAAGTTCAATGTCCAATACTCACTTATGAAATAGTTCTAAGTTCTAAATTGATTTTAGATTCAAAGTACCTTAGGCTAGCTTGATTTGATTTTGATTCCAGGAAATGGGAATACTTCAATCCCTCTTTCAAATAAAATTGGAATGTGGAAATTCAAAATCAAATGCAAAGAAAGCTATTAAAAGAGAATATTAAATGAGCACAATATAGCTTAAAATAATAACTAACTTATTCTCAGAGTGACGTATTGATTTAGCTTGAATTTAATGAAAATCTCTAAAATTCATCGTCTATTTATAAGTGAAGAAATTGCGTTCACAACTAGTTCTATAGACACTAGGATTGGTCGTAGGACCAACTAATTTTTGAAATTTTGGGCACGATCGGATAAAGTCGTTCCACGACTGGTCGTAGGCCCTCCGCGGCTAGTCGAGAGACCTCCACGACTGGTCGTGACCTACCCATGACTAGTCGTGTGGAACCTGGAATAGTTGCTAGACTTTGAGTCGTAGCTGCAGGACTTGTTGTGAATGAGTCGAGCACTGTTCACATGACCGGTCAAGCAGTCTCCAGGACTGGTTGTGGCTTAACAAAAAAATTCAAAAATTTACAACAAATTTAGGACTGGTCGTAGAATTTCTTAGACTGATCAAGCCAGTGTTAGGACTAGTTGAACAGAGTCCAGGACTAGTCGAGAAATAAACCATTCACTTATAAAATGATATAATTGAATTATGTATTCAAAATGACCTACCCTAAGGTCAATCTAAGGTCATTCATACCTTTATTCATGAAGTATGAACATTGAAACTTCTTTTCCTTCGGTTGATAGTTGATCTTTAAAGTTCACGAAGCTTGTGATCATTACATGATGAAGCTTGAACTTGAAACCTTTTGAAGCTTCAATTTGAATATCGAATTTGTAACTTTAAGAAGCTTGAATTGGAAACCTCTTTAGTCTTGAGCTTGAGGTCCAAAGAAAAAGACTTTGTCTTAACTTGGAGCTTGATCTATGAATCTTGAACTTGTTGTTGTACTTGAACATGACGATGTAAACTTGCATTTCTTGAAGTAAAAATCTTTGTTCTAGAGTGATGCACAGTCTTCATTATGTAGGAGTGCTATAAAAAACAGATTCCAAGAGAGGTTTTGGCACTACAAATTTTAACAATTATAGGAGCTGGAACCCATAACACTTACAATAACCTTGACCCAACCCGTAGCCATGTATTGGTATATCTTCTGAGTTGTGGATCAAGAAAGTTGAAGAGTCTTCGTCATCAAAGGAGGAGATCTTCAACATCGTGTTGAATGGAGCTTATCTACTTATCAATAAGTCATTAGAGTCCATAAGACCCTTGTGATCATTCCTTCTATAGGATTGGGTCTAAGGAGTTTCTCACCCCTTTCAAGCCCTCGCAGGAGGCCTCAGACGGGAGTGTATGTGGTAGGTGCTTTGTGTTGACCCTTGCTCTGTGGAGAGCATAAACTCTCAGGTCCTTGTGTAGGTCCTTGACCTGTGAGGTCTAAAACTCGGGTGCTTTGTGTTGACCCTTGCTCATAGGAGCATAAACTAGTGAGGTTCCTTGAGTGTATCCTTGGCCTGTGTGGCCTAAAAGTCAGGTGTTGTGTGTTGACCCTTGCTCATGGGAGCATAAAGTGTGTCGTGTAGACACGTTGTGTCAACCTAAGTGTAGGTTGTACTGGATAGAGGTGAACCTAATTTCAAACCTCTGGTTTGAGGTGAACCTATTATGAAACCTCCATTAGTAAGATCCAGTACACTCAAGGGTTAAGTGCGTCCGCCGGAAGTGTTGTAGACAAGTAGTCGAACCACTATAAAAATGACTGTGTTTGAGATTGTTATTGTCTTTCATTACTTGTGTGATTTCCTTAAATGCTTTCATAATTGATTATCTGAGATCACATCTCACACACAGTCACATCCGTCATAAACCATAATTTGCATCCGGTGTATCTTTCAAATAGTTTTATGACTGGATCCTCTATTTGGCTTGAAAGCCATCGGAGTTACTCTGAAGAAATTCTGATGTATGCATATTTACTCAGGATAAGATTGATAGGATTTTAAATAATCAGAAAATATTAAAAAGTCCTATTCACCCCCCTCTAGGACATATTGGCATATTCTCAATTCAATTAAAGCGGTTATTATCGCAATTTCATGTGTAACCTGTGTATCACTGTACACACTCAATGCATGGGGCACATGGCCCATTAATGATGACCAGCACTGCCCAAACACGGTCTATATAAATCAGCACCATCCAAACTTTGTCCATGTAAACCAGCACTATCCAAATATTGTCCAGCAGCGGGTCCCACCATCAGGATGGCTGGGACGTACATATACATCACGTGGGACCTGCAGAACTTGCTGACGTTAATTGTAGTGGGTCCCATGTCCTTGGCCGATGGGGGGTTTGGATGGAAAACATCCATCATGGTGAGGCCGTTGACCGTCCAACAGATAGATGGCCAGATGCTGCCAAGAGGATGGATGGTTTGGATGGAAGGCATCCATCATGGTGAGGTCGATCATGACACTGTCCATATGGACGGTGCAGATGAACACATACAGTGATGGTGGGTCCCACCAGATAAATGGAAGGCATGGATTTATCCCCATGTACAGCTGTAACACCCCGGATTTTTGCCAACCTGAGATTAGACGTCCTTAGGCAATGGGTCGATCCTAACACCTCATTAACTTGTCAGAACTGAATCTCATAGTCTAAAAATCGCTCCTTAACCCATTTCCTTCACAAATCCCACCCTTCACTGCCTTGTTCTTTCAATTTTTCTAAGAACTTTCACCCTAGACACTATCTTAAACTAGCTAAGTAGTATAACTTGGATCACTTTATACACAAACTACAAAGGACTAAGTACCACCTCAGACAGAAATCTTATAGGACTAAATCCTTTAGAAATGAGACAAAGTAACTAAGTGCTAAACTAGATTAGCTACGAAATCCGTTCGAATCGCTTTAAATACGATCTGCAAGACCCAAAACTTGTAGAATCATTGATGCTAGGTTACCCTAAAATCTAGGATCAAACTCATTACCCGGCTGCTCTCGGGAGCATCTTGAAACTCCGTATCTAATCTGGACCGCACATCGGGAGTCCGAATAATACTAAGTTAAGGACTTAGGACTGCCTTGCTGGACTTGACAACCACCTCGAAAATCAGGTCCATCCGATGTCCCACGGCCATTCGTTTCGATTCAGAGCGAGGGTGTGTGAAAAACACTATTCCTATTCCAAAATAAATATCAGGAATAGTGATCTGGCATCATTCGTTTACGCGTCAGTATTAAGCAACCTGACCGTCAGAGTCAGACCAAATTACACCCTCGGATCAGGAAAAATTTCAGGAACATTTACATGTACTTGGAATTTCGGATCGTGGCCCACTGGCCGTTGAACTGAAACAGTGCGCGCCACGTGCGATCTGGGAATCCGTTCGAGTCGAAAACGTAGTCCCACGTAGATCCGTGAGTAAAGAGCTTAAGTCTGACGTTTGGCTCAAGGGGGGCCACCAGAAACACTCATTTGAGCTGGAAAAGTGACGAAATACCTATATTAGCAGTAACCCTTGAACCTGAGTCTATTTTGGGAAGGTTTTAGGCTATAAAAGGACCTTAAACCCTCTCCCATTCCAGCCATACGAATTTGGATTTGAGAGAGGGAAAAGAGAGAGAAAGTGAGGGAGATGTGGGAGGAATTCCCTGCTGTTGTTCCTTGCTGCTATTCGGGCTCCACCGCCTGATTCTCATCGCTTTCCCGGCGATTCCGGCATCATTTCTAGGTAATAAACCCTAACCCTAACCTGTTTGGGGGATTAGACAATTGTAGGTTAGGAAATAGCTAACCTATTTCGTTCTCTAGGTTGCCAAACTCCCGTATACGGAAGCTTAGCGAATCTATCGACTCCGTTACGATTCTACGACACAAGGTGAGGACTTTAGGTGTATAGGTTGCGGTTTTCAACACTTTCAATGTCAGATAATGGTAGATTCATGATCTGCATGCAATTGCACATGTACAAAGTGCTTTCCGTTTTCTGTTTCGATTAGAATTGTAGAATTTAGAATTTCACATACTTTAGGTATTCGTATAAAATACCGTATACGTATTTTTTATGAAAATGTGTTTGACATGTTTAATTGTCGTATGGATATATGATGTATGGATAAAATACTCATTTGGCGAAAGGGTTCGCCTAAATACATGTTTACTAATATACACCATGTATGTAGAAATACGGTATTGTAAGAAGTACCGTATACGTGTATATTTTAGCGATGTGTTTGTCATGATTAATTGTTATATAAACATATTATGTGCGTATAAATTAATTGCTTGGCGAAAAGAATCGCCGTATTACAAGTTCCCTTGTAAACACTATGTATGTTGAAATTGGGTATACTAGAAAATACCCTATACGTATAAAATTTGCTGATGTAATTGTCAGGATTATTTGCTGTATGAATATGATGTATATGTATAAAATACTAGTTTGGTAAAGGGACAACCCTAGTGCACTTTTCTCTAACATACGTCATGTATGTTGAAATAGTGCATTCCAAGTGTTGGTGAAATCGCTTGTGAGTGTAAGTGCTTAAGTGTTAGAACCTTAGGTAGGTGCTGAGATGGGATTCTCAGCTACCTTAGAGTCACATATGATATCCTCCATATGGTTATTTACTCTAACCACTCACCTATGAAATATATGTATTTGTATCCCTATTTGCATAGTGCTTTATAACATGCTTTTGAACATGCTTTGTAACTTGTTTATTAACATGCTTCATGACATGCCTTATAACATGATTACTAGTGTTCTTGAATTACCATGTTATCATGCTGTACTTCACATGTTATGGATAGGAATTGATTGTGCTTGGGACTATGTCCATAGTCCAGGCATCCGGTGCCAGACTTGAAGTTGTGGTTGGGATTCGTTCCGCCACACATGATGTGTTGGCGAGCCCGTGTCGTACTTCAGTTGGCGATAGTGGTTGGCCACATGAGGTGCTTCTGCGCTTCATATCACCCAACTTGTTGTGCGCTCGAGCCAGCCGAACACGTCAAGTAACCCGTGTGTCTTATGTATGTTCACCATGTTTGGTCGCTAATGTTTGAACCTAGGGTACCAAACTTACCAGTGAAAATCCCGTTAACCATGGTACCTCGATCCGCTAAGACTCATGAGCCGGGCATGGTGGTATGGGACACCGTGGTCGAGCTTTGTCGTCGCCTCTGGCTACGTGCCTCCCGTAGTGACCAGTGAGCAACTTAACTCGTGAGCCGATTATGGTGGTATGGGACACTATATTCGCGCTGTCGGCCTACATTGATAAGGTGATGGGGGAGTGGTGCAACCTTTGTGCGTAACAGCCCTGGCAGCCCTTTGTAGTGACCGCGAGCATATTCTGAAGTCGCAGTGCGCCTTAGGGTTCGCCGCGATATATAGAGTATGAACTAGGCCTGTTTCTGTATAGTGATGAATCGTTTAAGGGGTGATGGGGGAGTGGTGCAACCTTTGTGCGTAACAGCCACAGCGACCTCTGCAATGACCTAGAAAATACACCATCGTCTGGTATTAACTAGGACTGACGACCCTAGAATGGATCATGTTTGGGAATGATACAAGGGAGGTACCTTAGTTTCTCAATCCTGCTGTTTGAATTGGACTAATTAAAAACTCGGTAATCATGCTCATCATGCATCACATGTGCCTGGAAGATGTGGAGCACTGTGGGATGTAAGCATACCGCGAACGTGAGATGGTGTCGCATGAGGGAGTATGTCGGTGAGGGCATCCATCATACCTGCATTCATACTTACATTAATCAGAGTAACTAGGAGTGTTTGATTCTTGCTTTATCATTCTTTGCTTGACCGTATTGATAACATGATAACTTATGCCTTATTGTTCCACCGAGTTAGCTACTCACTCCCACGTTACGGAGACGGTGTTGTACACACCAAACAGCATTGTTGAGTTTCGGTGATGGCGATACTTGTGAAGCGAGCCGGACTACTTCTATGGTGATGAGGAGGAGTTCTCCTATCATGTAACCCTCGACGGGTCTCTCAAGACACAGTCTTGTATTGTCGGGCCGTGGTGCTTGGGATAGAAGACATTAAACTTACACATTTGGTATATTTTAGAACTATACTTGTATTTATTTAACACAGTAATGTTATCACACTCTGGAGACTCATCATAGTTTATATATTTTATCTATCTATCATAGTCTTCCGCTTGCAAAATTAACTGTCTCTAGAGTATGATATGCTGTTTTGGCTTAATCTCACTCATGTTCAATGCACGAATACAATCAACATTCAATCATCATTCATTTTGTTGCATAAGTGATGTTCTGGAACTCGGGAGTTGAGTTTATGCTCGACCCCCGATTTTCAGGGCGTTACAACAGCAGCTATGGCTAGCTGCTAATTAGCATGCCAACCATCCAATACCCCAGAAGGGTGGGGCCCACACGTGTAGATATACCTCTACATATAAATATATATATATATATATATATGATATAATATAATATTATATCATATTATAAGATTATAATATAATATAATATCTTAATATATACATACCATATATATATACTTATATTTATATAATAGAGATGTCTAGGACGGTGCTGGATTATGTACATACATCATCGTGGTCCCACATAGTGAGCCACTAGATTTGGATCCAGCTTATATTTATTTTTCCCTTTCATCCAGGCCTGTGTGACCATCCGGTCATGCGAACCCCGAATCGGGATCAAGGTGGCCTACTAGTTAGATGGCATGGATAAAATACACACATCATAGGTGGGCCATTCATCATAGAGAGAGAGAGAGAGAGATCAGTGATGACAGAGGGGCCCCGCCACTATGGGCCCCTCTTGGATACAAATGTACATCAAGGTGGGTCCCACCATATATGGGCCCTTAAATCACAAAATAATAATAATAATAATAATAATAATAATAATAATAAAGAAAACGTGGGTCCAAGATCACCCACCATCCTCTTCTTCTTAGTCCAATGGAACGCCGAACTCCTTGGCTTCGATCTGGATGGAAGATGATAAAAAATGGAGGGTTGAGATGGGAGATTAGAGGGTAGGAAGTGAGCCATACTAAAGCTTCTCCATGAGAGCTTGGGAAGCTTGGATGTGGGATATTTTTTGTTGCTTGAAAATGGATTTGAGAAATGAGAGAGAGAGAGAGAGAGGGTTGTAAGGAGAGAGAGAGAGAGAGAGAGAAGAGAGAGATGGGTGATGGATGCGAGAGAGGGATGGGTTGTGTAAGAAATTGTTCACTTTTGGGGTAACTTGTGTAAGAGAGGTGGGTAGTGATGTGTTGAGTGATGTGAGTACTTGACTTGTACTTGACCCTTGATGGGATTGATTGATTGATTGAGATAACATTTTGGATAGAGATTCTCTCAGAATTGCAAATGCGTTGTGTTTTCCTCGAACTTAACGTGGGCCCACATCTCCTACCCTAGGTATCGCCTCAGCGCACGAGATGCGGCATCGGAATCACGGCGACAGCGCGGTCGCTAGGGTACAAGTCTCGGGTTGAGTCAACTCGAGTAACAGCGTGTGACTCAAGTCACGCGCAAATGCCAGTTACGGGTTGCTGGTTATCGGAATTCGATAGGGAGGATTGTGGGAATCTAAGGAATGGTACGGACTAAGATACGGGTCTTACACTTATCAATATCTTCATCTTCATCTTCATTTTTATCTTCCTCTATTATGTTCATGTCTTTGGTAATTTTGAGGGCATTGTTCTTGGTTTTTGTAGAAGGTTTGAAGTGTAATTCAAAGGTTTGTAGGGAACCTACTAGTTCTTCTACCTTTATTTCTTTTATATTTCTACATTCTTCAATAGTAGTGACCTTGGAGTTAAAACATTCCAATAAGGATCTCAGAATTTTCCTACATATTTTGGGTATCGGAATTCTTTCATAAAGTCCTCCCATGCTGCCTTAGAGTTTGCACACATACTTATCTGATAAAATACTTCCTATGAAACTTCACAGTAAACTGCATTCATGGCTTTGACTTCACATATCCTCATCTCTTTGTCATACTGGGTCCATTTAGCCTTTGGTTTTGGTTTGGTGATCGTTGTGTCATCCTCAAGAATAATTTGTTCTGTAGGTGCAATATATCCGTTTTCGGCAATCTCCCATACATCATCATCTAAGGCCTGGAGAAAATATATCATTTTGGCCTTCCAGTATGCATAGTTTGTACCATTAATAATGGGTGATCGTGAGATGGATGGTCCCTCTCCTTTGCCCATAATTCTTTCTTCAGTCAAGATCTTCCTCTAGGTTAGACTTTTTTCAGAGGAACCTCTCTAATACCAATTGAAATTGAGTTTATACCGTTGATAATGAAGAATGAATATAAGACAATGTCCTAGACGAGGGTGAATAGGAATTTTCTGATATTATGCCTATTTAAAAACTCCTAATTGCCTGACTTAAACAAATCTTTAGTTTAAAGCAAGTAAGGCAATGTAACTCTAAAGGCTTCCAAGCCAGTAGAGGTTCCAATCACATAGGCTACTCAAAATATGAAAGTAAGAGACTAGCCTATAGCATAGTGAACATGTGTGTATGGAATGTGTTACCTCTCAATCTTAGGCATTCATCTAAACATTCATATATAATTTAAGCATTTAAATCATATACATAATTTAAACAGATGCACAAATGACAATTCCAAACACAAGCATGTATAGTGGTTCGGCTACTTGCCTATTCCACTCCCGACAACCGCACTCTCTCCTAGAGTGTGTCAGATTTCACTATGAATGGTTTTAAATCAGGTTCACCATTAACCTTTACAGTCCTACATAAAGGACTTAACAATTTATGTTCTTCACACGAGCAAAGGTCCTACACTAAGAACCTATGTTTAGGCCCACCGGTCAAGGTCCAACACTAGGCACCTCCATTTAGGCCTACCGGCCAAGGTCCCACACAAGGTACATACGTTTAGGCCCACTGGCTAAGGTCCCACACAAGGCACTTCGCTTAAGCACACCAGCCAAGGTCCCACACTAGGAACCTACACGAGTTTATTGATAGCAAACTCTTAGCATCAATCCTACACGAAGATAGAGACTAAACTTTGAACTCTTAAAAATGACACTTACTTGTCGGAATGAGTCCTCTCTTGTAGCTTGTCTTGGGTTGCTTGATCTTCACTCTTCCGTGCATGAATCAGCTCCCCGATGCTCCCCCGATCGCTATGTTGTAGTTAACCTATTGTTTCAGCTTCACGATCAAGAACATTGCTTATGATGTTCGTATAAAGGTAACCAAGGTAATGGGAGTTGGTTGAATCTCTAACGAAGATTATGAATGAATTTTCTAAGAGATTTAACTGATGGATGCATTAGAGTGTGGTTGAGACTAAGGATATACCTATAAGTTTGGTCTCAATACTCTAATGAAGGCTTGAGATCATGTTCTTCATAAACAAGAGCTTTGAATGCTCATGAGTGATGAATCACAATGAATAGAGTGATGAATCTCATGTAGATAGAGTCTAAGATGAGTGATTTGAGCTTGGGACAACCAAAGAACTCTAAAATTCCTTAATCCACGCTTTCCACAAAGTTCTAGGTCATATATCTATAAAGAAAATGTCTCAACGGATATAAAACGGCTAGTTCTCGGTTCTACCGAGTGAACCTTCGGTAGCACCGAAATATCACTCAGTGGTACCGAATTAAATCCTGAAGTTGCTGGATGAATTTTACTGCTTTCAGTGGCATCAAAATTTGTACATCGGTAGGAGTCAGTGATACCGAAATTCAAGTTGGTGGTGCCGAATTTCCTTTGAAGGCTGCGGGAATGTTTTGAGCACTTTCGGGTACTACCGAAAGTGTCATTCGGTGGCACCTTCTCTTGCCGAACCACAACTAATTTTCCTATTTTAATTCTTTGTCCTATGATTCATTCAACAACTTGAACTTTCTCAAAGCCAAGACTAATAGAATAGTATGAACTTGGAGTTGGCTTTGAATAGATGACCTAAGTGAGTTTTCCTATTTAGGTTTGAGTCATTTACACGCAAGATTCTAATCGTAGAAGCCTCTTTGGAATCTGACTTTGTAGCTTGGGCTTCTACTTCAGTTGCGTCGTCGGTCTTCCTTTGTAAGGGACTCATTCGACTACTTGACACAACTAGTCACGTAATTGACAAACATGTGTGCAAATAAGTGCACTAACACTAGAGGCAGGTTGTTTTGAAACTAAAGAGGTCTAGGGCTAAAATCACTAAGGCATCTCAATTTACTTGTTATCTTCAAATCTTGATTCTTCAATTATTTAAGTCTTTGGTCTTCAATGTCTTTCAATGGGCCTCAAGACACCCTATCACACATCATTGACAAACTAAAACACTTACATAATGAAAGTTTAAAAAGGAAACTGATAATGATATGAAAGAAAATAGACAACCTATATGAGCATCTAGGGAGTATATCTTTAGGTGTAACAATAGTGACCATGCCAAGTAATGCAAATAAAATACTTTTGTACCACATGCATTTGAGCAATATGAGCAAGCGTGATTTGTCATGTTGCATAAGATGAACTTTCTCAATAGTAGAAAGTCTTGTAAGCTAGACTTTTATTCACACTGTATTTTTGGAAAGTAGTGTAGAGTAAGTTTCAAGGTTGTGATTCACCATATGAAGGGTAATTTAGTTAATGTATTGTAAACGCTTCTGCGATGGCTCGGAGCGTACACCCTTGTTTTCTCCTTTTATTTTATTCATTCAATACCAATGAGGTATGGAGTAGACTAAAATGGGGTATGCTTAACTAGAGTCACCACTTGCCAAATGAATCTTAAAATCTACGACCAACTAAAAAACATAAAATTATTTTCTAGTTAGGGGTAATCATAGGTAATCATGAGATTCCCCAACTAGAGTGACTCCTTTGCTTTGGGCCTTTTTGACAGAAAAAGGAAGAGGTTATGCATCATTTTTTGCTTGCATAGTGTTCAGACCCTAGTTTATGGGATTTTAGTTTTTTTTTTGAGGAATTTAACATAATTTTGGATGTTACTATTTTGGCCATGCTCTGCAAAACCCATAAGCATCGGAGTAGGCAACTAAAATATCAAAGCACATAACCTTTCTTCATAGAATTTAAGACTTTGGACAGTTAAATAAATAAAATATATAAACTTACTTCATAGAATTTAAGATCTGGGGAAACAAAAAGATAATAAACAACACCTAGCCTTGCTTCACAAAGTTTACAACTCCGAGCAAGCAAATAAAGGTTTTTTTTTTTTTTTTTTTTAAAGAGAAGGTAATAAGAAAAATATTGTAGAATAAAATAAAATGATGTGAATGGATGTTGTAAATGTGTTTGGAATGTGTGGGGTGGATTACAATTGGGATCGAAATGTGAGAAGAAAAATGAGAGACCAAACACCCTTTTTTTTTTTTTTTTTTTTTTTTTTACAAAAAGGATGGTCAGAAATCTCTACTTCTAACCCTACTCTTGGTTTCAATAGTTTCTTCAGTGGGCGATTTAGTCTCCTGGGTTAGCAATACCTCATCGTGGTTAAGTATTTTTTGGACATTTCGAAACCTCAGACGTGCCCTAAACAATCTTTCTGGCTCCTTAGACTCTCTCTGCATTCTCATATCTCTACTTGATGTCTAGAATGTCCCCTTGGGTTCTCCGTTGACATAAATATATGCAAAAGATATGTCTAAAATCAATGTGTTAAAATCTTGACTCAGTGGGATGTTTGAGATGGAGTATTTGGGTGTTGCGAAGAAAATCCTCGTTATGAAAATATACAAAAATAGAAAAGGTAAGCAAGTTGTATTTATTATAAAGCAAGTACATTGAGAAGATTTGGCTATGTTCATCATGAAGAACTCTAAGTTAGTGGTTATTCCTCTTGTTGTTCATTTGAAACTTTTGATAGCTCAGTCACCAAGTGCAAATGATGAGAGGGACTAAATGACATAGGATCTCTACTTTAGTGCAATTAATATCATGATGTATATCATGGTATACACATGGTTAAATATTTCACATGCAATTAGTGTGGTGAGTAGGTATATAGCAAATCACTGAAAGGTATACCAAAAAGTTGTGAATTGAGTGCTACTCTAATTGAAAAACACTCCAAATATATTAGGCCAAATTAAACACCCTGAATTTAGAATACCTAGATTGGCAATCCCTGAATTTGGAATACCCTAGATTTGAAATGCTCTAGTTGTGTTTGACATCCCCTGTAATCCAAAAATAGTTATGCATTTAAATTATGTGGTATTTTTATAGAAGTTTAAATTTAATTACTAAATCAACATTAATATCCCTAATTAGTGTACATATGTGATGTTTGACACAATGATTATAGTAAGCCTATTGAAATATTTACTTTCACAAAAATGATGAAATTCATAGGCATTGGATGAGCCACATGCATAAGATCACAACTAAGTGACTAACCAACATTTTTTAATTGTTGATTTACATGCGTAATGTTTGGACTACTCAAATCATTCTATTAATGTAATTTTAGTGTTGTAATTAATAATCTAATTATTTCAGGATATCATTAATTAGTGGGTCACGTGTACAATAGATTAGTAGCCTAGTGACACATATGTTACACATATGACTCTCGTACCTTTAAAAATGAGTAAAAATGGAAGAGGATTGGTAATCCAAGCAAAAGGGAAGGATTGCAAAACTCACCAAAAGTGATTATTTGAAATCCCCTAGATTTAGAATACCTTCCAATCCACTTTGCCAAATGACCAATAAATTTGGAATACCCTCCAATCCCCTCTAAATCTATGGTGTCAAACGACCCCCTAGTGTTTGACAAGAATAGTGATAGAAAAAACAATATCATATGTAAATGCTAAGTTTGCAGGTGATTTGGATAAGAGAATACCTAATATAAATTATGTTTTCACTATTGCATATGGTTCAATTAGTTAGAAATCAATGTTATAATTGACAATCACTTTATCCACCAATAAGGCATAGTATATGATTTCTACAGCAGCAGCTGTAAAATATGTTTTATGGTTAAAAAGACCTAGTCAATGAACTTAGTATGAAACGTGAGAAGATTTGTGTCTATGATGGTAGCCAAAGTGCTTTGCATTTTTATTTTTTTTTTACACACGCACATACACCCCACACACGCATGCCGTGGGATTTCACCACTGGTGGGTACTCGAACCCTTGACCTGGTGTTGAAACTCCTGGGAGTCTACCACCCGGGTAAGAGTAAGGACCCAAAGTGCTTTGCATTTGGCTAAAAATCAAATCTACCACATAAGATCCAAATATATCGATATTTGGTATCATTATATTCAAGAGATTATCATTAATGGTGATATTCAAACCAATGACAGCATAGTGGATATGCTAATAAAGCTTATTATAAGAAAGAAATTTGCTTAGTGTTTGACTTTTCATTGGCTTAGTGTATAGAGAGCAAGATCTTTTTTAGGTTTCTTTCTAAGGGATTATTGACTAAGAGATTTCTTGTACAATATGAGTGAGAATAAGCCTTCCAATTATGTTTTCTTCTAGTAGAGAATAAATCTTTGGATTGTTACTTATGCACCTAGGCATATTGCTTAACCATGTAAATCTTTGGGCATTTTTCTTTTCTTTTACTTTTAATTTGTTACTGTGCAAGAATGCAACCTTAGTGGATTATTAGTAGTGTCCCATAAATTTTTAAGTAACTCGTGCTATGGCCATTGATCAATCTAAGCCATTCATTCATTCATGTGGGGCCTGGTGGAAAGAAAAATAATCAGACCAGTAGGGTCAACCTCACCCATCTAAGATGGCCCATCTTTTACATCCATTAATTTTTAATGAGCCTTAGAGAAATGGTTAGCAACACGAAATCAGAGTGCTTCTATGGGATGGTAGGCAATTTAAGATTGAATCTACTGAATAGACATTTTAAATTACTATTGAAACTATTTTCACTCTCCACTTTATACTGATCGTCCATTTTTTTTTTTGGCATTGATCAGATGGCTAAAATAATTCGATCAGCCTGACTTTTACGGACGCGAATTGCGTCCTACCCCTGCCGGTCTCTAGCCCTGTACGGTCAGTTCCGTGGACCGCCTAACCGTGATGTATCTGCTTATCCATGCTGTCCATCCCTGTTCTCATATCATTTTAAGGCATGAACAAATAAATGAGGTAGATCCAACGATCAAATGGGCCACACCACAGATGACTTAATTAATAGTTGTGCATTTAATGCAACCAAGCTTATTATTTGGTGTGGGCCACCTGACCATTGGATCTGTCTCAATTTTTCTTTTCATGCATTAAAATGATCTAGTAAAAGGGATGGACGGCTTTGATATATAAGTACATCACGATGTACCGGCACACAGAACTGCCCATTCGGAGCTAGAGACGGGCGGGGTAGGACGCAATCCGCTTCCGAGTTCCGACTTTTACACCATGACTTGCCATCGTAATATAATAAATGAAGGAAAGGTTAAAATCAACGACTAAACACGCCATGAAATGAGTCGTGTCATGTTAGACGACGCGGTTTGGCTAGTTACGCTGCTACGAACCAGGCGGCTACTGGTCGGTGCTATGTGGACCCCACCATGATGTATGTGTTTTATCCACACCGTCCATCCATTTTGAAAGATAATTTTATATATAAATCTCAGGTGGACCACACCATGGGAAAACAGTAGTGATTGAATGTCCACCATTAAAAACCTCTTAGGCCCTATTGTAATGGTTATTTGACATCCAACATGTTGATTAAATCATATAGACTTTGATGAAGGGAAAAAAATATCAGCTTTATTCAAAACTCTTGTGGCCGTGAAGAAGTTTCTAACGGTGGGTGGTGGGTGTTCAAACAACACTTTGCGGTCCACCAGAGATTTAGATAAACCTCATTTCTTGACTCATACCATAAGGCCCTGTTTGGGCAACAGGATTAGAAGGGATTAGGTGGGATTGGATTCATCGGGTTCCGTGCCAATTCCACTCCATGTTTGGCAAAGCTTGGAATTAGATCGGATGGAATTACATTGGGTCCCGTGCCAATTTTACTCAATGCTAGCAAAAGGTCCCACCGATATATCCATACCGTCCACTCATTTTTTGAGATTATTTTATAGCATGGGCCAAAAATCAGGTAATTCTAAAGCTCAAGTGGACCCACCACTGAAAGCAATGGGGATTGAATACTTACCATTGAAAACTTCTTTGGGGCTACATAAGTTTTGGATCTACTTCATTTTTCGGCCCATACCATAAAATGAGGTTACAAAACAAATGAACGGTTTAGATATAATACATATGTGTTATTCTGGTAATTTCAAATGACGGTGGGTATATCCATTCAATGTACCACTGTATTACCAACAAAGCAGAGCATTAATCTAATCCCATGGAATCAGGGGACAATCCCTGCCATGGGTAATAATGATGTTTTTTTGAATACAATCCCTCCTAATCCCTTCTAATCCAGTTGCCCAAACAGGGCCTAAAATGGTCTGGAAGTATGGGTGGACGGTCTAGAAGAAACACATACATCATGATGGGCCCACAATGCATGGATTAAATTTCCACCGTCAAAAACTTTTTAGGCCACGAAAGTTTTTGATCAAGCTACTATTTGTATTTTTCCTTTATCCACGGCGTTGCCACTGTTTCCTTATGATGCGACCCACCTGAGATTCCATCTGTCTCATTTTTTGAGCCATGCCCAAAAATAATCCGGCATGATGGACGACCTAAATATACAACAGATACATCAAAGTGGTCCCACGGTAAGAGTCTCATCCACTAGGAAGCGGATTGGCTGCCGTACCACACACCATCTACATAGCTGCCTTAAGTACTTGTCGTGCGAAGACGAGCACCGACGATCCTCGAGCTCCGAGTTGTACGAACGGTTCAAAGGAGATCAAAGTTACATGGCCCCACAATGATGTATTTATTATATCTACACCGTTCATCCATTTTTAAAGATCATTTTAGAATGTTATCCAAAAAACGAATTACATTCAAAGATCATCTGGACTACACCACAAATAGCAGGGGAGATAATGATTTTCACCGTTAAATAATTTTTTAGGACCCACGGTAACATTTATTTTCCCTTCAATCTGTTCCTAAGGTCACAAAGACCTTAATAGAGAGGGAAAACAAATTTTATATTGATCCAAAACGTAAGTGACTCCAAAATGGTTTCAATGGTAGATGTTCAATCCCCCACTGCTTTTTGCCGTGTAGTCCACTTGATGGTCTTATTTTTCGTCTCGAGTCTTAAGACTAGCTCGCTAAATGGATGGACGGGTTGGATATAACACATACCTCATGATCAGGCCCACGGAACTTACTGACGTACAGCAGCTATATAGCTGGTGTGAGGTACACCGGCCAATCCGCTTCCGATCCACTAATCCGCGCCCAAGCATTCTGAAGCGTGCTGCAGTTAATGAATGGTGGATATCTCTCACACGTGTGCACAAAATCACACACGAGAAGTATCTGTAGCCTTTCTCGTGTTGCTAACGTACGTTATCCGGCAAAAGCCGGAGATATTCAATTTTCACGACGGTCTTAGTCAATGTGAAAACGGAAAAAATAAAAATAAAATAAAAAAATCTGATAGCGACACGTGGTGTAATGTCAATGGAACTAGTAATCCTTGTCACATCAGGTTCGACGTGACCATGGGTAATGCCAGCTCAGCCTTAAAAACCAATTTCTCTTTCCAGTAGCTTTCCTCCCACACGCATTACTGTTTGCTAGTGCCTTCCACGTTTCAAATGCGTATCATGTCCGTCGAGCAACAACTCATGCATTCCATACGTCTGCCACCACGTCTCCACGAATGGAATCCGGATTTCAAATGTGGGAAGCTCCTGTAACCAAAACCTCTGTAGAGCCCACCTCGATTTCCATTCGCATCCACTCATTCATTCATCGTCAGAACGTTGGACAGCTTGAAAACTCGAAAGCTGATTGGCCGATGTACCGATCGAACTCGATGGTGCATTGACGTCACCAAGTTTTCTGGGCCCACTTAACTACGTGTTATATTCAAATTATCCGTCCATTTTGGGAGATTATTCTAAGGATTGAGCCCAAAAATAAAATATATACCGATTAAGTGGACGGCACGGGAGAAAGTAGTGAGAGATTTAAGGTTTGCCATCCAAATTTTGTTGGGGTCACAAGAGTTTTGGATCAATTTCATATTTATTTTTTCTCTTCATTTATATTTGTATGAACTTAAGATAAGATTGAATGGATAAAAAACATTATAATGGGCCACATGAATGTTTTAAAGGTAGGAATCATTGTCCCTGCTATTGTTTGTGATGGGTCTACTCGAGCTTTAGATATAACTCGTATTTTGGATATATGTACTAAGATGATCTTATCAAATGAATAGACGGTGTAGATTTAATAAATATATCACGATAGGCCCGCGAACTTTAATCTTCTTTACATGGTACCAGGGCTCGAGGACTGCCTTACTCTTCTGCTGTGACACGTACCTACACTAGCCAGGTGAGCAGTGCAGTGGCCAATGGACGCAGACTAGCTACTGACTGTTTCAGTCGCAATACAGCTACCGAACTGATGTCATCAGGATTTTTGGGCCCTATCAAGGTGTATGTACTGTGTCCTAACTGTCCATCCATTTGGACGTACTATTTTAAAGCATAAGTAAAAAAAAATATAGGAAACCTAAGTTTGGATCAAGCAGATATAGTGGGGATTGAATGCCTACTTACAAACTTCTGAAGGCCACAAAAGTTTGGATCAAGCAGATATTCATGCTTTCCATTCATCCTTGTCTGTGTTGATTTATAGACATGTTTGGCCTCAAATAAACAGCATCATCGGCTAGGAAGGAATCAATGGTGGCACCACTATCTCTACTGTTCTATGGTGGCGTTTACTTGAGCTTTGGATCTGCTTCATTTTTTGGCTCATGCCTTAAAATGATTTCTCCAAATAGATGTACGGTGTGTATAAAATACATACATCATCGTGGGACCCATGAAACCTGGTGACGTCACTTCATTAGCTAGTTCTCTCGCTATTGAACCACTGTAACTAATCCGCTTCCTGAAAACTCAGTTGAGCTACACCTAGGGCTGTACATTGAGCCGAGTCGAGTTGAGGTGGGCCAAGCTTGGTTTGGCTCGTCCGTGCTCTCCTTGAGTTTGAGCTCGAGCACAAGCTCGGCCTTGAGCTTGTCATTGGAGCTTGGCTTGTTTGCCAAACCTTTCGAGTCGAGTTCAAGGGAGCTAATGGATCGAGTTGAGGCAAGCTTGCTCCTAACCCGACCCAACCCAGCACCCAACTTGCACCTGACTCAACCCAGCAACCCGACCCAGCCTACGCTCGAGTGTAGACCATACGACTGAGACAAGTCGGACAGACGCTGAGTCAAGCTCAGGTGAGCGGCCGAGTGGAAAGGGTAAGAAAGAGGGTAGGGTAGGGTTTAAGTATTATTTTTATTTTTATTTTTAAAATATCATATCATATATATATATGGAAAAGGTACTATGCGCTCGAGCTCACGATAAGCTCCCATGAGATCGAGCTGTGTGGGCCCTACCGTGATGCGTGTCGACCATCAACACCGTGCATTTGATGGGTCCCCTTTAAATTATGGGATATCTCAAAAATCAGCCGTATACGGAACCCAGGTGGGCCATACCATCTAAAAACATGTGAAGACATGTCAAAAACATATAAAAGCACTTAGTGGGGCCCACCTGAGTTTTGAATGCTGCTGAAACTTGGTTTGAACCCTCATCCAAGTGGGACACACATAATGGATGGACTGGACTTGCAAACCACATCTTAGTGGGCCCAAAAAATGATTATGAATGTTTTAATGGTGCACGGCCCCTCTCAACTTCTGTATGTGGTGTGGCCCACACAAGTCACGGATTGACTAGATTTTTTAGACCTCGGCCCACGATGGAATGTTGCATCTGACTGATGGGGTAGATGTTCGAAACGCATCACGGTGGGCCCCACACAGCTCGACCTCATGGGACGTTCCCATCAGCTCGAGCGCATAGTACCTTCCCCCCCCCCCCCACACACACACACACACACACACACACATATATATATATATATATATATATATATATATATATATATTCAAGTCAAGTCGAGCTCGAGCTTCGAGCTGAGCCAGGTTCGAGTCGAGTCGAAAGCTCCGCTATGTTCAAACATGGCTTGTTTTCAAAATGAGCTGGGTCAAATTAAGCTTGGCTTGCCTCGAATCGTCGTTCGAGTCAAGCTAGATTGAGCCAAGCCAAGCGAGCTTTTCAAGCTAGCTTGGCTCATATACAGCCCTAGCTACACCTCACCCAAACGCGGATTACATAGCCCAGCGTTGCTATTAGGCCCACCGTGATCTATAAGTTTTTATATCCACACCATCCATTCGTTTATCCAACTTATTTGATGGCATCAAACCAAAATTGAAGTAGATCCGAAGTTCAAGAGGATCACACCATGTAAACAATGGGGACAATGACACCAACAGTTGAAACCTTCCAAGGTCTCACTTTAATATTTATTTGCCATCAAGGCTGTTAATAAGGTCAAAGAGTATTTGATAAAGGAAAAATATAAATATCAGCTTGATCCAAAAGTTTTGCTACCTGCCCTAAGAAAATTTTAATGATGGGTGTATAATCACCCTTGCTTTCAGTAGGGCCTATTTGGCCAGGCGAATCCCATGGGATTAGGAGGGATGGGATGGATTTTAAGGTAATGATGGTGGTGTCAGTGGATTGTTTTAAGATCCATTGGATTGTTATATCCCGGGACAAGTTCACTGGTCTGTTTGGCACGCCCGGCATATCCCTGGATTTTACCTTCCAATCCGTCCAACTAAGGGATGGGGTCAATATTTAAGGTAATGATGGTGATGTCAGTGGATTGTTTTAAGATCCATGGGATTAATTGCTTATATCCCGGGACAAGTTCATCGGGTCTGTTTGGCTCGTCATGCATATTTCGGGATATCGCAATCCCATCCCTCCTAATACCGTGGGATCGGTCTGGCCAAACAGGCTTAGCTTTATTTTTTAATTCAGCCGGCAAAACATACTTTAAAATAAGCTCAGATGAGCAACACGGATATAAAAAAACATTATCAGAGTAGCACCACATCGCCTAAATCATCACACACCACCACTGGGTGGTATTGGCAACACCATCTAATCCGTGTCTTAGCTTGCCCACCATTGAAATCTTATTGGGCCCATAGTACTGTTTATATGCCATCTAAACCGTTCATAAGGTGAAAACACAAATATCAGCCTCATCCTGAAAATTATATGCGCATCAGGAAGGTTTCAATGGTGGCATTCAATCAGTATGGTTGCTTGTTGTGTGGTCGACTCGAGTCTTGAATCTGCTTGGGTTCGATCCAGTCCTTGCCCGAGTGGTAGATTCTAAGGAGTTTCAACACAGGTCTTGGGTTCGAAACCCATAGGTGGTGAAATCCCACTACGGCGTGCGTGGGTGTGTGGCAGGTGCGTGTGTAAAAAAAGAAAAGGAAAAAAAAAAATTCTTGAATCTGCCTGCATTTTGAGCTCGCATCCTAACACAAGCTGGCTGAACAAAGGGACAAAGTGGATACAGTAACACAATGGGCCCATGTACAGCTAGAGCCATTTGAGTGTTCATGGCCTATCCATGGTGGGACCTACTTCTTAAATGGTCAGGATTATCCATATACATGGCCGCGGTAGCTGGACCTCTCATGACTCATGAGCTTATTAGCGCCTGCTTGGGAGCGTGGATTTGGAACCCCCTGAATTCGGAACCCCTTTGATTGGATACCCCCTGGATTTGCAATCCTCCCGGTGTATTTCGTACCTGGAGGGTGTATCAACTTTAATAATAAAAAATCCCTATGCATGATATATTTATAGGGGTTTGAATTTAATTACTAAATCAACTTTAATATCTCTAATTAGTGAGATATATCATATTCGATACTATGGTTGTGATAAGCCTGCTGAAATACATGCTTTGCTTGAAAATGATGAAATTCCAAGTCTCGAATGGACCGCAAGCACAAGATCATGTCTGAGTGACTAACCAACAATTTTTAATCGTTGATTAATATGGACAATGTTTGGATAATGCTAATTTACATGGGCAATGTTTGGACGGTATTAATCATCATTAGTAGGCCATGAGCCCAATAGAATGATAGTATACAGTGACACACATGTTACACCTTCAACTATTGAAATGAGGGTCCTTACTCTTGCGCGAGTGGTGGACTCTCGGGAGTTTCAACACCCGGTCAAGGGTTCAAGTACCCTTAAGTGGTGAAATTCCACTAGCATGAGTGTGTGGGGTGTGTGCGCGTGTATTAAAAAAATATATATTGAAATGATTTTAGGTGTAATCCAAGCCCTCACCGTGGATTGCAGACCCCCTCAAAGTGGGGATTAGAAACCCCTTGGATTTGAAACCCCCATTTACTTTATACTCCCAAATAACCAAAACCAAGGGGATTTAAAACCCCCCAAACGATCCCTTATGGTTTAGATGAGCAGTAAATTTTGGACCATTTGGATGGCTAACACTTGACAACAACAACTATCATTGGTTTAGGATCCTTACTCTTGATCGGGTGGTTAGACTCTCGGGAGTTTCAACCCCCGGATGAGGGTTATCCATAGGCGGTGAAATCCCATTACGGCGTGAGAGTGTGTGGGTGTGCAAAAAAAAAAAAAAAAAAAAAAAAAAAAAAAAAAAAAAAAAAAAGACTAACATTGGTTTCAACAAGGACGCTACTACCTTTAACCGGACTGGGTTAACATGAGCTTCGTGGGACCCACTGAGATGTCAGTGTGATATCTATTCCGTCCATTACTTTCACTAGCTCGTTTGTTAAGGAAATGATCCAAAACTCAAGTAGACCCCGCTCCACGAAAGAATGCATGTGGACAGAAACGTCCACCGTTGAAACATTCCTGGCCCCACCGGGATGTTTGTATGCCCCTAGCTCGTTTGTAAGGTGACCTTACTAAGGTCCCATAGGTACGAAGGGAAAGCACAGATATCAATCTGACACAAAATTCCCTCACACAAGGAAAGTTTCAACGGCGGACATTCAAATACCCGCTGTTTGCAGTGGTCTGGCCCATTTGATTCCTCATTTTTGGGCTCATGTAACAAAATGAGCTTGTGAAACGGATAAACGGAGTAGATTCCACACGTACACATCAGTGGGCCCGATAACAGGCATGTCGCGTCCGTTTATCAATTCTTGGACTGTCCCCTTCAAATGAGGTCGGTAAAGACCATACAATCAAGATATGTTCATCGCGACGAACTAAAGAGTCGAGTCACCTGTAGATATCCACATTTAGTAAAGAGAAAAACTTTGATACTCTGCCGTTGTGATGGATGATGCGCAGGCACTTAGAAATTGCATACGTGGCATACAAGAAGTCAAACTAAACCATTCCAATTAAGGAACCTAATCTAGATATATCATGAACCAAAAATTAGGCTAATTTTATTATCTGACTGTCAGATTGGTGGATCTTTATTGGACGGTTAAAAATGAAAAGTTCAACGGTGCTATTTTCACAAACAAGTGTCGATGAATTAGAAGTTAGGACTATTCAACCAATCTCATAAATTGGCGGCAGCAGGATTCACAATCAAGTTAGTTTTATCTGAGTTAATATATGCCACGTGTACAATATATGAGCGCCAGCGTATCAAGCTTCACAAGCAGCCTGAGTATCATATTACTATTCTCCAGGAAAATCTTCTCTATAAATCGCTCCCTCTCTCTCCCTCTTTCCCTCTCTCTCTCTCCGGCTTTTTTTAGGGGTTTTTTCAAGCTTCGGTTTCTCCTTTTCCCAATCCGAGAAGAAAAGCGGAAGAAAGCGTCAAAAGCGTTCGATCTTCACTTTTTGCGAAGGATCCGGCTCGAATCTGACGGTTCCGCTCATATATCGCTCTCAGAAAACTCCGTTCTTCTTCCAGCGAGGCCGATCCCAGCATCGGCGAGTGAAATGAAGGTTTCCGATCGGCATGCCTCTATCCTGGCCTGAATTCTTGATCCGATGACGAAGATCTTTCCACCGGATCCCAACCCTGTAGATTGAAAAGCAATCCGATCGGAAATCAAAGGGCGCTGTTCTGAATCTGCGATTTTTCTTGCTCTGATTCGAATTCCTCGACGGAGAAAACGAGTAACAGAGGAAAGGATCGGCAATATCTCTTTCTCATCGGTTTCCTAATAAAACGCTGTGATTTGAAAGAAAGGTGGGAAAGACGAAAAGCTTCTTGTAACGGAAGCGGCGAATTCGATCGGACGAAGTCCGTTAGATTTTAACGGCGAAATCACTCTTTCTCCATTACATTCCGATCGCTGCGTCGCCACTTTCCTTCGATTGGACATAATCTTCAGGCATTAACGATGGAATCCCCATTTTCTTCGTTCTCTCTCCCCACTGGTAACGGAATCTCTTAAGTTTCACAGGCGAACCGAATCCATACGGTCTTCCCCTTTCGGAAAAAAAAATTGTATTTCTCAAAGAAGCAACACTTCATTTCTTGACATAACGGGTTCTGTCAAATCTAACGGCAGAGCCAGTCCGTTCCGTTTCCTCTCACCCATAAGAGATGGTATCCGGCACGTGCCGGCTCTACTGATCGCCATCTTCCGGTGCCGCCCACGGCCGGCCCCTGATCAGAGGCCTGAGGCGATGACGGCCCAGATCGTCCTTCGCCGGCCCAACACTCCCCGCCGCTGCCAGCCACTCCTGGTAGAGGCCACATCGCCGTCGTCATCTTCAACGGCGAGTGCGCGGTTCGCCGAGGTGGCGGGCGGAACGGCAGCGGAGTGCGCTGCTGTCTGCTGCTGCTGTCCGTGCGGGCTCGTCAACCTCGTCGTCCTCGCCGTCGTCAAATTGCCGGCAGGACTGTGTCGGAAAGCCATGTTGAAGAAGAACCGGAAGAGGAAAATCGGCCTCTTGCCACAGCAGCAGCAGCTGGAGCTTTCAAAGCGTTTCAATGAGATGGAGCTGCAGAAGCTGGAGAATATCGTAACGGCCGAAACGTGGCCCGTTAAATCGCCGTCGATGGTTGTGTTGGACATGGAACAAGAGGTGTGGACCCAGCTGTATGGTACGGGCTTCTGGAGGAATCCGTCGGAAAAGGAACAGTAACGGTAAAAACCGTCATATCGGCCTCTTTCTCCTTTTCTGTTCAGATATTTGCCATAATTGCCGTTATATGTTTGTGTCGTTTCGGGTTTCGTTTTATGGGAGAAATGCTTTTCTTTTCCTTTCAACAACAACAAAAAAAAAATTCTTACTATGTACAGGCGAAGATCTTTGGTCAATGATAATCATTAATTCGTCTTTGCCTTATGGAAGTGAAGAAAGGATGAAATGCAGGTAAGGTAGTCCTCGGAATACTGAAACAAAATCGTGGTGCGCCTGCTGGGCCATGTGGATCCGTGGACCCCATTTCAAAAGATGGGCTCTGCTATTGGCATCTCTTACTCGTGTTGCGATCTACCTCTTGAACGGTTCTGATCAGAACCAGGTGCGTAGACCAAGTAGCGGGGTTTATCACTGCTCGAACGTGGGTTAATCGAGCACGTCTAGAGCGTTCCGTATCTAATGTGGGACCCAGCATAGAGACATTGGGACCAAAAGAGCAGACTGACCAACAGCCAGTCATCTATGATAACAGAAGTTCTATGTATTTCTTTGCTCAGAGTACACGTGGCAAATTTGTCTGGTGTTCAGGATTGTTGTGCTGCTGGGCCACTACCTGATGGCCCATTTCCCTAAAATCGTTGGGATTGGACAGTGGCAGCCACCAGAGGAGAATCCCACAGAAAAGAAATGGGTAGAGCAGGCTCTGGATTCAATAATTGCAATTTTCGGCCCCACAGCCCATCATCAATGGCCATTAGATCAATTGTCCATCAACGAAAGTGTTTGCCACGTGTCATACCATGGGAGTGACCTTAGAGTTGTCGTTTAATTGGTCTCAAATTTCGTAAATCATGACTCGGATTCGGTAATGATGGTCGACGTCTCACGGACTTAGCTGCAACCACGGAACCAGCAATGTGAGTGGGACCAAGACCGTGGGTCCACCTTGATGTATGCATTGTATATGCACACCGTTCATCCGTTTTCCCAGCTTATTTTAGGGCATGGTCCTAAAAATGAAGCAGATGCAAATATCAGGTGGACCACACCACAGGAAACAATGGTCATTGAAGGCCAACCATTAAAAACTTCATAGGGTCCACTATTATGTTTATTTGCCATCCAACCTGTTGATAGGGTCCACTATTATGTTTATTTGCCATCCAACCTGTTGATAAGGTCACACGGACCTTGATGGAAAGAAAAAAAAAAAAAACACAAAATGGGCTTGATCCAAAACGTTTGGCCTGCAAAAAGTTTTTAGTGTTCAGCTGATGTGGTCCACCTGAAATTTGTATATGCTTTGATTGTTGTATAATGGCATAAAACAAGATGGCAAAACGGATGCAGGATATACAATTCATACATCGAGACGTGGGTCCCATGGTCTGGGTCCTACCCACATCACTGCTCCCGGGTTGCAGCTAAGTGGCCTCAGGTACTGGTCGGTATGCGTTTCGTCCATTAAATTTTTTTCTAGCTCATTTTACGGCATGAGCCTAAAATGAGGCTGATACAAATCTCAGGTGGACCCCACCAAATGAAACAGTGGTGACTGAATGTCCACCAATAAAATCTACCTAGGGCCTACTTAATTGTTAATTGTTTATTTGCCATTGAACTCTGATTAGGTCATACAGACGGATGCCGATTGCGTCCTACTCCCGCCCTCTCCAGCTAGGAATGGGCAAGAGCTTGAGTAGCCACCATGATGTATGGGTTTTATTCACACCATCCATATGCTTTTCCGTGGAAATTCCAAGGCTAAAGTGGACCGCACCAAAGGCATCATGACGATGATGCTTATCCATACCAAGACCTCAGTGTTGAAACGAGGTATCTTTCACTCAGTCTACCACTTGAGCTATGGATAGGGTGTGTTTATTTACCATCTAACCTAGTCATAAGGTTTAGATGAAGGAAAAACACAAATGTCAGCTGGATTCAAAACTTCTTTGCCCTAGGGATTTTTCAATGGTAAGATTTTAATCCTCATTGTGTAGTCCACCTGTGTCTTTGTCTGCTTCAGTTTTCAATTTATATCTTGAAATGATATGGATAAATGGACGGACGGTGTGGATTATACCCATACATCACGGTCACCACTCAAAGCTCCTGTCCGTTCCCAACCGGAGACGTGAGGAAGGGAAAACACATCAACTAGATCCAAAACTTGTAACCCTTAGTATGTTTTTAAAGGTTGCGCATTAAATAACCACTATTTCCACCCGAGATTTAGATACGCCTATTTTTTGCCTACTGGCCTAGAATAAGCAGGCAAATGAACGGCATGGATAAAACACATGCATCATTATGGACCACATCACCGATCACTACCGACCTGAGTTTTCGAGGGGTCACTACAGAATCCATTCATCACATTATGTCTCGTTTGAGAATGGTTCTCTTTCATTTGGGAGTCCGGATAATAAGAAGGATGAAATGTCGCTGGGAATTAGTTAACATTCTTACCACATTGAAGGGTTCTTTTAGAATGGGTTGCTCTTTGCGGTGGCCACCGTATTGCATCCTTAGATTATTGATCTGGACCATTCATATTCTTGTTACTTCCATATAGAAGCAATGGTGATGATCCCTGTTATGGGAAGATCGAGCTCATTGTAATTCCGAGGCCTGATGTGATATTGAGTTAATCGGACGGATAGTTAGTAACTCGGCTCAGATTACAAGAGCGGACAGTATCTGATAAAGATCTATAACCACTCCGATTGGAACCCGCCTGCCCAGAGGTCCGAGCCGACTCTACATTTCGAGGCGGGCGCTCCTCAAGCCGAACTTAGAAACTACTACAAACGGACGTAGTCAATTACTTCACCCATAGATACGCATGATGCGCACGATATATTACACGATCCTTAGATTGCGCAAAGTATCTTCACGATCCAAAAATCTCCCTGATTGAGTGAATCGTGTCGTGATTAACGGACCCAGATCATTCGACAGTTAGGTATAAATACCTGGGGACCCCATTACTACAGGTACGCAAGATCTAACGCTCTCCCTCTACAATTCTACTTAGACCCCGATTCCCTTGACCTGACTTAGGCATCGGAGGGTCCCCTGGCTAAGCCAGGGTCTCCTTTGCTCACCTTTTCGTGCAGGACCAGGGTTCACCTGAGGAGTAGAGGGCGATCTAGATTTTGACCTCAACATTTTTTGACGCCATCTGTGGGAATCTGATACAAAAATTCAGGTTCCTATTCTCGAGTATAATGGCTAGAGGAAAGAAGAAAGCTGTAGCAGCGGAGCCGGAGTTGAACGAGCAAACTTGCTCTTCCTCGCTACTTCACGCGGAATCAGCCCCGGGGTCTTCCCAACGTTCTCGCAACCGGGCGAGTAAGTATTGCGCCATGAAGGGTGAGATACAAGCCTTACGTGACGAAGTGAACATGATGAAGTAACAACAGGAGCCGTGGATGCACTCAGCTCAGGAAAACCCTGTTCCCGAACCAGTCGGTCCGGTCGTGGAAGCTCACTCCGCGCCGAGGAGTGTGAGGCCCGAGGCGCCCCAACACCCTCAAGCGCCTATGTCGAGTCAACATCCTCTCCCGACCCACGTCCGAGCCTCAGCTCGAAACACTGCAGCACGAGCTCTGACCAATGCTTCGGTCACGTCAGCCCTGACACCGACGGATCTTCGCCATCGGCTAGAACGGAGGAGGGGAAGAAGAACTCCGGAGATAGAGAACACCCAAGAAATCGTAGCAGAAAATAAAGACCCGTGGGAGAAGCGGTTCGAAGAGCTCAACGGAAAATTCTTAACTCTAGAAAAGAAGCAACAATCGACGTCAGTTCCCGCTGCCGTTCAGGCAATGATGGAAGAGACCGAACGTCCATTCACCTAAAAAATCATGGATGAGGTGATGCCTCAGAGGTTCCGGATACCTCCCGTCATCTAATATTCTGGGTCTGGGGATCCATCCGAGCACGTGGAAGCCTACCGCTCTTGGATGCAGATTAAGACGGCGATGGATGCTATGATGTGACGAGGGTTCTCGATCACGCTTACAAGATCCGCTTGAAGTTGGTACCGGCAGCTCAAACCAAACTCCATCAGTTCCTTTGTAGAGTTGAGTCGACTATTCCTTACCCAGTTCATAAGTGGTAAGAGAAGCCGAAAGCCCAACACTTGCTTGCTATCAAACAAGGGCTGAAGGAGTCGCCGAAAGATTACATCGCTCGCTTCAACGAGGAAGCATTATTGGTGGAAGATTATGATGACAAAATGGCATTCGCGGCTGTGTTCAGCGGCCTGAAAGAAGGGAGATTCACCTTCTCCATTGGAAAGAACCCGCCGAAAACACTAGCTGAACTTGTGACCAGAGCTTAGAAGTACACCGATGCAGAGGAGTTCTCCAATGCCCGTAAAAGTGTCCAAGTAACAGAGACGAATGACAAAGGGAAGAGGCCTAGGAACGAGGAATCCCAACCGTCTAACAAAGGGACCGATGACTGCGCTCCTCGGGATCACCGACCGAGAAGAAGGCCAGAGGGAAAATTTCGCTCCCACACCCCCCTGAATACATCAATTGAGCAGATTCTCTTAAATATCCGAGTGAAAAAGTTGCTGAATTGGCCTATCTGCATGAGGGTCGACCCGGATCATCGAGACAAGCGCAAGTACTGCCGATTCCACCGAGACCACGGCCACAATACGGCTGACTGTGTAGATCTCAAAGATGAGATCGAAGCCCGTATTCGGAAGGGACATCTGCGTCGATACACCAAGGAAGGAAAAGCTGCTAGAAAAGGAGAGAGAGCGAGAGCAACCAAACAAACCCCATGGAGGAGCCCACCGAAATCCGTACCATCTTCGAGGGCTCGTCTGAAGGAGGAGATTCAAATAGGGCGTGAAAGGTCCACTCTCGGAAGTCTGTACCAGAACATTTCATCCATTTAACCGAGCGGCCCAACAAGGAACTTTGGGTCAATCCGTGCACTCTGACCTTCTAGGAAGAAGACACACGCAGAATCTAGCACCCATACAATGATGCCCTAGTTGTGATTATGACCATAACGAACTGAAAAGTATACCGCATCTTGGTCGACACCGGGAGCTCAGCTGATGTGATTTATTCTGAAGCTTTTGAAAGAATGGAGATTCCGCGGTCTCATCTCAGACCTGTGAAGACCCCCCTACATGGCTTTGCCGGTGAAAGAGCGATCTCCGAAGGAGCTATCTCCCTACCCGTGACCGCGGGAGAAGGACAATATCAAGTCACACTTATGGTGGACTTCCTAGTTGTCAATGTACCATCTATACACAATGTCATCTTGGACAGACCTTCTCTTAACGCAATGAGAGCAGTCGTCTCCACCTATCACCTGATGATGAAATTCCCTACTGAGGGTGGGATAAGCTACCTCCGAGGCGATCAGCGAGAGGCTTGGAGATGTTATGCAGTGGCGGTAAAAAAGGGGTCGGTTAAGCAGGTGCTCACCATCAATGTTCTAGACCCCCGAGGGCCTGTGGAAGGCTCATCCGTGGAAGATCTGAAGAAAGTGCCGCTTGATGAAGTCGATCCGAGCAGAACCATTTAGCTCGAAACATCACTGAATCCTATGCAACGAATTGAAATTTTAACATTTTTGCGACAACATAGGGATGTCTTTGCATGGTCCCACCAAGATATGCCCGGAATTTCTCCGGAAGTCATGGTTCATAGGCTGAATGTGGATCTAGAGCACAAATCTGTTAAGCAGAGAAGAAGGTCATTCGATGCCGAGCGATACAAATCTGCTCGACGCCGGGTTTATAGAGGAGGTGCATTATCCCGATTGGATCGCAAATATGGTTCTCGTGAAGAAAGCCAACGGAATTGGCAGGTCTACGTGGATTACTCGGATCTGAACAAAGCTTGTCTGAAAGATAGTTTTCCGTTACCTCGGATCGATCAGCTGGTGGACAGCACAGTGAGACATGAATTGCTCTCTTTCCTGGACGCATATTCTAGATATAATCAGATTGCGATGCACCCCCCAGACAGGCAGAAGACTATTTTTGTCACAAACAAGGGACTACTGTTATTGGGTCATGCCATTTGGCCTGAAAAATGTTGGGGCCACATATCAAAAGCTAGTGAATCAGCTATTCTCCAAACAGATCGGACGCACCATGGAAGTGTATGTCGATGACATGTTAATGAAAAGTATTAAGGCATCCGATCACCTGATAGATCTCGGAGAAACGTTCGCCGTCCTACGAGAATACCAGATGAAGCTGAATCCGACAAAGTATGCTTTTGGAGTCGGTTCAGGAAAATTCCTTGGTTTTCAAGTCAATCAGAGAGGTATCGAGGCGAACCCCGACAAGACCAAAGCATTCCTTGACATGAGTTCGCCTCGGACTGTCAAAGAAATACAATGCCTTATGGGGCGAGTTGTGGCACTCGGACGTTTCATATCCAAAGCAACGGATAAATGTCTCTCCTTCTTCTAACAGTTGAAAGGTCATAAGAAGGCGGAGTGGACATCGGAGTGCAAGCTAGCCTTCCAGCAACTGAAATAGTACCTGGGTTCACCCCTTCTACTGTCTAAACTTGAAGAAGGTGAGCCCCTATTTCTCTACCTCGCGGTCTCAGCCTCGGCCGTCAGCTCGGCCCTGATCAGGGAGGTTGAAGGTAAACAGCACCCCATTTATTACGTAAGCAAGGCCATGGTGCCGGCAGAAATAAGATACTCACCCCTGGAAAAGCTAACACTCAACCTCATCGTTTTAGCTCGGAGGTTGTGCCTATACTTTCAAGCTCATTCCATGATCATGTTGACAGACTCCCCTCTCAAACAAATACTTCAGATACCCGAGGTGTCAGGACAGATGACAAAGTGGGCCATCGAACTTGGTGAGTTCGACATTCAGTTTCGTCCGAAAACGGTAATCAAAGGCCAAGCTGTAGCCGACTTCATCGCCGAATTCACTACTCCGAGCACCGGAGAAATCAATACTGAAGTTGAAGCAAGTCCGCCTGCTCCTTTGGGTGACCAAAAAATGGTATCGGACCTAGGATGGGTTCTCTATGTGGACGGGTCGTCCAATGTTAAAGGGGTCGGGGCCGGGATCGTCCTGATCGCGCCTGACTCCACAACAATTCAATATGCAATCAGACTAGGGTTCAAGGCCTTAAACAATGAGGCAGAGTATGAAGCTTTGCTGGTCGGACTTAGATTGGCAGTAAGTCTGGGTATCCAATCCCTTTAGGTCTGATACGATTCTCAGTTGGTAGTAAATTACATCTCTACCGAGTACGAGGCTAAGGAAACAAGAATGATTGTTTATCTCGACGAGGCGAGGAAATTGATCGAAAGGTTTTGGAATTGCACTATCCATCAAATTCTCAGAGCGAAAAATTCATGGGCCGACCCCTAGCACAGCTCGCCTTAGTCACGGAAGGGAATATTTCGTAAATCATCCCCATTGAATTAATAGAGCGACCAAACATTAACAAGGAGGAGAAAGAAGTCAATCCAGTTCGAGCAACTCCGAGCTGGATCGACCCGATCTTTAACTATCTCATGTTAGGCGAGGTCCCTTCGGACGGGCTGGAAGTCAGGCGGCTAAGAGTCCGAGCAGCCCGATATATCGTCCTAGATGATATCTTATATAAGAAGGGACATTCCTAGCCCTACCTTAGGTGTCTCCGGGCCGATGAGGCAGAATATGTCATACGGGAGATTCATGAAGGGATCCACGAAAATCATTCCGGCAGTCGGGCCTTGGTCTTGAAGATACTCAGACAAAGGTACTTCTGGCCGACTATCATGGAGGATACTAAGGACTACGTTCGGAAATGCGATAAATGTCAGCGCTTCTTGGCCATGTCGAGGTAGCCCGCTGAAGAAATGACCCCTATGAGCGGCCCCTGGCCATTCACTCAGTGAGGAATCGACATTATCGACCCTCTACCCATAGGAAAAGGACAAGTTAAGTTCGCTATTGTCGTCGTCGACTACTTCACCAAATGGGCTAAGGCCGAGCCTGTCGCCAAAATCACTGAACAGAAGGTGATTGACTTCGTCTGGAAAAACATTGTCTGCTGGTTCGGGATTCCGCGCACCATCATGTCAGACAATGGCCGGCAGTTCGACAACGATAAATTTCGAAGCATGTATCGAGGACTCGGCATCATGAATGCATACTCTTCTCTCCGACATCTCCAGTCGAACGGACAAGTAGAGGCAGTCAACAAAGTCATCAAACACCATCTTAAGATAAAGTTCGAGAAGGCGAAAGGCAGCTGGGCCGAAGAACTTCTGTTCGTCCTGTGAGCCTATAGGACCACGGCTTAGTCCTTAACGGGAGAGACTCCGTTCTCACTCTCCTATGGCTCGGAGGCAATGGTGCCAGTTGAAATCGGTCTCCCTATAGCTCGAGTCGAGAGCTACCAAGAAAATCAAAATTCTGAGCAGATTGCAGCTAACCTGGATTTGCTCGAAGAGGTTAGGGATATCTCGAGGCTTCGAGTCGCTGCTCGGCATCAACAAGTGGCACGATTCTATAATTCGAAGGTCAAGACCAGGCGGTTCCGACCAGGGGACTTGGTCCTCCGCCGGGTATTCCAGAATACCACTGAGCCGGGAGCTGAGACACTCAGATCTAACTGGGAAGGGCCTTATCAGGTCGTCCGGTCAACCAAACCAGGCTCCTACCATCTAGAAGACCTCGAGAGTCATCAACTCCCCCACCCCTAGAATGCCGAGCATCTGAAAGTTTATTACCCATGACGGACTAGCCTTAAGTTCTTAATAAATGTATGTAGGGCTATTCACGTGTCAAGCTAGCTCGAAAAGCTCGCTCGACTTGGCTCAAGTCAGCTTGGATTGACTCGGCTTGAATGGCCGATTCGAGCCGAGCCAAGCTAATTATTTGAAGCTCGAGTTGAGTTCAAGCCAAGTTCGACTAGGGGGCATTTCAACTCGACTTGACTTGAAGCTCGAACTTGAGCTCGACTCGGCTCGATTAATAAATATATTAAATATTATATTATATATAATATTAATATAAGTTTTAAGTTTAAACTTAAAAATAAAAAAATAAAAAACAAACCCTAGAGTCTCTACCCGATTGCACGCACCCCCTTCACTCTCCCTTTCTTCTCTTTCATTTCAGCTCCACAGTAGTATGATTTCAATCTCTTGAGATCTACTTCTTAGGCGAGAAACCCAATAAATTCAAGATGGGTTCTTCTCAGATTTGTTAGAGCTTCAAGGAAATCTAATGATCTGATTGGCTAGAGCTCTTTACTTGGATTTCTGATTTGTGTTCTGCTCTATTTCTTTTCTAGTACTTGGATTTCTGCTGGTGGAAGAAGATCAAGAACAGATCGGTTCTTATAGGTTTCCTCATCTGATTCGAAGCTTTGTTTGGTTTTTTCATCGTCTTCATCCCGCAGGACCCCCACTTGGGCCTTGAGGGCCTCCACCTCAGCTTCCTATTTTTTCGACTCTCGCGCCTTCTCCCGAGCTGAAAGGAGCTTCGGGACAAACTAAGAAAAAAAATAAAACTGAGAAAATGAGTACTCAGAAGAAATAGAAATTAAGGAGCAAAAGAGTGGCAGGAAATACCGTATAGAAGACGGAAGCCATGTCATTCAAAAAGGAGCTATCCGACTTGCCGAGAAAATGGGCTATGTCTTCCTCTGGGGCATGTTTAGCAGCCTAGGGCGTCAGACGAGACAGGTGGTAACCTGACTCGAACCTCCCACCGCTCATCCCCACCTGAGCCGAGCTTACTGCTTCCGCGAACCCGGTCCCGCTATCGGCTGAGGCCAGAGCCTCAGTCCCAAGATTGTCTTCGGCCTCAGAAGGAGTAATCATGGCGTCAGCCATCTGAACGGCCTCCTCCCACTCGAATGATGAAGGGATAGCGATACAGGGGGCCGATAGATGAGCCTCCTCGATGGGATGAGCAGCATTGGGCAGAAAGGAAGGAGTCATGGTCGCTGGAGTGGGAACAATGATTGCTGGGACTTGAACCTCAGCAGGCGCTGTAGTCGGAGCTATTGCGACAGAAACTGGGGCCGTAGTTGGAATCGTAGCCACGACCGTAGTTGGAGTCGTAGCTGTAGTACCCGGACCTGAGGGACCTTCTCCGCGAAAAGTTGCTTGCCTCCTCCAAATGGTGGTCTTCGTCCGGGAATCGGGCCTTAACAATTCCTCCGCCGTCGGGGCCGCTTTCCTCCTCTGAGAACCAGATGCCTCGGCCATGCTTACATGAATAACGATGAATTAGCAACTAAATGGATAAGTCCAAACCCACCAAAATAAAAAGAAGGAAAACTTACTGAAGGATGTCGGGAGAGGTCGGGATTTGCACAGCCCAGACCAATCAAGGTTGGCGGCAATGATCAGATTCGACTAGGAGTGAAGCTCCCCCAATCGCGCCTTTGCTTTGGCAATTCAATTTTTTTTTGTCCGAGTCGAGGAGGGGCGTGCCTCTAGGGAAGTTTACCAAGATAAAGAACAAAGGTTTTAGTCCCACCGACCTGATAAAGGAAAGCATAAAAATAAAGGAAATTAACTGGTTTGACTTGGTTTTGAAAATTGGGTCGGAACCCAAGTCGTTAGAGTCCCGACTTCGGCCACAGGTACCTCCCATTCGCCCGTAGCCCAAAATCATTTATTCTTCCAGTCTTTGTTGGAGGATGGAAGATTCATAACCAGCCCTGACCCCTTGCTGCCTTGGGTCGTGAAATAGTACCATAATTCGTTGCTATTGTGCTTGACCAGGTATAGGCTCATCAACTCCGCTGGGGTCAGATCTGAATTCCCGACTTACCGCCAGATGATGAAAGCTGAAATGAGCACCCTCCAAGCATTGAGGGTTAATTGTCCGGGAGCCAATCCGAGGTAGGCTATCATGGCTCGGATGAAGGGATGCAGAGAAGTCGGACCCCACAGTGCAACGCACAGAGAAAAATAGTGACTTCCTCCTCAGCAAGCGTACCAGCGATATCAAGGGGCCCTTATCCGAACAGAGTCTGAGATTTGAAACTCCGAAAGGATCCACTCTATTTGAGACTCCGATAGTACGGAGCCTCTAGGGACAACCTCTGAAGCCTGCTCACTTGCTGGCATTTCAGTGGCCTCGATGGTGGCGGTCCGGGGGGCCCAAGCGGACTTCTTTCTGCCAGCTTTACGAGTCCGAGCCCCAGTCTCCTTCTGCTTTCGGGGTAAAGGATATAAGGGCACAGCTTTGTAGGGGCCTTCAGAGGCCCCTCTCCCTTTGCTAGAACTCTCCGATTCGGAGTCGTCACCATAGTCCTTCACGGTCTCCAGGTCGGACGACATCTTAAGTAAGGAAAAAGAAATACAAAGGGATGCATGGAGACTTACGGGAAGGTCACCGGGAATCGCTTCTACCGGAACTACTTAATCGGTCGGAATCGCTTAACGGAAAACCCTGAGTGGCAGGAATCACCTTCGCCGGAAATCGCCTTATCCGATATCAGCTTAAACACAGCGTAAAAGTGGGTCAAAATCTTCGAAGGAGGGTTTATATAGACCCTACCAAATCTTCGCATTAATTACCTGCAATGATGGCTAAAGTCGAATCGTTATGGGCCGACCTCAGAGCTGATGTGGCCACACACCATTGGCTCTAGCTCTGTCAGGCGGGATGCTTCTAACATCAATCGACGTGCTTTGGGTAAGCGAAACGATGCTGGAGTAATGAAAAGTTCCATCCAACGCACTATTCCAGGTACATGTGGCAACAAATCATAGGCGAACGATAATTTGAAATCGTAACCGTCGCCACGCGTCCATTGCGTACAGACCCGTGGGCGAGAAGCCCTGCGTTTGATCTTCCATGTGTTTACTCTCCGAGCCCTTAGCAGATCTTAAAGAGTAGGGGGCTTCTATTATGGAAAGATCCGAGCTCATTGTAATTTCGAGGCCTGATACCATATTGAGTCGATCGGATGGATAACTAGTAACTCGGCTCAGATTACAAGAGCGGACAATATCTAAAAAAGATCTATAACCACTCCGATTGGAACCCGCCTGCCCAGAGGTCCGAGCCAACTCCACATTCTGAGGTGGGCGCTCCTCAAGCCGAACTTAGAAACTACTATAAACGGACATGGCCGATTACTTCACTCATAGATACGCATGATGCACATGATATATTGCACAATCCTTAGATTGCGCATAGTATCTCCATGATCCGAAAATCTCCCTGATTGAGTGAATCGTGCCGTGATTAACGGACCCAGATTATTCGATAGTCAGATATAAATACATGGGGACCCCATTACTACAGGTACGCAAGATCTGACGCTCTCCCTCTACAATTTTACTTAGACCCCGATTCCCTTGACCTAACTTAGGCATCGGAGGGTGCTCACCTTTTCGTGCAGGACCAGGGTTCACCCGAGGAGTGGAGGGCGATCCAGATTTTGACGTCAACAATCCCAACCTTTGAATTTTGAATTTTAATATGAACCATTAAACATTCATCTTTATATGCAATCAACCGTTAACAAATGTTTCTTATGATGGCCAGGTTATCATAGAATCCAAAATGTGAATGGTTCAAAAAAACACACTTAAATGCCTAAGTTTTGAGGTCTTGGTTTTGTAGGGCCTGATTGGCTATGTTGGTCTAAAAAACATACTTAAATGCTCACAAATAAATCAGCCATCCAAGTTTTTTTTTTTCTTAGGTTAGCTGACTCCCTTAATTCTACAAACATGCATATTTTTGTGGGTTATTTGGATGCCAGTAACTTTTTCAGACATAAGTTGTTTACATATTATCTTATTTTATAAGTAAATTTTATTTATGTATTTATTTACGCCCATGAGAGAGAGAGAGAGAGAGAGATGCAAGTCACTGACAAGTGGAATCTCTCTCCTCAGAAACATTTGCGAGTGAGTGAAAAGTTACAACTAGGTGTGGCAATGGGTCAACTTCAACTGAGTTTAAGTCAGGTCAAGCAATTAGGTTCTAACCAGGGTAGATCCAACTCAAACTGAATCTATTTATTAAATGATTAAAAATATCAACCCAATTCATTTATAAATAGATCAATCCAAACCCAACATGCTTAACTCATTTAACTAAAAATATAAAAATAAAAATAAAAATATTTTATATAAACATACAAAGAGATCAACAAACATATCTAGGAATATTAACTGATATAAAATTAAACCCTTATTATAATCCAAATTACAACCAGCTTAATCAAATTTACGTCTATTTAAACTTATATTATGTTATAATATATAACACCCTGATCCATAGCTCAAGTGGTAGATTGAGTGAAGGATACCTCATTTCAACAGGCCTTGGTATCGATTCTTAGTGGGGGTGGCTAACAGTGAAGTGTGAACTGACAGTGGGGTGTACTATAAAAAATGTTATAATAAATAATACATTTAGCAAGGAGGCAAGGTGTAGACTATTCGTAACCAGCCACGCCACAACCCAGATCCAACCAAATGGAAAATGGATCAACCCAAACCCTAACATTCTAAGTTGGTTTTAGGTTTTGGGTTGGCAGGTCAGGTCAAGTTTCAATTTTGTAGGTTGTAACCTAGAGGTGAAATTTGAGATGCTTAATTTACTTAATACCTAAAAATGACTAGTGATGAAACCACCACAGGTGCTGCGTACCGACGCTGATGGAGAAAAGTTAATTTGGATATTTTGCTCCACCAAACAACATTTCACTTATAATAGCTACTTGTAATCTTATGAGTATGCAGACAGACTAGCTAAGTTACAAAACTAGTCTGGCTTGCTGGTAATGTTGTTGTTGGTGAATAATCGAAAGAGGTTTGGTCTGTGGACCCATAGATTTGGATTTGGGAACATTTTATTGTTAGTCAATCAATGCCAAATTAGACCATGATTGTTCAATTTTAACCACTCCATCGCGAACCTTCCACTAGAAATTAGTGTGCATTGCATTCATTATGAATGTGATGTGTAGATTGGATTAGTCATTCGCAATCATCGCGATCACACTTAATATTCTATCAGATTATTATTATTATTATTATGCGTGGGGTCCACAATCTATCTTACCAATTTCCTTAGTTACTAATATGGGCATGTAATTGTAATTTGCTCACTTAGGCTATTTGCTTAATTCCTACTTTGATGGGAACAAATGATACTATAGAAGCATTAGAAAGGGAATATGGTGGAGTCATCTCCCCCACAGGACACGTGGCAAGTATCAATCGGAACTGTCCATCTGATGGACCAAATGATGAATGGACCATGTGTTGAAATTTTCACCAATTAGACAATCATCACCTTTCGGCCCTGAATGTTGACTGCAAACTACAATTTTCTACCACTCTTCCAGAATATTAGAAAAAAACAGAAAATAGGAAAGGTCAGAAAAACCTTGGTACTCCTGTAGTGCAACGTTTGATACACAGGCACAATAAGATAGATATGGGGGCGGACCATGTGACAGTGCAGCCCTTACCATGGGGTCCAGTCCACCTTGATGTATGTATTCAATATCCACGCCATCCATCTATTGTTTTTTTCCAAATTATTTTAAGGCATGAGCCCAAAAATGAAATATATCGAAATCTCAGGTGGATCGTACCATAATAAAGAGGGGCAATCGACCGTTAAATACTTCTCGTGGCACACAAAAGTTTCGTATCAAGTGATAGTGTGACCTTATCAACAGGTTGGATGGAAAATAAACATTATAAAAACATAACGGTGGGCCCTAGGAAGTTTTGAATAGTGGGGCATTCAATCAATACTATTTCCTATGGTATGGTCCACCTAATATTTGGATCCGTTTCATTTTTGGGCTCATGCCCTAAAATGATCTAGCAAAATGGACGATGTGAATATAGAATACATATATAAAGGTGGGCTCCATGGTAAGGGCTAAAATAGCACATGGTGGATCCACGGACTATGCGCAGAAGTTTGACTGAACTATAGAATAAAAGTTAAGACCAAATAGAATTTATGAATTTATGCCTATTTAAACACAATTGCTTAGTTAAACTAATTTTCAATTAAACTAAGCATAAGAAGCATTTCTAAGGCTTCTAAGCCAATAAATGGTCTAATCACATAGACTACAAATGATGCAACATGCTAAGCAACTAGTACTTTATAAACAAGATAGTGTACATATGCGTGTGAGATGTGCTGACTATCAAATCCTAACAATCATTTAATCATGCTGATGGGGACATCATGCACACGCCCCCTCTACGCACATATTCAAGGAAGAGGTGGGCCCCACTTTCGATTTGAATCGACGACGACATCTTTGGAGGACCCCATAATTAGGGGGCTGCATTATGGAGATTGGAGCGGACCCGATCATCACATAGATCCTACCATCAAATCTCATGATCGTGGCCCACTACTTTAGATGATTTAGGATTTTGAGTTTTGATTATTTTTATTATTAAAAATATCATGAACAGCTTTGATTGCTTATATTAGTTATTGTATTTATTTTAATTTTGGTATTAGTGCGCGCACATGGCGTAAGGGTAGTTTTGTCTTTTTTGGATTTAGGATTTTCTTATAAATAAAGCAATCTCAGGTATGGACTCTCATGATATTATGAATAAAAAAAATCCTATATTTCATACTCTCTCACACATTGAGTTGAATGATCAAATTGGGTGTGAAGCCCTCCCTTCCTCGAAGGGTTAACTACTGTAGTGCGAAGCCACACCCACTCCAAATCATCACCATCTTCTTCCACATCTCATCTATCATCCTTAACACCCCATCCACCATCAGATTTACCAATTTTCGCATCAAAATCCTCTCTTACAGCTACATAAGAAGGTTTTTAGATTTTATCGCAGCTACGAGGTTGAAACTTCGACGGAGTACTAAGCATAAACCATCTGCTGGATCGAAGTGAATTTTTGTATGAAAATAACTCACCCCTGGTTGATCCTAACCTAGGAGTCCTTTCCCGATTTTGTGGGCCTCACACACGTACAGACGTCTAGTAACACATGTGTATCCAGGCCAACCTGCTGTCTAGCGTGCGTGACCCATCCCAAGTCATCTTTTCCTCTCTATTTCTTTCTTTCTTTTTTTTTTTTTTTTTTGGCTTAAAACCTCCCCATAGGATCCCCCATTAATCCTTTACCTAAACCTCCTTAGATCTACCCCTAATATTCACTCTTAAACATGATCAACATTTGGTACAACAGAATTGTTAAATTAGTCCCTGTACCCTTAAATACCTAGACCGATCCCTAACCGTCATCTAAAAAACCTCATAATCCAAAATTTATAACCCAAAAGGGTCCCAAATCTCAATTTTTTTCCCAATTTTCAAACCCTAAATTTTTTCCTAAATTGAAACTTAGTGAATCTCCTGAGTCGGGAACAATCATATGCAAGAATGTGTGATTCTTACACTCCTTTGGGTTTGTTTGGCTTATAATTTTATTTGATCCAGTCCTAATGGTTGTATAGGCTTAGACCCTCATAGATTTTCCTTCCTGAATGTTTGATAGTATGTAAGATGTGGAATTTTGTGACTGTTTAATATTGACATAATCACAAACTTGATTTCTTGCACTCCATGAATAATTTCATGTCCTATGTTGAGTGTGAAATATTGATATTTCTCCCTATTTATATCTTGGTTTTATAAACATGATAGTGCTTAATCGATTTAATTATGCATGTTTTCATGTGAAAGGTGATTTTGAAAGCTTAATGTGAAATTGATGCGAAAAGAAAGATTTATGCTCAAAAGATTACTAAATGAAGATTTGAAGATTTGGAAGTCATTAATAAAGAATTTACATGCCAAAGATCCAATAAAAGCAAGTGAGGAATGAAGAAAATTAAAGATTTGAAGTGAATAAAAGGAATCCTGAAATTGTCCTGAAAACAAACATATTCCTGAAATGCATATTTTGAAACTCAAGAGTATATTTTGGAAAACTACGTAGAGTACTAAATTTGGGGCGGTTTAAACCCTGAGTCTATTTTGAGAAACTGTACAGAGTGTGTAAATTTGAGGTGATTTCTAAATTTTTTCAACTCAATGCGAAAGTTAGAGTCCCACAAATATAAATAAGACTCCCTAGGATACTCCAAAGCATCTTCTAGGGTTTGGAAAGGTCTCAAGGAGCATAATACAAGGGTGGAGCAGGCGCCAAAGAGTTTTTCTTCTTTCCTAGTTTATTTTTCATGTTTTGTTTAAGATATTTGATTTTAATCATGTCTATGGTTGGCTAAACCTCTTAGCTGGGCTAAGAGGTGAAGCTTGTAGCGTATTGGGCTGTTTATTTTTCTTTGATTCTTGTTCTTACTAAACCTCATTGATTTCTAGTTTGATATTAAAAGAATATTTTTAGTTTTCTATGATTTATTGTGACTCAAATTACAATAGATGATGTGATAGCTTTGGATATCTTTTTTTCCTGTTTTAAGATAGTGAGATTGGTAAATACCATTATTCACCATCGTTTCTTAGGCATGGTAGGGTGATGGAATCCCTTCCAATCTTCACAATTCCCCTTTATTGAGAATTATGTCAATGAAAGTTCTGATTTGATTTAAATTGCTTTATCTTTCAATTGGATAGGATAGGGCTCCAATTCCAATAATGTTTATTGAATCAAGAAAGGTAGCATCTTAATAGCTACAAGTGGATCCTTGACACCCTAGTTCCCACCTTTAATTGATAGTTTAAATATTATTCATAATTACTCTCTTTTATTTCAGAATTTAGATGTAGATCTTCTTCTAGTTCTAGTTCTAGTTCTTTTCAGAATACGTACAAGTTTAGTCCCTGTGGATTCGATCTCGTTCTCACGAGTTATTACTATATCGCAACCCTACACTTGGGGTTGTGAACATGTCCTACATCACATGCATATATACAATTCATCACTCAATCACATAAGCATAATTAAACAAGTGCTTCAGTTTCCCTACTCCACTCCCAGTGGATGCAATCAATGCATGAGTTTATCGAATTTTACTATTGAGGTTTTAAATCGAGTTCACTTCTAACCTTTACAAACTTACATAAGGACTCTAGCATACACTCTCGGTAGAGGCTCCTACAAGAGACTTTAATTGATTTTCTATTGGCTAACCAAAACCTAAGTCTTAATCCAAGGACCTGTGTTTGTTCCCGCTGGAGGCTCCCATGAAGACTAACACGTACACACCTATGTCTGGTGGCCTACACAAGGACTTACACACATACTCACCTGTGTCGTTGATGAAACAGTCCTACACAAGAACTTATGCGATTTTAGGTTACAAACTCTACACTCAATCCTACACGAGAAATGAGTGTGCAGTCTCTTATAATTTGACAACTTGTTAGATTAAACCCCTTTTGATGCATCAATCTTGAGTCACTTCTTCACACTCTCCCATGCTTGAATGTACTCTTCAATTGATCCCTTGATTGTTGATGATGATATGTTACCAATGCTTCAGCTCCTACGGTTGTTTGTCTTACATATGAAGTGCCAATGAGGTGACCAAGGCAAGGAAGAATGGGTAAATCTCTTACAACTCATGAGAATATTGTACTCCTAGATGATTCACCTAGAATGGTCTTCTAGAGAATTTAAACAAGTATATAATTATAGGCATAGTGTCTAATCTCTAGAAAGGTGAGAGTTCATCCATATCTTTGAATAGGAAAATGAAATACTCATTAGAGTGAAGGATCATAAGAAAATTGTCATAAAACTCTTTTGATAGTGGTCTAAGATGTTTGGTATGAGTGAAAAAACACCTAGCTTGTATTTGCACTAAAAACTCCTCACGTTTGTCCAAAGATTTGAAGCAATATTTATAAAAAAGTCTCCAATGGATCTCCAACGACTAGGCTTAAGCAATCGAGCTTGGCTCTTGATCAATCGAGGTAGGCGAAAAATGGTATAGTAAATTTATTGGACTGTTTTGATCATGTTCGATCGAACGAGCTTGATCGCTCGAGAGGAATCAAAGATTCCTCGATTGAGCTCATGCTTTGAGCACTCAAACTAAATCACATTTAGGCCAGATCCTTGCTGGACATTTTTGGCCGTGTTCGGTCGATCGACTCGATCGATCAAGCTTCGCTCGAGCACATCCTTGAGTGTGTTGGTTCGAGTTGTTTTCTAGTAGCTCGGGACCTTTTATACCATATTTTATCATGTTTTAATAAGGCTCCTAAGGCTAAGGGATGATTACATAAGATTTACCTATTAAGGTTAAGATCATCTAGATGTCTATGATTGTTTTTGGTCAAGGTCACCAAGGCACCTCATTTACCTGTTCTTTATTCCTTGATGCTCAACATCTTCTTGTATCTTCGGTCTTTAGCTTTCAAGGGCACAACCAACTACATGACACATGAACTCACATGATTGACAAACAAGATGCACAAATCAGTGCATTAACAAGGGTTGCATCTAATCCCCTCCCATAAAAAAGTGTGCAAATGAAATAGAAGCAACTAAATTAAACTTAACAAATTGTAGGCCCCAATTTAGATGGATTACAGAACTAAGATTTTAACTAATATGATGATCAAACATCCTACTATTGGTTCATTCAGCATGTGGGCCCAACTTCAAAATGGGCCATTAATCATGTGAGCCCGCCTTAGAAAATTTGTAAGAAAATAGAAAAAGGTAAGATGCGAATCATTAAAAAAGTAAAACAACAAACTTGTCCTAAATCAACCAAAATGCCTACCTGCTTAATCTAAATAAGCTTTAAAAAACAAAAAGTAATATCTTCATCACTTGTTTTTTAAGATTATTTTTTATTTTTATTTTTTTGTGAATTTCTGTGAATTTCTTTAAAAAAAAAAATTTGTAATAAAATTAGAGCTTTATCAAACTGTTTATTTTTAAAATAAAAGCTAATATTTTTAGAGTAAGTAAATAAACTCTTATTAATAGAGATGCCAAATAGCCCTTTACTACTAGATTAATTAGCCCACTTGGATTCGGCAATCAAGTATCCATGAACCAGATAGGATTGTTCAACCAATCAAAATTTGGAAGTATACCCTATCTACAATTGATCACATAGGTTGGAATATGATTTTATTTGAGTTAATGTGTGCCAACTGTACAACGCTTGTGTATTAGGTACACACTCTCTCAGAGTATCAATTTGTAGACACCCACCCAGGCTAGTATCTTGAGAAAGCTAAGACAATTCGGGAACCATGATCATATCTTAATCCCAGCTCATATCCTAATCTGAACCAAACCCTAAACCCAGCCTAACCCTAGCCTAAACCCTAATCTGAACCCCAAAACATCGTCAAAGCCAAAGTGTAGTACAAAAAATACACTTATTTGAGCCCAAAAGTCCAAAAGAAGACTTCTGGACGAAGCAGAGCACCAAACAAAGCCCATTGACTAAAGCCCGAACTAACCCAAGCCCGGGGGGTAGTCGGACTACCGCGGGGGGTAATCCGACTGTTTCTCTAGAAATGGATAGGTGTTTCCTCCGAGCAGTAGCTGTTTCTCATTCCAAAGTCAACTTTCACATGGATTTACCCCCAGCCCACCTTATTTACCATTTTACCTACCTCCAAGAGCCAATGAAAGTATGCCATATGGCATTCCTCTCTCCTCAACCAATCCCAAACTACTATATCAGCTTTTACCCCTCTCAAACTCAGCAATTACTACAATGCCACCAGAAAAGGCTATAGATAGCCCTCTCCTCTTTACATTTCACACACAAAAAAGAACAACTTCTTATTTCCAAAATCTTAGTGAGAGAGAGAGAGAGAGAGCTCCCAAGTCTCCAAGATCAAAATTTTCAGCTATCCCTTAGCCTCCTCCCAACCTTCTCAACCCTACAAGTCTATCCCGAGTTGATCATGGTGCAATCCATGTCTTAGCCTATTCAAGATCAAACCAAAAATCTTTTCATTTTGTTTATATACAAGCATTCATCATAACATCTCTTCCCTTTTCAACCCCCCTACTTCTCTAGATCGCTTGTGAACGTATGCTCTATGACTTGCCGTATATCGGATCATGTCACATCAGAAATTCCTAGTGATCTAGTTCATTTTTCTTTACTTTTGCATAAGCATCATCACATCCGCCTTTTAAACATATTTGTATGCTCTGTGGCTTGCCGAAATTTCGGATCTTGCCGCATTAGAAATCCGTGTGTGCCTAGTCCTACTCTGACTACATCATTCATCCCTTGAGATTTTCTTACCACACCAAGTAGAGACTGTACATTCGTATGGGCAGAAAGGGTGCCTAACACCTTCCCTCTTTGTAATTGAGGCCCCTTATTCAGAATCCCGGATCACAGACCAGGAATCAATCTAAGATAGGAGAATCTTCGGATTTCTCTAACCTTTCATATTCTGCGGGTTCTAACTGACCGCGAGATTTTGAAATTAAGTGGGTAGTGGCGACTCCAAACCAACAATCAAGGTTATATACCCTACAACATACAATTAACATGGAAAAGAATTTGGGAGTATAACCTATCTAGAATTGATCGGACAGGTTTGGACTATGGTTTTATTTGAGTTAAGTGTACCAAGTGTACAATGCCTGTATATCAGGTACACACTCTGCCGGAGCATCAAATACTCCTTAGTCGCAACGTCCCAAGCTGCATTTTGGACCACCCATCAGATCAAGTGGACCAAAAATGCGAAATCTATTATTGGCAATAAAGCCAACATGCTATGTATGGCCCAGTAGTTGTACCTTTCCTGTACTCGATCACATGACGATGTTGAGAGCTGCAAGTACGATTGGATGCTGCCTGCAGTGTAAATAAAAAAAGAAAGGAAAAAAATAAAAGGCGCATGTGACAAAAGAAAAGAAACGAAGAACTGATAGGTGTACTCAGCTCGAGTGTACTTTATTAGTGTACTCGGCTACTCGCATCACACATGGAACTGAGAGGCACGTGTGACAGATTGAAGATCATGATCCAATGTCTCAAAAATCATGCTGATATGATCACCTGGTGGGCCACGCATGTACAAATGGACCAAATTGTTGGTATACTTGTAACCCAACTGATGATCAGATGGGCCTGATTTTCAGAAACTGAGGTTTAATTGATGAGTGGTTCTGATCACACAGATATGTGGCTTGTTTCTGAAGTGGAGCGAGTACACTTGCATTCTTGAATGAGAAAAACTTTAGATACTCTGGCAGAGTGTGATGAATGATACGCAGGCACTTAAATTGCAAATTAAAGTATCCAAACTTTGGTAGCCAGTGTATATATATCATGGACAAACAATTAATATTATTGGATTCTCTGATTTTCGGATTGGTGGACATCAAACGGACCTTTAAAAAAAGAAAAATATTGAACGGTCATATCTCCACAAGAAAGTTTCCATGAATCAGAGGTTAGGATTATTCAACCATTCTGATATTGGGATAGTGATTCGGTGACAGTGGGCTTCACAATCTACTCAGTTTAACTTGAGATATTATTACCAAATATACAATTTCTGAACACCGGCGTATCAAGCATCATACACTACCTGAGTATCATATAACTCTTCTTCAAATGAAGAGGATTCTCTCACGGGTTTCTTGCTAGAATATCCACTTTACCTGAATCCTCTGCAGCACTTACACGCAGGCAGTAGGTTGTGCAACAACAAAGCTCTTTAGGGCACCCAATGTAGTCCACGTGACATCTGTTCCATCCATCAGGTGGTCAACATCATTTTCGACCTATGGCCCAAAAAGGTCAGCAGGATGCAAAAACTAAGGTGGGCCACATAACAGGGAACGGAACCACCAAATTCACATGGCGTGGACCACCTGAGTTTTTGATAAGCATAGTAACTTCATCTTGATGGTGTGCACCAGACTCATGGACTGGATGGCACGTTAGACAAGATGATGGCCCACAAACAACAGGCATCTTCATCCCCACCGTTCCGAATGTGGACCCGGATGAGTTTTGGTCCAAGGGAATAATAGTGAGAGTTTAACCCCATAGATAAAATTAATGTCACATTACACAACATGGTGGGCCTACGGAGCTTAGGACTGTAGGCAAGAGGATTCTGTCCACTCGGGTGGCAATGGGTCTACTCCAGTGGGTTCGGATTTAGAGCATGGTAAGGATGGGTTTAAGCCATACCCAACTCACTTAACCCATTTAATTAAAAATATAAATAAATAAATAAAATAATTATTTTATATAAAAATATATAGAAATACCAACCATATGTTTAAAAATCTTAATTAATATAAAATCAAACTTTTACTATAATTGTAATTACAACTATCATAATTAATTTTTTTCTTAACATATAATGTGTGTGTCATGCATGTGTGTTAGCATAATAGTCCGTACTAAACGATAATGCAAGGAGTGGATCATATTCATGACCCGTCGAGTCCGGCAACAAGCCCAAACTCAACCGTTTAATTTTATGTGGATAAAACACAACCAGAACCCAACTCATATAGGAAATGAGATGACCACAGCCTTAAAATCAAGGTCAAGTTAGCTGGTTAGGGTAAATTTTGTCATGTTAACTATAATATGTAGAATTGAAAGGATCAAATGGTGTATTGGATATGTGGATCTATATATTTAAACTAAAATTCATACTTGGTTTAGATGCCATCTCTGAAATTTAGTTGCTGGGATCTTTCATACCTTACACCCTTCAAAGAAGCACCAGGATGGGAAATCTACTTCAAACGTGTGTAGGATTAGGGACCCAACCTTTTTTATATAGTGTTGAGGGTTGAAGAGTTTGAAATCCATCGAAATTCCTCTCCTTTAAGCTCCACATGAATTTGACAATCCTAGTCCAATTAAAACATTGTGCATGTGACACAGCTATAACACACCATCCCTACACTATTCTAAATTAATCACAACTTAAGTAGGGTCCACCGGTATGCCCGATCACATTATCCAACCCTTAGTGAGATTTAGACCATTGATAAATTAGGCTCACCTTATAGAAATTCTTGCATTCTCCCACTAGACCACATTGATCAATATCCAGAATTTATTTTGAAAATATGTTTTATAATTTTGGACAAAATATTTAAATAGTTAAGCAATGCAATTGTTGGATAATACAGGCAATGCTTTTACAATTTGGTCCATTAAGACTATTAGTATTGGATCGCGATAGCTATCATAATATTTAATCTTGGAAAAGACTAAATATGGTCATGAATACTACCAATTGGTATGAGGATTACATAATCATATGTGCCTATCTTTAAGAGATCCTAGAGCTTTCACATGTCTCCCACAAAACAAGATTTAGTTCCGCTTACTTAAAATAAATTGCGCATACTTTAAAGAGAAGTAGAAACAAGCTTTATATCATAATCATCATAATTTTATAAATGAGATCTCTATATTTGTCTGTGCAAAATGGATCACGCTCAACTCCCATTAATTGAATATATCTGTGGGATCGATAATTCCCATAGATGTTACATGCTCTTGAAATAGCGTAATAGGGAGCTCTTTAAAAAGTGAATTTTCAATCATCTACTTAGTGCTAATGAACTTTACAGAAGCTAGATGATTTTGTACTCTTTCCTTAACAACAAAATACTCGATGTCGATATACCTCAACCTTTATGAATACTTGTTGTTATTTGAGAATGAAATTTCAACTGATTTATCACAAAAGATTCTCAATGGTTTTGGGATCAATTGAATGCTTTATGACAAGCAATGAACTTAGCTTCCATAGTGGATGAGGTTGTCGTCAACTTTATTATGCTCTTTCATTATTCAGCCCCACCATCCATCATAAAGATGTAGCCTAAGATAGACTTCTTAATGTCAACACAACCAACAAAATCTACGTCAGTGTATCCAACCTACTCTAAATGGTTGGACCTTCTGGAAATAATAGTGTTATTATTTGCCTTTATGTTGACGACATGCTATTTTTGTAACTAATATTAAATTATTTAGTGCGACTAAGAAATTCTTATCATATAAAGTTGACATGAAAGATTTAGGAAAGACTGGTGTAATTTTAGGTATTGAAGTAATTAGGAAAGATGGTAGTTTTGTATTATCTCAATCTCATTATATTTAGAAACTATTGAGAAAGTTTGACTATTTTAACTATTTACCTCTCAGTACACCTTATAATTACAGTGTGATTCTTATGAAAAATATAAATAATAATATGTCTCAATTGGAATATTTCACGATAATTGGTAGCCTCATGTATCTAATAAACTGCACTAGACCAGATATAACTTTTGCAATAAAAAGACTAAGTAAATATACACATAATCCTGGAAAAGAGCATTGAAATGCCCTATCTAGGATTTTGAGATACCTAAAAGTTAGTATGGCCATGATTTACATTATAATGGTTATTCTACTGTATTAGAATGATGCATTGATACTAACCGGATCACCGATTCAAATGAAACAAAATTTACTAGCGGATATGTCTTCACTTTGAGTGGAGGAGTAGTCTCTTGGAAGTCTACCAAGCAAACATGTATCTCTCGGTCAACTATGGAATCCGAGTTTATTGTCTTAGAAAATGCTGGATTAGAAGCTGAGTGGCTTAAAAATCTTTTGGCCGATGTATCTTTGTGGTCAAAGCCAGTATCAACCGTGTCTAGTCATTGTGATTGTTAAGCAGCTATAACAAAAGTAAAGACTAAAAATATATAATGGAAAAAGCAAGAATATTAGACTCAGATACAACACGGTGAAACACATGTTGTGTGATAGAGAAATATATATTGACTTTATGAGGTCAAAAAAAAATCTGGCTAATCCTCTTACCAAAGGACTATCTAAAAGATTAATCAATGATACATCGAAGGGAATGAGATAAGCCTAATATATGAGCTACCGATGTCGATAACCCATTCTATACAAGTAGAGATCACATAAGATAAGTTCTATGAATAAACAACATGACGCAAGGTAAACGATTACACCGATATAAATGAGCCCTTTATATGGTGTAGCAGTGTGAGTAACAATGTAGAATGATTAGTTTTTTGGAACTCTTAATGGATCCATAGCCATATATTTAATGGTGTATACAGTTGTTACATACACTTGATGGAATTTACCTATATGGGTGTAGAGGTGTAAGCCACTTCCAATAAAAATCTAGGCAAATAATCTAGAGCACTGATAAAATTCAAGTAATGGTGTATAGTTGAAAAGTATCGAACCACCGAATCACTTATAAAGGGAATGTTATGTGAGTGGCATGTACTTGAGATTTACATAAAAGGATTTAGGTTCAAGACTATAGTGTCACCTGATTCTTGTAAACATGTCTTGCTTACTCTAATATCGGTTCAAGTATATGGTGACACAGGCACCATTACACATCTATTATACATTAACCCAAAAGATTTTTATTTATTATTATTTTTTTAAAATTTGAAACATGTGGGGGAATGTTGTGTTTTGCTTCAAAATTTATTTATTTTTAAAAAAATTCAAATATTTTGGTTTCCCTCTAAATTTGAAATTTCTATTGCTTTTAAGTTGTGAGTTTAGTCTTGCATCGAATTTGCTCAAGAAAGTTTTCATGTATATACGATAGGCTTTTTACCTTAGGGCTTGAGCCCCATTTAGGGGGCATACAAATTTGGTCCTATGGGGGCTATGTTAATATATCTAATCTATGTTATTGACCGCACACGCACGGGCATGCTGAGCCATGGCGTGCAAGGCTGAGCTGAGTCCGAGTCCGAGTTCGTGTGTGTGTGCGCGACGGGATGAGGTAGGTCGGGTCGGGCCACGAGTGTGAGCGTGAGTGTGTATGGGTACTTGTGAGACCCGACCCGAGTTCACGTGTATGCATGTGTGTGTGTGAGTATGCATCTCGTTCATCTTAGTTTTGCGGTCCTACCGATTAAATTTCGGTGACCCGCGACCTTCGGGTAGTGTTTATAATCATCCTTGAGTTCAGTCACGTAGATCCGACTTGGATTGACCCGAGACCTATGCTATTGTGTCCACATCGTCGCTGTGGTTTCAACGCCGTGTCTCATGCATGATTCTAACATGCGCATCTTGTGAAACTGCCCGAGCATTCTTGACCTTTGATCTTTATTATGGACCCCACTTGTAGGGTGTGCACGTTTTTCCATGGGACCACCCTATGAGCACTTTCTCCCATAAAGCTACTAGCCTACTTAGAGCTTAGAAAGTCATTGTGAGATTTCTTCCAAAAACCCATCATTACCTCCTCTAAACAAGGAAACTCATTATGGTTTTTCTTCCCAACACCTTACAAACCTACTATTACCTCCCTACAACTCCTCTCTCTCTCTCTTCCTCTCATTTTCTCTTCTTTCCTCCTTCCTAGCTTGGGATGTCCAGCCCCTTTTTCCCTCTTTCTAGCCATTTTCTTCCCCATTTACCCTCCATCTCACCATCATAATCTCATCTTGGTCTTAGAATCATAACTCTTAGAGCTTGAGGTTCTTAGTGATGATGGAGGCTTGAAGATCTAAGAGGTGGGTGTTCCTCTAAATGTGAAAATCTGATTTTCATGGCTTAGATGTTTCCTTTCTTTCATAAGGGAAGTGTGGGACCCACCAAGCCATAGTGGAGATACCACACAATCCCATGGTTGTAGTCTAGAGGCCCACCTTATGCATGCATGATCCATGAATGCACTACAAGAAAAACGGGCAAAGGCTATGGTCAAAAACCGTAGCTAAAGACCTTTTGCTACTTATATAGTTCGTAGCACGTCCGCCGCTATTGGTGGGCTAGTTAAAGGCCAAAAATTCTATTGCTACGGACTATATCTGTAGCAATAGATATCAATAGCTACAAATAAAAGCCGTAGCTAAAATTTCTGTAGCGACGGACATGTAAAGGCTACGGCCAAAAAGGGCAAACACTACGGTAAAAAACCGTAACTAAAGACCTTTGTTACGGATATAGTCCGTAGCACGTCCGTCGTTATTGGTGGGGTAACTAAAGGCCAAAAAACCTATTGTTACAGATTATATCCGTAGCAATACATATTAGTAGCTACAAACAAAAGCCGTAGCTAAAATTTCTGTGGTGAAATGTAACCAGCAATAGCTACGGTTTTCAGAACAATAGCTATAGCCAAAATTCGTAGCTATTTTTTTAAAAAAATTGTAATAATGGTGCCGGTTTCCATTGTAAGAACCTGCTGTGATTGATAACTCATCTGCTTAATACTAATAGGAATAGTACATAAAATGCAATCAGGAAAAAAAATGATGCATTTATTACAAATAGCAATCAAATCATACAATGTATCGCACATTCACATTTCTAAATAAACAATACTTTACTTTGCTCGACCTATCACAAGAATTACAACTGAGGCGTGCCCTCATGTGCAAGAAACAAATACACTCCAACATAGTAAACACCCTCCATATAATGTAATAATGCTCACGTTTTTTACAGAATTTTCTTCCTTCAGATGGTCAATTTCAGTAAATGCAGAAGATAGAGCTTCTTCTTTCCCTGAAACTGGAGATGTAACTTCTGTGAACTTTGACACAAGATTACTTTCAAGTTCTGAAACCCTTCCCTTGAGAAAATGAATTTCATCCTCCAATGACTTCTTTAGCTTGTCAGCCTGCCTGTATAAAATAACATTTGTATACACAATCAAACAAGCATACCTTTGTATACATCTCAAAGGAAAGAAAGACAAAAAGACACTTATATAGGAAGAAATAAAAAATGTACCTGCTAATCTTCTAAACTATGGCAAAATCCAACATGAGTAATGTGGTTTGATGGACTATTGGTTTGTGTAACATTATATAGGAAGAAATCAAAATACAGTGAGAGGAGTAATGAAACTAAATATCCAAGCAATTGTATTCTACAAAAATAATAAACTAAAAGTTTTGAGAAGAATACTATGACAAACAGGAACCCAATTTAGGAAATAGATAACAAAATTCAAAAATCAAAAGAACAAAAACAACATAAAAGAAAATTAATATACAAATCCCTCAATCAGTACAGATGATATTAGGAAGTAATGACATCATTTTTGTTAAATCTAGTATTCTTACGAGTGCGGCCACTGTTCATAGAGCCAATGGTTGAAATGGTGGGACACATTATGAGATGGGCCATGCCCAAATTTCCTCATATGAGGCAACCTATAGTTCACATCAAATGTGGCCCAATCAAACAATTAGAAAAATCTAATGGGCGAAACTTTTATCACTTTTCCCATCGACAACATGGCCCGCCACATGAATAGGTCAGTCGGATTGCCAAATGGTGGGACCCACATGTACAATTCATTGCACTGATCACTCTGTATACACAGTAACTAAGAACATCACCAGAACAATTAGAATCAAAGTCAAAATCAAAATCACAACAGAAATTCAAATAAAAAGAACGGAATCGAAACAAACACAAAGCAACACGGCAACATTCAACAATCGAATTTCAGTGGCTTAATAAACATTAAATGACACTTGAATCGGATATTCACCAGTTCATACAGAAACTATACCATTGAGTTTAGGTTATAGATTATAGGTTAAGGTTTAGGTTTAGGTTATAGGTTATAGGTTTAGGTTTAGGTTATAGGTTAAGGTTTATGTTTAGGTTTAGGTTATAGGTTTCGGAATTTGAGAATAGGTTTATGTTATAAGTATAGGTTTAGGTTAATGTTGTAGGTTATAAGTTTATATTAATGTTGTAGGTTATAGGTTTAGGTTTATGTTTAGGTTTAGGGATTTGAGAATACATTTAGGTTTTAGGTTTAGGTTTAGGTTATAGGTTATAGCTTTAGGGATTGAGAATAGGTTAAGGATTAGGTTTAGGAAGTCGGTTTCGGGTTTGGGATCGGGTTTAGGTTTGGGTTTAGGTTATAGGTTATAGGTTATAGGTTTAGGTTTGGGTTTGGGTTTGGGTTTTCAAGTTTAGGTTTAGGTTTAGGTTAGGGTGTTAAGATTAGGATTAGGTGTAGGTTTAGGTTATAGGTTAAGGTTTAGGGAATGAGAATAGGTTAAGGTTTAGGTTTAGGAAATCGGGTTCGGGTTCGGGTTTAGGTTTGGGTTTTCAAGTTTAGGTATAGGTTATGAGATTAGGATTAGGTGTAGGTTTAGGTTTAGGGATTTGAGAATACATTTAGGTTTTAGGTTTAAGTTTAGGTTTTAAGTTTAGGTTAAGGTTATAGGTTTAGGTTTAGGTTATAAGTTATAGCTTTAAGGAATTGAAAATAGGTTAAGGTTTAGGTTTAGGAAATCGTGTTTGGGTTCGGGATCGGGTTTAGGTTTGGGTTTTACATTTAGGTTGAGGTTATAGGTTTAGGTTTAGGTTAAAAGTGTAAGTTATAGGTTTAAGTTTAGGTTAGGTTATAGGTTAAGGTTTAGGGAATTTGGGTTCATGTTCGGGTTTGGGTTCGAGTTCGGGTTATATGTTTGGGTTAAGGTGTAGGTTTAAGTTAAGTGAATTAAGTTTAGGTTTAGGTTTATGTTATAGGTTTAAGTTTAGGCTAAGGGTTTAGGGATTCAGATTCGGGTTTAGGATTGGGTTTTCAAATTTAGGTTTAGGTTTAGGTTAGGGAGTTGAAATTAGGATTAGGTGTAGGTTTAGGTTTAGGGATTTGAGAATACATTTAGGTTTTAGGTTTAAGTTTAGGTTTTAGGTTATAGGTTTAGGTTGTAGGTTAAGGTTATAGGTTTAGGTTATAGGTTTAAGTTTAGGTTTAGGTTATAAGTGTAGGTTATAGGTTTAGGTTTTCGAGTTCGGTTCTTCGGGTTATATGTTTAGGTTAAGGTGTAGGTTTAAGTTAAGTGAATTATGTTTAGGTTATAGGTTTAGGTTTAGTTTTATGTTATAGGTTTTAAGTTTAGGCTAAGGGTTTAAGGATTGATTTGGGATCGGGTTTAGGTTTGAGTTTTCAATTTTAGGTTTAGGTTTAGGTTAGGGAGTTGAGATTAGGATTAGGTGTAGGTTTAGGTTTAGGGATTTGAGAATACATTTATGTTTTAGGTTTAAGTTTAGGTTATAGGTTTAGGTTTAGGTTATAGGTTTAACTTAAGGTTATAAGTATAGGTTATAGGTTTAGGTTTATGTTAGGTTATAGGTTAAGGTTTAGGGAATTGAGAATAGGTTAAGGTTTAGGCTTAGGAAATCGGGTTCGGGTTTGGGTTTAGGCTTGGGTTTTCAAGTTTAGGTTTAGGTTAAGGAGTTGAGATTAGGATTAGGTGTAGGTTTAGGTTTAGGGATTTGAGAATACATTTAGGTTTTAGGTTTAGGTTAAGGTTATAGGTTTAGGTTTAGGTTTATGTTTAGGTTATAGGTTATAGGTTATAGCTTTAGGGAATTGAGAATAGGTTAAGGTTTAGGTTTAGGAAATCGGGTTCGGGTTCAGGTTTGGGTTTAGGTTATAGGTTATAGGTTATAGGTTTAGGTTATAGGTTAAGGTTTAGGTTATAGGTTTAGGTTAAGGTTATAGGTTTAGGTTTGGGTTTAGGTTATAGGTCATAGGTTTAGGGATTTGAGAATATTTTAGTTTTTAGGTTTAGGTTTAGGTTTAGGTTATAGGTCATAGGTTTAGGTTTAGGCTATAGGTTTAGGTCTAGGTTATAGGTTTAGGTTTAGGTTATAGGTTATAGGTTTAGGTTATAGGTTTAGGTTTAGGTTTAGGTTTAGGTTATAGGTTTAAGTTTAGGTTTAGGAAATCGGGTTCGGTTTCGGGTTCATATCGGGTTTAGGTTTAGGTTATAGGTTTAGGTTTAGGTTATAAGTGTAGGTTATAGGTCTAAGTTTATGTTAGGTTATAGGTTAAGGTTTAGGGAATTGAGAATAGGTTAAGGTTTAGGTTTAGAAAATCGGGTTTGGTTCGGATTTAGGTTTGGGTTTTCAAGTTTAGGTTTAGGTTAAGGAGTTGAGATTAAGATTAGGTATAAGTTTAGGTTTATGGATTTGAGAATGCATTTAGGTTTTAGGTTTAGGTTTAGGTTATAGGTTTAGGTTAAGGTTATAGGTTTAGGTTATAGGTTTAAGTTTAGGTTTAGGTTATAAGTGTAGGTTATAGGTTTAGGTTTTCGGGTTCAGGTTCAGGTTATATGTTTAGGTTAAGGTGTAGGTTTAAGTTAAGTGAATTATGTTTAGGTTATAGGTTTAGGTTTAGTTTTATGTTATAGGTTTAAGTTTAGGCTAAGGGTTTAAGGATTCAGATTTGGGATCGGGTTTAGGTTTGAGTTTTCAATTTTAGGTTTAGGTTTAGGTTAGGGAGTTGAGATTAGGATTAGGTGTAGGTTTAGGTTTAGGGATTTGAGAATATATACATTTAAGTTTTAGGTTTAAGTTTAGGTTATAGGTTTAGGTTTAGGTTATAGGTTTAGGTCATAGGTTTTGGTTTAGGTTATAGGTTTAGGTTTAGGTTAAGTTATAGGTTAAGGTTTAGGGAATTGAGAATAGGTTAAGGTTTAGGTTTAGGAAATCAAATTCGGGTTTGGGTTTAGGTTTGGGTTTTCAAGTTTAGGTTTAGGTTAAGGAGTTGAGATTAGGATTAGGTGTAGGTTTAGGTTTAGGGATTTGAGAATACATTTAGGTTTTAGGTTTAGGTTTAGGTTTTAGGTTTAGGTTAAGGTTATAGGTTTAGGTTTAGGTTTATGTTTAGGTTATAGGTTATAGGTTATAGGTTATAGCTTTAGGAATGAGAATAGGTTAAGGTTTAGGTTTAGAAATCGGGTTCGGGTTTAGGTTTGGGTTTAGGTTATAGGTTATAAGTTATAGGTTTAGGTTATAGGTTAAGGTTTAGGTTATAGGTTTAGGTTAAGGTTATAGGTTTAGGTTTGGGTTTAGGTTATAGGTTATAGGTTTAGGAATTTGAGAATATATTTAAGTTTTAGGTTTAGGTTATATGTTATAGGTTTAGGTTTAGGCTATAGGTTTAGGTTTAGGTTTAGGTTATAGGTTATAGGTTTAGGTTATAGGTTTAGGTTTAGGTTATAGGTTTAGGTTATAGGTTTAAGTTTAGGTTTAGGAAATTAGGTTCGGTTTCGGGTTCATATCGGGTTTAGGTTTAGGTTATAGGTTTATGTTTAGGTTATAAGTGTAGGTTATAGGTCTAAGTTTATGTTAGGTTATAGGTTAAGGTTTAGGGAATTGAGAATAGGTTAAGGTTTAGGTTTAGGAAATCGGGTTTGGTTCGAATTTAGGTTTGGGTTTTCAAGTTTAGGTTTAGGTTAAGGAGTTGAAATTAAGATTAGGTGTAAGTTTAGGTTTATGGATTTGAGAATACATTTAGGTTTTAGGTTTAGGTTTAAGTTATAAGTTTAGGTTAAGGTTATAAGTTTAGGTTATAGGTTTAGGTTTAGGTTTAGGTTTAGGTGATAGGTGATAGGTTTAAGTTTAGGTTTAGGGAATCAGGTTCGGTTTCAGGTTCGGATTGGGTTTAGGTTTATGTTATAGGTTTAGGTTTAGGTTATAAGTGTAGGTTGTAGGTTTAGGTTTATGTTAGGTTATAGGTTAAGGTTTAGGGAATTGAGAATATGTTAAGGTTTAGGTTTAGAAAATCGGGTTTAGGTTCAGGTTCGGGTTTAGGTTTGGGTTTTTAAGTTTAGGTTTAGGTTAAGGAGTTGAGATTAGGATTGTAAGTGCTATAGTTTGATTCCTCTTTGGTTGTCAAATTTTATGTGTCAAAACCTCTATACGTGTCTTGTGTTTATATCTTGATAAATTTTTTCAAGACACCATGTTAACAATTGAAGTCTAGAAGATGATTCTTCAAGCTAGTTCAAGCTACAATATAGAAGATATTAAAGAAGAGTTCAAGTTCACGTGTAAGACTCAAGCTCAAGTGCACGTGTATTCAAAATCAAGACTCAAGCATAGTTTGGGACTCAAGTGCAACTCAAAATGACATTGATTTAGAAGCTTGTGAAGTGGTCAAGCTACATCAAGAAGAACTCAAACTTCGTAATGTTCAAAGTCTAAGCAAATGAAGTTTTCAATGTCCATACTTCATGTCCCCGGTATGATAAGCCTTAGATTGACCTTAAGGTAGGTCACTTTGGCTACATAATTCATTTGAATATTAATATATGATTTCGGTCTATTCTAAGACTAGTCCTAGACCTTGTTCAACCAGTCCTAGCACTGGTTCGACCAGTTTAAGAAATTCGAGGACCAGTCCTAGAGTTATTGCAATTTATCAGATTTTTTTTCGTTCGGCTACGACCAGTCCTGGAGTCTGCTCGACCGGTCGTGGGATGTTCTCGACTCAACCTTCGACCAGTCGTAATGCTATGAATCAAACTCCAGTGACTAAATTAAGTGTCACACGACCAGTCGTAGAGGGGTCTCGACCAGTCGTGGACTGCCTACGACCAGTCGTACAACGGTTTTATCCGATCGCGTTCAAAAATTTAAAAATTTGTTTCTCCTTCAACCAGTCATGGTGTCCGTAGGACCAGTCGAAGATGAATTTCTGCAACTATAAATAGCACATGAATTTCAGAGTTTTGAATAGGAAAATCAAGTGAATTTAAGGCTCCACTCTGAGATAAGTTTGTGTTTATTTTTAAGCTACATTGTGCATAATTCTATTTCCTTTTGTTAGCTTATTGTTATTTGATTTTGATTTGCATTCCAATCTAATTAGAAAAATGGAAAATTCTTAATTCCTTTTTCTCGGAATCAAAATCAAATACAGCTAGCCCTAATTTGATTAAACTTAAAATCAATTAGAACTTAGAACCATTGTAAAGTGAGTATTGGATATTGAACTTCCATATTCGAACTTATACTCCGATTGGTTCTTTCGGGCTTCTACAAGAGGAGAAATCTAGGTATTTTATAATTCTGTAAAATTTCCATTCTTTTAGTTTTTGTTTGGGATTCGCCAAAAAAATTCCATTTGTGTGGTTATTTGAGGAGTGCCAGAAAACTCAGAAAGAGGGGTTTTTGGATTGTGTAAGCCCAAGTTAAAAAGACACAATTGTGAAGGTTTTAGGTGAACCTGTGAAACCTATTTTGATAGTGAACGCTAATATCCCTTGTGTGAGGATATTAGGAGTGGAGTAGCATTCTGTGTGGCTGTTGTTTAATAGTTGGTGAACACACAGGTGAACCACTATAATTCTTTATCTTTGGATTGAATGCTTGCTTAATCTTTTATCTTTTATCTTTTATCATTCAAAGCTGTCGAATGTATGTGTGGATGTGAATGTTGTAAATATTTACATTTCAAGCAAGTATAGGGAATGTTGTAATAAGTTAGATTAAAATTTTTGCAATCTATTTCAATTCCTTGCTATTTATTTTTATTGAGTTCTTGATACAAAGGACGTTCTAGAAATAAGGTTGTCCTGCCATAAACCTTTGGTTTTTATGGTGTAAGGTTGTCCTTAGAACTAAATTCGCATCAACCTCTCAATACTTATTAATTGAGGTTGAGTTTATTTCAGTATTGTGAATTGATTTATTTTTATAAGGCTATCTCTTTATTGTTTATTCCGCTGTTGTAATTTTAATTTGGCATAGTCCTATTCACCCCCCCTCTAGGACATATAGCTTGGCCATTTCAAGTGGTATTAAAGCCTAATAGCTCGCTCTTATTGCTTTTTATTTGGATTTATTTCCTGAGCTAACGATCTAAGCTATATATATAAGATGTCAAATTTTGATAGCCTATCAGTCATTAGGCCTCCACTCTTTGATGACTCCATCTATGCCTATTGGAAAGATAAAATGAGGATCTTCCTCAAATGAATGGATGAGAGTGTGTGGCAAGCCACAATGACCAAATGGAATCCTCCTACCACTGAAGTGACTGGAGTTGACGGTTCAAAAACTATGAGAGTGTATCCGTATTTCCAATGGACCACACTTAAGAAAAGTGAGAGTAGTGCAAATGCTAAAGCACTAAATGCAATCACTTGTGCACTATCACCAGATGAGTTTAAAAGAATCATGTCCTGTGATACTGCAAACCAAGCCTGGGATATATTAGAAATGACACACGAGGGTACATTAATTGTAAAAAAATCTAAAGTCCAACTCCTCACAACCAAATTTGAAGAAATTCATATGGAGGAAAATGAAATGTTTATGAACTTTTACACTAGATTAAATGACATTGTAAACTCAATGTGGGGTCTTAGCAATAAAATCCCAGAAAGTAAAGTGTGTGCAAAAATACTACGCTCTCTTCCTGAATGGTTCAACTCTAAAGTAACCGCGATCCAGGAACTTCGTGATACAGACAGTATGAGGGTTCCTGAACTAGTTGGTTCTTTACAAACCTATGAATTAAATTTTAAAGCTCCTAAAGGAAAATCTATCGCTTTGAAATCTTCTAAAGGTGTTTCTTAAGAAAACTTTAATTCTGAAGATGATATGACTCTTTTAGCAAAAAGGTTGTATAAAATTTTGAAAAGTAAGAAAAGGGTCGATTTTCAGAAAAAATCTAAACCTAGATCTAAAACTTGGAAGTCTTTGAAAGATAGCCAATGTTATAACTGTCAAGAATATGGGCATTTAGCAAATAAATGTCCTAAAAAGGACAAACCCAAAAGGAAGGGTATGTTAGCTACTTGGGATGAATCATCTTAGTCTAAACCTACTTCTGATTTAGAAGATTTTGAAACCGAGTCGGGCAATGAAGTTAAGGCCCTTATGTCTCTAGCCAAGTTCACTTTTTCAGATCATGATGATTCAACTAGTGAAGAAAATCTGAATAGTGATCATGAAAATGAAGAAGATCTTCAAGATGCTTACAATGCCCTATACAAGGAAAGTTGTAAAATTGCCGTAAAACTAAAACTTCAAAAAGAAAAGTTTTTAAAACTTAAAGAAAATTTTGAATCACTTGTTTTTAAAAAATCCCATATTTTAGATTGTTTTGAAAAGACTAAATGTGATTTAGAGTTCAAAACCTCCCTGATTGAAAATCTTAAATCTAAAAATGACAAACTTAAGAATGAAGTATCTTCTCTTCTGAGTTTAAAGGATACATGGAGGTATGCCCTAAGAGATCTAAAGTTAAAAAAACTTTTATCCGGATCTAGAAAATGTGGCGATCGATCCGGGTTGGGTTATGATAAGAACATACCTCATAAACAGAAGAATACTCCTCCCAACTTTGTGAAAGGAGAAGCCTCAAACTCAAAAGAAAAAGGTACTTGTCAAGGCTTTTCTAAAAAGACAAAAACTTTCCAAAAACTTAAACGTAGCTATATCAATTTCAAAAATCAGAACAGAAACCCACTGGCTGAAAAAATAGTTGATTTACTTAAGGAGCTCTTAAAATCTTACTCAGTAGGTCATTCCCACAACTATAAACAGAAGAAGACCAACTATGTTCCTAAACCCAAAACAATTCTAAAATAGGTTCCTAAAGTTGCCTGCTTGGTTGCCCACACTACTTTCAAAGCAACAAGCCATTCAAAATGCTACCTAGAGAGTGGATGTTTCAGGCACATGACAGGTGACAAGGCTTTATTCACCGATCTAAAAGATATGACTAATGGGTCAGTCATATTTGGTGATGGTAGCAACTGCAAGATTATTGGCCAAGGTACGGTTCAACTCTATAATTTTCCCTTATTTAAGAATGTTTTATATGTTGAGGGACTAAAACACAACCTGTTAAGCATATCTCAAATATGCGACAACAACCATAGTGTTAAATTTTCTAATCAAGGTTGTGAGATTATAGATAAAAAGGGTTCTGTAATATTAACTGGTCGCGGAACTTCTGAAAACTGCTATATAGTAAGCAATGGTAGCTCATCTAATCAAACGTACTACATGGTACATACAGATGAGATAGAATTATGGCATAAATGCTTTGGACATGTACACTACCATAATTTATACAGATTGAGCAAAGGAGAACTTATTAGAGGTCTACCTAAGATTCAAAAAGTAGACAAGATATGTGGTGAATGTCAGTATGGTAAACAAACTTGGAGCTCTCACAAAAAGGTAAACTCCAATACCACATTAAGACCACTTGAGCTTTTCCACATGGATCTTATAGGACCAACGAGAACGGAAAGTCGAGGTCACAAAAAATACATCTTAGTTATTGTAGATGATTTTACAAGATTCACCTGGGTTTCATTTTTAAGGGACAAATCAGAAACCCTTGATGAAGTGAAAAAGATTATCAAACGGATCTAAACTGAAAAATGTTCTCAAGTCAGTAAGATCCGAAGTGATCATGGATCCGAGTTTGAAAATAGCGGTTTTGAGAAATTCTGTAGTGATCAGGGAATATCACATGAATTCTCTGCACCCAAAACTCCTCAACAGAATTGAATTTTGGAAAGGAAAAATAGAGTGCTTCAAGAAATGGGAACTGTAATGTTAAATAGTATGAAGCTCCATAAAAATCTTTGGGCTGAAGCAGTGAATACTGCCTGCTATGTTATTAATTGAGTTTATATATGTAAATCTTATAATAAAACTGCTTATGAAATGTGGTTCGATAAGAAGCCGATTGTCAAATACTTTCAAGTTTTTGGCAGCAAGTGCTATATTTTACGTGACCGTGAAAATCTGGGAAAGTTTGACACAAAGAGTGATGAATGAATCTTTTTAGGATACTCTTTAAACAGTCGTGCATATCGTGTTCTGAACAAGAGAACCGGTATTATTCAAGAATCAATTAACGTGGTCATAGACGATCATTTGAATACACCTGCCCCAAGTTCAAATAATGATGAAGTTCTTCTAATTGAAAAACCAGATACTTCATCAAGTGAAATTAATTCTGAATTAAGGACTGTTAAAGATCATCCAACTACTCAAATTCTTGGTAACCCTCTCACTGGTGTGTGCACTCATAGACAATTAGAAGACATATGTAATTACGTATGCTTTACATTACAAATTGAACCGGTAAATGTAAAAGAAGCACTTTCTGATGAAAACTAGATAGTAGCGATGCAGGAAGAACTTAATCAATTTGTTCGTAATGATGTCTGGTATCTTGTTCCTAGACCTAAAGATAAACATATTATAGGAACTAAGTGAATTTTTAAAAATAAGTCTGATGAACATGGAAATATAATTCAAAACAAGGCAAGACTGGTTGTACAAGGGTACACTCAAATAGAAGGTATTGATTACGATGAAACCTTTGCTCCAGTTGCTCGCCTTGAATCAATTAGACTTTTTATATCCATTGCATGCTTTAGAAAGTTTAAAATTTATCAAATGGATATAAAGAGTGCCTTTTTAAATGGTGATTTACATAAAGAGGTATATGTTGAACAACCTACAGGGTTTGAAGACCCTAAGTTTACTAATCATGTATACCGCCTTAAAAAAGCTCTCTATAGTTTGAAACAAGCTCCCAGGGCATGGTACGAAAAATTAACTAAGTTTTTATTAAGTCACAATTTTCAAATGGGAAGTGTTGATAAGACACTCTTTGTCAAGAAACATAACGATGATATTTTAATGGTTCAAATCTATGTTGATGATATAATTTATGGATCAACTTGTATTAACTTGACTGTTGAGTTTGCAGATCTAATGAAATACGAATTTGAAATGAGCATGGTTGGGGAATTAAATTATTTCTTAGGATTGCAAGTAAAAAAACAATCTGATGGAATTTTTATTTCACAATCTAAATATGCTTTGAATTTGATTAAGAAGTTCAGATTTGAGAATGGTAAGAATTTTTATACTCCTATGAGTGCAACTCTAAGACTATCAAAAGACTATACAGGTAAAGATGTAGATTCTAAATTGTATCGTAGCATGATAGGTAGTTTGGTTTACTTAACTGCAAGTAGACTTGATATTGTTTTAAGTGTTGGAATCTATACTAGATATCAGTCTAATCCTAACGAATCTTACTTAACTGCTGTTAAGTGAATTATTCGATATGTCGCAAGTTCAGTTAATTTGGGTCTTTGGTATCCATATAATACTAGTGTTCAATTAGCTGGGTATTCAGATGCTGATTGGGCAGGTAATATCGATGACAGAAAATCAACCAGTGGTGGTTGTTTTTACATTGGAAACTGCTTGGTTTCTTGGTTTAGCAAGAAGCAAAGTTCCATATCACTCCCAACTGCTAAGGCTGAATACATTGCAGCTGAAAATGCATGTACTCAACTGGTTTGGATGAAAGGTATGTTGAGTGATTATGGAATCGCACTGGACTCGATGGTTTTATACTGTGATAATTCTAGTGCGATAAATATTTTGAAAAACCCAATCCAACATTCAAGTACTAAGCACATTGACATTAGATTTCATTATATTCATGAATTAGTGGAAGAAAAAGTAATATCTCTCTATCTGACTTGACTTTATAACTCCTTATGCTATGTTTTGTACTCTTAACTTTCAATCTTTCTATCTTTATGACTTGATCATTACTTTACTGTCTTTCAAATCCTATTTGTGTTTCTTCCTTTGTCATATTTTGACAAAAAGGGGGAGAAATTTGAGAATTCTATTCTATGGATTATGATTGGATTGATGATGTGATGGGATGGTTGAAGTGTACTACTAAGGGGGAGTTATATACAAGGGAAGTTAAGTGGTTGTACATGAGGTTGTATGCTGTATGCTATTTCATGACAACTGGTGCATGATTTGTTAATATACATGTTGTGCTACTCTTGTTGAAGTATGTTTTGTCACAAATTTGACAAAGGGGGAGATTGTAAGTGCTATGGTTTGATTCCTCTTTGGTTATCAAATTTTGTGTGTCAAAACCTCTGTATGTGTCTTGTGTTTATATCTTGATAAATTTGTTCGAGACACCATGTCAACAATTGAAGTCAAGAAGATGAATTCTTCAAGCTAGTTCAAGCTACAATATAGAAGATATTAAAGAAGAGTTCAAGTTCACGTGTAAGACTCAAGCTCAAGTTCACGTGTATTCAAGATCAAGACTCAAGCATATTTGGGACTCAAGTGCAACTCAAAATGACATTGATTTTAAAGCTTGTGAAGTGGTCAAGCTACATCAAGAAGAACTCAAGCTTCATAATATTCAAAGTCTAAGCAAATGAAGTTTTCAATGTCCATACTTCATGTCCCAGGTATGATAAACCTTAGATTGAACTTAGGGTAGGTCACTTTGGCTACATAATTCATTTGAATATTAATATATGATTCTGGTTTATTCTAAGACTAGTCCTAGACCTTGTTCAACCAGTCTTAGCACTAGTTTGACCAGTCTAAGAAATTCGAGGACCAGTCCTAGAGTTATTGCAATTTATCGGGTTTTTTTCGTTTGGCTATGACCAGTCCTGGAGTCTACTCAATCGATCGTGGGATGGTCTCGACTCAACCTTCGACCAGTTATAATGCTATGACTCAAATTTTAGCAACTAAATCAAGTGTTGCACGACCAGTCGTAGAGGGGTCTCGACTAGTCGTGGACTGCCTACGACCAGTCGTACAATGCTTTCATCCGATCGCGCTCAAAAATTCAAAAATCTGTTTCTCCTTCGACCAGTCGTCGTGTCCTTAGGACCAGTCGAAGATGAATTTCTGCAGCTATAAATAGCACACGAATTTCAGAGTTTTGAATAGGAAAATCAAGTGAATTTAAGGCTTCACTCTGAGATAAGTTTGTATTTATTTTTAAGCTACATTGTGCATAATTCTATTTCCTTTTGTTAGCTTATTGTTATTTGATTTTGATTTGCATTCCAATCTGATTAGAAAAAGGAGAAATTCTTAATTCTTTCTTCTCGGAATCAAAATCAAATACAGTTAGCCCTAATTTGATTAAACTTAAAATCAATTAGAACTTAGAACCATTGTAAAGTGAGTATTGGACATTGAACTTCCATATTCAAACTTCTACTTCGATTGGTTCTTCCGGGCTGCTACAAGAGGAGAAATCCAGGTATTTTACAATTCTGTAAAATTTCCATTCTTTTGGTTTTTGTTTGTGATTCGCCAGAAAAATTCCATTTGTACGGTTATCTGAGGAGATCCAGTAAACTCAGAAAGATGGGTTTTTAGATTGTGTAAGCCCAAGTTAAAAAGACACAATTGTGAAGTTTTTAGGTGAACCTGTGAAACCTATTTTGATAGTGAACGCTAATATCCCTTGTGTGAGGATATTAGGAGTGGAGTAGCATTCTGTGTGGTTGTTGTTTAACAGTTGGTGAACACACAGGCGAACCACTATAATTCTTTGTCTTGTAGATTGAATACTTGCTTAATATTTTATCTTTTATCTTTTATCATTCAAAGCTGTGGAATGTATGTGTGGATGTGAATGTTGTAAGTATTTACATTTCAAGCAAGTATGGGGAATGTTGTAATAAGTTAGATTTAAATTTCTGCAATATATTTCAATTCCTTGCTATTTATTTTTATTGAGTTCTTGATATAAAGGAGGTTCTAGAAATAAGGTTGTCCTGCCATAAACCTTTAGTTTTTATGGTGTAAGGTTGTCCTTAAAACTAAATTCGTATCAACCTCTCAATACTTGTTAATTGAGGTTGAGTTTATTTCAACATTGTGAATTGATTTATAAGGCTATCTCTTTATTGTTTATTCCACTGTTTTAATTTTAATTTGGCATAGTCCTATTCACCCCCCCCCCCCCCCACTAGGACATATAGCTTGTCCATTTCAAGGATTAGGTGTAGGTTTAGGTTTAGGGATTTGAGAATACATTTAGGTTTTAGGTTTAGGTTATAAGTTTAGGTTTAGGTTTAGGTTATAAGTTATAGCTTTAGGAAATTGAGAATAAGTTAAGGTTTAGGTTTAGGAAATCAGGTTCAGGTTCAAGATCGGGTTTAGGTTTGGGTTTTCAAGTTTTGGTTTAGGTTAAGGAGTTGAGATTAGGATTTGGTGTAGGTTTAGGTTTAAGGATTTGAGAATACATTTAGGTTTTAGGTTTTAGGTTTAGGTTTAGGTTATAAGTGTAGGTTATAGGTTTAGGTTTAGGTTTGGTTATAGGTTAAGGTTTAGGGAATTGAGAATAGGTTAAGGTTAAGGTTTAGGAAATCGTGGTTCGGGTTTATGTTTAGGTTTTCAAGTTTAGGTTTAGGTTAAGGAGTTGAGATTAGGATTAGGTGTAGGTGTAGGTTTAGGTTTAGGGACTTGAGAATACATTTAAGTTTTAGGTTTAGGTTTAGGTTTTAGGTTTAGGTTAAGTTTATAGGTTTAGGTTTAGGTTTATGTTTAGGTTATGGGTTATAGGTTATAGGTTATAGCTTTAGGGAATTGAGAATAGGTTAAGGTTTAGGTTTAGGAAATCGGGTTCGGGTTCGGGATCGGGTTTAGGTTTGGTTTTAGGTTTTAGGTTATAGGTTTTAGGTTTAGGTTATAGGTTAAAGTTTAGGTTTAGGTTTAGGTTTAGGTTATAGGTTTAGGTTATGGTTAAGGTTATAGGTTTAGGTTTGGGTTTAGGTTATAGGTTATAGGTTTAGGGATTTGAGAATACATTTAGGTTTTAGGTTTAGGTTAAGGTTATAGGTTTAGGTTTAGGTTTAGGTTTAAGTTATAGGTTTAGGTTAAGGTTATAGCTTTAGGGAATTGAGAATAGGTTAAGGTTTAGGTTTCGGAAATCGGGTGCCGATTCGGGATTGGGTTTAGGTTTGAGTTTAGGTTTTAGGTTATAGGTTAAGGTTTAGGTTTAGGTTTAGGTTATAGGTTTAGGCTAAGGTTATAGGTTTAGGTTTGGGTTTAGGTTATAGGTTATAGGTTTAGGGATTTGAGATTACATTTAGGTTTTAGGTTTAGGTTTAGGTTATAGGTTTAGGTTTAGGTTTATGTTTAGGTCTAGGTTATAGGTTTAGGTTTAGGTTTAGGTTATAAGTTATAGATTTAGGATTAGGTTATAGGTTTAGGTTATAGGTTATAGGTTTAGGTCATAGGTTTAGGTCTAGGTTATAGGTTTAGGTTTAGGTTATAGGTTATAGGTTTAGGTCATAGATTTAGGTTTAGGTTATAGGTTTTGGTTTAGGTCATAGGTTTAGGTTTATGTTATAGGTTTAGGTCATAGGTTTAGGTTTAGGTGATAGGTTTAAGTTTAGGTTTAGGGAATTAGGTTTGGTTTCGGGTTCGGATCGGGTTTAGGTATTCTCTAGTATTATCTACTACATACTAGTAACATACAACCAATATTGGGGAACCATACCATAAGCTATAAGAATTTCATGTCCCCCTAAACAAGGTATCCTCCATTGATTATATATATATATATATATTATAAGTTCTTTATTTTCATTTACATTCACAAATACATTCCATCATCCATCCAAGAAAAGCGAAACAAGTACTGTCACTCTATGACTAATAGTTGAAAAGGAAAATTATGCATCTTATCTTACCGCTGCAATTGACGGCACGTCGGACTGGCCTGGGGAACCATGTGATACATCCATCCCCAGGATGATTATGGGAACTCCAGAAATTAGGGGAATGGAAGGTGAGTGTTCAACTGCAAGTAAGGAATTCATTTCACCAAGCTGTTGAAAAGAAAGGAAAGGAGGTTGTCAGCTAGATAGAGAGATCACACCTGAAAGTCCATAGGTTGACAGCTCACCTTAGCATGTATCTTCAAAAGAACATTTGTCAGGCATTGGTCATTGACTCTTTGAGGCGCAATGCATTGAGCGACAATACCAAATTTTGGCTGGTTCTTTTTCTTCCATGGACCTTCAGAAATGGCATAAACTCATACATTAAAAGTAAAGTAGAACAAAAATAACAGTTTTCATTACATCTGCTCCAGTCTAACAGTAGGTGGAGAACGCCTCCACTGAGGGCTCTCTTCAAAGTAATCAAATGGCTGATCAATGAACTGAAATATAACAAATTGTAAGGGTCCAAACAAAACAGCCGAAACAACAGTATTCATTATCTACAAACACCTTGATCATATGGAAGCCCAGTTGAGCACCAAGTCAATATGCACCCAAATATGGTATAAAAATTGGTACTTGTGGTTCATGTTATAAAATATAATTAGATTTTCGGGTTTCTTTCTCTTTTTACCAAATAACTAAAAGAAAGCAAAATCATATTAAAAAAGGATACAAATGGTGTCTAAAATGGCTTGGTTATTACATGCCATTTCTTTGCTCCTTTTTTTTTTTTTTTTCAGAAACATTGGCAAAATAGAGTTTAATTTAAAATAGTATTAGGTTATAATTTTGAAGCCATGACATTTTTATTCATTTTTCTATTTTGGCATATTCTAAAGATTTTAAACACAAATTAGAAATTGTTGACTAGACAATCCATTTGATCCTATCTAGCATCCGTAGAAAATAATATACATTGCACAAATTCAACTAATATACATTGCACCATCAAGTCTTTTGTATTTATTTCAACTGCCCTGTTGCACTTATCCTTATGAATCTCAAACTCCACCTGATTGTGACACACCAGCTGGTCCCAAACCCATGCAAAGGAAGGTTGATAGTAGGTGAGCAGCAGATCATCAAACCTCATCCAAGTAATCATGAGGATGCAGGCCCCAAATAGATGGACAAGGTTATGATGATGATGACGAGTGCAATGAGAATTGGATTACACTCTTGAATAAAAATCGATAGAAAAGAGTTTTTATACTGTCAGTGTAACCTATGGAAAAATAGTAGTGCATATTACATATCAACTTTCACAGCGAGGAATCTATCTGGCAATTGTTCATGTTAAAAAACAAAAGCAATCAATGGTGTTTCTCACTGTTTGGACTGTTATCAACATAAGATAGGTGTGAGACCCTCTCTCATTTTTCAAGTGACGATGGATCAAACTTATATCGATGGAATCAGAGTTCGAAATTCGATGACATTGACAGTTGTTTCGATTCATCAACTAGTTGGCAAAAGATTTCAAAAGCGTATGACTTTGAGTTCGAGTCATCGACCAGACAATCGATGCTATCGAGAGTATACGCTCGATGATATCAAACCCGCCCGATGATATCGAACTCAGTCATAAATGTGACCGTTTTATATCTGTTGAAACCTTTTGCCTATATATAGAGGACTTATTTATTGTTGCTGGGAGAGAAAGTAGAGAGAGCTTTTGAATGTTTAACCTTAGATCATACCCCCAAAGCCCTTTCTCTCAAGGAAGTTCATCCTCCAATCCACCCTCACCATTGATATTCAATAGAGTGGATTGGGGAATGAACTTCCACATTTAAGGATCCTCCAGCTACTACCTTAATGACAAATCATTAAGCTGGGATGCCTAGAAGATTGGAATCCCTCTATCTTCCTGATAGGAAAACATTTTGAGAGTAGGATTCCATCTTGACCTTGACCTAACCCGAAGCCGAGTATTGGTATATTATTTTGTGTTGCGGATTAAGGGAGCAGAAAACTCTTCGTCAACAAGGAGGAGGAGATCTTCGGCATTGTGCTTATCGGGACTCATCAACTTATTTGTAAGTATCTAGAGTCCAAGAGGACACTTGTGATCATTCCTTTGTAAGATTGAGTCTTAAGTGGTTCTCACCCTTTGAAGTCCTCAAGGAGGCCTCCGGCAGGAGTATACGTGATGGGTGCGTTGTGTGGACCCTTACTTTGTGGAGAGCATAAACATCTGGTTAAAGGTGAACCAGCAAAACCTTAGATTTGAGGTCAACCGCTGTGAAACCTCGGGTTTGAGGTGAATCATGTAGAAACCCCCAGTAGGGTCTTATGGAAGATCCTTGGCTAGTGTGCCTAAAAGTGGGTGCGTTGTGTTGACCCTTGCTCGTGAGAGCATAAACAGTCAGCCTCAGTGTAGGTTGTAAAGGTTAAAGGTAAACCTGATTTAAAACCTTAGGTTTGAGGTGAACCGCTGTGAAACCTCCTTAGTGAAATCCGGTATACTCAAGGGTTGAGTGTGGTTACCGATAGTGGAGTAGACAAGTCGTCGAACCACTATAAAAATGACTGTGTTTGAGATTGTTATTCTTCTGATTGTGTGATTTATTTTAATATGTGCACATCTGAATATCTGAGATCACACCTCCCATACTTACACAGTGATATCCATCATAAACTAGTTTGCATATTGTTTACTTCTTAAACAGCTTGTAATTGGATCCTCTACCGGGCTTGGAAGCCAGTAGAGTTATTTTTGAGTAATCCTAATATGTGCCTATTATTAGGATTAGTGTAATAGGATTTTAAATAAATCATAAAAAGTTTTAAAAGTCCTATTCACCCCCTCTAGGACATATTGGCATATTCCTTCTTCAACTAGTGTGGTCTTCACCACAATTTCAATTCTCAAATCTGAACTTTTTAATCAAGTTCAAAGTATATTTGGTTTGAGAAATAAAAATGCCATCAGGTTGTTATTTTACTTGCAACCCTAGGAAATAATTCAATTCTCCAACCATGCTCATTTCGAACTTAGATTTTATTAAATCTGCAAACTCAACAGTCATGTTGGCACAGGTAAATCAATAAATAATATCATCAACATAGATTTGAACCATTAAGATATGATCGTTATGTTTCTTAACAAACAGAGTTTTATCAATACTTCCCATTAGAAAATTATGACTTGGTAAAAACTTAGTCAATTTTCATACCATGCCCTAGGAGCTTGTTTCAAACCGTAGAGAGCCTTTTTAAGGCGATAAACATGATCAGTGTTCTTAGGGTCTTCAAAACTCGTTGGTTGTTCCACATACACTTCTTCATGTAGATTACCATTTAAGAAGGCACTCTTTACATCCATTTGGTAAATTTTAAATTTTCTAAAGCAAGCAATAGATATGAATTGTCTGATTGATTCAAGGTGAGCAACTGGGGCAAAGGTTTCATCGTAATCAATGCCTTCTATTTGAGTGTACCCTTGTACAACTATTCTTGCCATGTTTCAAATAATATTACCAACTTCATCAGACTTATTTTTGAAAATCCACTTTGTTCCGATAATATGTTTATCTTTAGGTCTAGGAACAAGATTCCAGACATCATTTCAAATAAATTGATTAAGTTCTTCCTACATAGCAACTATCCAGTTTTCATTAGAAAGAGCTTCTTTTATATTAGCCGGTTCAATCTGGGATGTAAAGCACACGTAATTACATGTCTTCTATTTTTCTACGAGTGCACACACCAGTGAGAGGGTTTCCAAGAATTTGAGTGGTTGGATGATCTTTAACAGTCCTTAGTTCAGAATTAGTTTGATTTGATGAAGTATCTGGTTTGTCAATTAAAAGAACTTCATCATTATCTGAACTTAGGGCAGGTGTATTCAAGTGATCGTCAATGACCACATTGATGGACTCTTGAATAACATCGGTCCTTTTGTTCAACACTTGATATGCATGACTGTTTAAAGAATACCCTAAAAAGATACCTTCATCACTTTTAGTGTCAAACTTCCCTAGATATTCACGGTCACGTAAAATATAGCACTTGCTACCAAAAACTTAAAAGTATTTGACAGTGGGATTTTTATCAAACCACATTTTATAAGCAGTTTTATTATTAGATTTACAAATATAAACTCGGTTAATAATATAGCACACAGTATTTATGGCTTCAGCCCAAAGGTTTCTAGGGAGCTTCATACTATTCAGCATTACATTTCCCATTTCTTGAAGCACTCTATTTTTCCTCTCTACAATTCCATTTTCTTGTGGTGTTTTGGGCGCAAATAATTCATGCAATATTCCCTGATCGCTATAGAATTTCTCAAAACTGTTATTCTTGAACTTAGATCCATGATCACTACGGATCTTACAAACTTGAGAACTTTTTTTAGTTTGGATTTGTTTAAGAATCCTTTTTACTTCGTCAAGGGTTTCTGATTTATCCCTCAAGAAGGCTACCCATGTGAATCTGGTAAAATCATCCACGATTACCAGTATGTATTTTTTCCCACCTCGACTCTCCATCCTGGTAGGTCCTACAAGATCCATGTGGAGTAGCTCAAGTGGTCTTGATGTGACATTGGAGTTCACCTTTTTGTGAGAACTCCTAGTTTGTTTGCCAATCTGGCATTCACCACATATTTTGTCTACTTTTTGAAGTTTAGGTAGACCTCTTATTAGTTCTCCTTTGCTCAATCTATATAAATTACGGTAGTGTACATGTCCAAGGTGTTTATGCCATAATTCTGTCTCATTGGTATGGACCATGTAGCATGATTGATTAGATGAGCTACCATCGCTTACAATATAGCAATTTTCAGAAGTCCTGCGACTAGTTAATATTACTGAACCCTTTTTGTTTAAAATTTCACAACCTCGATTAGAAAAGATCACGCTGTGATTGTTATCGCATATTTGAGATATGCTTAACAGGTTGTGTTTTAGCCCCTCAACATATAAAACATTCTTAAATAAGGGAATGTTATAGAGTTGAACCGTACCTTGGCCAATAATCTTGCAGTTGCTACCATCACCAAATGTGACTGACCCATCAGTCATATCTTTAAAGTCATTGAATAAAGCCTTATCTCCTGTCATATGCCTGGAGCACCCACATCTAGGTACCATTTTGTATGGCTTGTCGCTTTGAATGCAGTGTGGGCAACCAAGCAGGTAACCTTAGGAATCCATTTCATAACTGGTTTGGGTTTAGGAGTATAGTTGGTTTTCTTATGTTTGTAGATGTTGTAAGACTGACCCACCGAGTTAGATTTTAAGAGCTCCTTAAGTAGATCGACTATTTTCTCAGCTAAAGGGTTTCGGTTTTGATTTTCATAATTAGTATGATTACCTTTAGGTTTGAAAGATTGAAAAGTTTTAACATTTTTAAAAAACTTTTGACTTGAACTTTTCTCTTTTGAGTTGGAGGATTTTCTTTTCACGAACTTGGGAGGAATATTCTTCTGTTTAGGAGAAATATTTTTATCATAGACCAAACCGGATCGGTCGCCACATTTTCTTGATCCAGTTAAAAGTTTTTCTAATTTTGGATCACCTTGGGCATACCTCCATGTATCCTTTAAACTCAAAAGGGAAGAGACTTTAAGTTTAAGTTTATCATTTTAAGATTTCAGATTTTCAATAAGGGTGGTTTCGAAGTCTGGATCACATTTGCATTTTTCAAAACAATCTGAAATATGAGATTTTTCTAAAATAAGAGACTCAAATTTTTCTCTAAGCCCTGAAAACCTTTCTTTTTGAAGCTTCAGTTTCACCGCAATCTTATAACTTTCCTTGTATAGGGCATTATAAGCATCTTGAAGATCTTCTTCATTATCATGATCACTATTCAGATTTTCTTCACTGGTTGAATCATCATGATCTGAAAAAGTGAACTTGGCTAGAGTCATAAGGGCTTTGACTTCATTGCCTGACTCGGTTTCAGAATCTTCTGATTCAGAAGAGGCTTTAGTGCTAGAAGATTCATCCCAAGTAGCCAACATTCATTTCTTTTTAGGTTTGTTCTTTTTAGGACACTTATTTGCTAAATGCCCATATTCTTGGCAGTTGTAACATTGACTATCTTTCAAAGATTTCCAAGATTTAGATCTAGATTTAGATCTCTTCTTATCATTTGATTTTTGAAAGTCAACCCTCTTTTTTTTTTTGAAAATTATATAAAACTTTTTCGCTAAGAGAGCCATATCATCTTCAGAATTTTCAAAATCAGAATTTTCTTGAGAAATACATTTGAAAGACTTAAGGGCTATAGATTTTCCTTTAGGAGCTTTAAAGTTTAACTCATAGGTTTGTAAAGACCCAACAAATTCTTCTACCATCATATTGTCAATATCACGAAGTTCCTGGATCGCAGTCACCTTTGAGTTGAACCGTTCAGATAGTGAGCGTAGTATCTTTGCACACACTTACTTTCTGGGATTTTATCGCCAAGACCCCACATAGAGTTTACAATGTCATTTAGACTTGTATAAAAGTCCATGAACATTTCATTTTCCTCCATATGTATTTCCTTAAATTTACTTGTGAGGATTTAGACTTTAGACTTTTTGACAATTGATGTACCCTCGTGTGTCATTTCTAAAATATCCTAAGCTTGCTTTGCAGTATCACATGATATAATTCTTTTGAACTTATCCGGTGATAGTGCGCAAGTGATTGCATTTAGTGCTTTTGCATTGGCACTACCCTCACTTTTCTGAAGTGTGGTCCAAGAGAAATAGGGTGATATTCTCATTGATTTTGATCCATCGATACTAGTAACTTCAGTGGTAGGAGGGATCCATTCAGTCACTGTGGCTTGCCACACACTCTCATCCATTGATTTGAGTAAAATCCTCATTCTAGCCTTCAAATCGGCATAGCTGGAGCCTTCAAATGGTGGAAGCCTAGTGACTGAAAGGCTATCAAAATTTGACATCTTATCAATAGCTTAGATCGATTAGCTCAGAAAATAAATCCAAATAATAACAATTAAAACAAGTTATTAGGCTCTGATACCACTTGAAAAGGCCTAACTATATGTCCGAGAGGGGGGGGGGGTGAATAGGACTATGCGAAATTAAAACTTTAACAGTGGAATTTAAAAGAATAAGATAGCCTTGAAAGATAGAACTTTAAGCAAATCACAGTACAGAAATGTAAAGCACTAAAATAGAGAGGTTGATACCAATGTTGTTCTAAGGACAACCTTGCACTATAAAAACCAAGGGTTTATGGCTGGACAACCTTACTAGAACAATTTGAATATGAAAATTCAAACCGAAAGGAAATAAATGAAATAACAAGAAATTAAATTCTAGACTATTACAACATTCCCACAATGCTTGAAATGTAAATATTACAACATTCACATCCACATATACATTCCACAACTTTGAATGATAAAAGATAGAAATTAAATAAAATTCAAACCACAAAACCCAAAGAATTATAGTGGTTCACCTGTGTGTACACCAACTATTAAACGACAGCCACACAGCTTTCTACTCCACTCCTAATATCCTCACACAGGGGATATTAGCATTCACTATGAAAATAGGTTTCACAGGTTCACCTAAAACCTTCATAATTGTGTCTTTCAAATGGGCTTACACAATTCAAAAACCGCACTTCTGAGTTTTTTGGCTCTCCTCAGATAACCACAAGATTGCGATTTTTCTGGTTTAATCTCAAACAAAAACTAAAAGCATAAAATATTTATATAAATATAAAATACCTGGATTTCTCCTTTTATAGCAGCCCAGAAGAACCAATCGGAGTAGAAGTTCGAATATAGAAGTTCAAAGGTCCAATACTCACTTCGATATGGTTCTAAGTTCTAATTGATTTTAAATTAAACCAAATGGGCTAGCTTTATTGATTTTGATTCCAAGAAGAAGGAATACAACAATTCCGCTTTTCAATTTAGATTGGAATACAGAAACAAAATTAAATAAATAAAGCTAACAAAAAAGCATTACACAACGTAACTTAAATTAACACCAACTTATCTCAAAGTGATGCCTTGATTTTACGTGAATTGGATTCTTGAAAAACTCTAAAATTCGTGTTCTATTTATAGTTGCAAAAATCGCATCTTTGACTAGTCATGTGGCCACCACGACTGGTCGTAGGTCGAACTGCATTTTGAAATTTTAAGCGCAATCGGATAAAGTCGTTCTATGACTGGTCTTAGGGTGTCCATGACTGGTCGTGAGGCCTCCATGACTGGTCGTGACCATCCCACTACTGGTCGTGAGAAACTAAGAATGGTTGCTAGAGTTTGAGTCGTAGCTGTAGGACTGGTCGTGAATGAGTCGGCACTGTTCCCACGACTGGTCAAGCAGACTCCTGGATTGGTCGAAGCTCAACCAAAAAATTTTGAAAATTTGTGACAACTTAGGACTGGTTTTGGAATTTCTTGGACTGGTCGAGCCAGTTCTAGGACTCGTCGAATAGAATTTAGTACTAGTCTTAGAAGAGACTAAACACTTATAAAAATATTCTATATCAATTATGTATTCAAAATGACCTACCCTAAGGTCAAACTAAGGTCATGCAAACCTTAAATGTGAAGCATGGACATTGAGTTTTCACTTCTTATAAAGATGGTTGACCTTTGAAGATTGTGAAGCTTGAGATCTCTGATGTAGCTTGAACTTGAGATCTTCTTAAGTTTGGACATCATCTTGTACTCTAGTCTTGAGTTGTACTTGAGACTTGAACAAGAACATGCCTTTTAATGTAGCTCTTGTGAAACTTGCAGAAGTAGCCAAGGAACTTGAACTTGAATTTCTTGAAGTAAATCACTGTTCTTAGCTTGTAGCATTGATACAGTGACTTGAACATACAAACTAACATGCTACACAAGACATAGATTGTGTTTTTGGCACCACACATAGATTGTGTCTTTGGCACCACAAAATTTGACAACCAAAGGAGCAAATAACAATTGCACTTACAGGAACATACACCTACACTAAAAGAGATATCAGGCCTGCTAGCTGTTAAATATAAGAGACTACCAATATACTATCGTAAAGATGAGGATCAGTGCTTTTACCTGAGTCATCTTTAGATAATTTGAGTGTTGTAGCCTTGGGAGTAGCAAAGTTTTTACCATTCTCAAACCTAAATTTCTTAACTAAGTTTATCGCATACTTGTTTTGAGATATGAAAATTTCATCTTCAAGTTGTTTCACTTGAAGTCCAAGAAAATAGTTCAGTTCTCCCCCCATGCTCATCTCAAATTCTGATTTCATAGACTCTGCAAACTTAGAAGAAAGGTTAGCATTTGTTGATCCATAAATAATATCATCTACATATATTAATTCTTTTAATGAATAGGGTTTTATCAACACTACCCATTTTAAAATTTTGATTGAGAAGGAATTTTGTTAATTTTTCATACCACACTCTAGGAGCTTTTTTTAATCCATACAGGGCCTTTTTAAGATGGTATACATTGTTAGAAAGTTTAGGATCTTCGAAACCTTTAGGTTATTCTACATAAACTTCTTCATTTAGATCAACGTTTAAGAAAGCACTTTTAACATTCATTCGATGAATTTTAAAGTTTTTATCACATGCAATGGAGATAAATAGTCTGATGGATTCGAGACGAGCGACTGGAGCAGAAGTTTCATCATAGTTGACTCCTTCAATTTGAGTGTACCCTTGTACAACTAATCTCGCTTTGTTTCTTAAGATATTCCCAAATTCATCAGATTTATTTTTAAATATCCATTTAGTTTCAATCACATGTTTGTCAGACGGTCTAAGTATTAGATACCAAACATCATTCCTGACAAATTGATTTAATTCATCTTGCATAACTAAAATCTAATTTTCATCAGCTAAGGCTTCATTTACATTTGATGGTTCTATCTGGGAAGTGAAGTGTACATGATTACAAATGTTTTCAACTTGCCTTCTAGTTTGAACACCAGTGTGAGGGTTACCAAGAATTTGATTAGTCAGATAATCTTTGACTAGTTTATTCTCAGTTGTATCTGATTTGGATGAAGGTTCTAATTGATTATATATAATAACCTCATCATCATGTTTATCAGCTGGAGTGATAGTTTGATCATCAATTACAACATTTATGGATTCTTGTATCACTCCGATCCTTTTATTTAGGACACGATATGCTCTACTGATCAAAGCATACCCTAGAAAAATACCTTTGTTACTTTTTGCTTCAAAATTTTCCAAATGTTCCTATCTCGTAAAATGAAATATTTGCTTCCAAAAGTATGAAAATATCTTACTGATGGTTTTTTGTTAGACCAGAGTTCATAAGCCATTTTATTTAAACACGCTCTTACATATACTCGATTAATAATATAACAAGAAGTGTTGACAGCTTCAACCCATAAATTTTTCATTAATTTTTTACTATTAAGCATAATAGTCCCCATTTCTTGTAGAACTCTATTTTTCTGTTCAGTTATACCATTTTGTTGAGGAGTTTTAGGAGCAAAGAATTCATGTAATATTCCATGATCATCACAAAACTTCTCAAAATTGCTGTTTTGAAACTCTATTTCATGATTACTTCTTATCTTTTTCACAGGCAGTTCTTTTTATGTCTGGTTGCGTTTAAATAACTTTTTGACTTTATCAAAAGCATTCGACTTTTCTCTTAAGAAGGCTACCTATGAATATCTCGTGTAGTCATCAACTACAACTAGAGAATATTTTTTACCTCCTCTACTCTCTGTTTGGGTTGGTCTAATAATGTCCATATGGAGTAATTCAAAGGGTCTAGATGTGGCTAAGGAGTTCACCTTTTTGTGACTACTCTTGATTTGTTTGCCTATTTGGCAAGCACACATACATTCTTTTCCAACTTTTTCAACCTGGGTAAGCCTCGAAGATGATCTCTCTTTCTAAGTTTGTATAGATCTCTAAAGTTCACATGTCCAAGACGTTGATGCCATAATTCATTTTCGTCTGTTTGGACCATATAACAAGAGTGACTTGTGAAACATGATTCATCAATTATATAGCAATTTTCAGAGGTTCTTCGACCATTTAATATTATATGACCTGGATTATTAAGTACTTCACATCCGTGATCGGAAAATTTAACACTATGATTATTATCATAGATTTGAGATATGCTTAGCAGATTGTGTTTCAAACATATATAAAACATCTTTAAAAACAGGAAGATTGGGAAGTTTTACATTACCTCTTCCACTGATTTTGCAATTGCTGTCATCTCCAAATGTTACTGTGCCTCCATCAATGTGATTGATGTCTGAAAGTATCACCTTATCACCTGTCATATGTCTAGAGCATCCACTGTCCAGGTACCATTTTGAATGGCTACTAGCTTTGAAAGCTATGTGGATAACAAGACACTTATTTTTTGGAACCCATTTCAATATGGTTTTGGGTTTAGGATGATTTCTAATCATATGATTAGTTTGAGAGCAATAATTTTTCTTATTCTCACTTACTCTCATAGTTCTAGAGTTGGATTTCAAAAGCTCCTTAAGTAAGTCTACTATCTTATCTGCAAGAGAGGGATTATAATTTTTCTTTTGATAGTTGGACTTAGTTTTTAGATAAAAAGGTTTTTTCTTTATTTTCTTTGTAGTTTCTTCTTTAAAATTTGAAGATCCACTTTTAACAAATATAGGAGCAGTATTTTTATATTTTTTTGAACGACTCCTGATATAACCCAAACCAGATTTGTTGTTACTTTGACGAAATGCAGATAATAGATTTTCAAGTCTCCGGTCACCATGGGTATATATCTAGGTCTCTTTAGAATTTTTTAAAGAAGTAATTTCTAATTGTAAATTTTATTTTCAGTTTTGAGATCTTTAATTTCAGAGTTTTTTAAATTGAGTTCAGGTTTGGTTTTCTCAAAACAATCAGAAAAATGTGATTTCTCCAAAATAGATTTTTCAAGTTCTAATTTTAAATCTGTAAATTAATCATTTTGAATTTTTAATTTTGTTGCAATCTTACAACTTTCTTTATATAAGGCATCATAAGTTAATGTCTTCTTCATTTTCAACATCACTTCTTGGCATTTCATAATAAAATGATTCATCTTTATTTGAGGAAGTAAGTCTAGCTATGGTCATAAACGCCTTTTGATTATTTTCAGTTTCATGATCTGATTCATCAGTTTCTGAATCGGATTTAGATTCAGACGATTCATCCCATGTGGCGAACATGCCTCTTCTTTTAAATTTATCCTTCTTAGGATATTTTGCAGCTAGGTGCCCATATTCAGAACAATTAAAACATTGAGAGTCTTTATATTTAGATTTCCAATTTCCTTTTCTTTTATCAATTGGTTTTTGAAAAGCAGATCTATTTTTATTTTAAAAAATCCTATAAAACTTTTTAGCAAGCGTAGCCTTGTCATCCTCATTTTCATCATTATCTGAATCTTTTGATTTGGATTTTGAGGATTTTAGGGCTATGGATTTACTTTTAGGAATTTCGAAATTCAACTCATAGGTTTGTAGAGATCCCACTAATTCCTCTACCTTCATTGTATCAGTGTCCCTCAATTCTTGTATAGCAGTGACTTTAGAATTGAACTAGTCAGGAAGTGATCATTGGATTTTTGCACACACTTTGCTTTCAGGGACTTTTTCTCCAAGACCCCACATAGAATTAACAATGTCATTTAGTTTGGTGAAGAAATCCATGAATGATTCGTTTTCTTCCATATGGATTTCTTCAAACCTTGTTGTAAGGATTTGAATCTTAGATTTGTTGACAATGTTAGTTCCTTCATGTGTCATTTCAAATATATCTCAAGTTTGTTTTGTTGTATCACATGAGATGATTCTTTTGAACTCATCTAGTGATAGAGTGTTGGAGCATAAAATTTGATTAAAAAAAGAAAGAAGAAAAGAAGAACATTTAAAAAGGGAGCAAGAAAAAAAGGAGCAAGAGATGAGTTGCACAAGACTTGAGTTGCGTGGGTCCGTGCAACTCGCCACAGTTGCGCTGGGCCGTGCTACCCTTCCCAAGAGATATTGAGCAGGTGATGCGAAGTGGGGTCCACGGCACGGGATTTGAGGGCTTACACATGCGGAAGCCTATAAATACCCCCCTACCCCCCTCATTTGAAGGATCGAATGTTCGGAAGACCAGTGCCTCTGATAGGTATTGGAGATGAAGAGAAGGAGAGGGAGTGTAGAGTGCAGAAGGCCAGGCCGTGCCACTCCTTGTGAGTTGTGCGGGCCCGCCCAACTCATGGAGGAGTTACATGGGTACTCTTTGAGGTAACACTATGTTGCATTTTCTCAAGTCCTTAGGCCATTCTACGTGTTTCAAAGTGATCCAGGTACTCCTCTACCATGTAAATGAGGGACGAAGTGCACGGAAAGCCCGCACAACTCATCTCCCGTGGAGACATGACTGATATGAGCCGGAATGCTGCAAAAATTTATATTTGAGCCTATTCAATACTTACACTTTTGTATTTTCTAGAAATTCTATCTTGGAATCAAAGGATCAAAAGGATGTAAAGAACTCGGAATGAATAATTCGATGATTATGCTCTTAGTTCTTTCTTTTTGTCATTATTGAGTGAGAATAATTCCCCAAATCAAATGCATTTCGTTTCTTGTTGAAACAAAATGGCGACTCTGCTGGGGAATTTTATCTTGTTTAATATTGACTTAAGAATGATTTAGAGAATTTCATCATTGTTTAGCGTCCTATAAGGTACCAAAATGGCGACTCTCAACGGGAACATCCTTCCTTTCATCTCCGGGATAGAATACATTTGCGAATAAACACTAATTAAGTTTTATTATTGATTGCTGACAGACGCAAGAGCAATAAATTGATGATGAGTGTATAGATCCAGCAAGAAAGCACTAGTAAAAGAATATAAGGGTAGGAGAAATGGATGATGGTCATTTGCTGAGGTGGACGAGCAAAACCGCAGTAGTCACGTTACGCTCGGGCAAAAGGATAAAATGTCCTCATAAACAGAACACCGAGGTAACAAGCAAAGAAACATTTGAAGAATGCCATGACAGTATTAGAGAAAAGGGAAAGAACAAGGTTGAGAAGGTAACATACGACGTGGTGAGTCATTTGAAAGGCATACTAGCCCGACTGAGTGTGTACGATGCATTGTAACTGTCAGAAGATTCTCGAAACAGTCTAATTCAAGCTCTATCTAATGACGATGTTAGAAAAGTATTGCTCATAGAGATGGAGCACGAAGAGCAAAATAATTGCATGTCAATCATTTCTTTCTCCGATGATGATCTAATTTATGGGGAAGAACATAACAGACCGCTGGTGGTTGTAAGCCATGTTGGTGGTAAGCAGATAAAATGAATAATGTTGGATAATGGATCCATGGTGAACTTGCTACCATTAATGATGCTAAACGAATTGGGATATCGTCGTTCTCATTTGCGCCCTAGTGGGATGATGATACAAGGGTTTAATTAAGACGAATAGCAAGCGCTCGACAAAATCACATTAACATTGGAGATAGGGGAACTAATGATAGATGTTGCTTGTCATGTTATCAATGCAGTAACGACATATAATCTCCTCTTGGGAAGACCCTAGATGCATCAATATGGCATCATACCATCGACTCCCCATCAATGCTTCAAGTACTGTAAAGATGGGACTCAATATAGGTGATGGCTGATGCAAAGCAGTATACAGAAGCAGAGTCTTTCTTCACTGACGCCTGTTATTATGACGAGTTTGTTGCAGGGAATAAAAAGGAAAGAAATGAGAATTAAACAACAAAAGGCGAAACAAGCACAATATAGAACGAAGTCGCCAAAATAGAGTTATCTGAGAAAGAGAATGTGAAGCAGAATTTTATTTCGTGCCAAGACATATGAGACGATGGGACAGCCTCTGCTGATATTATTATCGCCTAAGCAGTTGGAAATTTTGCATTCAAACTATACGATGCCACTACCACATGTAGAAAGGAAAAAACCATTCCCAGTTATGCCTGAGAGGTTCCAAGTTGAAGCGAGTACGAAAAACCCCAAGCCTATTGAATTTTATGTAGTCTCAGAGGCAGAGATAGAAGAAAGGATAGATAATAAAGTGAACCCCACAAAATTGACACCTAAATATCTGGAAAGATACAGCTCTGCTAGAAAAAATATAATGAAGAACATGGGCTTCGACTGAGAAGAGCCGACTGGGTTGAATAGTGGAAAAGGTATCTTGACCCCGATCGGAATCAATGCAGAAAAATGAGAGAAGTTCGCGGGTTGGGAGGAGAATCTTCCGTAAACATGATTACTGTAGAATCAGTAGACGGGGCAAAGACTGAAATGATCAAGCATCCTGAGGTGGCTCCAAAGCAGATAGAAGACGGGGGGGGGGGAACTGACGATTGATAGCTTGCGAGAAGTAAACTTAGGGACGGAAGAAGAACCCCGAAATACATTCATAAGCACCAGTCTCCCTGAGCAAGAAGCTAACTGGTATATTAAACTGTTGAAAGAAAACAAGGATGTGTTTGCTTGGACATACATAGAAATGTCAGGCCTGGAACCATCAGTAGCGCTGCATTGATTGAATATTTCTAGAGACAAGAGACCGATTAAACAAGTGCAGAGATGATTCCACCCGGATCTGATTCCCTTGGTTGAAGAAGAAGTGAATAAGCTAATTAAAGTTGGATTTATCAGAGAAGTTAAGTATCCTAAATGGATATCAAACATTGTCCCAGTAAAAAATAAAAGTGGACAAATTAGAGTATGTGTTGACTTTAGGGACTTGAAGGAAGCATGTCTGAAGGATGATTTCCCACTGCCAATTACTGAGCAGTTAATTGATGGTACAACTAAGTACATCGTCATGTCCTTTATAGATGGTTACGCTGGGTATAACCAAATAGGAATGGCCCTGGAAGATGAGGAAGCCACAACATTCAGAGCATCGCTAGGAATTTATTGTAATGAGGTCATGCCGTTTGGTCTCAAGAATGCTAGCGTGACATATCAGAGGGCAATGCAAAATATATTCTAAGACATGATGCACAAGTATGTCAAATGTTACATGGATGGTTTAGTGGTCAGGTCAAATGGCCATGAGGAACATTGTGAACATCTGGTTTCAGTATTTCATCAGCTCAGAAAGAAGCGACTGAGGATGAATATGTCTAAATGCACGTTCGGTGTTTCATCGAGAAACTTCCTCGGTTTTGTTGTCAGGCACAGGGGAATTGAAATCGATCCGAGAAAGGTCAGAGCTATTCAAGAAATGCCACCTCCAAAAACACTAAAAGAGTTAAATAGTTTGCAGGGAAAGTTGGCATATATTTGTCACTTTATCTCTAATCTTACAGGAAGACGTTAGACAATTTTCCATCTAATAAAGAAAGGGGCGGAATTTATATGGGACTAATTATGTCAAAACATATTTGATTCGATCAAAGAATTGCTGAAACAACCCCCGGTACTAGCAGCTCCGGTGAAAGGTAGACCCCTCATCCTTTATATTTCTGCAGTAGAAAATTCATTAGGAGCCTTGTTAGCTCAAACAAATGAGCAAGGGAAGGATATTGTGCTGTATTATCTGAGCAGAACTCTGATAGGAGCTGAATACAACTATTCACCCATTGAGAAAGTGTGCTTAGCTCTAATCTTCACAGTACATAAATTAAGGCATTATTGTCTCTCCTATGATATAATTTTGATCTCATGAGCAAATCCCCTGAAGTTCTTGATAACAAGGCCAATGCTATCAAGGAGACTGGCTAAATGGATGCTTTTGTTGTCAGCATACATGATCAATTATAAACCGGTGAAAGCAGTAAAGGGACAAGCAGTGGCAGATTTCTTGGTGGCCCACTCTGTACTGGATAATGAAATGATTAGTGATAACTTTCCGGACGAACAGGTAATAATGACATAATTGCCTGGTTTGTGGTAATTGTACTTCGAAGGCATTTCTAGAACTTCAGAAACAGGTGCCGGGGTGATATTTATCAGTCCGCAAGGCAACTTGCTTCCATATTCCTTTACATTAGGCATGACATGCATTAATAATGAAGTCGAATATAAAGCTCTCATTATAGGGATGGAAATAGCCTAGGAAATGAAGATAAAAGTGCTATGAATTTTTGGCGATTCTAAGCTAGTGATAAACTAGCTTACTACAGAATTCGAAATAAGGAAGCAAGAGCTCCTCCTGTATTATCGTTAAGTGCAACAATTGTTTGAGAAATTTTAGGATGTTGAAATCAAGCATATACCGAGATCAGAGAACGCAATGGTAGATGCCTTAGCTAGCTTGGCTGCAACTTTGGCTTGTCTTAATCGAAGCCCTCTTCAAGTAACAATCGAAGAAAGAAGGTTTTTGTTGCCTGCTGAAGATGCTGAAGTCTCTGAAGCATTGCCCGTGTTATGTTTAGAGTTTTCAATTGATGATTGACGTCAGCCTTTTGTGGATTATCTCAAATATGATGTTTTGCCGGAGGATCCGGCGTAAAAGGTGCAAATAAAGCAAAGGGCGAAGAAATTTATTATGTGTAACGAAGAGCTTTACAAGAAGTCCTATAACGAGGTGTTATTGAGATGCTTGGATATGAAAAAGGTGAATCAGATATTGTGAGAAGCACATTCAGGGGAATGCGGGGCTCATCAGACCGGTAGAAATTTGTTCCATCGAGTACGCCGAATGGGATATTATTGGCCTACAGTGTTAAAGATGCGATTGATTACGCACGACGGTGTCATGAATGTTAGATACATGGCGATGTCATACATGTTCCTCCTAAAGACTTACATCAGTCAATGGCTTCTTAGCCCTTCGCAACTTGGGGGCTCGATATTATCGGTCCTATAAATCCATCGTCATCTAGAGGAAAATAGTACATTTTGGCAGCCATAAATTATTTCTTAAAGTGGACCGAAGCTATCACATTAAGAAATGTCAAAGAAAAAGATGTTGTGAGTTTCATACGACATGCAATAATATACCGCTATGGTATTCCAAAGAAGATCATCACTAATAACAGGACTCCATTTAAGAACAGAGGAATGGAGAAATTATGCCAAAAGTTCGATATCCAGCATTCATTCCCGACACCCTACTATCCATTTGCTAATGGGTTAGCTGAAGCATTCAATAAGATGATCGTGAAGATATTGAAGAAAACAGTTGAAGAAAATAAGCGCGATTGGGATGAGAAGTTGTAAGAAGCCCTATGGGCCTATCGAGCTACTCATCGTACTGCTACGAAAGCAATGCAATATTTTTTGGTTTATGGAGTTGAAGTTATTGTCCCCATTGAAACGCAAGTTGCATTGCTCAGAATAGCAGTACATCAATCGATTATTGATGATGAAAACACCAAGATCAGGTTGGCAAATTGGATTTGTTAGATGAAAAGCGATTAGCAGCCTAGCAGGGATTACAATTATATTGTTTCGACAAGGAAACAAATGTATTTAATTTGGGAGAATTATCTTATTCACACATAACAATGGAATAATTACAAAGACAATCATCACACTTTATTAATTCTGAATTCATTTACATCCTCTGATATCCCTTGATTCTAAAATGATTTACAAAGAATTTATTATAAATGACAATTATTGTAGCTAAATATAATTTTCGGCAGCATAACGACAATGATCTTAATCATCTCCAATGACTTAGGAGGAACAGACAGGTCGATCAACAGTCTTCAAGAGAATGGAGATTCCAGCAGCATTTCGAGGCTATTTCGGTCATCTCCTGAAACTTAGGAGGAATACACTTCTTTGTCGATGATTCTTTCTTTTCTCCTGAACAAGAAGAACTTGAAGATTTGAAGACTCTAGCCATTCCAACAGCATAACAACCCATTACTGTTAAAAAACTGCCAAACAACCGGTTTGCATGGATTCGCGCAAACGATATGCTTTGCGCGGGTCCGCGCAAACTATATCAGCCCTATGCTACTTTGTGTAGATCGGCGCAAACTTTCAGGAGTCCAATACTCCTTTGCACGCAGTCACGCAAAGTGCAGGAGTCCAATACTCCGCACCTTCTGTAACGCCCCGGATTTTTGCCAACTTGGGATTAGACGTCCTTAGGCAATGGATCGATCCTAAGACCTTATAAACTTGTCAGAACTAAAACCCACAGTCTAAAAATCGCTCCTTAACCATTTTCTTCACAAATTCCACCCTTCACTACCTTGTGCTTTCAATTTTTTTAAAGCACTTCTTCCGCCTAGACACACTATCTTAAACTAGCTAAGTAGTATAACTTGGATCACTTCAGATACAAACTACAAATGACTAAGTACCACCTCAGATAGAAATCTCATAGGACTAAATCCTTTAGAAATTTGACAAAGTGAACTAGGTGTTAAACTAGATTAGCCATGAAATCCATTTGAATCGCTTTAAATACGATCTCCGCAAGACCCAAAACTTGCGTAGAATCATTGACGCTAGGTTACCCTAAAGTTTAGAACCAAACTCATTTCCGTCTGCTCTCTGAATGAAACGAAACTTCGTATTAGGTCTAGATCGTACATCGGGAGTCCGATTAACCCGAAGCTAAGGAACTAGGACCGCCCACGGGCTTAACAATCATCTCAAAAATCGCTTTATCCGATGTTCCACGGCCATTCGTTTCGAATCGGAGCGAGGTAGTGTGAAAAACACTATTCATATGCCAAAATAAATATCCGGAATAGTGATCTCGCATCGTTCGTTGACGCGTCAGTATAAGCAACCTGACCGTCAGAATCAGACCAAATTACACCCTCGGATTAAGAAAAATTTCAGGAACATTTATATGTACTTGAAATTTCTGATCGTGGCCCACTGACCGTCGAACTGAAAGTGGTCCGCCACGTGCGATCTGGGTATCCGAATGAGTCAAAAACGTAATGCCACGTAGATCCATCGATGGTGAGCTTAAGTCTGACGTTTGGTTCAAAGAGGGCCACCGAACTTCCCTTTTGAGCTTGAAAAGCGGCGAAAATCCTATATTAGCAGTACCCCTTGAACCTGAGTCTATTTTCAGAATGTTTTTGGCTATAAAAGGGCCTTAGAGCACCCTCTCTCACAGCCATACGAATTTGAGCTTTGGGAGAGAGAAAAGAGAGAGAAAAGAGAGAGAAAAACTTGGAGATCGTTGCCGATCTTCCTCCTCCTGCTTTGGCTTGTTACACGGCCTATACCGCCCTATTTTAGACGCTTTCCCGGCGGTACCCATCTCATTTGAAGGTAAGAAAACCTAACCCTAGGTCTGATTTGAGGTGGAATAGAGGTAGGATGTATACCGACTAACCGTTTCCGCTCTTTAGGCTAGAAATCGCCCGTAGACGGAAGATCCATTACCCTTGCTGATTCGTTCCGTTTCCAAAGGCAAAGGTGAGGACTTTAAGTGTATAAGTTACGGTTTTCAATGCTTTCAATGTCAGATAATGGTAGATTCATGATCTGCATGCAATTGCACATGTACAAAGTGCTTTCCGTTTCCTGTTTCGATTAACGTGGTAGAATTTGGAATTTCACATACTCTTAGTATTCGTATAAATACCGTATACGTATTTTTTTGGGATAAATATTTGACATGTTTATTTAATGTATGATTATATAATATATGAATAAAATACTAGTTTGGCGAAAGGGATCGCCAAAATACATGTTCACTTGTAAATGTGACGTATGTTGAAATTGTGTATGTTAGAAATACCGTATACGTATTTCTTTTGGAATAATGTTTGACATACTTATTTAATATATGATTATACAATATATGAATAAAATATTAGCTTGGCGAAAAGAATCGCCGTATTACAAGTTCCCTTGTAAACACTATGTATGTTGAAATTGGGTATCCTGGAAAATACCCTATACGTATAAAATTTGCTGATGCAATTGTCATGATTAATTGCTGTAGTAATATATTATACATGGATAAAATACTCACTTGGCTAAAGGATAGCCCTAATACATGTTTTGCTAAAATACGCCATGTATGACGTAATAGTGTATTCTAAGTTTTGTGAAAATGACTGAATGAGTATAGAATCCTCATTCGTGCTCGCCATGACTAAATGTCATGGAATCATGATTGTTGTATTGGCGATACCCTTTTGACGAAAGGATTTTCCCTAGTTCACGCCACGGCCAATATACACTATATACGCTGAGATGTGTGGCCCAAGTGTTTGCGGAAATGATTGAATGATTATGGAACTTGGATTCCTGCTTGCCATGACCATCCGTCGTGGGTGTACGCGTGTTATGATTGGGGCAACTCCCTAGGGAAAGGATTTGGCCTAATGCCTATGTGATCGACATATGTCATGTATGTTGATGTATGTTTGTTTAAGTGTTTCTTGAAATGCCTGAATGAGTAGTGGTTAGTAAATTGTAATGTTTTAGGGTGTTGAGATGGGATTCTCAACTACTCTAGAGACATGTATGACTACCTCCATGAGGTTATTTGCTTAAACCGCTTACTTGTAATATATGTGTTTGTATTCCTATTGATGAAGTGCTTTACAACATGCTTTCTATCATGCTTTATAACATGCCTTATAACATGCCTACTAGCATGCTTTAATTACTTTGTTATTATGCTTTACTCCACATGCTATGGATGCGAATTGATTGTGTTTGGGGCTATGATTATAGTCCAGACAATCGGTACCAGAATTGAATTCGTGGTTGCAATTCATTTGCCACGTGAGATGTGTTCGACGAACCCGAGTCGTACTTCGGTTGGCGATAGTGGTCGACCACGCGAAGTGCTTATGCACTTCATGTCGTTCAACTTGTTGTGCGCTCGAGCTAGCCGAGCTCGTCAGGTAACCCGATTTGTCTAATGTATGTTCACCATGTTTGGTCGCCTCTGCTTGAACCTAGGGTACCAAACTTACTAGTGAAATCCCTTTTAACCATGGTACCTCGATCCGCTAAGACGCATGAGCCGGGCATGGTGGTATGGGACACCGTGGTCGAGCCGTCGGCCACGCCGGGGTCATGTACCTCCCGTAGTGACCATTGCGCAACCAACCTCGTGGCCGATTATGGTGGTATGGGACACTATATTCGAGCCGTCGATACTTACTCGCGAGAGCCGAGTACGGTGAGACCTGTGCTCGTCTTTGACGGGGACGAGTCCTCCGTAGTATCTTCGAGTATACTCCAAGGTCTGTGATTGGCGACGAGTCTTTCACAGCAACTGGAGTATGAGTTGAGCCGAGTACGGTGAGACCTGTATTCGAGCTGACGGCTAGTGATTGAGCCAGGTACGGTGAAATATGTACTTGAGCTGACGGCCAGCAATTGAGCCGCATACGGTGAGATCTGTATCCGAGCTGACGGGTGACGAGCCCTTTGCGATGCCTTCACTACGCTTCTCAAACCATAATATCGTATGAGATCAACTAGGACTAACGACCCTAGAATGGATCATGTTTGGGAATGATACAAGGGAGGTACCTTAGTTTCCCAATACTGCTGATTGAAATGGACTAATAATAACTCGGTAATCATGATCATCATGCACCGCATGTGCTTTGTAGATGTGGCGCACTAAGGGAGTAGCATTCGCGAACGTAAGATGATGTCGCTTGAGGGTGGTTTGGCAAGGGCATACAGCATCATGTCATTTCATTTTTGCACTTAACAAGAGTAGTTAGAAATGTTTGATTTGTACTGCTTTATCATTACTGCTTGATTGAATTGATAACATGTTAACCTATGCTTTACTGTTCCACTGAGTTGATCACTCACTCCCACGTTACGGGACGGTGTTGTACACACCAACCAGATTTGTTAAATTTCAGATGATGGCGATGCTTATGAAGCAGTGCCGGACTACTTCTATGGTGATGAGGAGGAGTTCTCCTATCATGTAACTCTCTGACGGGTCTCTGAAGACCTGGTACTGTATTGACGGGGCTATGGTATTTGGGATAGGAGACATTACACTTCCTCACATTTGGTACATTTTAGAACTGCACTTGTATTTATTTAACACTGTAATGTTATCACACTCTGGAGACTCATCATAAGTTATATATTTTATCTATCTATCACAGTCTTCCGCTTGCAAATTTAACTGTCTCTGGAGTATGATATACTGTTTTGGCTTAATCTCACTCATGTTCAATGCACGAATATAGTCAACATTCAATCATCATTCATTTTGTTGCATAAGTGATGTTCTGGAACTCGGGAGTTGAGTTTATGTTCGACCCCCGATTTTCAGGGCGTTACAAGATGGTATCAGAGCATGATTTGGATTAAACCGGACCTGGGTTATGGTCACACTACGCACTCTAACGCACTCTGACTTAGGAGGGAGCGACGGAATGTAGAAACAGTCATAGGTATCCCGATTTCGTCAATTGGCGAAGTTCATTGAAAACGAACGCCGAAATCGAGTATGTATTTAACCATGGTCGCACGGGTCGACCTTAAAACATTTCTAGGTTGTCTAGTGAAGGGTCTAGATCATAATCCACCTCATCCCAATCATTGAGAATCAGTAAAATGTGCGATAGGCGTGATGAGGATAACTACTCCGAATCCTCGAAGCTTCTCTGGACCCCTCACGGAGACTTCTCGAATCTACAAGAGGAGAAAGCAGAAATTAGAAATAAATTCTAATAAATTCAAAACTGATTAGTGAATGACTAAAAAACGAGTTCACCACCCTTTAAATAAGGATACCAGGTAATGAGAAAGAAATCAGGAACAAACTACAACTAAAACTTCTAGAATTCGCGACTTACTATGGGTCGTGATATCTACTAGTGGGTAAAGTTTTCGGTCAAAAAATAGTAAGTGTCCTAAACGACTTCACCAAACCGTTCTCCTAATTATTCTAAACTCTTTTCTCATTGGGCACAACTCCTAAAGCCCAACGGATGAAGAGAAATCAAACTAAAACTACTATTTTTGGCAAAACGAAATTGAAGCGGGGAAATAACCATCAATCGGGGGGTTTTCTCGCAATTCCGGGCTGCGCAACCCGGCATAGCTGGGTTGGTTGGCTTCATTAGCTCGTTCTACCCCAAATTCATATATTTTACGTCAGACAACTCATTCCGGATTGCAAGTTACGTCCGGTTTCCCCGAAACTACCTAAAATGAAGCGAATCGGGATCGAGGGGCCAAACGGAGCACTCCCGGAGGGATCCAAGGTGGGACCCAGCATTTTTGGGGCTCAGGGGACTGGAGGAACACGTCCCCACCGCGGCGGCGCGGTTCCGGCCAAGCCCGACCGCGGCGCCACCGCGGCACCGGCGGCGGACCGCGCTCCGGTTGGTTTTCCGGCGGAGTTCCGAACGTGGGGTTGGTCGGCCAGACCCCCTCTACCCCCTGGCACGTGCCATTTTGGCAAATGGTTAGGATTTTTGGGATTGGAGCCCCCTCTCTCTCACATCTTCCCTTCCAAACGCCCTCCCCTTCTATTTCCGATTTTCTCCCTCAAACCTTTTCTCCAATCTTTCGTTCCACCATATTCGGCCATGATCCACCCATTCCCATCGATCACAGCAACCCTAACCTCCTACCTTTCCCCTTTCTTCCACATTTAAGCTCTCACACCTCCCATTCGAAGCTCACATTCGTGCAAGCTCTCTAAGCCATCCTACTTTTCCATTTTCCTTCTCCATTCGTTGTCTTTGGGGCCTTTACAACATCTGTTGAGGCTCACATCCATGGAGAACCAAAAATTCCAGCCCCCCCCCATTTCCCTTATCCTCATTTTCCATGGCTCTATCCGAGCTCATCCATATGTTGTCTTGTAGTTTGCGTGGGCTACTATCTTAGGGTGGTTATGTTTTCCTGTTGATAGGTGTAGTAGTTGGTAGAATGTTTAAGGTATTTGAGAACGTTTAGGGTCCGTTCGGCCAAATTACATTAGGTAAGTTTACGGTGGATAGAATTGTAAAAGTAATAATAAATGTATATGTAGGGTATGGCCCCTAGATTGGGTGTATCCTATGTCTTCCGACACCATGTTTAGAATGTACGCGATTAAGGGTAAATTCCGAGAATTCCTTTCCAATAACACTTAGAAATTCCCCATCGTGAGTTATGGAAATCCCATCTCACGTTTTTCCAACACCAGGCTCATTTTCCAAGGCCTATAAAATTAATCCCCTCCCACCCTCCTACCAACCATGTCACACCCAATCCCAAGGTAGGATTAGTAATGCGGTCCCATTTAATACAACTTAAGGCCACTGGCCAAATTGTGTTGAAGTGATAAAGTTCCTTGATATACATTAACCCACCGCACTCTGATAGCTTAAGCTTTTGGAGTAAATGGTTGTTTGATAGATAGACCCATAGAGTTTGGACCGAGCAAAGGCTTGACAGACTTGACAATATAGGAAATCCAACCAATTAAGAACGTGAACTCTAGAACCCCTTTTGCGGTTGGTTTGAGCAGGTGTGACATGCTCGGGCGTAGTTAAATTCAACTTTAGGTAACTCAATTCCAATTAGACAACTTTAACCCTAAGTAATGAAACCCTTCCTTGTCTTGAAAATGATGTGAAGTCGTCTAGTGTATAAGCATAGATTTTGGACTCACCTATGGATTCCCGCTCCTCCTAGATTAAGACTAGACTACTGGTTAGGCGAAGGAAAGTAAAAGACTAATTAATTATGCTAAGCCAATTGAATAATAGAATTAGTTATTCAGCTTAACCGACTCAGACCCACTACACAACATTCCTTCTGTGTTGGCCCAACCACTTGCAACTAAAAGTTTATAATTTTGTCCCTAAAAAGTGATAGAAGTATATAGCTGATAGAGACTTTGTCTTTTAGGCCTAAGGAATTACCCAAATGGGCAACAGACAGTTAAGAATTAGGTCCCAAGTCGCATGCCATGTCGGCATACGTATTGTGCTTATGAACGTAGAAAGATAGCCTACTTATTAAGTTAGACATGAGTAAATAGGATAAGTCTGGACCGCGACAAAAAAAAAAAAAAAAAAATTCCTTGGTAGAATTAGGCATCTTGCCTCAAACTCACACCCATTCGTGATAGCCCCTTTCTATAATCCTAGGTACCAAGACTGATGCAGTAGGAGACCGCATCTCATTTCATGTCAATGATAGGGTATAAATTACACCTTGTTCCGACATACGGATCAGGGCATAGCTCTTGAGCCTTGAGGGTGAAACTAAGTTTTAAGGGGGGTAGAACATTATGAGCCCAATCTAGTTAGGTCACCTATTGCATCTCTTTGATCTGGGTGGCGCAGCGGAAACGCGGTGGACCTTACCCCACTGGCCCAGGATCGAAACGGTGCTCGTTGAATACGAACATTATAGAAGCCCTAGCACCCCCTATAGTAAGATTTGATTCACCATTTCCTTGGACATAGATAATAATGAGGACTCTCTTAGATTAAGACCTAAAGGGCAACCTTAGAATAAACCATTTAAACCTTTCAATGATGGAAATTCCCTACGTTTTAGAGTGATCGGTATACGGAGTTACTTGAAATATACAATCTGTGAAACATTCGCGGCTTGACCCAATTCTCAATCTGGATGACTACCGGCGGACTCCTGCTTGACCGAGCAGAAGACCAGGATCTACCAGACTGGGAAGGGATACGATGAGCCTTCTACCCTGGTCGGGTAGATGATCGATGTATCGGGATCGAGCCCACTATTACCATCTCGCCGTGTTGGTCAAACAATGAAAACAACTATCTTACTCTAAATTGTGGGAATTGTCGTCGAGACTCCAAATAGGTAAAGAAATAAATGGTAGCAAACCATCAGGGTATGAGGAATGGATAAAGAATTAAGTTTTAAGGGGGTAGACCAAAATGAACCAGATTGGTATATACCCTACCACGCGTAGGAACTCAAAATCAATAAGCCTTAGGCAAATGAAATAATAGAAATCTTTCCTTATTACCCTTAGACAATTTCGGGGACGAAATTTTGTTTTAAGGGGGGTAGATTGTAACGCCCCGAATTTTTGCCAACTTGGGATTAGACGTCCTTAGGCAATGGATCGATCCTAAGACCTTATAAACTTGTCAGAACTAAAACCCACAGTCTAAAAATCGCTCCTTAACCATTTTCTTCACAAATTCCACCCTTCACTACCTTGTGCTTTCAATTTTTTAAAGCACTTCCGCCCTAGACACTATCTTAAACTAGCTAAGTAGTATAACTTGGATCACTTCAGATACAAACTACAAATGACTAAGTACCACCTCAGATAGAAATCTCATAGGACTAAATCCTTTAGAAATTTGACAAAGTGAACTAGGTGTTAAACTAGATTAGCCATGAAATCCATTTGAATCGCTTTAAATACGATCTGCAAGACCCAAAACTTGCAGAATCATTGACGCTAGGTTACCCTAAAGTTTAGAACCAAACTCATTTCCCGTCTGCTCTCGGGAATGAAACGAAACTTCGTATTAGGTCTAGATCGTACATCGGGAGTCCGATTAACCCGAAGCTAAGGAACTAGGACCGCCCCACTGGGCTTAACAATCATCTCAAAAATCAGCTTTATCCGATGTTCCACGGCCATTCGTTTCGAATCGGAGCGAGGTAGTGTGAAAAACACTATTCATATGCCAAAATAAATATCGGAATAGTGATCGCATCGTTCGTTGACGCGTCAGTATTAAGCAACCCGACCGTCAGAATCAGACCAAATTACACCCTCGGATTAAGAAAAATTTCAGGAACATTTATATGTACTTGGAATTTCTGATCGTGGCCCACTGACCGTCGAACTGAAAGTGGTCCGCCACGTGTGATCTGGGTATCCGAATGAGTCAAAAATGTAATCCCACGTAGATCCATCGATGGTGAGCTTAAGTCTGACGTTTGGTTCAAAGAGGGCCACCAGAACTTCCCTTTTGAGCTGGAAAAGCGGCGAAAATCCTATATTAGCAGTACCCCTTGAACCTGAGTCTATTTTCAGAATGTTTTTGGCTATAAAAGGGCCTTAGAGCACCCTCTCTCACAGCCATACGAATTTGAGCTTTGGGAGAGAGAAAAGAGAGAGAAAAGAGAGAGAAAAACTTGGAGATCGTTGCCGATCTTCCTCCTCCTGCTTTGGCTTGTTACACGGCCTATACCGCCCTATTTTAGACGCTTTCCCGGCGGTACCCATCTCATTTGAAGGTAAGAAAACCTAACCCTAGGTCTGATTTGAGGTGGAATAGAGGTAGGATGTATACCGACTAACCGTTTCCGCTCTTTAGGCTAGAAATCGCCCGTAGACGGAAGATCCATTACCCTTGCTGATTCGTTCCGTTTCCAAAGGCAAAGGTGAGGACTTTAAGTGTATAAGTTACGGTTTTCAACGCTTTCAATGTCAGATAATGGTAGATTCATAATCTGCATGCAATTGCACATGTACAAAGTGCTTTCCGTTTCCTGTTTCGATTAACGTGGTAGAATTTGGAATTTCACATACTCTTAGTATTCGTATAAATACCGTATACGTATTTTTTTGGGATAAATGTTTGACATGTTTATTTAATGTATGATTATATAATATATGAATAAAATACTAGTTTGGCGAAAGGGATCGCCAAAATACATGTTCACTTGTAAATGTGACGTATGTTGAAATTGTGTATGTTAGAAATACCGTATACGTATTTTTCTTTTGGAATAATGTTTGACATACTTATTTAATATATGATTATACAATATATGAATAAAATATTAGCTTGGCGAAAAGAATCGCCGTATTACAAGTTCCCTTGTAAACACTATGTATGTTGAAATTGGGTATCCTGGAAAATACCCTATACGTATAAAATTTGCTGATGCAATTGTCATGATTAATTGCTGTAGTAATATATTATACATGGATAAAATACTCACTTGGCTAAAGGATAGCCCTAATACATGTTTTGCTAACATACGCCATGTATGACGTAATAGTGTATTCTAAGTTTTGTGAAAATGACTGAATGAGTATAGAATCCTCATTCGTGCTCGCCATGACTAAATGTCATGGAATCATGATTGTTGTATTGGCGATACCCTTTTGACGAAAGGATTTTCCCTAGTTCACGCCACGGCCAATATACACTATATACTGCCGAGATGTGTGGCCCAAGTGTTTGCGAAATGATTGAATGATTATGGAACTTGGATTCCTGCTTGCCATGACCATCCGTCGTGGGTGTACGCGTGTTATGATTGGGGCAACTCCCTAGGGAAAGGATTTGGCCTAATGCCTATGTGATCGACATATGTCATGTATGTTGATGTATGTTTGTTTAAGTGTTTCTTGAAATGCCTGAATGAGTAGTGGTTAGTAAATTGTAATGTTTTAGGGTGTTGAGATGGGATTCTCAACTACTCTGTAGAGACATGTATGACTACCTCCATGAGGTTATTTGCTTAAACCGCTTACTTGTAATATATGTGTTTGTATTCCTATTGATGAAGTGCTTTACAACATGCTTTCTATCATGCTTTATAACATGCCTTATAACATGCCTACTAGTATGCTTTAATTACTTTGTTATTATGCTTTACTCCACATGCTATGGATGCGAATTGATTGTGTTTGGGGCTATGATTATAGTCCAGACAATCGGTACCAGAATTGAATTCGTGGTTGCAATTCATTTGCCACGTGAGATGTGTTCGACGAACCCGAGTCGTACTTCGGTTGGCGATAGTGGTCGACCACGCGAAGTGCTTATGCACTTCATGTCGTTCAACTTGTTGTGCGCTCGAGCTAGCCGAGCTCGTCAGGTAACCCGATTTGTCTAATGTATGTTCACCATGTTTGGTCGCCTCTGCTTGAACCTAGGGTACCAAACTTACCAGTGAAATCCCTTTTAACCATGGTACTCGATCCGCTAAGACGCATGAGCCGGGCATGGTGGTATGGGACACCGTGGTCGAGCCGTCGGCCTACCTGTTGCGGGGTCATGTACCTCCCGTAGTGACCATTGCGCAACCAACCTCGTGAGCCGATTATGGTGGTATGGGACACTATATTCGAGCTGTCGATACTTACGGCGAGAGCCGAGTACGGTGAGACCTGTGCTCGTGCTGACGGGCGACGAGTCCTCCGTAGTATCTTCGAGTATACTCCAAGGTCTGTGATTGGCGACGAGTCTTTCACAAAGAATCGGAGTATGAGTTGAGCCGAGTACGGTGAGACCTGTATTCGAGCTGACGGCTAGTGATTGAGCCAGGTACGGTGAGATATGTACTTGAGCTGACGGCCAGCAATTGAGCCGCATACGGTGAGATCTGTATCCGAGCTGATGGGTGACGAGCCCTTTGCGATGCCTTAACTATGCTTCTCAAACCATAATATCGTATGAGATCAACTAGGACTGACGACCCTAGAATGGATCATGTTTGGGAATGATACAAGGGAGGTACCTTAGTTTCCCAATACTGCTGATTGAAATGGACTAATAATAACTCGGTAATCATGATCATCATGCACCGCATGTGCTTTGTAGATGTGGCGCACTAAGGGAGTAGCATTCGTGAACGTAAGATGATGTCGCTTGAGGGTGGTTTGGCAAGGGCATACAGCATCATGTCATTTCATTTTTGCACTTAACAAGAGTAGTTAGAAATGTTTGATTTGTACTGCTTTATCATTACTTGTTTGATTAAATGGAAAACAGTTTAACCAATCCTTACTTGTTCCCTGAGTTGATCACTCACTCCCACGTTACGGGACGGTGTTGTACACACCAACCAGATTTGTTAAATTTCAGATGATGGCGATGCTTATGAAGCAAAGTCTTGGGACTACTTCTATGGTGATGAGGAGGAGTTCTCCTATCATGTAACTCTCTGACGGGTCTCACGAAGACCCGATGCTTGTATGACAACGGGGCTATGGTATTTGGGATAGGAGACATTACACTTCCTCACATTTGGTACATTTTAGAACTGCACTTGTATTTATTTAACCTGGTAATGTTATCACACTCTGGAGACTCATCATAAGTTATATATTTTATCTATCTATCACAGTCTTCCGCTTGCAAATTTAACTGTCTCTGGAGTATGATATACTGTTTTGGCTTAATCTCACTCATGTTCAATGCACGAATACAGTCAACATTCAATCATCATTCATTTTGTTGCATAAGTGATGTTCTGGAACTTGGGAGTTGAGTTTATGTTCGACCCCCGATTTTCAGGGCGTTACACCTTCTGTCTTCTCTTTCATCTTTCTTTCACTTCTGAAATCTTCCAACCCCTTTTGAGAGAAAGAACGGGGTATTTATAGACATTTTTACAAGTAGAAATCTCTGTTCTGGTCGATGTGAGACAAAAATAACAGTCAACCACTTTTATTCCACCATCATAGACTTTGCGCGGACACGCGCAAATGACATGCTTTGCGCGGTCTCGCGCAATCTGTGCATTCAAGCAAACTGTCTTCATGATCAACCTGTGCAACCCGTTCACTTTGTGCGGTCCAGCGCAACCATTTCACTTTGCGCGGACCCGCGCAAAGTAGTCCTGAAACTGATTTCTTGATCTTTCAAACTGATTTCTTGTTCTTTATCTTCTTCACTTCTTTGCTTATCTTATGCCTCAACAGATGACCCCTTGATCCGTTCTTTGTTTTTTCAGAAAATCAAAGAAAAAGGATCAAACCATTCATTTTCTGTAGGGTTTGCACGACCTCACGCAAAGCTCCGGTCGAGTGCCGTACTCGGTCAGAAATACTATAAATAGTCCAAATACTTAGTCATTTTCATGAACTGCCTGTGCTAAAACTCTGCTCTGGCGATTTTCTTCCTCGCAAACCTCCCACTTTGCGCGACCCCGCGCAAAGCATTTCTCTTTGCGCGAAGTGCTTTGAACTTGGAGATTTTCCGCGTAATCCATATACTTTGCGCGACCTCGCGCAAAGTATTCTGTGCTTAGGCAATTTCCTTCGAACTTTTTTTCAACACTTAACCATTTCTTCTTTCTTCCTTTCTTACTCTATCATCTATCTTCCTTCCTTTGTCTTTTTCATGGCTCGTATTAAACAAACAGCCCGTCTTGTAACTCCTTCTGACTTGCCTTCTTCTGATCAACCACCTGCTAAGCGGACAAAGACTACTTCCAGAAATTCCGCTTATTTTAAAGAACCTGTTCTTCCCACATTTGACTTCTCTGACCGTATTAGATCTTTGCCTTCCCCCATTCACAGATCTATATCTTTGGGAGATATCAAATGTCCGCCTAAGCATGGCAGAGAGTATGACTGGGATGAATGGTTGAAGACCACCGCTCATATTCGTACTGATAGTGAGAGACCACCTCTCCGTGAAGATACTCCCCTTACTTCTCGTCCGAAGAAAACTCGCCGCAATAAGGCGAAAGAATTTGCAGAAAAGATCGAGGAACACAAGAAGAAACGGCTTCAAAACTCGTGGGACTCAGTACGAGTTGTTGAAGGTATCATGAAATTTGACAACCCTCATGCGGAGGGCATGACAATTATTCCAATCAAGGTATATTGCCATCAGTCCATGCTAGACTGCGAGTCTAAAGACTATATTCATGGCGAGAGATTAATGTATACCGAATCATGGGCCTCAAGAGAGCCTCGGATTCTGGAGGGAATCATTCAAACTTCAAAGCCGCGACAAAGGATAGGAGAAGCTCATCCCATGATCTTCTTAGCTCCTTTCCATAGTCCTCATGATCTTTTTCCTTCTCATTTTTATGAGACAGTATGACAACGCTTCAAAGATCGAGAACAATTCTGGGGCCAAGCAGAATTCTGCATCAGAGGCCTGTTAACTGCTCGCCGCTACTACTCTGAATGGGCAGAGGCTATATTGCTGAAGCATACAAGCACTTTTGCAAAGATTGGACTTTATGATGCAATAGAAGTGACCTCCAAATACTTCTATAGGGAACCCAATATTCTGAAAGGCTTCCTTGAATACTGGTCGCCCACAACCAACTCTTTCCATTTTCCTTATGGTGAAATGAGCATATCTCTTTGGGACCTTCATCGCATAGCCGGTCTCACAATAACAGGCAAATTCTATGATGAATTCATTCCTACCAACAGAGAATTGGCCTTCGTATCTTCTCTGGACCGCAAGCCTTCCATCTCCGAAACTACCATAGAACTGTTCAAAGAGATGGGCAAATTTCCCAACTTCCACAAAATTCCCCCTCTGTAATGGCTGGCTCATTTCTCTAGGGGTCTCAGGTATTTACTAATCCGACCATTATTCTCCTTCTTTATATTCTTACTATTTAGCTATTCCTGCATATTAACCTCCCTCATTTTTCTTTGAAGGTTCCGTGACTGCCGCTCTAAAGAATTAATGAAGCTTCGGGATGCAGTAAGAGGAAAGCCAGAATATAGCTTTTTCGGAGAACTTACAGCGTTCTTGCCTTACTGGCTAAGCTTGGTCGTATTGCCCAGCTCCAAGTGGGCAGATGCTGTTCGTCCAAGTGTCTTCGTTGTGGCTGGTGCTTTAGTGGAAGGCCACAAATATTCTCTTGCTCCTCCTGTATTATGTTCTATCTACAGAGCCCTTGGAGAAGTAGCTACCCACGTCAAAGACCCTATTCTTGGAGCTTCATCTGCACATACATCTTGGCATTATTTTACGGGGTGGCTCGAAGTTTATTTTCCCTGGACTTTTGAGGCTTCGGAACAAGCATATTCTCATCCTTCTCACCTTCCACTCTGGTTCTTTCAGCAAAGAGCGATGGCGAAAAGAGCGTATGAGTGGGTTGCTAATAAAATTCGAGATGATGACCAGATAAACTTCTTTCAATTCCACCTTTATCGCTACACCGAAGATACAAATATGGTGGATAACGAAACACTTACTACAGCAGAGAGAGCTTTCTTCTTTTCTATTCGCTCATGCAGTTTACCTCTTCGGGAAGGGACGGAATTCTGGAGAGAACCTTACTACCCCAGTCGCTTTGCTCGTCAATTTGGTTATGATCAAACTGTGCCACAAGACTGCGGGCTGGTTACTAGAAAAATGCACTGTTATGGAACTGGTCCTCTTAATTGGGCCATGATATGGAAACAGTTGTTGAATGGCTGCGTTGGCTCCCTCTTCATAATTCCAAGCTGTGATCGCATAGTCCGTACATCATATAGTTGGATACGATGGTCGGATCACCAATTGTACTTGGTCGCTAAATGCTTGCCAGTGGATTCTTCTATCTTTCTTCATCCGCCCAGGTTAAGGGGCAGAAATTTAGAGAGTGGAATCAGCTATATTTCGGAGAAGAGCCATGCATCCCATCCTGGAGAAATTTGTAGGAAGATATCTTTGGAAGATCCCATTCGTGAAATCAAGCCTATCAACACTTTGGATGGCTGGTTTGCCCACGGAGTTTTGAGAGAATTCGAGAAATCTCGTCGAGACTCTTCAAACCAAGCCGCAGACAATGCTGAAGGTACATCTTCCCCAATTCCTACAGAGACTGTAGCGGTTCCAGAAGGACCAGTTATTGGTACTTCCATATCTTCTCCACAACCCCTTGGTCCTAGTCCATCTTCCCCGATGACTAGATCAAAACGCGTTTGCAAAACATCATCCCCTATTCTTCCGGAAAGAACTCGACCAAAGATCCGCTTCCCCTATAGTCCAAGAATCAGATCGAGAGAAGCGACCAACCCGTTTCTTACAAAGGGAAGCAAGTTATCATTGAAGAAGTTGTCGAAGAAACTTTGGAAGATGAAAATTCAACTTCATCATCAGATACAACTGAATCTTCGCAATATGAAGACAGCAGAGATAGCGATAGTGGTGAAGATAAAGATGATGACTTTGAAGAAGGTGAAGTCGATATTGGCGAAGAAGAGGAAACAAATTGCGAAAGAAGTTGAGATGGAATCTTCCCCGCAATTCTAAGACTCCTCCTAGCATTAATGTTCCTGCTAAATCTCCTGCAGCCGAGGAAGATGAAGAAGAACCTTTAGATTATGGGGAATATGGGTATTCACCAGGTAAAGGAAAATTTTCATATGCATATCTTAATTTATATTTTAACAATTATTATTTATTTAAAATCATTGTGTCTCCCTTTTTAGGTGCCCAAGTTGCAGAAATAGGTGCTATCTCTTCAGTGAGCCCTCTCGTGATATCTTCACCAAGAGAGCACCTGTAGTTCTATTGGTAGTACAGAGAGTAGTGGCTCGTGAAATCATATTTTCTATAGAAACTACTGACTTGCCAACTCCGGCTACCAAAGATTCCAGTACGGAAGCTAGAGCACCATCTTTCACTGATATGGTGGAATTTGGCCCTTCCATGACTCAGAGAACTTCTCCTTCTGTTAGTTGTATTCCAGTGACAGGTATATATATATATATATACTAAATATCTTTACTCAAGACTATATATATTTCATAATAATATATTGAATATCCTTCTTCTTTTACTATAGGAACTCATTCCTGCAGCGGTGCGGCTAGTTCTGATTCCGTAGCCACTACTTCTGAACTATCATCCTTTGCGAAGATCCCTGTTCACAAAATGCTTATGGTGAAACATTCTTTGTTAGCAATAATCCATATTTTCAGAAATCCTGACCAATGGCTGGACTTGGATGTTGCTATAGAAATTTTGGAGAGTTCTGCCAAAATGGCCAGAATCAACATATCTCCTTTGCGGGATTCACTCCTTAGATTTCGTGATTCCGTAATTTCTTTGGCGTCGGTAGAGAATGTTACAATTGCTCCTGAGATTTTAGAGTGTAAAAAGCAGTTGGCTTCATCACATGAACAAGCCCTTCTGACAGCTTCATCAATTTCTAAACTTGAACAAGAGCATATAATTCTTCAGGATCAATTAAAGATTCATGTTGATGAAAGTAGGACTATTCAAGACTGCATTGCAGTTCTGAAGGAAGAACTCTCTCAGCTGGAGAGGAAGAATCATGAGCAGGTCCTAATCATTCAAGATGTTGAAGAGAAGATACGGGTGAATGTTTAATCTATTGATATCGAAAAGTCCACACAACTTCAAGGTAAAGAAATGATTGCTTCTTTGGAGAATAAGCTTGCTGGTGTTCCTGATCAGGCAAGACTTATTTTTGAAGAAAAATCTAAACATGATGCAGCTCGGGCACAATTACAGGAAGATTTGCGCAGATATTCAGAAGCAATAGGGATTACAGAAGATCTTTAGACATGTAATTTTGAACATGTGGTTTTTGCTATGTAATTTTGAACATGTGGTTTTTTACTTTCACGTTTCTTGGATATATAATTTATTTGGCCTCACATATGTTTTTATGAAAGCTTTTTTAAAATGTTTATAATAGGATTTTCTTATTGCATGTTGCATGTTGATGACATTTATGCTAATATTATCAAATTATATTTATACTTTATATAATTATTTCATTACATCCTTTACAATTTCTAAACCTTTTATGCTTTGTTAGTGCGGGATTCTCTATGTGAGTATTTAAATTGGTGGTACTAAGTTTCAATTTAATTAGCCACACACAGTTTGTGCTCATGAGTAGTGGAGCGTGCGCACACACACAGTTTAAGCTCATGAGTAGTGGAACATTTATGGGTCTTACGTGATGGCCACTGTAACTCTCTAGAGTTCGCTTTTGGGCTTCTCACTACCTTGAGCTCACGGCCAAGGTCCATCAGAGGGGCCCATTGACGCTACCGGGCGGTGAACTGTTGGTTTTACGCACAGGGTTGGCCACGGTAACTCTCTAGAGTTCGCAGGGCTCGCAAGGCTACCTTTGGGCACTAAATCTAGGGTCGCCAGTCCATCAATGAGTAGGTTTAAGCCCTTCCTCACGAGTTACTACTGAAATCAAACCCTAGAACTGGAGGGTCTTACGCACAGTTGGCATAAAGCTCGCACTGCGGCCCTGTTTTCTTTATCTGCAAGGTCGAGCCCATTCACAGGAGGGCATTTTCATCTGTTCCCCATGGCACTGCCGAAAGCTATACAGACGGCATGGGAGTTACGGTGACTAGTCTTCGCGGATTTATGGCCTTTTAGGCTTTGAATCCTTGACTTTGTCAGCTGCCCGCATGGGTGCGCACGATGGTCTTCGCGGGCTTTTTAGGGCCACTGACTCCTCGCCGCTGCCCGAATGGCGATCTTCATAGGTCTTACGTATAGTTGGCCAGCTGTTTTAGACCTTGATCCTTTGAGAGCATTTTTTTTAATTTTATTTTTTTTTATTTTTACGAGCTTGATCTTTTTTTATTTGGCTCAATTTGGCTCTTTTAGGATTTGGCTTGGCTATACTGCCTCTTTGATTGATATTGATATATCCTTGCTTTTGATAACATCTTCAAGAAGATCCATGCCTTGTACGGCAATAATATATATATGATCATCATCATTTGCAAATATAGTAGATATTTCCGAAATATCTTCAAGAAGACCCATGCCTTGTAAGGCAATATAATTCTCAGCTTAGATAATATCTTCAAGAAGATCCATGCCTTGTAAGGCAATATAATTTTGTCACTATCTTCAAGAAAATCAAGAGAATTTGTGCCTTGTTAGGCAATATAACTTTGTCAATATCTTCAACAGAATCTTCAAGATGATATTAACTTTGTCCATCTTATTTGATGATGATGATTATATATATATTTTCCAGATTTGCTGCTTTGATAATTGATATGCTTGTGAATTTCTTCTTTATAGCTTCTTTTGTTGAGATATAGACATGATCTTATTCATCTTTGCCCCCTTTTGATACAGAATCATTATGCCGATAATATTCTATGTCAAAATCCACATGTCTATCTTTAGGGATAGTAACTTTTGATGAAACGGGCGTTGACAAGTATACTGATACCCTGTCCTTCTTGATTAATGATTCTATATGCCCCATTGGAGTATACTTTTTTTACCACATATGGACCGTCCCATTTAGGCTCGAACTTGCCCCCTGTCCGGCGAGTGACCACTATAGGTCTTTTCAACATTAACACCATATCCCCTTTTTTGAAAGAGCGGTATTTAACCTGTTTATCAAAGGCTGTCGATACCCTGGTCTGATATGACTGCAACCGCTGCTGAGCTTCAAGACGTTTCTCATCGAGCAGATCTAATTCTTTTAGACTTATTTTTGCATTTTCATCATTTGTTATAAACTGATGTACTGCTATTCTGAGTGATGCCATCTGCAATTCAATTGGGATAACTGCCTCCATACCATAGATTAATGAATACGGTGTCGCCCCTGTTGCTGTACGATGGGTGGTTCTGTAGGCCCATAATGCTTCTTGTAACTTTTCATCCCAATCGCGCTTATTACCTGTCACCTTTTTTTTTTCATTATCTTAACAATCGTTTTGTTAAACGCCTCTGCTAATCCATTGGCCGGAGGATAGAAAGGTGTTGAAAAAGAATGCTGAATACCGAACTTTTGACATAACTTTTCCATGCCTCTATTTTTAAAAGGGGTGCCATTATCAGTAATGATCTTTTTCGGAATACCATGACGGTATATTATAGCATGCCGGATGAAATTGACCACGTCTTTCTCTTTAACACTACGCAAGGCGACTGCTTTGGTCCATTTGGAGAAATAGTCATTCTTTGCCCTTTAATGTCTTGTTTTCCTTTAGATGAAGGGGGATTTATAGGACCAATCACGTCGAGTCCCCATGCTGAGAAAGGCCAAGAAGCAATAGACTGATGTAATTCTTTTGGAGGAACATGTATTACATCTCCGTGTATTTGACATTCATGACACCGCTTTGCATATTCTATCGCATCTTTAAACATAGTAGGCCAATAATAACCTATTCGATGCACTCTGTGGCATAAATTTCGGCCAGCTTGATGTGCTCCACATTCACCTGAATGTGCCTCTCGCAGCATCTGGTTTGCTTCTTGCTTGTCTAAGCACCTTAACAGCATTTCATTATAAGATTTTCTATATAATACCTCGCTATATACGATAAATTTGCCCGATCGCTGCTTAATTTGCTGTCTTTGTGCATTATCTTCTGGCAATATATTATATTTGAGATAATCAACAAAAGGCTGACGCCAATCATCTGTCATTACCTCTAGACAAGATATATGCAACATTTCAACAGTTTCTTCGATAATCTCTGCAGATGGCAGGAATCTTCTTTCTTCTATAGTTACCTGAAGAGGACTTCGGTTTGTACAGGATAGAGCCGCTGCCAAACTGGCTAAAGCATCTGCTTTTACATTCTCTGACCGCGGTATATGTTTAATTTCCACATAACAAAACTGTTCAAGCAATTGTTGTGCCTTTCGATAATAGGGCAGGAGTTCTTCTTTCCTTACTTCAAATTCTGTCGTCAATTGATTTACAATCAACTTAGAATCTCCGAAGATATGCAATAATTTTATTTCCATTTGCTGTGCTATTTCCATTCCGATGATAAGAGCTCTGTATTCAGCTTCATTATTTGTGCATGCGGTGCCCAACGTGAAGGAGTATGGTAATAAATCGCCTTGAGGCGTAATGAATATTACTCCTGCCCCCGCTCCCGTTACTCGAGCAGCACCATCAAAATACATCTGCCAGAGATTCTGAGATTCAGCCAACATGACCTGTTCATCTGGGAATTCATCGTTGATTTCTTCATTTTCTGCTATAGGATGCGCTGCGAGGAAGTCTGCCATAGCTTGTCCTTTCACTGCTTTCGCCGGCTTATACGAAATAGTATATTCTGATAACAATAACATCCACTTGGCTAGTCTTCCCGATAACATTGGCCTGGTCATCAAGAATTTTATTGGATCTGCTCTTGAGATTAGAGTTATATCATGGGAGAGACAATAATGCCTTGACTTTTGCACTGCGAATACCAACGCCAAACATTCTTTTTCGATCAAAGAATAATTACATTCTACCCCCATTAGTGTTCGACTTAGATAATAAAGAGCAGTCTCTTTTCCGGCTTCATTTACCTGTGCCAACAAAGCACCCAAAGAATTTGTAGCTGCAGATGTATATAAGATAAGTGGCTTACCTTTCACTGGAGCTGTTAACACCGGTGGCTGTTTTAATAATTCCTTAATTGAATCAAATGCATTTTGACAGGCGTGATCCCATACGAATTCTGTATCTTTCTTCATTAACCGGGAAAATGGCTGACATCTTCCTGCGAGGTTTGAAATGAAACGCCGAATATATGCCAATTTCCCTTGTAAGCTTTTTAATTCTTTCAACGTCGTTGGTGGCGGCATATTTTGAATAGCTTTAATTTTTTCTGGATCAATTTCGATTCCTCTGTGTCGTACAACAAAGCCGAGGAATTTGCCAGAAAATACTCCGAATGCACACTTAGCAGGGTTCATCTTTAATTGCTTCTTTCTGAGCCGTTGGAAGACTGATGCTAAATGTTCGCGGTGTTCTTGATGATCCCCTGATCTGACTACCAAATCATCAACGTAGCATTCAACATGTTTATGCATCATATCTTGGAAGATATTCTTCATTGCCCTTTGATATGTTGCCCCGGCATTTTTGAGACCGAAAGGCATAACTTTATAACAATAAATTCCAAGCGGCGTTCTGAAGGCCGTCGCCTCTTCATCTTCGGGTGCCATCCTGATTTGATTATAACCTGTATATCCGTCCATAAAGGACATGATAGCATACTGAGTAGTTCTATCAATTAATAATTACATTATCTCGGAGGGAAATCATCCTTTGGACAGGCTTCATTCAGATCTCTGAAGTCAATACATACTCTAATCTGCCCATTCTTCTTTTTCACCGGAACAATGTTTGATATCCATCTGGGATATTTAACTTCTTTGATGAACCCAACCTTTATTAGTTTATTTACTTCTTTTTTGATTAATGGAATCAGGTCTGGGTGAAATCGCCTTTGTGCCTGCTTCATTGGTTTCTTTTCTTTGGAAATATTTAATCGATGCATTGCCATGGAGGGTTCCAATCCCGGCATTTCTTCATATGTCCAAGCGAAGACATCTTTATTTTCTTTGAGAAGTTGGCCATATTTCTCAAACTCCTGATCTGAAAGGCTGACACTGATGAATGTATTCCTTGGCTCTTTTGCTGTTCCCAAATTTATTTCTCGCAAGCCATCTATCGTCGGCTGTCCCCCATCTTCTATTTGTCTTGGAGCGATTTCAGGATACTCAACTACCTTAGTATCTTGTGCGGCTGAAGTCATGTTAACTGATACCATGTTTATTGCTGATTCTACTCCTAATCCTTGGAATTTTCTTCATTTTTCTTGATTAACCCCGAGGGGGATTTGAATTCCTTTCCCATGATTCAAGCCAGTGGGTTTGTCACAATCAAAACCCATATTTCTCATGATTTTCTTGCTTGCTGCACTGTACTTCCTCAAATTCTGCGGTGCTAACTTTCCATGATATACATTGCTTGTATTTTCATCTTTTACTTCTGCTGCTGCGTGAAACTCTATTGCTTCAGGATATTTAGCACTGGCTTTGACTTGAAATGTTCCTGGAGCAGCTGTAAATGGCTTACATCTTTCGATATTGGGTAAGGGCATTGTGTAATTGGACTATAAGACTTTCAGCTATTCTGTTGATAACAATGTTAACGGTGGGTGTCCCGGTTGTCTCAGGCGCTTTGGTACAAAATAGAACTTCTTTCTTGCTTCTATAGTCCCAGAACATTCTGCCCTTTCTTCTTTAACTTTATTTATCCTGACATCTTTTATGATTCTCTTCCCATCATCATTTTCCACTTATTCGGAGAAACATTTATAATAGCTAGCATCCGCAAAGAAAGACTCAGCTTCTGTATAGGGTTTTGCATCAGCCATTACTTTACACTGCATCCCATCCTTACAGTACTTGAAACATTGGTGTAGAGTAGAAGGTACAATATTGTATTGGTGTATCCACGGCCTTCCCAAGAGAAGGTTATATGTCGTCACAGCATTTATAACATGACATACAACAGTAGTGACTAATTCTCCCACCTCCAATGTTACTATAATTTTACCGAGTGCGCGTTGTCCATCTTGATTAAACCCTTGTATCATCATCACATGAAATAAGTCTGAATGGCGAAAACCTAATTTAGTAATCATGGAGAGTGGCATAAGATTTACCGCGGATCCATTATCTATCATAATCCGTTTTATCGTCTTTTCGCAAATGTATCCTTCTATCATCAATGGCCTGTTATGTTCCTTTTCACCAATTAAATCATCATCAGAGAAAGATATTACTGGTAGACAATTCATCTTTTCATTGTTTCTTTCATCCTTCATTTCTGTCAGCAACGTTTCTCTCACATTGTGATCAGACATGCTTGAATCAAACTCTGCCAAAATTCTTCTGACAACTTGAGCGCATCATAAATACTTAGACGTGCCGGTATACCCTTCAAGTGACTAACTACATCATAAGCCACTTTTGTCGCTTTGTCTTCATTTCTACTTCTATCCTCGTATTATGTCTTTTCAGTCACTTCTTTCCGATAATTCCCGCTTTTTGCTTTACCGGACTCGTTATCTGCTTTCCCGACCGCAACGTAATCATTGTCGCATTCATTATTGACCTTCGATCTTCCTTCTCTTTTATTCCCCGAGTCTTTTCTTGAATTGATAATACATTTACTGTCGCCCTTGTATTCTTTCCTTTGCTTTCGCTGGTTATTATATTACCTTTATTTATCATTCGCTGTATGATGCATTTTAACGTGTAACAATTTTCAGTCGGATGTCCCACTAGGTGATGATAACGGCAAAGTTTCTTTCTTGAGATCTTGTCACATCTTCAGGGCATTTTGGTTCGGGTAATTCCAAGGTTCCTGCTTTTAACAATTGTTGCATCATAGGCACCACGTCCTCTTTATCAAACTCAAATCCTTCATGAGAATCGAGCATTCTGAGCTTTTTTCCACCGTATCTGTCCCTTGATTGATTCCAGCCTTCTTTTCCTTCCGGCCTTTTGTCTCTTGAGCCCCTTACATCTTGATTTTTCTTATCTCGGTCAATGGTGTTGACAGTTGTCCTGCCAGGTATTCTCCTAACAGTTTCATGATGAAAAGCCGGCATCTTACGCGTCATCAATTCCAATGCATGGGCTTTGGTAGCCAAATCGCGAAAGGTTCCGATATCAGCGCTGGTGAGTCCGAACGCAATTCCTGTCTCCATAGAGTTCAGACACATTTTGACTTGTTCCTTTTCTTCCGCAATTACCTACACGATGCCCCAGTGTCTTCCATCTGTCTATGAATTTTTCAACTGGTTCTCCTTCTCATTGTCGTACTGAAGCTAATTACAGATGCTAACATCGCGCTCTGATGAGAAGAAGTTTGACATGAAAGTATCTTGCATTTCTTCCCATGTGCGTATAGATCCTGGTGCTAAATTTGAATACTACCTGAAAGCTTTACTCGTCAATGATGACCCAAATAATCGTAAGCAGTATTGAGGTATCGTGGAGAAATTTCCCATGCTAGTGATGAAATGCATCAGATGTTCTTCTGGTGATCCTTCCCCATTAAACTTCTGAAAATCTGGGTGCTTAAAATTTGCTGGAAACGGAACATCCTCTACCTATCTTGGGTAGGGCGTTCGATATCTGAAACGACCGGTGTTCGCACGCTCCCTTTCTATTCTGACTGCTTCTTCGACGACTTGTCTTACGTCATCTTGTGGTTATAGCTCTTGTTACTGGGACTGACCCTCGCGATCCTATCCCCTGAGGACAGGAACCTTCTGGTTGGTTCTTCTGTCCATTTGTTGCTCCCATCATGGGTGGAGCCACTATCTGGGCTACATTATGTGCCAGAGTTGCCAGAGCTTCTCTGAGGTTACGACATTCATCCATTAGCACTCTTTGTGCCTCTGCCATTTGATCAACACGCTCTTCAATAGTTGGTCTATTTCCTTGACCTGTCTCTGCCATATATACCGCAGCCTCTTGACTGTTTGTTGAAGCTATTTTTGAAGTAAAGCGAGAGTATGTTGACGTAACAGGGCTTATGAAGAGCGGAAAAATTGGAGTCTCGTTTGACTTTTGTGTACTTCCCGTGCTTTTAACCGATCGAGGTGATACAGTTATAGGCGAGCTTGTTTGAGGTGATACAGGCATCGGTGATCCTATCATCAGTGCTTTACCTTTTTGTGCTTCTGTCCATTTGGCCTTTGGGGCGACCAAAGTTGGAAAATCGTGCGACAAGATCTGTGGAGCGTCTTGTTCAGGATAAATTGCCGGAGGAGCGAGCTCGGGTTTTCTTCTTGCTATGCTTCGCGTGATTGGTCCCTCAGCTCTTGGTACAAGCAATTTCGCCTTGCGGTTCTTTAGGGTCTTGGCTTTTGTCTTTTTAGACAAGACCAAAGTCTAATTCTCATCACCTTCTTGTGGTTGGGGTGAGGCAGAGATGATTCCTGCTGTTACTTGAGTCATTTTGCGCCTGTTTGTAGTGCTTGCTTTCGTATACTCAGGAGTTTGGCTTAGCGCATATTCAATTACAAACCCAGTAGTGGTGAATCAGAAGTTCACTTTTCTCACAACGTTAGCTATTAGCAATGTTAGGTGATTGAAATTGGGTACCTTCAATAATAAAACATACATGAAATTAGTATGCGAAAGATTAAGTAAACTATTTTAGAGATGAAGGGGAGGATATTCCCACTGAGAGTTGCCATTTTGGCATTTTATAGACGCCAAAAACAGTGACGAGAGTCTTATAACTTTCCCAATGTTAGTGTTAAATAAGAGAAAATTCCCCAGCAGAGTCGCCATTTTGTTTCGACAAGGAAACAAATGTATTTAATTTGGGAGAATTATCTTATTCACACATAACAATGGAATAATTACAAAGACAATCATCACACTTTATTAATTCTGAATTCATTTACATCCTCTGATATCCCTTGATTCTAAAATGATTTACAAAGAATTTATTATAAATGACAATTATTATAGCTAAATATAATTTTCGGCAGCATAACGGCAATGATCTTAATCATCTCCAATGACTTAGGAGGAACAGACAGGTCGATCAACAGTCTTCAAGAGAATGGAGATTCCAGCAGCATTTCGAGGCTATTTCGGTCATCTCCTGAAACTTAGGAGGAATACGCTTCTTTGTCGATGATTCTTTCTTTTCTCCTGAACAAGAAGAACTTGAAGATTTGAAGACTCTAGCCATTCCAACAACATAACAACCCATTGCTGTTAAAAAACTGCCAAACAACCGGTTTGCGCGGATTCGCGCAAACGATATGCTTTGCGCGGGTCCGCGTAAACTATATCAGCCCTATGCTACTTTGTGTAGATCGGCGCAAACTTTCAGGAGTCCAATACTCCTTTGCGCGCAGTCGTGCAAAGTGCAGGAGTCCAATACTCCGCACCTTCTGTCTTCTCTTTCGTCCTTCTTTCACTTCTGAAATCTTCCAACCCCTTTTGAGAGAAAGAACGGGGTATTTATAGACATTTTTACAAGTAGAAATCTCTGTTCTGGTCGATGTGGGACAAAAATAACATTCAACCACTTTTATTCCACCGTCATAGACTTTGCGTGGACACGCGCAAACGACATGCTTTGCGCGGTCTCGCGCAATCTGTCTGTTCTGCGCAAACTGTCTTCATGATCAACCCGTGCAACTCGTTCACTTTGTGCGGTCTAGCGCAACCATTTCACTTTACACGGACCCACGCAAAGTAGTCCTGAAACTGATTTCTTGATCTTTCAAACTGATTTCTTGTTCTTTCTCTTCTTCACTTCTTTGCTTATCTTATGCCTCAACATATATCAAGCAAGAATCTCTGCTGCTTTTGACAGAAAGGTCAAGCATCACTCCTTCAAAAGAGACGATATGGTATTGATGCTGAAAAGACTGATAGTAGTCACTCATAAGACTGGAGGCAAGTTTAACCCTAAATGGGATGACCCATACATAATATTGGAAGTATACTCCAATGGGGCCTATCGGGTGATAGATCAAGATGAGCGAGGCATAAGTATACCGGTCAATGCCCATTTCATAAAAATATATCATCCCTGAATGTATAAGCAGTTTTGATTCAGAAGATTTGCGACATAATTCTTCTCAATCAAAAGGGGGCAGACAAAAGCATACAAAGGCCTTCAAAGCATATCAAATCCAAGCGAGTCAATGCAAATTGCCAATGATTATTGCCAAATCGCCAAACGCATATTGCCAAATGCAAATCACCAATGCGGTAATGATTATTGCCATCGCCAAACACATATGGCCAAATGCAAATTGCCAATGCGACAATGATTATCGCCAAACTTAAATCGCCGAATGTAAATCGCCAATGCGGCAATAATTATCACCGAATCGCCAAAGTTGTTATTATTGTCATCATTATCTTGCTAGCACGAGGCCATTTAAATTTATCAAAATCAATAGCACCGCCAGGCTGATATACTATCTTAACTATAAAATTTTACTTCATATCATTAGCAAATACGGTATATTAATTTTGATTTATTATTTCAACAAGGCCAGTTCATCATTTATAGGTGGCAGAATAAGCTTATAAAGCTAAGTACGAGAATCATGACAACAATGGCTACTTATCACATATGATAGCGAGAAAGACACCACTATGAAGTTGAATACGCATAAGGCTTATCATTATGGGCGATGACGATATGGCAGAACCATATGGGTAGCAGTGTTACCTTGGCCTTAAAAAACTTGAAAAGAGCATCACTCGTACTTATGCTGGCAGTGACCTATGCTGTCTATACAGCTTTAGACAGTGTCACGTGGGAGGCTAGAGAACGCCCCCTCGTGAATGGGTCTGACCTTACAGACGAAGGAAAAGCGAGTCTCTGAAGCAAGACGACTCCCCAGATCCCTGGTTTGAATACAGTAGTAACGCATTAGGACAGGTCTCTGAAGCAAGATAACCCCTCATTGATGGACTGGCGACCTTGGATTTGGTATCGATGGTAGCCTTATACTCCCCGCGAACTCTAGATAGTTAGTGTGAACAACCCTGTGCGTAAATCCTATCGAGTTCATTGCCCCGATAGCTTCACGGGGCCCCTCTGATGGATTGTGGTTCACGAACTCACCAGCCGCGATAAGCCCCGTGAACTCTAGAGAGTTACGGCAGCCATTCGTGTAAGACCAACTCCAACTACTTATGAGTCTAAACCATGATTGCTCCAACTACTTACGAGCTTAAATTGTGTGTGCAACTAACTGGAACCAAAACTTAGTTCTGCTCATTTTTAAATGCCACATAGGCGATGCTATGCTAACAATTATAAATAGATTGTCACTTCGATTAGCATGTGTCTATCAAATATGCTTATGAAAATTGCTCAAACTTAGAAATAGTATGAATCTTGAATCAGCATATAATTCTGAAGATGCGTATGTTCATACGTCTCATACAGAAATGCACTATTAGAGATAAATGCAAGAAAGGAAAATGTTATATTTCCTATTTAAATACAATAATGTCAAGTTTGATCAGAACATTTGCTATTCTCTATTCTGAAGATGATGAATCTTCAATGATGATATGTTTGTCCTTTTGAGGAGAATGATGACGTTTTTCTGTCTCTCGTCTTTCTGATGTTACAGGAGTACTGTATCTTAAAATTTGCAAGGGAGGAGGAGGCTAGAATTGTAAAGTATCATTGTTCTCTTCTAGAAAATCTAAAGATTCATAAGTATTCTTCAAAGACATACCAAAGGCTACCCCATCCCTCAAGGGTATCATCCGGTTTCATTTCAAAGATGTGCTCTGTATAAGAAATTTTCATGCAAAGTTGACCTGAGGAAGGGGAGAAATCTACCTCTTTGAAATAGCCAATGCCTTAATCTCTATGGAAACTCCTTAGGCAAGGAGGGAGAATCCATACAGCATGATCATCTAGTAACAATGTTTTACTAAATAATACTAATGAATCCACCATCGCATCCAGCAATAAGAAGCACTGAAAGGGTAATCATAGTCAGGAATTATGATGTGCGATCCGGTGCGAACGATCAAGAGCTGCTTCCATACCAAAGCCCAATTATACGGTCCGATGCCATAACTTATCATTGCTCTGGTAACGATGTCGAGAGTCTCTGGTACCATTTAATCGAACCCAAACTGTCGAGCAAACCTATTAGGATAATATGGCTCGCGCCAGAATATATCACCTTCTCTCCAAGGAAGGGTGCTGGACCTAATGGAGACAAGAAATGAATGTTTGCTAAATGAAACAGAATCATCATCAACAACTGTCATGTTGTCAAAATAGCTAGCGAAAGGGAATTGATAGAAGTCAATAGGATCATTGCTCTCTATTTTTCTGGTGACCCAGCCATTCGACTTCTTGATCATCTCTTCAATTGATAATGTTGGAGAGGGAGTTGATCAAGATGTAAATATGCTCTATCGGAATCAGCAAATGTCCAAGGGAAATATACTCTTAACTAACCCACAAAGAAATGCCATGGAGCACAGACAGTAAAAGATTCAGAGGAAGGATCTTTGGAACCAGAGACAACATCCATGAAAGCGCGGTACAAGGAACACATGACTGGGGGAGCTAGTGAGTATTTTCGGCCTTCCACCATTGTACCTGCTATCATGAAGAAGGATGACCTAATAATGTCTATCTGCTTGGAATCTGGGAATATCATTACACTTAGCCAGCAGGCTAAGAAGGCAGCCAGTTTGCAGGAGCAACTGTATTCAACAGTGCTCTTGGTATTCTTGCGAATGGTCTCAAGTTCTTGGTGATTATGGCCTGCGAAGCTGTCAGGGTGAAGAAATAATCATTAAAATTAGACCATACAAGATTGAAGTTGTGAAGGAAGAAAGTAGAAAGGAGAAAATATACCGCATTTTTTGAGAAAAGCAAGCTAGCCATTCGAGAGAGGTAATGCGATCAGGTTGAGGGAAGTTGGCCAGTGCACTGAAGAGTTTAAGAGTGGTCTTCAAAATTTTAGATTTACTGTTTCCTGCAGAAGCTAGAGCAAGCTCTCCATTAGAGGGTACATAGGCATCAAAGATATTGCCCATAATAGGAAGACCTGCTAGGTGAAGAAGTTCTCATAAGGTCATACTCATTTCGCTTGAAGGAAGATGAAATAAGTTAGTGATTAGAGACCAATGGTTGAGGAAGCCTTTGAAGATAGCAGCATCCCCATGAAAATGCTCTAACGTAGCTATGATTGCATTAAAGAGGTTGATTTGTTCCAGAACGGTGGTATGCTTTCGAACGATAGTTCGAGCCCAGGCGCTGTAGAAATTGCGAAGAGATATGAGTCATATTGCTGAGAATTTTTCAGCGTTCCAGGGCAATCTTTCAGAGAAGAAAAGTTGTTAAGCGGTCTCAAAATAGTGGGCAAGGAAAGGCTACTAAGGATCATGACATAGACTTAAAAATCTCATTTTATGGATCCTGCCAGATCTTTGGGGGGCTTGTTCTTTTCTAGATAGCCTGTCAGAATTCTTGGTTCTTTCATGATCCAATTGTCCACGGAGACAAAGATATTTCATCGATCGAATGGTTCACTGTGAAGAATTGACCAGTGATGCCGTAAGTTGATAGGAATAACAGTTAGTTTGTTGGTAAAGGGGTTGTGAAGTTCCAAAGTTTCTTCGTTCATCTCTACATATTTCCAAGAATGAAGGAAAGATTGTTTGGACCCTGATGAAGATGGATGATTCTTTCTTCTTGAATAGGATGTCGGCAAGCGATGCATAATTTTGAATTAAGAGTTGTTGGGTTAAAGATGAAAATTTAAAGGGCAGAAGAGAATGCAACAGAGTTTTGGAACAGGGGTTTTTGGTATTAAGTGCAGGCGAGTTGCACGGGCGACTTGCGCAGGTGACTTGTGCAGGTGACTTGTGCGGAAATGGAATTCAGGTTGGAGGAAAATTTTCAAAGTGAAGAAACGAACAAAGGTTCAGTATTTATAAACACTCCAGGACTTGGCCAAGGCCGTATGAGACCACTGAAAGGGAGTTGCACGGGTTCGCGCAACTTGATTCGATGATAAATGGTTTTGATCCTTCAAGTTGACTTAATAAGAAGTCAAATTTCGGATCAAGGGGGCATTTGTTGGAGCATAAAATTTAATTGGAAAAGAAAAGAAGAAAAGAAGAACATTTAAAAAGGGAGCAAGAAAAAAAATGAGTAGGAGATGAGTTGCACAGGACCCAAGTTGTGCAGGTCTGCCCAACTCACCACAGTTGGGCTGGGCTGCGTTACCCTTCGCAAGAGATATTGAGCAGGTGATGTGAAGTGGGATTCACGGCACGGGATTCGAGGGCTTACACGTGTGGAAGCCTATAAATGCCCCCCTCATTTGTAAGATTGGATGTTCGAAAGACCAGTGCCTCTGACAGGTATTAGAGATGGAGAGAAGGAGAGGGAGTGTAGAGTGCAGAAAGCTAGGCCACGCCACTCCTTGTGAGTTGCGCAGGCCCGCACAACTCATGGAGGAATTGCTCAGGTACTCTTTGAGGTAACACTATATTGCATTCTCTCATGTCCTTAGACCATTTCAGGTGTTTCAAAGTGATCTAGGCACTCTTTTACCATGTCAATAGGGATGAAGTGCACGGAAAGCCCACACAACTCATCTCCCATGGAGACATGACTAATATTAGCTAGAATACTGTCAAAATTTATATATGAGCCTATTCAATACTTGCACTTTTGTATTTTCTAGAAATTCTATCTCAGAATTAGAGGATCAAAAGGATGTAAAGAACTCAGAATGAATAAATTCGATGATTATTCTCTTAGTTCTTTCTTTTTGTCATTATTGAGTGAGTAATTCCCTAAATCAAATGTATTTCATTTCTTGTCGAAACGTAGAGCACCAGTGATAGCATTAAGTGCTTTTGCGTTGACACTACTTTCGTTTTTCTGACTTGGAGTCCATAGATTATAAACTTGAACTTTCATCGACTTGGTTCCATCTTCACCCACTACTTCCAACATTGGAGGGACCAATTGGGTCATGGTAGCTTGCCACACACTGTCATCAATAGATTTGAGGAATATTCTCATTCTAGCTTTACAGTAAGAATAGTTCAAGCCATTAAAGGGCGGTGGCCTAGAAATGGATAGACTATCGAAATTTGACATTCCAATAGCTTTGGATCTAGCTCTAGGAAATTAATCCAAATAAGAGCAACCTTGCTCAGATACCACTTGAAAGGATAAGTTATAGATGTCCTAGAGGGGGGTGAATAGGATAATGACAAATAATTTGATACAATGCGAAATAATGAATCAATTAAATAAAAAACTGCAAAGTATTAAATCCTTAATACCAAATAGTTCGTAGGACAACCTTTCATCTAAAAGATTTAGGTAGGATAACCTTATGTCACGACGTCTTTGAAATTAAAAACCCAAACTAATTGCAATGAATAAATAAAACACAATAACACATAATAATATCTAATCACTACAATGCACAAAAGAGTTATAGTGGTTCGGTGGCTCAATGCAACCTACTTCACTTCCAAAATTACTACCCTCACAATTTTGGGTTTCTACTATTTCAAGGTTTTCCAGGGTCACCTTAACAACCTTATACAGTTATTACGATTTTCATAGGCTATCACAATTAAACCCACTTTATGATTTTACGGGGTCATCGCAAACAAACCTACTTTGTGATTTTACAGGATCACCACAAACAAACCCGCTGAGATTTTCGGGCTATCTCAGAAAAACCCAAAGCTAAAGTAATTAAAAACAAACAGTACTTATCTTTGATTTGGCAAGTCGAAGTCGTAGATGTAGCTTGAGTGTAGCTATCTCCTTCTTGGGATCATGATGAAGCCGATGTATGAGTTTAACCCAAAGAGATACAAAGGGATCCGATAGTTTTTCAATTAAATGAATGAAACCTTATTGCTGCAGTTTCAATTCTCATTCTTCTCAAAGTAGAGTATAGATTACTTTTATCAAAACAGTTAAAACTAACTTTGAAAAGGAGAATAGAATAAGCTAATAATAAAATATGAATTACAACACAAATAGCTTAAAGAGGCTTGAGAGATCTTTCTTTACAACATAGTAAAAGTATATGAATTTTCATGATTTAGAATGTAAGAGAAAGTCTCTATTTATAGCCAAGGATCTGTGTACTTCGGATTGCATATGATTCAGTTCGACTGGCTCAATTCCAAAGATTATGTTCTAATCAGAATCTGAAAATCGTGGGATAAAATCTTTCAAACTTCGGCTGGTCGAACACCCTGTTCAGCTGGCCAAACACCCAGTTCAGCTGGCCTAAGCTTAAATTTGGCTGGCCTAAGTAGCCTGGATTCTGAAATCGTTCCATTGCTGGAAACTTGAATGAACTTCCTTGGGCTGGTCGAAGTTAGGTTCAGCTAGCCGAGACCCACCTTGGGCTGGCCAAACCTACCGCAAATTTTTGATCTTTTGAGATCTTATTTTTATTCAAATGTTGCATGATTGGTCCAAGTAGTTAGGCTGGCTGAACCAGACTTTGGGCTGGCCTAACCAGAGTGTATTTAACATAAAATGTATTTCAAGATATGCATGAGTGAAATACACCAACCTATGATCCAACTAGGTTTATATCACCCGTAGGTTGACTCATATGAAGTGTTTTGAACTTCGAAGCATTTCTTTAATCTTGTATTGAGATGTTGAATCTTCTTTCCAAGTACTTGATTGAGTTGATATCTTATCTTCAGTCGAGCTTGCGATCGTAACTGGACTACGAAATTTGACAAACTAATATGTGCTTTAATTATAAGCACCTATAATATCTATTGACTTTGTGAGGTTAGAAAATAATCTAGAAGGTCCTCTGACTAAAGGACTATCTAAAAGATTAGTCAATGATACATCGAAGGGAATAGGGCTAATCGTAATATATGAGCTGCCTATGTCGGCAACCCAACCTATATAAGTAGAGATCCCATGAGATAAGTTCAATGGGTAAATAACAGCACTGAGATATATGAGCCTCTTCTATGGTGTAGCAGTTCTAATAGTAACGCAGAATGATGAGTTTTTAATATGACTTTTAATGGATCCATAGCCATATATTTGGTGGTGTATACAGTTCTTGCATACACTTGATGGAATTCACCTATATGGGTATAGAGGTGGAGGTCGCTTACTATGAGAATTTAAGCGAATTTTCTAGAGCACTCATGAAATCTAGGTAATGGTGTATGGTTGAAAAGCACTGAATCACAGAATCACTTACAGAGGAAGAGTTGTATGAGTGGCATGTACTTACGATTTACATTAAAATGATTCATGTTCAAGACTATGGTGTCACTTGATTCCTGTAAACATGTCTTGCTTACTCTAATGTCGGTTTAAGCCTATGGTGACACCGACACCATTGTACGACTATTATACTTTAACCCGAAAGACTTTTTATTTTGAAACATGTGGGCGATTGTTGTATTTTATTTCAAATTTTATATTAAAATTAGAATTTCAAATATTTTGGTTTCCCTCCATATTTAAAATTTCTGATGCTTTTGAGTTGTGAATTTTGTCCAACATCGGATTTACCAAAGAAAATCTTTTTGTATATAAGATAGGTTTTTTGCTTTGAGGCTTAAGCTCCATTCAGGGGGCATGTGAATTTTCTCCTATTGGAGGGGCTATGCTTATAGCTCTAATCTATGTCATTGACTACACGTGCGTCCGTGTCCGTGTTCGTGTTCATGTCCGTGTCCATGTTTGTGTCTGTGTGCATGTGCGCTTGCGTGACGTGACCGGACAGGACAGGACGGGACGGTCTGGGCTGGGCGCTGGTGCGGGTGTGAGTGTACTCACGTGGGTGTGTGTATGGGTACTCGTGGAACTTTATTTGTGAGTGTACTCACACTTGCACATTTTCGTTTTAAACCGTTTGGTTGGTCTCACCTGTTCGATTTAAACCTAACAGACCAAACCCTTTTGAAAGGGTGCTTAATGTACCACTTCGGAGTCTATATAAAGACTTTTGATTCATTTTTCTATACAACAAAAAATCATTTCTCCTCTTATAAAACTTTCTCTGTATTATAGTTTACAAATTTTTTATTGCTTAGTTCGTCGCTGAGTCAACTCAGCACTTTTGGGTTAAACCGCAAGTGGTTCAAGCTCGCGTACAGTGAGTGTGCCACTGGGATTAGGTCATAATCTTTATATCTTAGAGGTTGATTGCTCTGGAAACCTGTTCCACTTGGGACGTTGTCCAAGGGGAGCAAATTCGATTTCAAGCCGAGTGACTCATGTCACGCCTCAACTCAAATCTATAAGTTTTTTATTTCAAATTTTTATTTTCTTTTTGGTTTTCTATTTTAAATAGTCTATTTAATTCAACCAAATATACCAACATAACCCACTCATGGTTTATGCCATACATATAAGAGAAATGCTCATACACAACTATATGGACCATACGGTTGACTAATTAATGGTAATAAATATTGTTATCGTGAAAGTTGTTTTAAAGAGTAAAAGGACTTATGGCTTGAATGGGACGCATGGTGTAACATTCTGAATTTTCGCTATTTTGGATTGCCAAAAATCCTTAATTATATATATATATATATAAAACTAGCCGACGTCGGCACTTACTGATTCTTTACGCTCGAGGAGAGCCTATACGTAAATGATACCGTTAAAGAACCGCACAAATTTGATTAACCAACCATATGAAGCCAACGAATCTGCCTAATCACTTAAACCTCAAGTCTAGCCTCATGAATTATTCATCTAGGGCCCAAATCTAACCAACCTATCGCTGACTAATCAAGATAACCGTAACTAAATTAAATATCTATCCAAAGCCGAGCCAGTTATGGGCCGGATCTTAACTAACGAATCAGGTCAACTTAATTATTCGCTTAGCCTACGAACCGATGGTTTAGAGTAATTATGACCGAATCGCCATTTTCGCTAATTACGAATATGCCATACTATGAACTTAGCTAATCCAGACCTTAACCATTGTGCACAAAAAATCTTCCTATCCAATTCATTCCAGAAATGCCACAATTATCTAAACAAGCTCTAGACTGCTCGTTAGTGGGCCACTAGTTTTGAAATTATAGAATAATATTCGTCTCACTAGGCTTGACGTCTATCGTTGATGGTGGACCCAAACGATGCCCCGAACTGTACAACTTAGACTATGAAGGTAGAGCTTCAAAGGCGCGACTCTCCGGGACTTGAAACCTGAAACTTAAGTGTGTTGGCCCAGCCACTAAAACGGCGAAGTTGTGGCTTTCTGACCGTTAGATTGCAACCAAACTCGAGGCATGAGTTAAGGTATTTCCCTACTCATATCCGTATAATTGTGGCCCCGATCAATCACCGATGACCGTCGATCGCAAATAGGGCCCCCGCGATAAATTAAGTCATCGTTTGCCGCCAAATTCGGACCAATCGCTCATCCAACAATGGGGCACTTGTGCCATGGCACTGTTGAGACCACTAGAATGGCCCTAGGGATCAAAATTCAGCCATAGGGGCATGCATGTTAGAAAAAGGGCCCCCCAGGGCTATTTGGACACAATTTTTGGACTATTTAAGCCCAAAAATCACACTCCCTCACACCCATACAAATTTTTCTGTTGCAAGGGAGAGAGGGAGTGGGGAGAATGGAGGAAGGAGCTCCTTGGGGGAACTTATTTGGGGAAAATCTCCCTTGCCGCTGCCCATAATGGACCCCGCAACCGAGCCCCAGCATAGAGAACGGCCCACCAGCGATAGAAAGGTAACCATCCAGCCCCTTTCCCAAATTTCAGCATCTTAGGCTACTTGCATGCACTCTAACATGCAAATTCTATCGGCGTAGGGCTCTGATATGCCAAATCGCAGAACCAAAACCTTAGGAGCGGCTCCACAAACCGTCAAACTATTCCAAGGTGCGGACCATTATCCTTAAGTGGCCAATTAACTATCCTAGGCTGAAGTTAATGATTGTGTTTGTTGAATTTGTTTTGCATGAGTGATTCATAAGGAATTTGTTAGTAGTTACTTCTTTGCAATTTGCCTAAGCATATTTAAAGAAATTGATGCATAATCCCATGCCAAATAGACTAAGTCATTTGAATATTGCCTTCTTTCCTTACTTTCCCTTCTTAGCATGTGAAATTGAAATTTGATCATCCCCAAATCTGAAACAATTTGGGGGAAATTGTGCTGTGTGTCTTCTATACATTTAATTTGGCTCAAATGTTCGTTGTTTACATGCATGTCTGAATTTTATGCAAATAGGAGTAATTTATGATCTTTTTATGTTATTAAGAAATTTAAACCCCATATACATGCATGTCTAAACTTCCTATAACTAGGAGAAGATCATAATATTCTCTACGATGTCAAGCAATCTAAATCTTGATTACATGCATGCCTGAATTTTTTAAAACTATGTGCAGTTCATTATCTTCATTAAAATGTTAAGTAATTTAGATCCCTTTCTAGGTTAGCCAGTGGAACTAGAAGGCCCGTATGGGTAGCCCCACTGGTTGGGCCGCCTAACAACCAATCTGAACAAGTTAGGTCGAACACGGATAACTGGCAGTAGTTGGACTACGTGAGATGCTCGCACCCAATGTTGGGTGTTCCACAGTTGTAAGACCTATATCCTAGACCATACCATTCCTTAAACTCTCGCGGTCCTCCCGGTTGAATTCTGGTGACCTGCAACCTGTAATCGGCGTTTGCTTGTGATCCTAAGTTGCATCCTGTATATCTGAGTCGACTCGACCCGAAACTTGTACCCTAGTGATTGCGTCGTCGCCGCGGTTCCAATGTCGCATCTCGCGCGCTGATGCGATACCTAGGCTAGGTGTTGTGGGCCCGCATTTACTTCAAGGAAAACGCCGCGTGTTGCGAATTCTGAGAGAATTTCTACCAAATATCTCATCAATCAATCAAGTACATTACCCATGCCGTTCTTACCAACAAAGCATGACACCCCTCTCTCTCTCATCCCATAAGTCAATGTTCCTTACAACAACCCATCCTTCTCTCCTTACATCCCCTCTCTCTCTCTCTCATTCTCCACCCATTCTCCCAAGCAACTCCCAAGGAGAGGACGTCCAAGCTTCCCATGGAGAAGCTATGGTGTGGCCCACTTTCTACCCCTCTTATCTCTCATCCTAGCCCTTTAATCTCCATCATCCTCCATTAAAGTTGAAGCCTAGGAGCTAAGGAGTCCATGGAGCCTAGATGAAGTGGAATCGGTGGGTGTTCATAGCCTTAGATCTTGATATTTGATGTAAGGCCCATTTGTGATGGGACCCATTTTCATGTATGTGGTTGTAAGCAAAGAGGGGCCCATAGTGGCGGGGTCCCTCTATCTAACCGTATCTCTCTCTCTCTCTTGTGATGGGTGTGGCCCACTTGATCCACACTGTACAAGTCGTGGGCCCCCCACATCGTACAAGCCGTGGGCCCCACCATAACATATGGATTTGATCTCCACCGTCCAGATCATGGGACCACCATGATATGTGTTTTATCCAGGTCGTCCAGTAGGCCTGGACGTTAGGAAAATACAAATATCTACTTGATCCAATCAAGTGGACCAAGTGTACGTGGACCCCACCTATTGTATATGTTTCACCCATGCCGACCACTGTTCAGATCCTGGATAGTGTAGCCTACCTTGATGCAATGCCTCATCCAGGCCGTTCGTAGGCCTGGATGATAAAAAAATCACATATATCAGCTATCCATCTGGTGGGTCCCACACGTGTGGACCCACCTTGGTGCCTGTTCATCCACATCGTTGTTAGTGCTATGATTTCATATCCCTTTGGTTGTCAAATTTTGTAGTGCCAAAACTTATATGTCTTGTACTTCTTGTGTTTCTTGTTTGTGACTACACACTGCTTGAAGACAAGATCATAAGACATGTCATGGTGAAGTCTACAAGAATAGAAGACTTCAAGTTTGCTTCTAACAAGTTCAAGATTAGAAGACTTCATCAAGACAAGTCAAGAAAGTACCAAGCTCTAGAAAGCCGTCAACTCGATTCAAGCTTCTCCTTCAAGATCATCTAAGAATACAGACCTTCAAGACTTCAATGTTCATCTCACTTCAAGGTTTGTTTGACCTTAGATTGACCTTAGGTTGGTCTGTATGATAGGTCATTCTGGATACATAATCCGAATATTTTAATATGCTTGTTATGACTGTTCTAAGACCAGTCCTAGAAATCTTAAGACCAGTCCTAGCTTTGCTTCGACCAGTCTTAGGTTTCTCAGGACCAGTCCTAGGTTGTTACAGATTTTCAGATTTTCCTGGTTGTCCTTCGACTAGTCCTGGACTTGCTTCGACCAGTCCTGGGAAGTTCTACGACTCATCCTTCAACCGGTCGTAGTTCTACGACTCGAACTCCAGCGACCTATCCAGGGTCCTACGACCAGTCGTAGGTGACACACGACCAGTCGTAGGTGGCCCATGACCGGTCGTAGGTTGCCTAAGACCAGTCGTGAGAACAACTAATCTAATTCCGCGAAAATCTTTCAAAATCTTTTGAAGCTACGACCGGTCCTAGGGATCCTAAGACTAGTCGAAGATGGGATTTTTTCAGGATATAAATAATGCACGAATTTTAGAGTTTTAGATATTCCATTCCATTGAATTCAAGCGATTTAAGGCTATACTCTGAGATAAGTTGTGATTATTTTTTTAAGCTACTGTGCATATTTAATATTCCTTTTGTTAGCATTATTCTATTGTGATTTTGATCCACATTCCATTCTCATTTAGAAAAGAGGAATTTGTGATATTCCTTCTTCTGGGATCAAAATCAAATAGACATTGCTCTTCTTGATTTAATCTAAAATCAATTAGACATAGAACCATTCTTTAAGTGAGTATTGGACATTGAATAACGTATCATACATCTACTCCGATTGGTTCTACTAGACTACTTCAAAAGGAGATCCAAGTATTTTACTTTGTAATTTACTTTCTCTGGTTTTGTTTGAGATTTGCCAGAAAAATCTCATTGTATTGGTTATCTGAGGAGTGCCAAAAAACTCAGATTGTGGGGGTTTTTGGATTGTGTAAGCCCGAGATAAAAAGACACAATTGTGAAGGTTTTGGGTGAACCTGTGAAAACCTATTGTGAGAGTGCATGCTAATATCCCCTATGTGAGGATATTAGGAGTGGAGTAACATTCTGTGTGGCTGTTGGCTAACAGTTGGTGAACACATAGGTGAACCACTATATATCATTGTGTTGTGGATGTGCTTGATTTCTTTATTCATTTATTCCTTTAGTATTGTGGATTGCTTTTGTGAATAAATGTTGTAATTTTCATTTCAAGCAAGTGTGGTTGAATGGTGTAATAACTTAGGATTTATTTCTGTAAGTTATTCTTGATTTATTTTCCATATCATTTGTTATTTCTAGATTATTCTAGAAATAAAGTTGTCCTACCATAAGCCATTGGTTTTTGGTGTAAGGTTGTCCTTAGAACAAGATTTAGTGTCATTCTCATATTTCATGTGCTTTGAGATTGTTATTATTTCAGCATTGTTATTTATATCTTTTATTATTCCGTTGTTTTAAGTTTTATTTGGCATTGCCCTATTCACCCCCCTCTAGGGCATATAGCTAGGCCCTTTCAACCGTCCACTTGGACATGGGATGAGGATGGACGCTGGAGTACCTTCACCAGCTATACACATTGCTGTTTTGAAGTCTGACTTGAAGTATATATTATATTCCAACCACCCATGTGGGACCCACTCCACATGTGTTGCACGTGTGGAAGTGGGGCCCACTAGATGTATGCATTGTGTACCATCCATCTGTGAGATCCATCTGCTGCTGACATCAGCAAATTCTGGGTCTAATCATGAGGTATGGGTCATATCCAGACCATCCGTCCGTTTTTGTTTGGTACATGTGGACCCCACACATGATATATGTGTCTTATATACATCGTCCATCCATCTAAACAGGTGGGGCCCGCCGATGTATGTGTTTTAGCTCCACCGTCCAGATGGGACGGTGGGCCCATCATGATATGTGTTTTGTCCTCACCGTCCATCTGGACGGTGGGACTCCACCGTCATGTAACCGTATATCCAGCCGTCCATCTATGTGAGAGATGGATGCAGATTGGCTGGTGCGTCTCATACTAGCTACAAAGCTAATTGACGTCAGCAAATTCTGTGGGACCCACCTTCAATGTGTGTTGTATATCAGCACCGTCCATCTAGACGGTGCCATGTGAGTCCAACCGTGATGAATCTGTTAATCCACACCATCCGTTTGATGGTGGACTCCATCCATGTGGGACGCACCTTGATGCATGTCTAGATCCACACGTGTGAACTACCATGATGTATGTGCTTCAAATCCACACCGTCTGGACCTCTGGATAGTGGGTCCTACATAAGACGTGTATATCCAACTATCCCTCTGTTGGGTCCCACACGCAGCTATATTGCTGCTGTATTGAAGTCATCAAGTTCTTAGGGTCTGATCATGAGGTATGTGTTATACTCGAACAGTTCATCTGTTTAATCCAAGCCGTCCAGTTGTCTGGACATGATCGTGAACCCCACCTATGATATTTGTGTTAAATCCTAACCGTCTGTTAGGTGGACCACACTACAAAAATCAGCGGAGGATTGAACGTCTACCATTGAAACCCTTTTGGGGTCACGGGAGTTTGGATCAATATGAAATTTGCTTCTCTTAATTCAGGTTCTTCTAACCTTATGAATAGTTTGGGTGGAAAATCAATGTTATGGTGTGGACCAGACGATTTTTTTTAGATCATCATCTCCGCTCCCATTTGTGGTATGGTCTAGGTGATCTTCCGTTATGATTCATTTGGGTGATGCTCTAATAACCTCATAAAATATATGAGTGGTGTAGATTGGTGTAGCCCATGTGATGTGGCCCACTTGAGGTATATGAGGCCCATTGGTGCGGCCCATTGATGCGGTCCACTTGATGTATATAAAGCCCATTGGTGCGACGCATTGATGCAGTCCACTTGACGTATATGAGGCCCATTGGCATGGCCTATTGATGCGGCCCACTTGATGTATTTAGGCCCATGAGTGAGGCCCATGGTGATGTATATTAGGCCCTTGTGTGAGGCCATGGGCCCACTGTACGCTTGGCTCTATGTGGGCCACTCCTTAGGAGCAATGTTGGTCAAATGTCCACATTGATGGGCAATGATGGTTAAATGTCCACATTGTGACCTTCCCTTAGGACCTTTGTTAGGCCGATTAATAATGCCGATTATCGAGGTGGATTGTTAATGCCGATTATCAATACCGATTATGAGTATGTGACAGTATAGCATCATGATACATGCTCATATGCATCATCTACATGTATGTTATGAAATGTGGATGACTATTGCATATGCCGCAAGGCAGGTTGTTCATAGGACTCCCTGATAGGAGGATTCGTCCCACATGAGCATACGGTAGATGATGCATATGAGCATGTATCATGATACAAGATGCATAAGTCACCGTGTGACTCATATGCGGAGGATTGATGCATGATTAGACTGTGTGACTCATGCATCTCGCATTTTGGGATATGACTACTGTACGCCCTAGCGATATCAGGGTTGTGGCCTCCACAGGCATATCGTGGATGGCTAGACGGGACACTGAAAATCTTTTTCTACATAGGGTGTCATAGATGTCCCTAGGTGAAAGTCCCTGAACCTCCGTGGCCAGGAGAAGCTTCAACGTCTAGACAGAGTGGATACATGAGCGCCCGAGTGCCGAATACCAGTACACCGCATCTCTCATTGTGTCATGGTCAGTTGGAAGGGGGTGTGGCCTTACCCGCCCGAGGGTAAGGGGCATAGCAAGGCTGAGTTTGACTAGCTCGTAAATGGATCTGCTATCGATGTGTCAGATAGATATTGGCTGATTACTGGTCAGGTGGAGAGTGAGGTCTCTTCCACTTGCATGGTTACACGTCCAGTGGGCGGCAATCGCGTGTAGAGTGTACTAGACTCCGGTGATGATTCCAGAGATGTACAGTACTAATATGCGGACTTATTGAGCAGGAGTTATATACTCATCATTTTTTTCATTCATTCATTCACTATCCACTCGGGCTGGTGGTGCGCAACTAATTGTTATGTGTATCTTTGCAATGGCCAGGATTTTGGTTGGGGCACGCGATCAACTTGAGGTCAGGAGTTTATAACATTGAGTCTATTTATCCAAATTTAAGTATGGGACTGGTTTGGATAGAAGTCCCTTGTGGTGGACCCCGTAGCTTGCGATACTACGTACTATCATCCCAACTTCATACTTCAACTTTGTCATTTCATTCGCACCTCATATTGCATTACATCTGCGACATATGGTATTTGGCTTACTATGTCTCCTCATTGCATAACTGATCTGCATTGCTTCCTCAGTATATGATATTGGCTTATTAAGTTTTTGCACTGCATAGCCTGAATAAGATTGATTGTATTATGGACTTACCAACATGTTTTTGCATTACTCTGATATTGCATACTTGGCATTACATCATGCACAGACTTACACACCCTCTAAGTTTTTTATAAGCTTATGCACGATAGATGCATGCAGGTAGCGTTAGGTTGCAGCTGCATTGAGCTTGGAGCAGGCAGCGGTCTTCTGGAGCTTTGATTTCTGATATATGTATATTTCTCTTTCAGCACTGTATTCAAATGTTTATATTTGTGGATATGTGATGATGATGTTGCCTTTGTGATTTGAGTAAACATATAATTATACTTCTCACAAGATAAATGTACGTTGGAAAATCCTCCTTGTAGGATCCCAGGATCTGAATCTGGTGTATGGGCGCTGGGAAAGGAGAATAGGGTACTACAGAGGCTATCGGCATTGGATTCGGCGATCAAAAATTTTGTGAGCCTGATTTTCGGTTTAGGGCGTGACAACAGTTCGCCTGAATTGAATAAATTAGCCTACTAATTGACCAATCATGTTTGTTAACCATGTATGATCGCGCCTATTTAAACCTAAGACACCCTACACCCTTGTAGTGTCCACTGGTAACAAGTATGATGCGATTCACAAGTCTCGGGAGCCGGACATGGTGGAATGGGACACTTTGCTCGAGCTGTTGGCCTACGCTGGGGTGACGAGCCTCCCCGTAGTGATCGCGATAAATCTAGGGACAAACCCTCCTCATGAGCCGGGCATGGTGGAATGGGACACTATGCTAGAGTTGTCGACCTATGCTGGGGTGACGAGCCTCCTCGTAGTGACCATGAGTGATTCAGCTTATAATCCGCCTTCGTATATGTTATCTGAGAGTGACGAACTTAAAAGAATCAAGGATTGTGACTGCAAGGCCGTTGCGACTGCCTAGGCCCTGCGATCGGGATAGGGCATTGACTCAGTTAGGGTGTCCCAGTTTCCCCAAACTATTGGATGAATGAATGTAATTAAATACTTGGCTAACATATTTACATTGCATCGTATTAGTTAGGTTAGCGACTTGGCAGTCGAGGTCGCATTGAGGGAGTGTTGGGCATGCGAACGTAAGATGGTGTCGCTCAAGAGAGGGTTGGATGGTGAGGGCATGCATCATATCATAATAACATGCATGTGCATTAAAAAGAGTAGCTAGAAACTTTGTGTCGATATGCTTTTCATTAATTGCTCATATGGAATTGATAACGTGCGTGACTTATTGCTAATGGAACCCATTGAGTTGATCGCTCACTCCCACTCTGGGATGGTGTTTTAAAACACCAATCAGAACCTGTCTTAGATGCAGGGATTATGGAGTTCAATGCTCTTGATAAAGCAAGCGTGGACAAGGAGGAGGAGCGGTCATACTTCCAGATCTTTGGCGGGTCCCCATAGACCGCCTTAGGATTAGCGATGGGGCCCAGGGTAGGGTTTTGTATTTTTTTGGATTATCCGTATATTTTGTGGGACATAGTCCCTCACATTCACTTACATTATCTTTTTACTGGATTTACTTACTTTATGCTAACTGCACATGAGTTTACTATTTTGGTCTTGATTTATGTTACATGGTCCACTTAAATTCTCCATTGCCTATGAAATAAGCAAATTATGTATAGTTTGAAACCTAGTAGGGCATAAGTGGCACCTGAGAATTCAGGACATTACACACTATGGAGTTAATGTGAAATCCACACCAACCATCAGATGAGTCGACCCATGTATACCTAGAGATTGAAAATAAACCTCATTTATGGTTAATATGGACCACACGATTAAAATCAGTATATGGGAAAAGCATATCCTCTAAATTGCTTCTCTTTGTATGGTCTACTTGAATTATGGATCAGCCTGATTTTTAGCCCTTAGCCTAACATGAAATTACACATCTAACGATCAAAGTGGATCTCAAGTATATATTACCGTAGGCCACGTCAAAAGATGAATGGTTTGTGTTGGTTTCAAGAAAGACTAGGATTGCTGTGAGGAAAACACAGCCAAATTTGTGTTACCCTAGCAAAGTTATGTGGGCCTCACCATGATATATGTGTTATATCCACACCAAGCCCAAAAATGAAGCAGATCCAAAGCTCAAGTGAACCATGCCACATAAAGCATTAGGGATTAAACCTCACCATTGAAAACTTGTTAGGGCGATAGAAGTTCCGGATCAAGCTAATATTTTTGTTTTTCCCTTCATCCGGGTTTGCGTGATCCCGTGAATAAGTTGGATGGCAAATAAACAATATTTTAGGCCCAGGAAGGTTTTAATGATGGGCGTTATTATTCCGCAGCTTGTTATGGTATGGTCCACTTGAGCTTTGGATCTGCCTCATTTTTGTTTCATTTCCTAAAATGATCTGGAAAATTGGATGGGCGATGTTGATATAATACATGTATCATATTGGGGCCTACATAATTTGCCACGCCAGGATTGTTACTTACAAGTCACTGGTCGGGTAACACTGCAGTGGGTGTTTCTTGACCATGGACCCACCTTGATATATGTGTTGTATATCCATGCCATCCATAAAAATTTTCAGCTCACTTTAGCTTATTGTCCAAAAAAAAAAAAAGTAAATTCAAATCTCGAGTGGACTACACTACAGGAAAGAGTGGTAATTGACCATTAAAAACTTATTGTGACCACAAAAGTTTTCGACAAGCTGGTATTTGTCTTTTCCCTTCATCCAGGCTCCCTAATCTTATTAACACATTAGATGGAAATAAACATTATGGTGGGCCCTAAGAAGGTTTTAATGGTGGGCATTCAATGTCCACTATTTCCTATGGTGGGGCTCACTTGATACTTGGATCTACTTCATTTTTTGGACCATTCGCTAAAATGATTTGTAAAAACTGATGGATGGAATGAATATACAACATATATATCAAGTTGGGCCCTAAGGTCAAGGATGCACCCACCACCATGTCAGTCGGATAACACCTAATACACTCCTTGTCTATTCTTGGTAACGTAAGACTTTTCTTAAAACCAATAAGTGCCTGACAGACTTCAACATTTCATCCTTTAAAGGGGCCCACTATGATATATGTGTAAGAATCACTTCAATCATTAAATGTGTAATTTCGTATTGGTACCATTGAAAAGAAAAAAATCAAGTTAATTTGTGAATGAAGTGGGCCATGCCAATGATAACAATTGGGAGAGGCATCCACCCTTGATTATTACGGGGCCCACTTTAATGAGCCTTGGAAATCCACTCAAACCATTAGATGTCACACTGAAAGTTAGGCCTAATGCCCAAAATATTAGGCCCATACATGATTCACCCGCGGCGTACTATGGAAGACAATTTAGAGGATAAGCTTTTACCGTATACTGTTTTCAGTCGTGTGGTCCACCAAAACCATGGATGGAGCTGAATTTTAGGCTATGGGCCCATCATGGGGTGAATCATTGGATGATTGGGGTGGATTTCATATTAACACCGTGGTGGGGCCTATCCAAGCTAGTAAGTGACAATATTTATTAACATTAATTTATGTTTAAATTAGACAACTAATTAGACCGTACAACTAGTTCTGTGTTAGAGCATTACTTATATATGTATATGTATATATATATATATATATATATATATATATCTAAAAAGAGAACAATCTAATTGTAGAAAAGAATTAGGAAATTTTTGCTATCAATTTGGATATGATCCGATTGTTTCTCCCTCCAAAAGAAAACATCCAAAATTCAAGGCTTCTCCACAAAAATTTATGAAAAGAAGACCTCGCTATTGTAAGACCCGTATCCTAGTCCGTACCATTCTGTAGGCTTTCGCGATCCTTCCGGTCGAATTACGACAATCCTCGACCCATTTCCGACGATTACGCGCAATCCTAAGCGAAGACCTGCATGCCGAAGTCGGCTCAAATCGAAACCTTCACCTTGGCAATCACACTATCGTCGCGATTCTAACGCCGCGACTCACATATTGAACCGATACCTAGGCTGAAAGATGTCGGTCTGCGATCATTCCGAAGAAATACCACACGTTGCGAATTACGAGGGAATCTCTACAAGATGTCCCATCAATCAATATCAAGTACAAGCCTTACCCAAGTACATGCAATCCATCCCTCCCTTTTCAAAAGTCAACTCTCCCTCTCCTCTCACCATCCCTCCTTTATCAAATTTCAACCACAACCATTCCCTCTTTTACAAATTTTCAACCCAACCCATACCTCATTAATTATACCCACCACTCCATCCATCCATTTTATTATTTTTTTCTCTCATTTCTCAAAACACTCTCCAACACCCCACGTTCAAGCTCTCTCCTTCCCAAATGCCAAGTGTGGCCCATTTTCCCTACTCTCTCATCTCCCATCTCAACCGTTGATCCATCATTCAACTGTTGATCCATCATCTATTACCATCAAAAGTTAAGCAAAGGAACATAGGAGGCTAAGGGAGCAAGGTGAAGGCCTAGAGGTGGGTGATCTACTGTTAAATTCCCTTTTTAGGGACCACTTGTTGGTGGGACCCATTTTTTATGTATGAATTGTATCATGTGGGGCCCATAGTGGCGGGGCCCCACCATCACCGTCTCTTCTCTCTCTCTCTCTCTCTCTCTCTCTCTCTCTCTCTCTCTCTTTCTTTTTCCCTAGAATGTTGTGGGCCTCACCGAATTGTGTTAAATCTACTCCATCCATCAAACGGTGTGGCCAACCGCATTTCAGGTGAAATCCATCATCCATTTTGAGATGGTGGGAAGTCCCACAAGCTAAATAATATAATATATATATATATATAAACATATATATTAGCATGGTGGGCCATGTGCATGTGGGACCCACCATGGTGCCTGTGTCATTCACACCGTCCAGTGTCTCTGGATGCTGGACGTGCCCCACTGTGAGTGGGGAGGGTGGCTAACAGTGAAGTGTGAAGTGACGTGGGGTGTACTAAGCTTGGGCGGGCTGCTCATGTAGGCCCCACCTTAATGCACATGCTTAATCCAACCTGTCCATCCATTTCCTCAGATTTCAGGCTAATCTGACCCCCTTGTGGGCCATAATATGAACAATAAGATTTCCACCATTTAAATAACCCCTGATGTTTTGGTATGCCAAAACCTGTCCAATACTGGACTCGTTGGAATTATATCGAGCCACAGGGGCCAATGGCTGGGTTGGATTTGTCCGAGGTGGGCCCCACCTACCAAAAACCACTGGATTATGATTTTTTTTTAAAAATAAATAATAAACAAAATAAAATAAGCGTTAACTTTGCTGCTCATGGACAGACGGGACGGCACTTTCGTACTGCATGGACGACGGGACCGGGGTCCCACGGCCCAGTAACAGGCCCCACCATGATGCATTTCGAACATCCACACCGTGCATTTGGCACATCCCCTTTAAATTATGGGATATCCCAAAAATCAGCCGTATACGAAACTTAGGTGGGCCATACCATGTAAAATCATGTGAAGATATGCCTAAAACATATAAAATCACTTGGTGGGGCCTACTTGAAATTTGGATGCAGCTGAAACTTGGTTTGAACCCTCAGTCAAGTGGGACACACATAATGGGTGGGCTGGATTTGTGAACCACATCACGGTGGGCTCCCCGTCCACGTGACCTCCCCAACAGGTTGGATGATAGATGAATATTATGGTGGGCCCCCCTCCCTGACCGTGTGACCCTATGAATAGGTTGGGTGGCAAATGAACATTTCAGTGGGCCTCTAGTCCACGTGACCCTATCAACAAGTTGTTTGGAAAATAAACATTCCAGTGGGCCCCCTGGTCCACGTGACCTTATGAACAGATTGGATGAAAATAAATATCACGGTGGGCCCAAGGTCCACATGACCTTATGAATAGATAGGATTGCAAATGAACATTACAGTGAGCCCTACCCTGGTCCACGTGACCTTGTGAATAATTGGATTGCAAATAAACATTACAGTGGGCCCTAGGCCCATGTGACCCTAAGAACAGTTTGGATGGAAATAAGCATTATGTTGGGCCCTAGGTTGGGTGGAAAATAAACATTATGGTGGGTCCTACTTAGGAACCACTTATGTATGTATTGTGTCCACACCTTTCATCAGTGTGGACCTCCACCATGGAGTATGTGATTTATCTGTGCCTTCCATCTCGATGGGACCTACCACGATGCATGAGTTTCATCCAAACCATCCAACCATTTTGGAGATTATTTCAAGGCCATGTGGTGCGGCCATCTTGGTGTATTTGTGGGCTGTCCATTGAGGCCCACCTTGATTTGTATAAGGCCCATTGTCGAGGTCCATCTTGATGTATTGGTGGCATGTTGTTGAGGCCCACTTTGACATATATGAGGCCCATGTTGTGAGGCCATTGTGATGTATGCAAGGCCCATGGGTTATCACCCATTGCAATGTACGTAAGGCCCATTAGTGCGGCCCATGGATGCGGCCCACCTGATGAATATAAGGCCCATATGATACAGCCAATTGATGTACTTAAGGCCCAATGGGTGCAATTAGGTCCATTGCAATGTGTGATTCCTCCGTGGTTTATATAATAATGAGTAGTGCCTTGGGAGCAATGATGGTTTGACGTCCACATTAGAAGGATAAGGTTGGTTAAATGCCTGCATTGTAATTATCCCTAGGACCCATTGATAGGCCCATACTAGTTGTATGTAGGCCCCCCTTTATGTTATATATTTTTCCACATCACCATTCCGTGTGGGACCCACACGTGTTGTATGAATCTCATATCTACACCATCCGATGATTTGGATTGTAGGGACCATCTGGACATATGGATCCACATCATCCACCTATTCTACACTCATACCATCCATCTGTTTTACATCCAGCCGTCCAATCAGGTGGGACGCTGCTGGTTGAGTTCATCCTTATCATCCACACCACAAGACAATGGGACCTATACAGCTGGCAGCTGCTGCAATGTCAGCAAGTTCCATGGGTCCATTGTATGATGTATGCGTTGCTAATCTACATTGTCCACATGCGTGGACCCCACCATGAGGTATGGGTTTTATCCCAGCGGTCCCACTATAGGACCCCACCTTTTGCACGTATCGTATTCACACCGTCCATCTATGTTGGATACACGATGTACGTGCTCCATTCACCACCATCCACAGGGATGGTGGGGCCCTGACTTGATGTATGTATTATACTTACTCTGTCCATCTGTGCTGATCAGTTTGGATGGTGTCGTGCCGCCCCACCACGATGCATTTGTTTATCCACACCGTTTAAATGATCTGGATGGTGCTGGACGTGTTTGGACAGTGATGAGGACTCCACCATGAGGTTTGTATATTATGTCCACGCCGTCCTTTTACTAGTCCCACCTTGATGGATGTGACTTATCCACACCGCCTGGCCATGTGATAAGGGCCCACCTGTGATGTATTCTTGAGGCCCAATGTGATGTATTCGAGGTCCATGTGATGCGGCCCATTGCATTGTGTATTAGGCCTTTGTGTGAGGCCATGGGCCCACTATATGTTTAACCCTATGTGGGCTACTCCTTGGGAGCAGTGTTGGTTGAATGTCCACATTGATGGGCAATGATGGTTGGATGTCCACATTGTGACCTTCCCTTAGGTCTTGTTAGGCCCATTCTCATCATTCTCTTAGTGGGTTAACCCTAATTAGTATGCCTCATTTGTCATAGACGGATAGTTTTGCACTATCGGATTTGATATAACCACGGTCGAGGACCGATCTTTATATTATGGGTGATCGACTGTTCACCTATGGATCCCTCCTTACTTATGTGGTGATTATTGGTGCCGATTACCGATTGAGGCCGATTATTGTGACCGAATTACCGATCATGTCCGATTGATGACTGACGAGGTCGATTAATGATTCTACTTGTTGTGGCCGATTGACTGATTACTGATTGAGGCTGATTATCGTGACCAATTACTGATTGTGACCGATTGTCGATTGACGTGGCCGATTGCCGATTCTGATTATCGTGGCTGATTGTCGATCCCGATTGTCTTAGCTGATTGTCGATTCCAATTGTCGAGGCCCAATGTGATGAATAAGCGGTCCATATTTGAGGCCCGTTGTGATGTGTATTTAGCCCGTGTTTAAGGCCCAATGTGATGTATATGAGGCCTATGTGATGAGGCCCATTATTATATTTTGAGGGTTAGGCGATGGAGCCCAGCTTGATGTATATTAGGCCCATGTGAGAGACCCATCATGATGTGTAGTAAGCTCTTTAGAGAGGCCCATGGTGTTGTATAATTGGCCCTTGTGTGAGGTCATGGGTTCACCATATGTTAGGATCAATGAGGGTCATTCCTTGGGGGCAATGTTGGTTAAATGTCCACATTGTCGAGGTCAATTATCGATGCCGGTTATTGATACCGATTATGAGTATGTGACAGCATAGCATCATGATACATGCACATACGCATCATCTGCATGTTTGTTATGAGACGTGGTTGATCATTGCATATGTCATTGAGCGTGTTGTTATGAGACTCCCTGATAGGTGGAGGCTATCTCACATGTGCGCACAGTATGCGCAGGATTGATGCATGATTGGATTGTATGACTCATGCATCTTACATTGTGTGGTGTGATTACTATACGCCCTAGCGACATCAGGGTCGTAGCCTCCATAGGCATATCGTGGATGGCCAGAGGGGACACCGGAAATGTTTGGTTCTAGCATACGGGCGCCCTAGATGTCCCTGCGTGAAGATCCCTAAACCTCCATGGGCAGGAGACGCCCCAACGTCGAGACCGAGTGGATACATGAGCGCCCGAGTGCTAAATACCAGAACGCCGTGTCTCCCACTATGTCGTGGTCGATTGGGAGAGGGTGTGGCCTTACCCGCCTAAGGGTAAGGGGTATTGCTAGGCTGAGTTTGACCAGCTCGTGAATGAGTCCGCTATCGACGTGCCGGGTAGATATTGGCTGACTATTAGTTAGGCGGATAGTGAGGTCTCTTCCACTTGCATGGTTGCGTGTCCAGTGAGCAGAGATTGCATGTAGAGTGTACTAAACCTCGGTGATGATCCCAGAGATGAACGGTACTGATATGTGGACTTATTGAGCAGGAGTTGCATACTCATTCATTCATTTATTCACTATCCACTTAGGATGGTGGTGCATAACTATATGTTACGTGTACCTTCGCATGGCTAGGATTTCGGTTGGGGGCGCGACTAACCTGAGATCAGGAGTTTACCACATTGAGTCTGACTATCCAAATTTAGGTACAGGACTAGTTTGGATAGAAGTCCCTTGTGATGGACCCCATAGCCTATGATACTACGTACTTTCATTCCGATTTCACACTCTAGCATGATCATTCCATTCGCACCGCATATTGCATTACATCTGCAGCATATCGTATTTTGAGTTACTGTGTTTCTACATTTATATAGTCTAGATACAATTGATGCTATTCGTGGACTCATCAGGAATTACATACTGCATTACATCCTCGCCATTTGATATTTGGCTCTTTATGACTCCTCATTTGCATAGCTGTTCTATATTGCGTATTCTGATATTGTTTGACTCATGGACTTGTCCGTATTTTCACTTACTATGTTATTGTATAATTTATGATCTTGCCAGTATTTATGTTTACTCTAATAATTCCTGCTCTTATCAGCATTACTGCTTACTCTAGTAATTCATGATCTTGTTAGTAATCCTGCTAATTCTGATATTGTACGATTTATGGATTACCAGTATTTTCAGTACTGTATGATGATGACATTGTATTGAATACTTGACACCTACCTTGTGCACACACTTACACCACCCTCTAAGCTTTCTATAAGCTTATGCACGATAGATGTGTGCAGGTGATGTTAGGTTGTAACAGTGTTGAGCTTGGAGCATGCAGCGGTCTTCTGAAGCTTGATTTTTGATTTATGTATTTTCCTTCAGTATTATAATCAAATGATTATATTAGTGGATATGTGATGATGATGTTGCCTTTGTCATTTGGGTATACTTGCAGTTATGCTTATTATGAGTTAAATGTACAAAAAAAATCCTCCTTGTAGGATCCCAGGATCAGAATCTGGCGGGTGGACGCTAGGAGCCGAGAATGGGGTACTATGGAGGCTGTTGGCACCGGATTCGGCGATTGGGATTCCTGTGAATCCGATTTTCGGGTTTGGGGCGTGACAGCTATACTTCTCAAAAAACCTTTTCTAAGCACAAACCTCGCTATTCGAAGAAGAAAGCTTCTTCTTCTTCTGCCAAATGCTATAAATGTGGTCTTCTAGGTCATTATGCAAATCGATTTTTTAAATCAACTCCTAAAAGGCATGTTAGAGAAATTGCTATCGAACAACAATCTTCTTCTGAACACACTTCCAAAGAAAATAAAAAATGCAAATGTATCTTTTCTTCTAAAGAAGAATCTAATTATTCTTCTACCTCCAAAATTTTAAAACTAAACGTCATGGTCATTTCCGTCAAAGAACCATTAATTCTTGAACTCATAAATCAAGTTCAAGATCTTGAAGAAAAGGCCAAATATTTAACCAAAGCTCTTGAGCATGCTTTGCATCAAGAATCTCCGAAAGAGACTTCTAAAGAAAAGGATATTTTTTTTTCCAAAAACTAGTTGCCATAACTTCTATACAAGACGTATATCAACGCCTTAAACAGACATCTCCATCTCATGTTACGTTACAAGATCTCTATAAGGAAGTAAATCTCCTTAAAAGAGAAGTTGTTACTCTTAAACGCGAAGTAGAACTATTACAAGTAACTAATCCTGATTTCAATATAGTCGAGCATATTGATGAATACCTCACTCCCAATCACGTCAATTCTCTGACTACATATCAATTCCAAAAGTGGTATACGCCCATTACCCTTGCTACCCCAAATTTCCAAAAGGAAGTTATTGCCCTGATTGATTCAGGTGCTGACTTAAACTGTCTTCGAGAAGGATTAATTCCTACTCATCTATGTGAGAAGACAAATAACACTATTTATACTGCTAATAGTCAAGAATCTCATATCGAATACAAATTGCCAAATGTTCATGTTTGTAAAAATGGTGAGTGTATACCACTCTCTTTTATCATTGTCAAAAATTTACAACATGATGCCATTCTTGGCACTCCTTTTATCCTAAAAATCCAACCCTTTACCACTACCAGTAAAGGCATCCAAACCAAAATTAATTCAGCCAAATTATTTTTTGAATTTATTAAACCACCTCAAACTGGTTTAATTTCTAAAGTAGTTAATTGTGTTTCTTACAAAGAAACTCAAATTAGCTTCCTAAGAAATGAAATTTCTCATCTCCAACTCTAAAAATAGCTTCAACAACCAAAATTTCAATACCAATTAAAGAAATTCCAAAATATTCTAGAAACTCTTTGCTCTGAAGTCCCAAATGCTTTTTGGCATAGAAAAACTCATTTAGTCTCTCTACCATACATAGCAGACTTTAATGAGAGCCAAATTCCTACCAAAGCTCGTCCATCTCAAATGGACTCTCAACTTCTTCAACTCTGCGATGAAGAAATCAAATCTCTTCTCCAAAAGGGGCTCATACGCCTTTCAAAATCTCAATGGAGTTGTGCAGCTTTCTATGTCAACAATGCTGCTAAGCTCAAACGAGGTGTTCCAAGGCTTGTCATAAATTACAAGCCTTTTAATCATGTTTTAAAAACTATCAGATATCCAATTCCAAATAAAAAGGATTTATTAAATAGATTGCACAAAGCCAAATTATTTTCTAAATTTAACCTAAAATCTGGATTCTGGCAAATTCAGATTCATCCAAAAGATCGATAAAAAACAGCTTTCACAGTTCCCTTCGAACATTTCAAATGGACTGTAATGCCTTTCGGTCTAAAAAATGCCCCCTCTGAATTCCAAAAAATTATGAATGATATCTTTCATCTCTATAAAGAATTCATTCTCTCTTATATAGATGATATCCTCATCTATTCTCAAAATCTGAATCAGCATTGGAAACACTTAGAAATATTCAAATCCGTCATTGAAAGAAATGATCTTGTTCTTTCTTCGAGAAAGATCAAGCTCTTTCAAACTGAAATTCAATTTCTAGGGTTTAAAATTTGCCAAAATACTATAAAGCCAATCCAAAGAGTCATCGATTTTGCAGATAAATTTCCTAACAAAATTACTGATAAAAAATAGCTTCAAAGATTTCTCGGATGTTTAAACTACATTTCTGATTTTTATCAAGATTTAGCCAAAGATAGAGCTCTTTTACAAAATCTTTTAATCAAAAATCCAAAATCTCTTTGGTCTGATGAACATTCCGAAGCTTTCCAAAATATTAAGGCCAAAGTACGACACCTTCCTTGTCTTAACCTCTCTAATCCTGAATTTACAAAAAATTATCCAAACAGATGCCTTTGATTACGACTATAAAGGTATTCTTCTGCAAAAAAACTCCAAAAGATCAAGAACAACTTGTTCGTTTTACGTCTGATACTTGGAATCCTACCCAGCAAAATTATTCTACTATGAAAAAGGAAATTTTGTCTATGGTTTCTTGTATCCAAAAATTCCAAAGTGATATTTTGAATAAAAAAATCCTTTTACGTGTAGATTGCTAAGCGGCCAAAGAAGTTTTAAAGAAAGATGTAAAAAAATCTAGCTTCTAAACAGATTTTTGCACGTTGGCAAGCTTTATTATCCATTTTTTATTTTGATATCGAATTTATTCATGGAAAAAAGAATTCTTTACTTGATTTTTTATCTCGCGAATTCTTACAGGGAAAATCCAAAAGAGTGTCAAAACATGCCACCAAAAGACTCCCAAAATCAAAAGGCCAAAAACAAAGGAAAAGAAAAGATGGAGATTGAAATCTCTAATACCTTCTTTCCACTTCTCCAAACTCTTGAAAAGAAATAGTCAAATCCTCCAAATCAGCCAAAATTGCCATATCAGCCAACCCAACTAAATATGGAAGACTACCAGCCAAAAGGGAAGCATAGGGTCTTAACCCTCGATCCTGAAATCTCCAAATTGCCAGAAGACCTTATTCTAAAAATCTTTCTCTCCCAAAACCATTTCCATCTAAAACATCCAACTCTTTCTAGAAATTTCTATGAAGCCATTCTGGTCCAAACTCATAGTGCGATATTTGAACACCGCACTAACAAAAATTAGACAGAATATTCCTTTTCTAAAATGAAAATTGTGAACATCATTTGCCAAAATGAATGGGAAAATCCCTTTCTCAATTCCAAAATGTCTAAAGTCCAAATGGCCAATCCCATCCTTTTTCATACTGGGATTACATGGTAACATGGAAATATGCTCTCTTATTTCAAAACTCTGACAAAGGCCATTCATGGTTTGTAAATTTTTCCAGACCATATACCAAAGAAATTCCTCATTAGTTTTATACTCAATGGTGGGTTATATTTGGTGGTCAATCATCCATCTTACCAAATGACCTACTTTCTCATTATGCCAAACTAGAAAAAATCCAAAATCCTGAATTTCCAGGACATTTTCTCATGATATACTTTACCCAAAATGGACTTCCTTGGATTCTCCAATGGAAGTACGAAATATTGCCTTCTGAATACTAAAATGCCAAAGTACTTTTCCAATCCACTTATATCAAGTGGTGGAATAAATTTGATTGCTCCATTGTTCTCGAAGCAACAAAAAAGCAATCTGTTGCAAAAAGAAGTTTGCCAAAAACATTCAAAGAAGTCGTCTCTACTCCCAAACTTGTCGACACTTCCAAATTGAAGCAGGAATTAGCAATTTACACCAATTTACACCAAGATTGGCTTGCAAACAGTATCAAGAATAGTCGGAGCAAAAACAGTAAAGAAGAAATAAGAAAACTCACTATTGCTTGCTAATTAAACACTCTCAAGGACTAGACTCGAATTCGCTATTCGAACTCTGAATACAAATATAGAAAACATCTTTATATATAGAGATTTTAGATTTTTTGTTAAAAGATTTTGCAAAAGAGCTCTATCTTTGGCTAAATCTTAATAAAAATAAAAAATGTAGTTTAAAAATCTGAAAAATCTTTGGAGCTGTTTTTTATCAACAATTTTGTTAGGAAATTTATTTGCAAAATAGATGACACTTTGGATTGGCTTTATAGTATTTTGGCAAATTTTGAACCCTAGAAATTGAATTTCAGTTTGAAAGAGCTTGATCTTTCTCGAAGAAAGAACAAGACCATTTCTTTCAATGACGGATTTGAATATTTCTAGGTGTTTGCAATGCTGATTCAAATTTTGAGAATAGATGAGGATATCATCTATATAAGAGAGAATGAATTCTTTATAGGGATGAAAGATATCATTCATAATTTTTTGAAATTCAGAGGGGGCATTTTTGAGACCGAAAGGCATTACAGTCCATTCGAAATGTCCGAAGGGAACTATGAAAGCCGTTTTATATCGATCTCTTGGATGAATATGAATTTGCCAGAATCCAGATTTTAGGTCAAATTTAGAAAATAAATTGGCTTTGTGCAATCTATTTAATAAATCCTTTTTATTTGGAACTGGATATCGGATAGTTTTTAAAACATGATTTATGACAAGCCTTGGAACACCTCGTTCGAGCTCAGCAGCATTGTTGATATAGAAAGCTGCACAACTCCATTAAGATTTTAAAGGGCGTATGAGCCCATTTTGGAGAAGAGATTTGATTTCTTCATCGCAGAGTTGAAGAAGTTGAGAGTTCATTTGAGATGAACGAGCTTTGGTATGTATTTGGCTCTCATTAAAGTTTGTTATGTATGGTAGAGAGACTAAATGAGTTTTTCTGTGCCAAAAAGCATTTGGGACTTCAGAGCAAAGGGTTTCTAGAATATTTTGGAATTTCTTTAATTGGTATTGAAATTTTGGTTCTTGAAGCTGTTGTTGGAGTTAAAGATGAGAAATTTCATTTCTTAGGAAGCTAATTTGAGTTTCTTTGTAAGAAACACAATTAACTACTTCAGAAATTAAACCAGTTTGAGGTGGTTTAATAAATTCAAAAAATAAGTTGACTAAATTAATTTTGGTTTGGATGCCTTTACTGGTAGTAGTAAAGGGTTGGATTTTTAAGATAAAAGGAGTGCCAAGAATGGCATCATGTTGTAAATTTTTGACAATGATAAAAGAGAGTGGTATATACTCACCATTTTTACAAACATGAACATTTGGCAATTTGTATTCGATGTGAGATTCTTGACTATTAGCAGTATAAATAGTGCTATTTGTCTTCTCACATAGATGAGTAGGAATTAATCCTTCTCGAAGACAGTTTAAGTCAACACCTGAATCAATCAGGGCAATAACTTCCTTATGGAAATTTGGGGTAGCAGGGGTAATGGGCGTATACCATTTTTGAAATTGATATGTAGTTAAAGAATTGACGTTATTGGGAGTGAGGTATTCATTAATATGCTCGACTATATCAAAATTAGGATTAGTTACTTGTAATAGTTCTACTTCGCGTTTAAGAGTAACAACTTCTCTTTTAAGGAGATTTACTTCCTTATAGAGATCTTGTAACGTAACCTGAGATGGAGATGTCTGTTTAAGGCATTGGTATACGTCTTGCATAGAAGTTATGGCAACTGGTTTTTGGAAAAAAAAAATATCCTTTTCTTTAGAAGTCTCTTTCGGAGATTCTTGATGCAAAGCATGCTCAAGAGCTTTGGTTAAATATTTGGCCTTTTCTTCAGGATCTTGAACTTGATTTATGAGTTCAGGAATTAATTGTTCTTTGGCGGAAATGACCATGACATTCGGTTTTAAAAGTTTGGAGGTAGAAGAATAATCAGATTCTTCTTCAGAAGAAAAGAGACATTTACATTTTTTATTTTCTTTGGAAGTGTGTTCAAAAGAAGATTGCAGTTGATTTTCTTTGGAAGTGTGTTCAGAAGAAGATTGTTGTTCGATAGCAATTTCCCTAACACGCCTTTTTGGAGTGGATTTAAAACATCGATTTGCATAATGACCTAGAAGACCACATTTATAGCATTTGGCAGAAGAAGAAGAAGATTTCTTCTTCGAATGGCAAGGTTTGGGCTTAAAAAAGGTTTTTTGCGAAGTATAGCGGGGTCTTCCTTTCATAATTTTTTGTGGAAAAGCCTTGAATTTTGGATGTTTTCTTTTGGAGGGAGAAACAATCGGATCATATCCAAATTGATAGCAAAAATTTCCTAATTCTTTTCTACCATTAAATTGTTCTCTTTTTAGATGTTTTTGGAGTTTCATTTCGGTACAAATGCTTAAACCTACTTGGCAAATTACTTGTATTAATTCACCAAATGTATAACAGTTGTAGTTTAAAATACCGAAATTTGATATTTTAATTTGGGCTTGACCTTTTCTGCAAAAAGGGGAGGAAGCCCTAAGATAAATTTTTCTTTCCAAATAACATCATTATAAGAGTTAATTTTGTAGTGTTTGGAAAGAAAAACATCTTTATACCAACGGAAGTCGGTAAGAGTGCGACATCGAAGATTCATTAATTGTTCTTTATTTTTCTCAGAGATGTCATCTGTTGGTCCTACAAAACGTTGGATAATGTTCACAAGGAGGACAGTGACTTGATCACCAATTTCTCTTCCTTGGTCATCAAGGATAGGAGTTCCTCTGGCATCGAATTTGATAGCAGTAAGTATTTCATCACACTAATTTGGAGAAAGGCAATCAGTCCACCAACCATATAGCTGACTGGTAAATCCTTGGGTAATAGCTATGGCTATATTGATAATAGTGTGATGGTAGATTAGACAAGCATTTTGGTAGATCGACATTTGGTTGTAAAGTTGAAGAATTTGGTATTCTATCATACCATCAAGATTCCATTCATAAAGATGATTTCCATCAAAATGAAGGCGAGAAAAAGTTTGTTGTTCTTTGATTTGAAGATCAACAGGAGTAGGGCGACGATAATATTGTTTGGTTGGTTTGACTATGCTTTGGATTTGAGGGGGTTGCTGAGTATCAAGGAATTGATTTTTTACCTGTTCTATTTCAGATTCATAGTCTGAGTCTGGTTCGGCAGAATCAGATTCTGAAATGGAAGAAAGATTAAGATTTTGAAATCCTGTTTCAATCTTTGAATTTTGCGTTGTGTCTTTAAACAGAACATTGACAGAAGGGTTTTTTGCTTTGTCAAGCTCTTTTGCTAATTCAGCTATGAAATCTAAACGAACAGTATTTGGATTGGGAAAGGCTGGTTTAGCCTGTTCTTTGGGCAAGAAGAAAGCAGAAGTCTTTCTTTGATCTGAAGTAGAGGGACAAGAAGAAGATGATGGAGATAATGACATTTTCTGTAAATGCATTTGCTCTCCTAGAGTATGAAGGAAAGTATTGGTATAGTTGTTTTGTTCAACTAGAGGAGCAAGGTCTTTTGGAGTGACAGGTTTGTCTACATTCATTTTTTTAGCAAGTTTGATTGGGGAAGCTATAGTACCTGAAATTTTTATAGATTGAAATGGAGGAAATGTTTGGTTTATTTGAGTTCTGGATTGAGAGTCCCATTTTCTGGTGAGATTTTGTAGCATAAGGATTTCTTTGGAATTGGTTGGCTGGTTTTCATTGTGGGTTTTAAACCAAGTGAAAAAGGGGATAGTTATCTGATTTTGGTTCATGTGCAGATACCATTTTTCTTTAAGATCTGTTTTAATCTTAAAGTACCATTTTTAAGGGATGTTTTTAGAAATCTTGCTTTAGATACTCAGTATCTATAGCAAAAATTTTAGTAGATATCATGTTTACTTGAGGATGAAAATTGCTTTCAGAATGATTATAATCATCTTCTTGCCTTTGGTAACAAGGGCTATAAACATGAGTAGGAATAGTTTTTGGAAGATTTTGTTTTGGATTTAGTATTGTTCGGGAAGAACTTGCTTCTGTTTGAGAATATTTGGCAAAGATGATGTCAATAGAGCCGTCATCATTTTGTTGAATGAGCTCAGGTTCTGAAGATTATTTTGGATGTTTCTCTTGCACATCTTCAAGATGCCATTTGCAGAGATTGACTTCGTCCCATTTAATTCTTTTTGGAATGACTATATTATGGGCAAGATTTGCTATAAACAATGTCGTGAGACCTCTCATCCGGTCTTCATATGCAGTTCCAGGCGAAGTAGTTTTCATTAATTTGTAATATATACGATAAGGGACCACAATATTTTCACTTCCTGGAAGCATATTGAATCCTTGAGTATAAACTCCTAATCGAAGGAATTTAGACAAATGGACATCTGTCAATGCAACAGAATAATTTAGAATACATATGAAATAGGATGGACCATCGGACAGACTAGCCTCAACCATTCCAATTAAGGAGTCTTTGAAATCTAGGAATCTGCGATCTCGCAAAGTAACTAGAGTAGAAGTCTGTAAACCCAATCTGGTTAGTGGTTTTACAGCAACTTGGACAAATTCGAGATGAATGTAGTTATATTTGGAGGAAGATTGAAGAAGTTCTCATACAGAGAGCAAATTCAAATCATCATTTTGGTGAGATATAGATAGAGTTTGTTATACAGTTTTGATGATGAAGTCTGATTCAAGAGATTCATCATTTTAGAAAGGACCCTCTAAATAATTCTCATTCAATGGAACTTTTGCTAGATTCCAATTTTGAAGAGCTTGTTCGATATCAGAGTACCGAATTTCTTCAAGATTTTTTATGGACATGGTTTCTGCATCAGCTGCTTTGGCAATACTTGTCAATTCTATTATTTAAAAAGAATCAGATGATTTTGCAAAATCCAACATACTTTGATTAGTAAACCATTTGGTAACTTTGGAAATAACACTTTTGGATGGTTTTGCAGATTTTTGGCAGCAGAACTATTAGATCTGTCTAATTTTTTATATTGAGCAAATCTTTCTGACACAGATCTCCTTCCTGAGTCCATATTTACAAAATTAAAATTAATAAGAGTGGCTTGTCAATAATATAAATCCCTTCGAAGGCCTAACGCACAACTGGCTGACGGCAAAAGGGTATTACGACAAGGGAGCCTTGAACCTCTTTTTAATTTTAATTAGTCAATATAAATTTAGAAAATAAATCGATGGCAAAAGAGATTTGCCGAATATAAAACTGTCAGAGCAATAAACAAACAGAAATACAAACACCAATAGATATATTAAAACAGAAATTCAAACAGAAAATAGAAAACTGCTTACAAGATGGCCTTGATACCACTTTACACCATTAGATTGTTCTCTCTATATATATAGCTGCGTAACGGTTCTCACAAATTCTCGTGAGAACTTTTTGAGAACTCATCACACGTTATACGTGAACCCAAAATCTAAATGGTTCATGTGATGCAACACCCATGAAATCCTTAGGGCCCAACTTTTACTCTAATCCAAAACTTTGGTGGGCCATGAAAAAGAAAATAGTTTCTTTCCATAATTTGTATCTCTCTTTACTATAGCTTATAAGAGTTTTTTATCAGGGTGAAAATTAGTCCCTTAGGATTTCATAGGGTGCTGCATTGCATGGATAGTTCAGATTTTGGGCCCATGACACATGTGCAAAGATGCACACATGTGCATGATATATATATATATATATATATATATATATATATATATATATATATGTGTGTGTGTGTGTGTGTGTGGGAAAAGGTACTATGGGCACGAGCTGACAATAAGCTCCCATGAGGTCGAGCTGTGTGGGCCCCACCGTGATGCGTGTCGACCATCAACATCGTGCATTTGATGGGTCCCCTTTAAATTATGGGATATCCTAAAAATCAGCTGTATATAGAACTCAGGTGGGCCATACCATCTAAAATCATGTGAAGACATGCCAAAAACATATAAAAGCACTTAGTGGGGCCCACCTAAGTTTTAAATGCTGCTGAAACTTGGTCTGAACCCTCATCCAAGTGGGACACACATAATGGATGGGCTGGATTTGCAAACCACATCTTGGTGGGCCCAAAAAATGATTATGAATGCTTTAATGGTGCATGGCCCCTCTCAACTTCTGTATGTGGTGTGGTCCACACAAGTCACGAATTGACTTGATTTTTTAGACCTAGGCCCCCGATGGAATGGTGCATCTGATTGATGGGGTAGATGTTCGAAATGCATCATAGTGGGGTCCACACAGCTCGACCTCATGGGACGTTCCCATTAGCTCGAGCGCATAGTACCTTTTACCGATATATATCTATATATATATATATATATATATATCCTAGTTTCCAATTCTATTCATAACTTAAATATATGAATATCTCATTAAGGGATTTATACAGGTAAGAGAAGAGAACAAAGAATAAGAAGTTATACAATCATCTTCTTAAAATATGAATTGGGAAAACATATACCCATAAAATGGGAAAGCATATACCTTTCAATGGACATGGATTCCTTCCTTCTTGTGTTGGGAAGTAGGAAGCTAGGTGGGGCGCTGTTATTGTTATAATTTTTTATATATAAATCTACCTTTCATTCATTTTGTTAACTTATTTTAGGACATGAGAAAAAAAAAAGAAAAAAGAAAAAAAAAGGGTGAATTTTAAACTAAGGGAAGCCATATGAGAGGAAAAAGTGGGGAAGGAAAATGCCTACCATTGAAATCTTTATGGATGCTAGCTACCTTGATGTTTATATGCCATCCAAATTTTTTATAAAGTCTTTCCCACTGCGAATGAATTGAAAACACAAAACTTATCTTGGTACAAAAGTTTTATGGCCATATGAATGGTTCAACAATAGTCATTCAATCCTCTCGGTTTCTGCTCATGTGGACCACTTGATTTTTAAAAGCATTGCATTTATTTTTTTTGTTTCATGTCATAAAATGAGCTAGAAAAATGGAAGTTAAAACCCTTTCGATAATCAAAATCTTTATTGTTTTGATGTATGAGATGATGGAATATTTGGTTGAATTAAATTGACTATTTAAAAACAATAACCAAAAAGAAATTAAAAGAAATGGGATAAAAGACTTATAGAGTTTAGTTAAGGCGACATGAGTCACTTAACTTGAAATCAAACTTGCTCCCCATGGACAGCATCCTAAGTGCAACATATTTCTAGAAATCGAACTCCAGGATACAACAACTATGACCCGGTCCTAGCAGTGCACTCACTATATGCGAGCTCGAACCACTTGCAGTTTAACCCGAAAGTGTCGAGTTAACTCGGTGACGAACTCAACAACCAAAACTCGTAAAACAGAAAAAGGAACAGATAGAGTTTTTCACTAGAAGCATAAATATTTTCGTGGTTTTTTAAAAATGGAATGAAAATCTTTATATAGACCCCAAAGTGGTGCATTAAGCACCCTTTCGAAAGGGTTTGGTTTGTTGGATTTAAACCCAACAGATGCGATCAACTGACCAACCACATCTCTCTGTTTCAAAATGAAAAAGTGCAAGTATGAATATGCTCTCGTATAATATAAAGTCCTGCAAGTACTATCATGCCCCAGACTCGGTAACCGGATTCACGAGGACCCCGATAACCGGTTCTGGCCGCAACAACCTCAATAGTACCCCATTCTCGGCTCCTGAAGCAGGTTCCGATCCTGGGATTCTATAAGGAGGATTTTCATAAAAGTATAATCATTACCAATACGAGCATACCCAAGATCACAATAAGTATCTCTGAGAATAACAAAGGCCCACATTATAAAATCCACTATGAATTTGAACTTTTACAAGTATCCATAAGGTCCAAAAGGACAGACATAAGATAACAAAAGAATGAAAGGAAATTCTGCAACACTGGGGTCCTCAAAATCAACTCTACTCCACGCTCTGCCACTACGTCGCCCGCTTAGGATTCCTGCCGCATCAATCGTGCATAAGCTTATAGAAGCTTAGAGGGTGGTGAAAGTGTGTGACAATGGTGTACGAAATAATAGTAGGAGGTACAAGAAGAGGAACATGCTCAATGACAATATCACTAGCCTTACCAAGGCTTATCATAAATACGATGCAATGAGTACTGGGTGTCATACCAAGGTAATGCATGAAGAGGCTTATACAGCTGGTGCGAATGCGATTCAAAGTAATGCCAGTACTCATAACTAATCCACATATCAAGTACATTTTCAATTATAAGAAAAGTACCAGGGTCCATTACATTGCTAGATGACTGCTGCTCTACGGACCCCGCACAATCAAACGAGCATAAGAGACCTCACTACCTGTCTATGGACAACCAATCACTAGCAAGGCCTGACGGTAGTGGACCCATTCACGAGCTGGTCAGACTCAGCCTAGCAATGCCTTCTTACATCAGGCTTATAAGGCTACACTCCTATCCAACCAACTACATGATAGTGGGAGTCGTGGCCTAATGGTATAAGGCCCTCGTGTGCTCATATATTTTACCCGGTCACGACGTTAGAACAGATCCTTGGTACCATGGAAGTTTTGAGAATTTTATCCATGGGCATCCTATGCACCCGGTATGCTCAAGTAATATTTTCAGTGTCCACACATACGGCCATCCACGAACGTCCTTATGTAGGCGAAGCCCTGGTGAAGTAAGGGCAGTATCATCATGAAATGCGATGCCAATGCATGAGTCACACATATAGATCATGCACAAGCTTCAAGCACTGAATGTGTACAAAGGAAGAAACTACATCCCTCTATGACCACCACGGAATGTAATCAATTCACACAGATGATGCATATGTGTCACAATGATGAAAGTACGCTACCTGTAGAATATATATATATTCCTCCTTCCTAAGGAGGGACAAGGTCTAGGTACATAGAGAGATACTCTAAGGAGAAGTAAAGTCTTCTAGTGAGGGCCCAATACTTTGGGGTGACTTACAAGCTAAGAGAGTCATAATCCCAAAGAAGAAACGGTCTTAATCAAGGGACCAAGGTGGACCTTCAACCACCTATAGAAGCCCTATGGGCCTACCTTAGGGCTACCAAGGAAGACATCCAACCTCAATTGGGTCCCAAAAGATAGCCCACTACGCATATAAAGTACGGTCCAAGGCCCAAGCTGTAACGACCCGTAAATTTCCGTACAAGGGCTCGAGTATCACCTCGACCAGAAATCACTTAGGATTAAATCCTTTAGAAATTTAACAAAGTTAACTAAGTGCTAAACTATATTAGCCATGAAATCCGTTAGAATCATTTTAAATACGATCTGTAAAACTCAAAACTTGTAGAATCATTGACGCTAGGTTACCCTAAAGTCTAGGATTAAACTTATTACCCGACTGCTCTCGGGAACGAATTGAAACTCCGTATTAGGTCTAGACCGCACATCGGAAGTCCGATTAACACAAAGTTAAGGAACTAGGACCGCCTCACTGGGCTCGATAACCATCTCGAAAATTAGGTCCAGACGATGTCCCACGGCCATTCGCTTGAGTCCGGAGCGAGAGAGTGTGAAAACCACTATTTTCTTTACAACATAAATATCTTGAATAGTGATCTGGCACCACTCATTTGCGGATCAGTATTAAGCAACCAGACCGTCAAAATCAGACCAAATTACACCCTCGGATTAGGAAAATTTCAAGAACATTTACATGTACTTGGAATTTCGGATCGTGGCCCACTGACCGTTGAACTGAAAATGGTCTGCCGCGTGTGATCTGGAAATCTGACCGAGATAAAAATGTAATCCCACGTAGATCCATGAGTTGTGAGCTTAAGTCTGACGTTTGGCTCAAGGGGGGCCGCCAGAAACCCTCTTTTGAGTTGGAACAACGCCGAAATGCTTATAATAGACGTACCCCTTGAACCGGAGTCTATTCCGGAGAGGTTTTAGGCTATATAAGGGCCTTAGAATAGCTCCTCTCACAGCTAGACGAATTTGGGATAAAACCTTAGAGAGGGAGAGAGAGAAAAGGGAGAGAAAGCTTAAGAGTTGTGGGAGAATCTTCCTCCTACTGTTTCAAATCACTACACGGGCTGCACCACCCCTTCCTTGGCGCTTTTCCGGCGATACCGACTCCGTTTTAAGGTAATAAACCCTAACCCTAGATTTTTTTTGAGGTGTATAGGCTACAGGTTATGAAATAACTAACCGATTTCACTCTTTAAGCAGAAAACTCCCGAATACGGAAGCTCCTCAACCCTTGTCGATCCGTTGAGATTCCAAGAAGCAAGGTGAGGACTATAGGTGTATAGGTTATGATTTTCAATGCTTTCAATGTCAGATAATGATAGATTCATGATCTGCATGCAATTGCACATGTACAAAGTGCTTTCCGTTTTCTGTTTCGATTAGAATTGTAGAATATGGAATTTCACATACTCTAGGTATTCGTATAAAATACCGTATACGTATTTTTTTTGGAAATGTATTTGACATGTTTATATGTCATATGGATATACGATATATGGATAAAATACTTATTTGCCGAAAGGGTTCGCCTAAATACATGTTTACTAATATACACTATGTATGTAGAAATACGGTATTGTAAGAAGTACCGTATACATGTATATTTTAGCGATGTGTTTGTCATGATTAATTGTCATATAAATATATTATGTGCATATAAAATATTTGCTTGGCGAAGAGAATCGCCGTAATACAGGTTCCCTTGTATACACTATGTATGTTGAATTTGTGCATCCTAGAAAATACCCCATACATATAAATTTTGGTGATGTAATTGTCATGATTATTTGTTGTGTGAATATGATATATACGTATAAAATACTAGTTTGGTAAAGGGACAGACCTAGTACACATTCTGCTAACATACGTCATGTATGTTGAAATTGTGCACTCTAAGTATTTGTGAAATTGCTTGTGGGTGTAAGTGCTTAAGTGTTTGCACCTTAGGTAGGTGCTGAGATGGAGTTCTCAACTACCTTAGGGTCACGTATGATACCCTTCATGTGGTTATTTACTCTAACCACTCACTTATGAAATATATGTATTTGTATCCCTATTTGTACAGTGCTCCATAACATGCTTTTTAACATGCTTTGTAACTTGTTTCATAACATGCTTTACAATATGCTTTATAACATGATTGCTAGTATGCTTGAATTACCTTGTTTATCATGCTTTACTTCACATGCTATGGTTGGGAATTGATTGAGCTTGGGACTATGTCCATAGTCCGACATCCCAGATCAGACTTGGAGTTGTGGTTGAGATTCATTTCGCCACACATGATGTGTTGGCGAACCCGTGTCGTACTTCGGTTGGCGATAGTAGTTGGCCACACGAGGTGCTTCTGCGCTTCATATCACCCAACTTGTTGTGCGCTCGAGCCAGCCGAACACGTCAAGTAACCCGTGTGTCTTATGTATGTTCACCATGTTTGGTCGCTAATGTTTGAACCTAGGGTACCAAACTTACCAGTGAGAATCCCGTTAACCATGGTACCTCGATCCGCTAAGACTCATGAGCCGGGCATGGTGGTATGGGACACCGTGGTCGAGCTGTCGGCCTACGCTGGGGCTACGTGCCTCCCCGTAGTGACTAGTGAGCAACTTAACTAGTGAGCCGATTATGGTGGTATGAGACACTATATTTACGCTGTCGGCCTACGTTGATAAGGTGATGGGGGAGCGGTGCAACCTTTGTGCACAACAGCCCTGGCAGCCCTTTGTAGTGACCGCGGGCATACTCTGAAATCGCAGTGCACCTTAGTGTTCGCCGCGATATATAGAGTATGGACTAGGCCTATTTCTGTATAGTGATGAATTGTTTAAGGGGTGATGGGGGAGTGGTGTAACCTTTGTGCGTAACAGCCCTGACAGCCTCTACAGTGACCTAGAAAACACACCATCGTCTAATATTAACTAGGACTGACGACCTCAGAATGGATCATGTTTGGGAATGATACAGGGAAGGTACCTTAGTTTCCCAATCCTGCTGTTGAATTGGACTAATTAATAACTTGGTAATCATGCTCATCATGCATTGCATGTGCCTGGAAGATGGGGAGCACTGTGAGATGAAAGCATACCACGAGCGTGAGATGGTGTCGCATGAGGGAGTATGTCGGTGAGGGCATCCATCATACCTGCATTCATACTTGCATTAATAAGAGTAATTAGGAGTGTTTGATTTACTTCTTTATCATTACTGCTTGACTGCATTGATAACACGTTAACCTATGCTTTATGGTTCCACTGAGTTAGCTACTCACTCCCACGTTACGGGATGGTGTTGTGCACACCAACCAGACTCTGTCTCAGGTTTAGGCGAGCCGACGACTCTGGAGGCAGAGCCTGATTATGACGAGGACTAGGAGGAGTTCTTGTATATGCAGTTCTCTGGCGGCTTCGACTAGGCTGTCAGGACCGACGAGTTTTACAGGGATTGTTACTTAGTTTCATTTTCGACATTTTGTTTATAAAACAGACATGTATATGGTGACTCAGATGGATTCATACTCTGAAGAATGAAACGATTATTTTGTTTCTTTACATACATATATATATATAGTTCAGTCTTCCGCTTGCTTTTATAAAATTGATTTGGAGTATGAATTTCTATTTTGGTATAATCTCACTAATGTTTATTGCTCTAACACAGACAACATTTAATCATCATTAATTATGTTGTATAAGTGACGTTGGAACTCGGGAGTTGAGTTACACTCGACCCCCGATTTTCAGGGCGTTACAAGTTGGTATCAAAGCATGATTTTGATTAAACAGAACCTGAGTTATGTTCCCACGATGTACGTTGACGCATTACAACCTAGGAGGGTGCGAGAAAATTTTAGAAACAGTCCTAGGTTTTCCAGACTCCGCCATTCGTCGAAGTTCGTCGAATATGCGCGTTTTGATCGAGTCCGTGCTCGATCTTGATTGTACGAGTCTACTCCAAATCGCTTCTAGACTGTCTATGGACGTGTCTAGTTTGCTATCCACCCAAATCCAGTCGTTAAAAATCAGAAAAGATTAGTCCAGATCTGAAATTTCTCGGAAACACTCGATCTGGAACCGAATCGAGTCGGGGGCCTCCCCACTTAAATCCAATGGGACCTAGGGTCGAACCAAGGTGCATTTGGCACCTTGGGACCATGGAGAACACGGCCCCACCGCTGCGGCGCGGTGGCGGGCTGCAGTCGGGTGGGCCATCTGATGTGGGGCCTGGCCTGGGAACGGTCGGCCCGACCTCCCCAAGCATGTGGTGTGTGTGATTAGGGCTGGGGTTTAGGATTTTTAGGGCTGAAGCCCCCCTCTCTCTCACAGCTTCCCTTCCAAACGCCCATCCCCTCCATTTCTGATTTTTCTCTCAACCCATTCCCCTAAATCATTCAATCCCCCATTTTCGTCCATAACTCACCCACTCCCATCGATCACAATAGCCCTAGCCACCTACCCTACCCCTTCCTTTCATGTTTGAGCTCTCATATCCCCCATTTGGAGCTCAAAATCGGGTAACCTCCTAACCCATCCCTATTTCCTCTTGTTCCTTCTTCATTTCCTGCCCCTAGTGTCTCTTCTACACCTGTTGGGACTGTTGCTCGTGGAGAATCAAAGAAATCAGCCCCTTTTCTCTCTCCTTCCTTCAATCCATGGCCCTTTTCGAGTTGGTTACGGCTATCTTCTCCATTTCCTCCATCCTATCTCTCATGGGAAAGAGGAAGACCGCAACTGATGGCGCTGGCTCGAGCAGCCCAGCCCATTCCAGAAGAAGAGCTGATGATGGGGCCGACACTAGCACCGTTCGAGAGTTTAGGTCGAAGCGAGACCTGGATCCTCAACATCCTGTTAGAAATGCCTATCCGATAGGCATTGAATATGGGCATTTTGCTGGCCGTAAGGTCATGTTTGAAGCTCACGCAGATGAGAGAATGTTTGGCCTACACCCGATGATGGACCACTTGGTGGATATCGGATGGAATTCTATATTTGACGATGAGTTCCCTGCATGTGAGAACACAGTTCGTGCTTTCTACGCCCACATCATAGATCCATCGTTAGAGCCTCTTCAGTTCACTGTCTTTGTGAGGGGCATAAGGCGTACAATCACTGTGGATGAGGTGGTTCGGATCATGAAGATTTCGTGTGGTCAAGTGCTTCCTAGTGACGACTTCTCCAGAAGTGCACGGGAAAGGGATCGCCGCACGCGATACCTTTGTGGTCGTCGAGTTACTTGGACGCGAGGAAATTGTATTGCGGCGACAAAGATAGCCGAGGACTTCCGTTTACTCCCTCACATTTTCACATACAATGTGTACCCGCGGTTTACTCGAGCGATTTCAGCGCTTGAGACCTCCCTCATTCATGGGCTCTCATAGACCCGAGGAGGCAGAGTTTTGGCTCGACCTCATCTCTAAGATGCTTCGGATGCTGCACTGTTCAGAGGCAGAGCAGGTTGAGATGGCCGCTTTCATGTTTGAGAGGAAGCCCAGTTTATGGTGGGATAGTGTGCTGCGGTCTGTCGCAGCAGACTACGTGTGGACTTGGGAGGCTTTCGAGTTCCGGTTCCACGAGAAATACTACCCGCAGACTTACCGACATGAGCGGGAGGATGAGTTTCTGCGCCTCAGGCAGGGAGGCATGACGATTATGGAGTACGAGCACCGCTTCACAGAGTTAGGCCGCTTTGTCCCGACTATATTGGTTGATGAGCAGATGCGGATGCGTCATTTTTCTTTGGGTTTGCGACCGAAGATACGGTCGAAGATATGCTGCCTCAGTATACCTACCTATGCAGCACTGGTTCACATGTCTATGACAGCAGAGCAGGATGTGGACCGGTTGGCCTGATCTCGTGGTGCTATGGTTGCGAGGCCACGACAGGAGTTATAGAGCAGGCCTATCCTAGGCAAGAGGCCTCGTGCTGACTCGCCTCCCAGGATCGCAGTGCCAGTGGCTCCAGTGAGGCGCCCTATTGTGACCTGCACGTACTGCGGGAAGTAGGGTCATCTTATTGGGAGTTGTTTCATGCGGATGAAGGATAGTGGTTTCTCTCTGCCACAGATGTTGGGTCGTTCTCGCCCACAGGCCTTATCGACTCCACCTTTACAGACTGTACCTGCCCATCCTTCCTTCAGACCTCCTGTATCATGGTTCAGGCCGCCGCAACGGCCCGTGGCCCCTCAGCTGAACCGTCAGCAGCAGGCGCGCATACATACGCTCGTGGCTGAGGCACTTGAGACGTCGCTTTTGGCCCCGACAGCTTTTGAGGGTACGACTCACATTTACGGTACTTCTGTTTCCTTGTTGGTGGACACTGAGTCCACTACTTCTATGATTTCTTGTGGGGCAGTTAAACGTCTATCTTTGCGTACTATTCCCACTAAGGGACTGAGACTTACTATGGCCACTGGGACTTTTTCGGATGTCGCACGGTTATGTGAGGGTTGCTTTGTGGATTTGGGTTGCCGCACCATGCTCGTCGACCTCATTATTACTCCGCTGTGGCACTATGATGTTATTCTCGGTATGGACTGGCTCTCGAAGATGAGAGCAGAGATAGATTACGATACTCGAGTCGTGACGGCCTATGAATCTGACAGCGCAGCTTTCACGTTTCCAGTACAGGTCAGTTGGCGCTGCCGTGTTGATTGTTATACTACTTTATCAGCGCCGATCGATGGTCTGACGTTGAGAAATATGCCGGTGGTTCGAGAATTTGTAGACGTGTTTAAAACTATTACTGGTTTACCTCCTCGGCGCGAGATCGATTTTACGATTGATCTTACGCCTGGTGCGATACCCATCTCATTGCCGACTTATCGTATGCCTTCATGTGAGATGGAGGAGCTGCGGAAATAGATTGACGAGCTTGTAGAGAAGGGTTTCATACGACCTAGTGTGTCTCCTTGGGGAGCACCTGTGCTATTTGTGAAGAAGAAGGACGGGTCACTACGGTTATGTATTGACTACCGTAGGTTGAACCAGGTCACGGTGAAGAACAAGTATCCTTTGCCCAGAATAGATGATTTGTTTGATCAGTTGAGGGGGGTGAAGTATTTTTTGAAGATTGATCTACAGTCGGGATACCACCAGTTGCACGTGAGAGATGAGGACGTGCAGAAGACAGCCTTCAGGACGTGTTTTGGGTACTATGAGTTCCTTGTGATGTCGTTCGGCCTTACGAACGCACCAGCCGTGTTCGTGGATCTGAAGAACCGGGTATTTCGGCCCTTCCTATACCGATTCATCATCGTCTTTATTGATGACATTTTGATATACTCTACTAGTCGGGAAGAGCACGAGGAGCACCTGAGAGCGGTGTTGGGTACACTGAAGAAGAACCAGTTGCTCACACAGTACAAGAAGTGCGACTTCTGGCAGGAGGAAGTCAAGTTCCTCGGACATGTAGTGTCTAAGGATGAGATAGCAGTGGACCTAGCTAAGGTAGCCGCGGTTCAGGATTAGCAGCAGCCTGGCTTAGTTACCGAAGTAAGGAGTTTTCTTGGTCTGGCAGGGTATTACAGGCGCTTCATTTAGGATTTCTCGAAGATTGCCAGGCCGTTGTCTCGCCTTGGACCCTGAAGGACCCGAAGTTCGCCTGGAATGAGAAGGCGGAAGCAGCTTTCAAGGAGCTGAAGGATAAGTTGACGTCCGCCCCTGTGCTAGTATTGTCAGAGCAAGGGGAGAAATATACGATATATACTGACGCGTCTCGCGTTAGTTTAGGTTGTGTCCTGATGCAGAAGGATATGGTGATTTCGTATGCCTCGAGACAATTAAGGAAGCACGAGGAGAATTACCCTACACATGACCTGGAGTTGGCAGCTGTCATCTTTGCATTGAAGCTCTGGAGACATTACCTCTACGGAGAGGAGTTCAAGCCTTTCTGCGACCACAAGAGCCTTAAGTACATATTCACACAGCGAGACTTGAATATGAGACAACGTCGATGGATAGAGACCTTGAAGGACTTCAAGTTCGAGGTTTCCTACCATCCTGGCAAGGCGAACCTTGTGGCAGACGCGTTGAGCCGCAAGAAGGCTATAGCATTTGCGGCACCGTTGATGATAGCTGAGTGGGACATGGTTGAGTTCGTGCGGGACTTCGAGCAGAGACTCACTGTGGAGGAGCCATTTGATTGTGTTGCGCACGTTCGGGTGCGACCACTTATTGACGACAGGGTTATTGAGGCCCAAAAGGGTGATGTGCGGCTGTCTGAGCTTCGAGAGCAAGCTAGCGACGCCGAGGACTCCGAGTGGAGAGTTGGTTCTGATGGGGGTCTATGATTCCGTGGCCGTCTATGCGTTCCTGACATGCCTGACTTGAGACGCGAGCTTCTCGAGTCTGCCCATAACTCGAAGCTTGCGATGTATCCTGGTAGCACGAAGATGTACCGGGATATGAGATGGTCGTATTGGTGGGATAACATGAAGGCCCACATCGCTGAGTATGTGTCTCGCTGTCTCACGTGCCAGCAGGTCAAGGCTGAACACCGTCGACCTCCTAGACTGCTTCAGCCCATGCCCATAGAAGAGTGGAAGTGGGACTTCATCTCCATGGACTTCATATCTGGGCTGTCGAAGACGAGGAAGGGACACGATTCCATTTGGGTGATTGTGGACCGGTTGACCAAATCGGCCCATTTCCTCCCTATCAGAGTTACGAACTCTGCCGACGAGCTGGCTAGATTGTACATCAGGGAGATCGTCCGTCTGCATGGAATTCCTTTAGAGATCGTGTCAGACAGAGACATTCGGTTCACATCTATCTTCTGGACTCGTATCCAGGAAGCGATGGGTGTGAAGTTGAAGTTCAGTACGGTGTTTCATCCTCAGACTGATGGGCAGACAGAGCGGGTGAATCAGATTCTGGAAGATATGTTGTGGGTATGTGTGTTGGACTTCAAGGATAGCTGGGATGACTGTCTCCCTTACGCAGAGTTCGCCTACAACAATAGTTTTCAGGCGACTATTGGTTTAGCGCCATATGAGGCCCTATATGGTCGTCCTTACAGAGCACCGCATTGTTGGGCTGAGGTTGGCGAGCATAGTCTGATTGGCCTGGAGTTGGTACAGGCGACTACAGAGAAAGTCGACATCATCAGGCGTCGACTACTTACAGCATAGAGCAGGCAAAAGAGTTACGCCGATATGAGGCGGCGACTACTTGAGTTCGAGGTCGGGGATCATGTATTCCTCCGAGTTTCCCCTATGAAGGGAGTCCTTCGATTTGGGAAGAAGGGGAAGCTCACGCCGAGGTTTATCGATCCGTTTCAGATACTGGATCACGTGGGTGATGTGGCGTATCGTCTCGCTTTGCCCACACCACTTGCATCTATACACAACATATTTCATGTATCTATGCTGAAGAAGTACGTTCCTGATCCTTCACATATCATCAGATGGGAGCAAGTACAGCTGAGCAAGGATGCTAGTATGAGTTGCACCTGACGCGTATCCTTGACAGGAAGGAACAGGTACTGCGTAGCAAGGTCATTCCACTTGTGAAGGTACTATGGACACATCATTCAGAGGAGGAAGCTACTTGGGAGACTGAGGCCGAGGTCAGGAAGAACTACCCTCAGATTCTCGAGGAATACAAAAAGGTACAAATTTCGAGATTAAAATTTTTGTTTAAGGGGGGTAGATTGTAATGACCCGTAAATTTCCATACAAGGGCTCGAGTATCACCTCGACCAGAAATCACTTAGGATTAAATTCTTTAGAAATTTAACAAAGTTAACTAAGTGCTAAACTATATTAGTCATGAAATCCGTTAGAATCGTTTTAAATACGATCTGTAAGAACCAAAACTTGTAGAATCATTGACGCTAGGTTACCCTAAAGTCTAGGATTAAACTCATTACCCGACTGCTCTCGGGAACGAATTGAAACTCCGTATTAGGTCTAGACCGTACATCGGAAGTCCGATTAACACGAAGTTAAGGAACTAGGACCGCCTCACTGGGCTCGATAACCATCTCGAAAATCAGGTCCAGACGATGTCCTACGGCCATTCGCTTGAGTCCGGAGCGAGGGAGTGTGAAAACCACTATTTTCTTTACAACATAAATATCTTGAATAGTGATCTGACACCACTCGTTTACGGATCAGTATTAAGCAACCAGACCGTCAGAATCAGACCAAATTACACCCTCGGATCAGGAAAAATTTCAAGAACATTTACATGTACTTGGAATTTTGGATCGTGGCCCACTGACCGTTGAACTGGAAATGGTCCGCCGCGTGTGATCTGGAAATCTGACCGAGATGAAAATGTAATCCCACGTAGATCCATGAGTTGTAAGCTTAAGTCTGATGTTTAGCTCAAGGGGGGCCGCCAGAAACCCTCTTTTGAGTTGGAACAACGCTGAAATGCTTATAATAGACGTACTCCTTGAACCAGAGTCTATTCCGGAGAGGTTTTAGGCTATATAAGGGCCTTAGAACAGTCCCTCTCACAGCTATACGAATTTGGGATAAAACCCTAGAGAGAGAGAGAGAAAAGGGAGAGAAAGCTTTAGAGTTGTGGGAGAATCTTCCTCCTACTGTTTCAAATCACCACACGGGCTGCACCACCCCTTCCTTAGCACTTTCCCGGCGATACCGACTTCATTTTAAGGTAATAAACCTTAACCCTAGATCTGTTTTGAGGTGTATAGGCTACAGGTTATGAAATAACTAACCAATTTCACTCTTTAGGCTAGAAAACTCCTGAATACGGAAGCTCCTGAACCCTTGTCGATCCGTTGAGATTCCAAGAAGCAAGGTGAGGACTTTAGGTATATAGGTTATGGTTTTCAATGCTTTCAATGTCAGATAATGATAGATTCATGATCTGCATGCAATTGCACATGTACAAAGTGCTTTCCGTTTTCTGTTTCGATTAGAATTGTAGAATATGGAATTTCACATACTCTAGGTATTCGTATAAAATACCGTATACGTATTTTTTTTTGGAAATGTGTTTGACATGTTTATTTGTCATATGGATATACGATATATGGATAAAATACTTATTTGGCGAAAGGGTTCGCCTAAATACATGTTTACTAATATACACCATGTATGTAGAAATACGGTATTGTAAGAAGTACCGTATACATGTATATTTTAGCGATGTGTTTGTCATGATTAATTGTCGTATAAATATATTATGTGCGTATAAAATATTTGCTTGGCGAAGAGAATCGCCGTAACTACAGTTCCCTTGTATACACTATGTATGTTGAATTTGTGTATCCTAGAAAATACCCCATACGTATAAATTTTGGTGATGTAATTGTCATGATTATTTGTTGTGTGAATATGATATATACGTATAAAATACTAGTTTGGTAAAGGGACAGCCCTAGTACACATTCCGCTAACATACGTCATGTATGTTGAAATTGTGCACTCTAAGTATTTGTGAAATTGCTTGTAGGTGTAAGTGCTTAAGTGTTTGCACCTTAGGTAGGTGCTGAGATGGAGTTCTCAACTACCTTAGGGTCACGTATGATACCCTTCATGTGGTTATTTACTCTAACCACTCACTTATGAAATATATGTATTTGTATCCCTATTTGTACAGTGCTCTATAACATGCTTTTTAACATGCTTTGTAACTTGTTTCATAACATGCTTTATAATATGCTTTATAACATAATTGCTAGTGTGCTTGAATTACCTTGTTTATCATGCTTTACTTCACATGCTATGGTTGGGAATTGATTGAGCTTGGGACTATGTCCATAGTCCAGACATCCGGTATCAGACTTGGAGTTATGGTTGAGATTCATTTCGCCACACATGATGTGTTGGCGAACCCGTGTCGTACTTCGGTTGGCGATAGTGGTTGGTCACACGAGGTACTTCTGCGCTTCATATCGCCCAACTTGTTGTGCGCTCGAGCCAGCCGAACACGTCAAGTAACCCATGTGTCTTATGTATGTTCACCATGTTTGGTCGCTAATGTTTAAACCTAGGGTACCAAACTTACCAGTGAGAATCCCGTTAACCATGGTACCTCGATCCGCTAAGACTCACGAGCCGAGCATGGTGGTATGGGACACCGCGGTCGAGCTGTCGGCCTACGCTGGGGCTACGTGCCTCCCCGTAGTGACCAGTGAGCAACTTAACTCGTGAGCCGATTATGGTGGTATGGGACACTATATCGCGCTGTCGGCCTACATTGATAAGGTGATGGGGGAGCGGTGCAACCTTTGTGCGTAACAGCCCTGATAGCCCTTTGTAGTGACCGCAGGCATACTCTGAAATCGCACTGCACCTTAGGGTTCACCGCGATATATAGAGTATGGACTAGGCCTGTTTCTGTATAGTGATGAATCGTTTAAGGGGTGATGGGGGAGTGGTGTAACCTTTGTGCGTAATGACCACTGCGAAATTCTCTGCAGGTGACTTAGAAAATACACCATCATCTGATATTAACTAGGACTGACGACCCTAGAATGGATCATGTTTGGGAATGATACAAGGAAGGTACCTTAGTTTCCTAATCCTGCTGTTTGAATTGGACTAATCATGCTCATCATGCATTGCATGTGCATGGAAGATGTGGAGCACTGTGGGATGAAAGCATGCCGCTAGCGTGAGATGGTGTCGCATGAGGGAGTATGTCGGTGAGGGCATCCATCATACCTGCATTCATACTTGCATTAATAAGAGTAATTAGGAGTGTTTGATTTACTGCTTTATCATTACTACTTGACTGCATTGATAACATGTTAACCTATGCTTTATGGTTCCATTGAGTTAGCTACTCACTCCCACGTTATGGGACGGTGTTGCGCACACTAACCAGACTTTGTCTCAGGTTTAGGCGAGCCGACGACTCTGGAGGCGGAGCCTGATTATGATGAGGACCAGGAGGAGTTCTCGTATATGCAGTTCTCTAGCGGCTTCAACTAGGCTGTCAGGACCGACGGGTTTTACAGGGATTGTTACTTAGTTTCATTTTCGACATTTTGTTTATAAAACAGACATGTATATGGTGACTCAGATGGATTCATACTCTGAAGAATGAAACAATTATTTTATTTCTTTACATACATATATATAGTTCAGTCTTCCGCTTGCTTTTATACAATTGATCTGGAGTATAAATTTCTGTTTTGGTATAATCTCACTCATGTTTATTGCTCTAACACAGACAACATTTAATCATCATTAATTATGTTGCATAAGTGATGCGTTGGAACTCGGGAGTTGACTTACACTCGACCCCCGATTTTCAGGGCGTTACACAAGCACTCCATAGCCTAATGAGCCATACAAAAAACCCAACTCATAGGCAATATGATGGGCCCTTAGGCAAGGTTTGGGCCCAACCATAAAAGTCATAAACCCACATATTGTGGTGGGCCTCATGGGCAGCCCAGTAGTTCATCCACATGGGCAATTTCACACTTAATACAAGTGAGTTGGGCCTTATTTCTTAGCCCAATTACATGGTTAATTTGATGGGCAGCCAAGGGCCTAACTACTTGTATATTATAGCCCATAAACCCATCACAATAGGTAAAGGAGTATAGGCCCAAAGGTCAATGGGCCTACTTAAAAGGGTCTATTCTAAAAGGCCTAAGGAACTAGTCAATTAACCACATACAATGTTCCAATAAAAACCCAACTTAGGTGGGCCTCAGATGAGCACTAATTACCCCCAAAAATATTGAAGGAAAAAAGGCAAGATAACTGATCAAATCATCCTCAAATTGATGGGCCATGCTGCCCCAAAAACAACATTTATGGGCAGCAACATTGGGCCCATTACTGAATTTCCCGCCCACCCATTTTCTGGGTTTGTTGGATTTCAGCAAATGATTTAATTTATAGTGTATTTAATTTTTGATGGCCCACACACATCACCGTGGGTCCCACCAGATGAGAGGGGGATGTACAACACATATTTCAAGTAGGCCATGCCGTCAGAATGCAGGCCCAGCGGCAGCCTAAGGCAGGGACGTCCCAAGGGTGGGATGGCCCAAGGCCATGGATGGCCTGGCGTTTACACTATGGTGGGCTCCTCACATCCCAAGTGAGCCCCACACATAGGACATTCACCCAGGGTGGACCATACACATATGGGCCCCATAAAATGGAAGGACAACATGGAGGAAAAACATACATCATGGTGGGCCTGGCCAAGGACGGCCAGCCCATGGTGGGCGTCCACTAGCTAGAAATCCATCATGGACCGCTGGTCCAGCCACATGGGCCCACAATCATGGCCCCAAGGGCCTCTGTAACATTATATGATGGGCCCCATTGACATGCACAAGGCTCCAATGGGTTGGGCCCAATAAATTCCATAGTTGCAAACAAGACAGCAAGGTTAGAATAAAAATCTGCTCCACACATGTTGCTGTCCTGATTTTGGGCCATCCAATGGGGTGGGTTTGGGGCCTCCAAAATTTTTGAAATTTGGACCTAAGGTCCCTCATCAAGCCTACAGCAAGGTGGGGTCTAGAAAGATGGCCCACCTTCAAGGAAAGTATTTTTTAAATTTAATTTTTATGGGACTATGCTGCTGGACTGCACAACAGAAATTCCTAGCAGTCCACTATGTTGGCCCGCCCTTTTAGATGCCCAAATGGGGTCTATTGGGGCTGAAATTTGGTATGATTGTAGGTGGGTCATGCAGCTACAAGAATCACATATTACTTAGTATCAGTCTTCCCACCAAATATCCAGAAATCAGGCCCCAAGGTGGCCCAAAAATTTGTCCAGACAATTTCTGGACAGCAACAATAGCTTAGAATAAAATAATTATAAACAGTAATTAAAATGGGACTTAATCCCAGGAAATTAGAGGATGGACCACCCTAATGAGCCCCACAATTATCCAGACCATCCCACCATCCAAAATACCTTTGCGTGTGCCCCAATTAGTTGGATTTTGGGGTCACATGTCATAGGGTGGAATGCCATGGGCGTCCTCCTCTTTTTAGGTGGCTGGATTTTCGTTGGTCCACAAGGTGGGCCACACACAATGATCAGGAAATACAAATAAGGGAAAGGAAAGAAAGAAGGATAATCCGGCCATAGGGAAAGGGCTCCGCCACTATTGAGCCCTCCCAAGAATAATCCAACCACACACCATACATTGATCTACATCTACAATATGAATCTCACACATGCATGACTAAAAATTAAAATATATGGTGGGGATACCATTCCCACCATAATTATAAGGTCTAAACGACCCAAATATGATATGATATGAAAGAAAATTACCATGATAGGGCCCATAGAGGAAGGCCCCATCACTACCAAAAAAAAGGGGCAAAGGATTCAGACCATGTTACTTTTTTACTACGGATATAAACCTTAGCTATGCTTGCTACAGTTTTAATCCGTAGCTAAAAAGCTGATACACCGTTAATAATTAATAGTGTTGTAAGGGGCTCTATGAGGCCTAAAAGAAACTATATGTTCTATCTAAGCCATCTATATATTCTTAAATATTACTTTAGAGGATGAAAAAAAAATCAACTAGATCTAAGGCTCAAGTGGACCATAGGGTAAGAAACATTGATATTAAATTACTATTACTTCTTATATTGTGGTCCAATTAGGCCTTCAATATACCTAAAATTTGGTGTTCTAAAGTAAAATAATTTATTAAAATTATGGATCAGAATGGATTAATGAAATACATCATGGTGGGCCTCACGAATCCCCTGATCGCACCTTCTACGTTCGTCCGTTAGTAAACCCCTAAATTCGGGCGCACGCTTGAAACAGAGCCACGTCCAAACACGCGTATCTCTCTCTCTCTCTCTCTCTCTCTCTCTCTCTGTCCGTTCCCTAATCAGAGCTTTGGGAAAGCTCTTCTTTCCCTAATCCTCTCTCTCCCTCCCGATCTCTACTCCATCTCTCTCATTCTCCTGCCTCTCTCTCCAATGCATCAGCAGTGAACGCCCTCTTCTCTCTCTTGCACATCCTCTCTCTCTCTGTCTCTCTCGGTCCTCTCTTTCTCTCATGCATCCTCTCCCTTCTCTCTCTCTTGCATCCTCTCCCTCCTCTCTCTCTCTCTAGCTCGGGAACCCTATTTTTGGTGTGGACTCGTGATCGAGGCTCCAACTCAAACAGGAAGTTATTCTCTTCCTCTAAAGCTCGGCTGACCATGAGGTATCTCCCTCTCTCTCTCTCAATCTCTCTTAATCTCAATACCGATTGAAACGATTTGGGGATTTAGGGATTTGGGGATTTAGGGATTTAGGGATTTGAGAATTTAATGTCTCTGTTTTTTTTTTGTTAATGGGTTTTAGATCTCTATGCGAAAAGATTTTCCAAGAATGGGGAATCACATCAATGGAAATTTACTAGAAGTTGAGGTGAAGGTTGAGACTAAAGTTAGGGATATTTGCTTTGTTTTATGGTTGTGTTGGAGATTAGCGTTTCTTTATTTTGTTTTGGTAATATTGGAGCGGTGTTTCTGTACTACTTACTATTATTGCAGTGGGTAGTTGTTGGGGTATTTCTTACATTAATCAAGTTCAAAATGCCTTTTTGATTGGAGGTGGCTTGGTTTTATGGGTGATATGGACAGGGAGTAGGAGGAACAATTAGTGGTTTTGGATCTGTGGGTTCCTATTGCTAGTGGTGGTTTTGAGTCTGTGGTGTTGGAGTTCTTTTTGGTGGTTTTTCCAGTTTGAGTGCAGATAGCAGCAAGAGCCCTTCGCAAGTACAGCGGATTCAGAGCAGCGAGTGTTTGTTGTACCATGATGCTCCATATAGGAGGGATCGTCGCAGTTACAGGTATGCTCAATATGTTGATTTTCATATAATTTGATCCAAGGTTCTTAACTTCCAGTTTTCGTTTCAAATATTGCTTAGTCTCAATCTGTTTTGGGGCATGGTTTATGTCATTGAATGCACATATGCTTATCTATGATTGAATAAGTTGTTTCTGTTATTCTGTGGATCCACATGCTGGATTGTCTAATATAATTAAATACTTGAAATTTGGTTGTCTGTTGTCACTCCCCAGACTCGGTAACCGGAATCACATGGAACCCGATGGCCGATTCTGGCTGTAACAGCCTCCATAGTACCCCATTCTCGGCTCCTGAGGCAGGTTCCGATCTTGGGATCCTACAAGGAGGATTTTTCATAACAATATAATCATTATACGAGCATACCCAAGATCACAGCAAGAACATCTGAGGATAACAAAGGCACACATCACAAAATCCACTATAAATTTAAACTTTTACAATCATCCATAAGGTCCAAAAGGACATACATCAGACAAAAAGGAAAGAAGAGAAAGGTCGGCAACACTGGAGTCCTCAAATGCTCAGCTCTACTCCACACTCTGCTGCTACGACGCCTGCCTAGAATCTCCTGCACGCATCAATCGTGCATAAGCTTATTGAAGCTCAGAGGGTGGTGTAGGTGTGTGACAATGGTGCATAGAAGAATAGTAGGAGGTGCAAGATGGGAAACATGCTCAATGAGGATATAACCAGACTTACCAAGGCTTATCATGAATACGATGCGATGAGTACTGGACTTCATATTAAGACAGTGCATGAAGGGGCTTACACAGCCAAGCTAATGCAATGCAAGTAATGCTAGTGTTCATATCCAAACCACAAGTCAAGTACATTTTCAATCATAAGGAAATCAGCGGGGTCCATTACATTGCAGAATGACTGCTGCTCTACAGACCCCGCACAGTCAAACAAGCGTAAGAGACCTCACTACCCGCCCATGGACAGCCAATCACCAGCGAGGCCTGACGGTAGTGGACCCATTCACGAGCTGGTCAGACTCAGCCTAGCAATGCCCCCTACACTTGGCAGGTAAGGCCACACCCCTATCCAACTGACTATATGATACTGGGAGTCGCGGCCTAACGGTATAAAGCCCTTATGCGCTCATATATTCCACCTAGTCACGGTGTTGGAGCAGATCCTTGGTACCATGGAAGTTTTAAAAATTTCACCCATGGGCATCCTATGCACCTGGTATGCTCAACTAATATTTTTGATGTCCACACATATGGCCATCCACGAACATTCCTGTGGAGGCAAGGCCCTGATGAAGCAAGGGCGGATACACACATGCTATGCAAATGCTAGATGCATGAATCACACAATCACTCATGCATAATCTCAAGCATCCATCATGCTCCAGAGGGAAAAACTCCACCCCTCAGGGAGATACCAACATACCCTACATAATGGCACAACCATAGCCAATCATACCTCAACCAAGCATGCATATGATACGTATGGGAGTGGGCCATGAAGATGAATAGGGATGCCAATGAGGTGAAGATAAACTCTCTACCTAACCATGAAAGGTCTAGGTACTTAACCAATTTTCTCATAAGAAATACAACCTCTAGTGGGGGCCCATTTACCTGAAGTAGCCCACAAGACTAAGGAGAACAATGATATGGGCCTAAATAGATGAGACGGGCCTAGTAAGGGTCTATAGTGGGCCTCTAACCACCCATAGAAGCCCATAGGCCTACTTTAGGGCCACCAATGTGGACATCCAACCACAATTGGTCCCCAAGAGGTAGCCCATCTCTAATTGATCAAGGATCAAGGCCCAAGGCCCACACAATATTAGAAATAAGAAATGGGCAGCTATAAACATACCACATATACTCATGCTGGGCTTCAGAAAGGCGGCCCAAGGCCTATCCAAAATATGGGTCTAAGAAAAACACACATAGCCCAACCCATACATACCACTATGGGCCCATAGGGGAAGGGTTAGGGCCTAACATAAAGGCCACTAATCTCATATATTGTGGTGGCCTAATGGGCAACCCATTGCTCAAACCACATAGGCAAATGTCATGCTCTTAGTCAAGTAAAGTTGGACCTACAACCTGACCTAAGTATAAAGTTGATTTGGTGGGCAACCAAAGACCCATCTACTTGTGTAACTTGGACCACTAGCCAAACACAATAGTATGATAAAAGAAAATGGCTCAAGAGTATTCTAAAATATAAGGGAGCAATAAATGCCCAATTTCCTTAATATGGTTGGCCCCATAGTCATGGCCCCAATGGGCCCTAGAACATCAGGGATGGGTCCCCAACTAATCATACATAAAGCCCAATGGACTGGAGCCCAAAAGTTCTGAAATAACAAAGGGGATAATAATGTACAGGAAATTTCTGCAATGCATGTTGTTGTCCTAAATTGGGCACTCCATTAGAGTGGGTCTAGGGCCTCTAAAACTCTAAAAATTGAGGGTCAAGGTCCCTCATCATGCATACAATAAGAGGAAACCCAAAAAGGTGACCCACCATCCGAGGAAACATTTTTGAATTATAGTTTTTATCAAGGTATATTGCTGGACTGCACAGTAGAAAAATCTGACAGTCCAACCATCTTGGCCCATTCTTTTGGATGCCCAAATGGGATTAGTTGTGGCTGAAATTTTATAGAGTGATACTTACATAGGTGAGACAATCCCTCAAAAAATTTCAGAATTTTTGGATATTCCTAGGTATTTTAATTAATTTAATCAAAATAGTCTGTCAAAAAAAAATGGACAGACCTGGACGTCACAACGTGGTGGGCCAGTCTGGCCCTCGCCACGGTGTGTACATGGGTCCATTGGCCATGAAATTTGGTAGGTAGGTCCTACCATGAGTGGACCATAGCTCTAAAAAATTTAAGAATTTTTGAACATTTATAAATATTTTAATTTATTTAAAGAAATCAATCTGTCCTGAAAATCAGACTGATCTGGACACCATATTGTAATGGGCCTGTCAAGCCACCACCATGGTGTGTACAGGTGTCCATTGGCCTCAAAATTTTGTATGTGGGTCATACCATGAGTGGATCACCTCCTTATAAATTTTTATAATTTTTACAAACCCAAAAGTATTTTAATAAATTTCAGAATTCCAACCTGTCCAGGGTGGAATGTTGCTGGAACAGTGCAGAAAATTCTGACTGTCCACCTCACTTGGACCACTCCTTTGGGACCCTAATGAAGGTCATATTGGGGCTGAAATTTGGGGGACATCAAGATGAGACTCCCACCTTTCAGAAAAGTATATTTTATGAGTATAAAAGGTCCCCCAATCAGTCCCAAATTCAAGCCCAAAGTTTAACAAAATCTGTCTAGAAAATTTCTGGGCAGCAACATGCACATGAAATAAAATGAGCATATGAACCAAAATAAGAGGAAATCACCCTATGGAATTTGAGTTGTAGCCCACCTCAGTGGGCCTCACAAATATTCAGACCTAATCCATACCATAAATCCATTGCATGTGTCCAAAAAAGACTAAAATGGGGCACCTATGTTCATAGAGTGGACAGACATGGGCTTCCACTCTCTTTGGATGGTCTGGATACTTTCAAGCCACAAGGTGGGCCACACATATTTGAGAATAATAGATAAACAAAAGAATAGTAAGAATCGACCACAAAGGAATGGGCTCCGCCACATTGAGGCCCTTCCCTTTATCACAAACCACACATATCACTATATTGACGGGATTACAAGATCTACCCATGCATGCATCCTCTAATCAAAATCCAATGGTGGAGATGCCATCTTTACCAAGGATCAAGGGTATAGATGACCCACAAACCTATAAATCAAAGGAAAATCTCATGATGGGGTACATGGAGAATGGCCCCATCATGGTAATCATGCATGCATAAAGTGGGTTGTTAGCCACACTCATGGAGTCATGTAAGACCTCCACCATTGATTGGTGGGTCCTAAACACTCCCAATCAAATGAAAAAGGTTCATGCAAGAGGAAAGTAAAGAGACTAATCCCATTAATCACCCACCTTGAATCTTCAAGATTCTCCTATCTCCAAGCTCCTTAAGCTCCAAGGGTTATAGATCCATGGTTGAGATCATGTTCCAAGGGCTAGTTGATGGGGGATTAGAGGGAGAAGGGGCTAGAGAAGAGAAGGAGATGGAAGGGAAGTTGCTGAAAATTCCAGCAATTAAGGAAAATGAGAGGGAGGGAGATAATAAAGAGAGAGAAAGAGAGACCATGATGGGTTTGTAAGAGAATCCATCATTACCATAGGGAGGAGTTTACAAAGTTGTAGGTTAGATTAGATCTCTTGGTGGTGTTTGTGGTTGGTGGTGCTAGTTCCATGCAATTGAGTAGTGTGTGGGTAGTGTACCTTAGAACTTGTACCAAGGATAATGGTGGTCCACATGCATTCCACTTAAGTGAGCCACATGATCAATGGTCATATAATGAAATGTACATAACTTTTGATCTACATATCGGATTTACGCACGATATGCTGCGTTAGAACCGCGGCGACGATGCGGTCACAATGGCATAGGTCTCGGGTTAATCCGAGTCGGGTCTACATAACTGAACTCAAGGATGACCGCAAACACTATCCAAGGGTCGTGGGTCGCAAGAATTTGACCTGTAGGACCGTAAGACCATGATGAATAAGATGCATACTCACACACACACACATGCTTCAAGTTTTTAGGATATGATTGAGGGCTAGTCGATGTCATCGGAATTTGCATATCAATGCTATTGAAGGCAATATTGATGGGATCGATAAATCTTATAGATTTACCAATAATCTCGTTGGATAGATTATGTCCAGATTCGATCCAGTCGACTCAGCCTCGATATCATCGACATATGAATATCCAACCTAAAATATTTGCTGGAAGACATGCGTGCCCATGGTCGATATCATTGATGGACTTCCGATCTTATCGATATTTGATTTCAAATCATATCGGAAGGCGCATCGATATATTAAAGGAATTTACAATTTTCTTTAAAAAATAGGAACGTCGGAAACCTGTCTGTCGATCTTATCGAGCTACTATCGATGAACTCGAAATTCAAGTATCGATGATATCGATATATTTATCGATACATCAATAAATCAATCCAGATATACATGTGGTTGCTAGACATTTTTGTCCTCTTTTCGATGACATCGTTTAAGCATCGAGGACATCGACAGAGCAGGTCGATCATATCAAAGGTGTTTCAATAAAATCGACAAGGCAAAGAAAAACTTAGAAACTTTCCTATTTTGAAAAAGTTTTCTCACCTTAAAACCATATGATTTTCTAACTTGTTTTTAAGGGTTTTATTCACCTGGTGTTTTGGGACATGGGATGTGAGGCTTTAGATTTACCTGTGGCGAGCTTGCACACATCCGGTTGAGGCAGACGCTTGAGTTGATCTTCCTATCAGGCTCTGTAGATAATCTGACACAACACTCACGTAACTTGACAAACCAGGGTACTTTCAATCTCCCCGTTTTGTCAATTACATGACAAAATCCCAAACACACCCTAGAACACTCTAGACAAACACATCCTAAATTGTGTGTACATGCTTTTTACACAATTTTACAATTTCTAGCCCATGTACATAACCTGTAGCTGCTCCCCCTAACTGTAAACTCCCCCTCGCTTGATGCAGCTGCTTCCCCTAACACCTGCAACATCATCCAAGTAGATATACAATTTTCTTGTCAGGGTGTTAGAATTGTTCTCCCCCCTTTTTGTCAGTCATTGATAAGGATTTAACAGTTGATATTGACTGAAGTTTAGAGCACTGTGGGAGAATCAACAGATATAAGTGTATAAAGATTAAACCAGTTTTAAGCATACATCATTTTCAGATAGTATGGATGCATATCAGATTAGATAAAGTAGTGATATAGCAGATAAGATAATCATTAAGAGACATCACATGCATTCCACCTATAAACTAGATAAACCAGGGGATCTAAAAGCATAATCATGGCAGTAAAGAGGAGTGAATTATAGTCAGCCATTCAAACAAAACTACTAAGCCCATTTATGGGCACCCAATCATCAATCATTAGAATTTAGCTCAACCATGGGCATATAAAAAAATATTCTCCTCATCCAGAGGACTATCATTCCAAGACAAATCCTAGTTTGGTAAAACATTGTGATTCTTCCAAGGACCAACAAGCACAAAAATAGACAGACCAAACACGTCAGTAGATCATCACATACACTCTTAAGTACTTACGATAATTAAAGGTATCCTCAGTATGAGTGATGAGCATGTGTATGTGATGAGTAAAATTAACGTCATGGGGCTGAGCTGGATGGTGTTGTGTCCTCTCAGTTGAGCAACCATCCTTTCTAAGGCTGATAGTCGCTCATCATGCTTATCAAACTTATCTTCAATTCGTGCCATTCCTTGCATCATTGTCCCAACCCGATCCTGATGTAATTAATGATGGTAAGTCGATGCAGATTCAGGTGTAGTTGGAACGGGTCTTGGCTCCGGTGGTTCTCCTTCAATATGTGTTGCACTTTCTCCTATCTCTGCGTCTTCATGTATCTCTTCCTCGGGCTATCCTTCTGTATACGGATGAAACTTAAGATCCATCTTTCATATATTGACCTTGTTGAAATGTTGCATTGGATGTTCAGGATGATTTGTCATAGGTAGTTCAATTTGATCACACAGCACATGGATGATATGAGGAAAAGGTAGTTGAGTTGCTCTTGAGGTGAAAATGACACATGCTAATGGTGGAGAATTAAAGTGGGCAAAACATATCTTAATACCAGATGTGATCCTGTATAGAACCAAGACCATGAAGGAGGTAAGATTAGCTCGATTTGTCCCTCTGGGGTATACAATTGTGGAGAAAATCCCATACAAAATTCTGTATTTAGGAGACATGTGTTTAGCTTTAAGAGCATTCCCTTGATACCATGGGATATCTCTACCTTGACATAGGAATTTGGTGACCTTAGATCGTTTTGTTGGGTCCTCGAAGCCAAGACTAGATAGACCGATAGAAGACAAGGTAGGACTAAATATGTTGGCAATGAATACGATCATGATTTCAACACTTTCTTCAACGACAGAGACAGTTATCGATGGAGGATCAAGGACCGGAGGATGACAGTATGTACGAAAGCGATAAGTCCTTTCATCATGACATATACCACTAAAGTTCAAAATGGGCAACTAATCGACTACATCCAAAAGGGATTCTAGATTGTATGTTTGTATGCACTCCCTATCAATCCGTCGTTCATGTACCAGACTCCTCCCAGTATATTTTTCCAGTATGTTTGCATTTCGGGGAAGTAGACATTGGGTATCCTCGGATTTCAAGGGCAGACGACTGGCTAGGATGAAATGTTCTAGAAGACGAACCGCCCAAATGGAAATGGTAAAAAACGACAAGTAAAAACTTTTACTGCTCGCCCGACTTTTATCGAGCGGAATTGTTCGATGACTTTGAACATACTTCGATCTCATTGATAGGCTTATCGAAGACAAAGAATACGTCATTAATTTGATTACTTCAATGATATGCATATTATAAAATATTTTCATATCAGCATGTATACACATCAAAATTTGTACAAAAGTTGTACCATCCATAAAAAACGAGGAGTGAAGACATCAGATATATCATGAAAACCATCAAAATTACATCATCACAACATTCATCCAGATCTAGATGCCATGACCTGGTCATGTTTTCCTTGCTCAATTGTTGGGTAGCTAAACCAAGTTTCCATGTTTCACAAATTCATTTGTTTTCTGATTTAGTTCAGCCACTTGATTCAATAGGTCCTTCGTTCTCTCGGTCATTCCTGGTGGTGATGGATGTGTATTACCTCTAGCCATATTCCCAGGTGAACTCTTGACATTTGTATGTTCTTCTGGTTCGTCTGTATTTACCAGTATGATTTAGAACAAAAATGAGTTGAGTCCTCCTAGGTGACAAGTATTCAAATTTATAATGACCAGAGTCTCCACATGAATGACAAATAAAAGTAGCTTTTGTTTTACTTCCTGATGCAGCTGATTTCTCGAACATTGGTGCTACATTTTTGTATTTGAATTTGTCATATCCTAATCCACTCTTATCTTTCCCAGGTCATTTCATCCCTCAGAGTTTTTCTAATTTTTCACTACTCTGGGAAAATTTCTAATTTACTTTAACAGATTTTCTGTATTTCTCTATATCAAATATAAGTGTGTGATTTCAATAGTTTAATCTGTTTAGTAAGTTTCAAAGATTCAGATTTAAGGGACAGATTGATTATTTCTAGTTTATCATTTTTAGAGTGGTATTGCTGTAGATCATTAATCAAGTGCGTATTGATTTCCAATGTTTTGCCTAGATCTAATTTCAACAATTTATTTTTATTTTCACTCATTCTAGGTCTTTTAAGAATATTGATGTTATGGATATAGAGTTGATTATAAGTATCCTGCAGTTTATCCTTTTCTTCTTTTTCTTTATCTGTTTCCTCATTATCAGATGGAAATGATTCAGTGGCTTGAGGATCTTCAGTTTTCTCAATTTCTATGGGAATGATGGAGACTATGGAGATAATGAGAATTTTCAAGGATTTTATATCTCCATCACTTTCTGAGTCACTACATTTAGAATTTGACTCTTTAGTATCATCCCATGTGGCTGCCATTGCCTTTCCCTTAGTTTTTCTATTTGGGCATTCAGTAGTCAGATTTTCAAGCTTTCGACAGGTATAACATTGTGGTTCCTTGGTCATTTTACCAGATTTACCTGTAGAATGTTTGTTGTCCAGCTATCTTCTGTTAAATGGTCGGCCATGATTTCTAAACCGTTGAGTCAACAAAGCCAATTCCTCATCTTCATTTTCCCTTTCACTTTCATCTTCCTCATTTAAAATATTCTTTGAAGTTTTGAGGACAGTATTTTTTTTTTCTTTTTTTGGATTTAGGAGTTTGTTTGAAGTGTAGTTCAAAAGTTTATAGGGAACCTACTAGTTCTTCTACTTTCATTTCATCCATTTTCCTACACATTTTTAGACCAGAAATTTTTTTCCTAATCCACCCATGGAATTACAAATGATATTTAGTTTTTTTTTTTTTTTTTTATAAATTTCATGAAGGTCTCATCATCCTCCATTCTGATGTGTTCAAATTGAGATGTTAAGAGTTGTACCTAGGACCTTTTTACTGTGCTTGCTCCCTCATGGGTTGTTTCCAATGGACCCATGCCACTTTAGATGTGTCGCACGAATACTTCATGGGACACAACACAGTTGATCACATTCATTGCTTTTGCTTCAGACTTTTGTTTTTCTTTCTCGAATGCAGTCCATATTTCATTGGATTTAGGTTTAGAGATAGTTGTGCCATTTTCAAGAAACACTCGGTGGCACATATCTGGTTTCAACTATGTCCAAACATCATGATCCAAATAGTGCATCCTAGACTTTTAAAAAGCATAATTTGAACCATCAAATACTGAAGGTCTAGAGACTGATGAGCCCTCTCCTTTGGCCATATTCCCAACTTCAGTCAAGAACACTCTTTAGGTGGTGAAGCCCTTAAAGAGAGACCCGCTCTGATACCAATTGAAATGGCGATGAAGACCGCACTAGTTAAAGAAGGAATATGCCAATATATCCTAGAGGGGGGTGAATAGGACTTTTAAAAGTTTTTATGATTTATTTAAAATCCTATTACACTAATCCTAATAATAGGCACATATTAGGATTACTAAAAAATAACTCTACTGGCTTCCAAGCTCGTAGAGGATCCAATCACAAACTGTTTAAGAAGTAAACAATATGTAAACTAGTTTATGATTGACATGAATGTGTAAGTGGGTGAGGTGTGATCTCAGATATTCAGATGTGCACATATTAAAGTAAATTACACAATCAGAAGAATAACATTTTCAAACACAATCATTTTTATAGTGGTTCGATGACTTGTCTACTCCACTCCCGGTAATCGCACTCAACCCTTGAGTGTACCGGATTTCACTAAGGAGGTTTCATAACGGTTCACCTCAAACCTAAGGTTTTAAATCAGGTTAACCTTTAACCTTTACAACCTACACTGAGGCTGACTGTTTATGCTCTCACGAGTAAGGGTCAACACAACGCACCCACTTTTAGGCACACTGGCTAAGGATCTTCCATAAGACCCTACTGGGGGTTTCTACATGGTTCACCTCAAACCCGAGGTTTCACAGCGGTTGACCTCGAACCTAAGGTTTTGCTGGTTCACCTTCAACTAGATGTTTATGCTCTCCACAGACCAAGGGTCCACACAACGCACCCACCACGTACACTCCCGCCGAAGGCCTCCTTGAGGACTTCAAAGGGTGAGAACCACTTAAGACCCAATCCTACAAAGGAATGATCACAAGTGTCCTCTTGGACTCTAGATACTTACAAATAAGTTGATGAGTCCCAATAAGCACAATGCCGAAGATCTCGTCCTCCTTGTTGACGAAGAGTTTTCTGCTCCCTTGATCCACAACACAAAATAATATACCAATACTCGGCTTCGGGTTGGGTCAAGGTCAAGATGGAATCCTACTCTCAAAGTGTTTTCCTATCAGGAAGATAGAGAGATTCCAATCTTCTAGGCATTCAAGGCATCCCAACTTAATGATTTGCCATTAAGGTAGTAGCTGGAGGATCCTTGAATGCGGAAGTTCATTCCCCAATCCACTCTATTGAATATCAATGGTGAGGGTGGATTGGAGGATGAACTTCCTTGAGAGAAAGGGCTTTGGGTATATGATCTAAGGATAAACACTCAAAAGCTCTCTTTACTTTCTCTCCCAACAATAATAGACAAGTCCTCTATATATAGGCAAAAGGTTCCAACGGATATAAAATGGTCACATTTATGACTGAGTTTGATATCATTGAGTGTATACTCTCGATAGCATCGATGGTCTGCTCAATGACTCGAACTCAAAGTCATACGCTTTGGAAACCTTTTGCCAGCTGGTTTATGAATCGAAACAATTGTCGATGTTATCAGATTTCAAACTCTAATTCTACCGATGATAGGTTCGATCCATCGATACTTGAAAAATGAGAGAGACTTAATAAGAAATATTTCAAGTTTTTAGGATATGATCGAGGGTCAGCTGATGTCATTGGAATTTGTATATCGATGTTATCGAAGGCAGTGTCGATGGGATCGATAAATCCTATAGATTTACTGATAAGCTCGCTGGACAGATTGTGTCTAGATTTGATCCAATCAACTTGGCCTCGATATCATCGACATATAAATATCGATTTCCTCGAATGGCCCCCGATCAAAGTAAAAACTAACCTGAAATATTTGCTGGAAGACATACGCACCCACAGTCGATATCATCGATGGACTTCCGATCTTATCGATATTTGATTTCAGATCATATCGGAAGGCGCATCGATATATTGAAGGAATTTAAAATTTTCTTTAAAAAAATAGAGGCGCCGAAAACCTTCCTGTCGATCTTATCGAGCCACTATCGATGGACTCGAAATTCAAGTATCGATGATATCGATATATTTATCGATACATCGATAAATTAGTCCAGATATACATGTGGTTGTTGGACATTTTTGTACTCTTTTCGATGACATCGTTTAAGCATCGAGGACATCGACAGAGCAGGTCAATCATATCGAAGGTGTTTCCATAAAATCGACAAGGCAAGAAAAACTTAGAGATTTTCCTGTTTTGAAAAAAGTTTTCTCACCTTAAAACCCTATAATTTTCTAACTTGTTTTTAAGGTTTTTATTCACCTGGTGTTTTGGGACATGGGATGTGAGGCTTTAGATTTACCTATATGTACATGTATCTCTAAATTTTTATCTGATAATTTAACTTTTAATATTGATACTAGAAAAGGTCCATTTACAGTAGACCGTCATCTGATTACGGATCTAATGAAAATACATGTTAATGATGAGGGCATCTCTATTCATATTTTAATGGAAAAACCTTCAGAATCAGAAAAACGGATGTTAACCAGAGATTTATGTAATATGGACATTCAATGGACTCATAAAGGAAATGTGCTCCCCGCAAAGTATTTGTTACCTAAATACAGAGTTCTCTATAGAATTTTTATTCAAATGTGTATATCCTCGTTTTGGTAACAAAACAGAACTAACTTCCTTTATAATTCGAGTTTTGCATTCTATCGTTACTGTTACTAAAGTTTGTCTACCTTCTTTCATATGTTATTTCATCATTCAATTTCGTCTCCATCCAGGACACAGTGATATTCTATTTGCTTATCTTACGACTGTGTTAGCTACTCACATGCTAGTTGTTATGCCTGTCGGAGAGGCTCCTATTCATCATCTTTTGTTTAATAATTCTAATTTAAATAAGCTGAAGTTGGAATTGGCACCTGGTCAAATAGATGTAGGTGGTGGTGGTGCTGAAGCAGGGAATGATGAAGAAGGTAAAGATCTTCCTCCTGATGATATCAATATTGATGAGATTGAATCAGATTCTAAAAAAGATCCTGACTATGAGCCATCTAAGTTTGATGCTCGTCTTCGTACTCTTGAGGAGAGGGTAGAGAACATGAATGTTGCCCATGATTTCCAATTTAAATATACACGCAAGTATCTTAGGCGTTTAAACAAGGGCCTTCATCAAATTGATCCTACCATACCTGCTCCCTCTTTAGGATCTGATTAAATATTTTAATCTTTGGTCTGTAATAACTTTTATACTACTTTTGTTGGAAAATTCAAGTTCAAGTTCCTTGGCTACTTCTGCAAGTTTTACAAGAGCTACATCAAAAGGCATGTTCCTGTTCAAGTCTCAAGTACAACTCAAGACTAGAGTACAAGATGATGTCCAAACTTAAGAAGATCTCAAGTTCAAGCTACATCAAAGATCTCAAGCTTCACAATCTTCAAAGGTCAACCATCTTTATAAGAATTGAAGACTCAATGTCCATACTTCACATTTAAGGTTTGCATAACCTTAGTTTAACCTTAGGGTAGGTCATTTTGAATACATAATTCAAATAGAATATTTTTATAAGTGTTTGGTGTGTTCTAAGACCAATCCTGAACTTTGTTCGACTAGTCCTAGAATTGGCTCAACCAGTTTAAGAAATTCCAAGACCAGTCCTAAGTTGTTACAAATTTTCAAGAAATTTTGGTTAAGCTTCGACCAGTCCTAGAGTTTGCTCGACCGGTCGTGGGAACAATGCCGACTCATTCACGACCAGTCTTGCAACTATGACTCAAACTCCAGCAACCATTCTTGATTTCTCATGACTAGTCGTGGGATGGTCACGACCAGTCGTGGAGGCCTCACGACCAGTCATGGACACCCTAAGACCAGTCGTAGAATGGCTTTATCCGGTCGCGCTTAAAGTTTCAAAATGCAGTTCAACCTACAACCAGTCGTGGTGGCCACACGACCAGTCGAAGATGTGATTTCTGCAACTATAAATAGAAGATGAATTTTAGAGTTTTTCAAGAATCTAATTCACGTATAATCAAGGCATCACTCTGAGATAAGTTTATGTTAATTTAAGCTACGCTATGCATATTTCATATTCTCTTTTATTAGCTTTATTTATTTGATTTTGTTTCTACATTCCAATCTAAATTGAAAAGGGGAATTGTTGTATTCCTTCTTCTTAGAATCAAAATCAAATAGAGGTAGCCCATTTGGTTTAATTTAAAATTAATTAGAATTTAGAACCATATCAAAGTGAGTATTGGACATTTGAACTTCTATATTCGAACTTCTACTCCGATTGGTTCTTCCAGACTGCTACAAAGGAGAAATCCAGGTATTTTACATTTATGTAAATCTTTTATGCTTTTGGTTTTTGTTTAAGGTTAAGCCAGAAAAATCTCAATCTTGTAGTTATCTGAGGAGAGCCAGAAAACTCAGAAGTGGGGTTTTTGAATTGTGTAAGCCCATTTGAAAGACACAATTGTGAAGGTTTTAGGTGAACCTGTGAAACCTATTTTCATAGTGAATGCTGATATCCCCTGTGTGAGGATATTAGGAGTGGAGTAGCAAGCTGTGTGGCTGTTGTTTAATAGTTGGTGTACACACAGGTGAACCACTATAATTCTTTGGGTTTTATGGTTTGAATGTTTATTTAATTTCTATCTTTTATCATTCAAAGCTGTGGAATGTATGTGTGGATGTGAATGTTGTAATATTTACATTTCAAGCATTGTGGGAATGTTGTAATAGTCTAAAATTTAATTTCTTGTTATTTCATTTATTTCCTTTTGGTTTGAGTTTTCATATTCAAATTGTTCTAGTAAGGTTGTCCAGCCATAAACCCTTGGTTTTTATGGTGCAAGGTTGTCCTCAGAACAACATTGGTATCAACCTCTCTATTTTAGTGCTTTACATTTCTGTACTGTGATTTGCTTAAAGTTCTATCTTTCAAGGCTATCTTATTCTTTTAAATTCCACTGTTAAAGTTTTAATTTGGCATAGTCCTATTCACCCCCCCCCCCCCCCCTCTCGGATATATAGCTAGGCCTTTTCAAGTGGTATCAGAGCCTAATAACTTGTTTTAATTGTTATTATTTGGATTTATTTTTAGAGCTAATCGATCTAAGCTATTGATAAGATGTCAAATTTTGATAACCTTTCAGTCACTAGGCTTCCACCATTTGATGGCTCCAGCTATGCCTATTTAAAAGCCAGAATGAGGATTTTACTCAAATCAATGGATGAGAGTGTGTGGCAAGCCACAGTGACTAAATGGATCCCTCCTACCACTGAAGTTACTGGTATCGATGGATCAAAATCAATGAGAATATCACCCTATTTCTCTTGGACCACACTTCAGAAAAGTGAGGGTAGTGCCAATGCAAAAGCACTAAATGCAATCACTTGCGCACTATCACCGGATAAGTTCAAAAGAATTATATCATGTGATACTGCAAAGCAAGCTTAGGATATTTTAGAAATGACACACGAGGGTACATCAATTGTCAAAAAGTCTAAAGTCTAAATCCTCACAACTAAATTTGAGGAAATACATATGGAGGAAGATGAAATATTCATGGACTTTTATACAAGTCTAAATGACATTGCAAACTCTATGTGGGGTCTTGGCGATAAAATCCCAGAAAGTAAATTATGTGCAAAGACACTATGCTCACTATCTGAACGGTTCAACTCAAAGGTGACTGCGATCCAGGAACTTCGTGATATGGACAATATGATGGTAGAAGAATTAGTTGGGTCTTTACAAACCTATGAGTTAAACTTTAAAGCTCCTAAAGGAAAATCTATAGCCCTTAAGTCTTTCAAATGTATTTCTCAAGAAAATTCTGATTTTGAAAATTCTGAAGATGATATGGCTCTCTTAGCGAAAAAGTTTTATATAATTTTCAAAAAAAAAAAGAGGGTTGACTTTCAAAAATTAAATGATAAGAAGAGATCTAAATCTAGATCTAAATCTTGGAAATCTTTGAAAGATAGTCAATGTTACAACTGCTAAGAATATGGGCATTTAGCAAACAAGTGTCCTAAAAAGAACAAACCTAAAAAGAAAGGAATGTTGGCTACTTGGGATGAATCTTCTAGCATTGAAGCCTCTTCTGAATCAGAAGATTCTGAAACCGAGTCAGGTAATGAAGTCAAAGCCCTTATGACTCTAGCCAAGTTCACTTTTTCAGATCATGATGATTCAACCAGTGAAGAAAATCTGAATAGTGATCATGATAATGAAGAAGATCTTTAAGATGCTTATAGTGCCCTATACAAGGAAAGTTATAAGATTGCTGTGAAACTAAAGCTTCAAAAAGAAAGGTTTTCAGGGCTTAGAGAAAATTTTGAGTCTCTTATTTTAGAAAAATCTCATATTTCAGATTGTTTTGAAAAATGCAAATGTGATCCAGACTTCGAAACCACCCTTACTGAAAATTTGAAATCTTAAAATGATAAACTTAAACTTGAAGTCTCTTCCCTTTTGAGTTTAAAGGATACATGAAAGTATGCCCAAGGTGATCCAAAATTACAAAAACTTTTAACTGGATCAAGAAAATGAGGCAACCGATCCGGTTTGGTCTACAATAAAAATATTTCTCCTAAACAGAAGAATATTCCTCCCAAGTTCGTGAAAAGAAAATCCTCCAACTCAAAAGAGAAAAGTTCAAGTCAAAAGTTTTCTAAAAATGTTAAAACTTTTCAATCTTTCAAACCTAAAGGTAATCATACCAATTATGAAAATCAAAACCGAAACCCTTTAGCTGAGAAAATAGTCGATCTACTTAAGGAGCTCTTAAAATCTAACTCGGTGGGTCAGTCTTACAACATCTACAAACATAAGAAGACCAACTATACTCCTAAACCCAAAACAGTTATGAAATGAGTTCCTAAGGTTACCTGCTTGGTTGCCCACACTACATTCAAAGCGACAAGCCATACAAAATGGTACCTAGATGTGGGTGCTCCAGGCATATGACAGGAGACAAGGCTTTATTCAATGACTTTAAAGATATGACTAATGGGTCAGTCACATTTGGTGATGGTAGCAACTGCAACATTATTGGCCAAGGTATTGTTCAACTCTATAACATTCCCTTATTTAAGAATGTTTTATATGTTGAGGGGCTAAAACACAACCTGTTAAGCATATCTCAAATATGTGATAACAATCACAGCATGAGCTTTTCTAATCGAGGTTGTGAAATTTTAAACAAAAAGGGTTCAATAATATTAACTAGTCGTAGGACTTCTGAAAACTGCTATATTGTAAGCGATGGTAGCTCATCTAATCAATCGTGCTACATGGTCCATACCGATGAGACAGAATTATGACATAAACACCTTGGACATGTACACTACCGTAATTTATACAGATTGAGCAAAGGAGAACTAATAAGAGGTCTACTTAAACTTCAAAAAGTAGACAAAATATGTGGTGAATGCCAGATTGGCAAACAAACTAGGAGTTCTCACAAAAAGGTGAACTCCAATGCCACATCAAGACCACTTGAGCTACTCCACATGGATCTTGTAGGACCTACCAAGATGGAGAGTCGAGGTGACAAAAAATACATACTGGTAATTGTGGATGATTTTACCAGATTCATATGGGTAGCCTTCTTGAGGGATAAATCAGAAACCCTTGACGAAGTAAAAAGGATTCTTAAACGAATCCAAACTGAAAAAAGTTCTCAAGTTTGTAAGATCCGTAGTGATCATGGATCTGAGTTCGAGAATAACAGTTTTGAGAAATTTTGTAGCGATCAGGGAATATTGCATGAATTCTTTGCACCCAAAACACCACAAGAAAATGGAATTGTAGAGAGGAAAAATAGAGTGCTTCAAGAAACGAGAAATGTAATGCTGAATAGTATGAAGCTCCCTAGAAACCTTTGGGCTGAAGCCATAAATACTGCGTGCTATATTATTAACCGAGTTTATATTTGTAAATCTAATAATAAAATTGCTTATGAAATGTGGTTCGATAAAAAGCCCACTGTCAAATACTTTTGAGTTTTTGGCAGCAAGTGCTATATTTTACGTGACCGTGAATATCTGGGGAATTTTGACACTAAAAGTGATGAAGGTATCTTTTTAGGGTATTCTTTAAACAGTCGTGCATATCAAGTGTTGAACAAAAGGACCGATGTTATTCAAGAGTCCATCAATTTGGTCATTGACGATCACTTGAATACACCTGCCCTAAGTTCAGATAATGATGAAGTTCTTTTAATTAATAAACCAGATACTTCACCAAATCAAACTAATTCTGAACTAAGGATTGTTAAAGATCATCCAACCACTCAAATTCTTGGAAACCCTCTCACTGGTGTGTGCACTCGTAGAAAAATAGAAGACATGTAATTACGTGTGCTTTACATCCCAGATTGAACCGGCTAATATAAAAGAAGCTCTTTCTAATGAAAACTGGATAGTTGCTATGCAGGAAGAACTTAATCAATTTGTTCGAAATGATATCTGGAATCTTGTTCCTAGACCTAAAGATAAACATATTATCGGAACAAAGTGGATTTTCAAAAATAAGTCTGATGAAGTTGGAAATATTATTTGAAACATGGCAAGAATAGTTGTACAAGGGTACACTCAAATAGAAGGCATTGATTACGAAGAAACCTTTGCCCCAATTGCTCGCCTTGAATCAATCAGACAATTCATATCCATTGCTTGCTTTAGAAAATTTAAAATTTAACAAATGGATGTAAAGAGTGCCTTCTTAAATGGTGATCTACATGAAGAAGTGTATGTGGAACAACCAACGAGTTTTGAAGACCCTAAGAACACTAATCATGTCTATCGCCTTAAAAAGGCTCTCTACGGTTTGAAACAAGCTCCTAGGACATGGTATGAAAAATTGACTAAGTTTTTACCAAGTCATAATTTTCTAATGGGAAGTATTGATAAAACTCTATTTTTTAAGAAACATAACAATCATATCTTAATGGTTCAAATCTATGTTGATGATATTATTTATTGATTTACCTGTGCCAACATGACTGTTGAGTTTGCAGATTTAATGAAATCTAAGTTCGAAATGAGCATGGTTGGAGAATGGAATTATTTCCTAGGGTTACAAGTAAAATAACAACCAGATGACATTTTTATTTCTCAAACCAAATATACTTTGAACTTGATTAAAAAGTTCAGATTTGATAATTGAAATGGTGGTAAAGACCGCACTAGTTGAAGAAAGAATATGCCAATATGTCCTAGAGGGGGGTGAATAGGACTTTTAAAAGTTTTTATAATTTATTTAAAATCCTATTACACTAATCCTAACAATAGGCACATATTAGGATTACTAAAAAATAACTCTACTGGCTTCCAGGCCCGGCAGAGGATCCAATTACAAACTGTTTAAGAAGTAAACAATATGCAAACTAGTTTATGATGGATATGACTGTGTAAGTATGTGAGGTGTGATCTCAGATATTTAGATGTGCACATATTAAAATAAATCACACAATCAGAAGAATAACAATCTCAAACACAGTCATTTTTATAGTGGTTCGACGACTTGTCTACTCCACTCTCGGTAACCGCACTCAACCCTTGAATATACCGGATTTCACTAAGGAGGTTTCACAGCGGTTTACCTCAAACCTAAGGTTTTAAATCAGGTTCACCTTTAACCTTTACAACCTACACTGAGGCTGACTGTTTATGCTCTCAAGAGCAAGGGTCAACACAACACACCCACTTTTAGGCACACCAGCCAAGGATCTTCCATAAGACCCTACTGGGCGTTTCTACATGATTCACCTCAAACCTAAGGTTTTGCTGGTTCACCTTTAACCAAATGTTTATGCTCTCCACAAAGCAAGGGCCCACACAACGCACTCATCACGTATACTCCTGCCGGAGGCCTCCTTAAGGACTTCAAAGGGTGAGAACCACTTAAGACCCAATCTTATAAAGGAATGATCACAAGTGTCCTCTTGGACCCTAGATACTTACAAATAAGTTGATGAGTCCCGATAAGCACAATGTCGAAGATCTCCTCCTCCTTGTTGACGAAGAGTTTTCTGCTCCCTTGATCCGCAACACAAAATAATATACCAATACTCGGCTTCGGGTTGGGTCAAGGTCAAAATGGAATCCTACTCTCAAAATGTTTTCCTATCAGAAAGATAGAGGGATTCTAATCTTCTAGGCATTCAAGGCATCCCAGCTTAATGAGTTACCATTAAGGTAGTAGCTGGAGGATCCTTGAATGTGGAAGTTCATTCCCCAATCCACTCTATTGAATATCAATGGTGAGGGTGGATTGGAGGATGAACTTCCTTGAGAGAAAGGGCTTTGGGTATATGATTTAAGGTTAAACACTCAAAATCTCTCTATACTTTCTCTCCCAGCAACAATAAACAAGTCCTCTATATATAGGCAAAAGGTTTCAATAGATATAAACTGGTCACATTTATGACTGAGTTCGATATCATCGAGCGGGTTCAATATCATCGAGCGTATACTCTTGATAGCATCGATGGTCTGCTCGATGACTCGAACTCAAAGTCATACTCTTTTGAAACCTTTTGCCAACTAGTCGATGAATCGAAACAACTGTCAATGTCATCGAATTTCGAACTCTGATTCCATCAATGATAGGTTCGATCCATCGTCACTTGAAAAATGAGAGAGACTTAACAAGAAATATTTTAGGTTTTTAGGATATGATTCAGGGCCAGTCGATGTCATCGAAATTTGCATATCGATGTTATCGAAGGCAATGTTGATGGGATCGATAAATCTTATAAATTTACCAATAAGCTCGCTGGACAGATTGTGTCCAGATTCGATCCAATCGACTTAGCCTTGATATCATCGACATATGAATATCCAACCTGAAATATTTGCTGGAAGACATGCGCGCCCATGGTCGATATCATTGATAGACTTCCGATCTTATCGATATTTGATTTCAAATCATATCGAAAAGTGCATCGATATATCAAAGGAATTTACAATTTTCTTTAAAAAATAGGAACGTCGGAAACCTTTCTGTCGATCTTATCGAGCTACTATCGATGAACTCGAAATTCAAGTATCGATGATATCGATATATTTATCGATACATCGATAAATCAGTCCAGATATACATGTGGTTGCTAGACATTTTTGTCCTCTTTTCGATGACATCGTTTAAGCATCGAGGACATAGACAGATCAGGTTGATCATATTAAAGGTGTTTTAATAAAATCGACAAGGCAAAGAAAAACTTAGAGATTTTCCTGTTTTGAAAAAAGTTTTCTCACATTAAAACCCTATGATTTTCTAACTTGTTTTTAAGGGTTTTATTCACCTGGTGTTTTGGGACATGGGATGTGAGGCTTTAGATTTACCTCTGGCAAGCTTGCACACATCCGGTTGAGGTAGACACTTGAGTTGATCTTCCTATCAGGCTCTGTAGACAATCTGACACAACACTCACGTAACTTGACAAACCAGGGCACTTTCAATCTCCCTGTTTTGTCAATTACATGACAAAATCCCAAACACACCCTAGAACACTCTAGACAAACACATCCTAAATTGTGTGTACATGCTTTTTACACAATTTTACAATTTCTAGCCCATGTACACAACCTGTAGCTGCTCCCCCTGACTGTAAACTCCCCCTCGCTTGATGCAGCTGCTTCCCCTAACACCTGCAACATCATCCAAGTAGATATACAATTTTCTTGTCGGGGTGTTAGAATCGTTCTCCCCCTTTTTGTCAGTCATTGATAAGGATTTAACAGTTGATATTGACTGAAGTTTAGAGCACTGTGGGAGAATCAACAGATATAGGTGTATAAAGATTAAACTAGTTTTAAGCATACATCATTTTCAGATAGTATGGATGCATATCAGATTAGATAAAGCAGTGATATAGCAGATAGGATAATCATTAAGAGACATCACATGCATTCCACATATAAACTAGATAAACCAGGGGATTTAAAAGCATAATCATGGCAGTAAAGAAGAGTGAATTATAGTCAGCCATTCAAACAAAACTACTAAGCCTATTTATGGGCACCCAATCATCAATCATTAGAATTTAGCTCAACCATGGGCATATAAAAAAATATTCTCCTCATCCAAAGGACTATCATTCCAAGACAAATCCTAGTTTGGTAAACCATTGTGATTCTTCCAAGGACCAACAAGCATAAAAATAGACAGACCAAACACGTCAGTAGATCATCACATACACTCTTAAGTACTTAGGATAATTAAAGGTATCCTCAGTATGAGTGATGAGCATGTGTATGTGATGAGTAAAATTAACGTCACGGGGCTGAGCTGGATGGTGTTGTGTCCTCTCAGTTCAGCAACCATCCTTTCCAAGGCTGATAGTCGCTCATCATGCTTATCAAACTTATCTTCAATTCATACCATTCCTCGCATTGTTGTCCCAACCCGATCCTGATGTAATTAATGATGGTGAGTCGATGCAGATTCAGGTGTAGTTGGAACGGGTCTTGGCTCCTGTGGTTCTCCTTCAATAGGTGTTGCTCTTTCTCCTGTCTCTGCGTCTTCATGTATCTCTTCCTCGGGCTATCCTTTTGTATACGGATGAAACTTAAGATCCATCTTTCATATATTGACCTTGTTGAAATGTTGCATTGGATGTTTAGGATCATTTGTCATAGGTAGTTCAATTTGATCACACAGCACATGGATGATATGAGGAAAAGGTAGTTGAGTTGCTCTGGAGGTGAAAATGACACAGGCTAATGGTGGAGAATTAAAGTGGGCAAAACATATCTTAATACCAGACGCGATCCTGTATAGAACCAAGACCATGAAGGAGGTAAGATTAGCTCGATTTGTCCCTCTGAGGTATACAGTTGTGGAGAAAATCCCATACAAAATTTTGTATTTAGGAGACATGTGTTTAGCTTTAGGAGCGTTCCCTTGATACCATGGGATATCTCTACCTTGACGTAGGAATTTGGTGACCTTAGATCGTTTTGTTGGGTCTTCGAAGCCAAGACTGGATAGACCGATAGAAGACAAGGTAGGACCAAATATGTTGGCAATGAATTCGATCGTGATTTCAACACTTTCTTCCACGACAGAGACAGTTATCGATGGAGGATCAAGGAACGGAGGATGACAGTACGCACGAAAGCGATAAGTCCTTTCATCATGACATATACCACTAAAGTTCAAAATGGGCAACTAATCGACTACATCCAAAAGGGATTCTAGATTGTATGTTTGTATGCACTCCCTATCAATCCGCCGTTCATGTACCAGACTCCTCCCAGTATATTTTTCCAGTACGTTTGCATTTGGGGGAAGTAGACATTGGGTATCCTCGGATTTCAAGGGCAGATGACTGGCTAGGATGAAATGTTCTAGAAGACGAACCGCCCAAATGGAAATGGTAAAAAGCGACAAGTAAAAACTTTTACCGCTCGCCCGACTTTTATCGAGCGGAATTGTTCGATGACTTTGAACATATTTCGATCTCATCGATAGGCTTATCGAAGACAAAGAATATGTCATTGATTTGATTACTTTGATGATATGCATATCATAAAATATTTTCATATCAGCATGTATACACATCAAAATTTGTACAAAAGTTGTACCATCCATAAAAAATGAGTGAAGACATCAGATATATCATGAAAACCATCAAAATTACATCATCACAACATTCATCCAGATCTAGATGCCATGACCTGGTCATGTTTTCCTTGCTCAATTGTTGGGTAGCTAAACCAAGTTTCCATGTTTCACAAATTCATTTGTTTTCTGATTTAGTTCAGCCACTTGATTCAATAGGTCCTTCGTTCTCTCGGTCATTCTGGGTGGTGATGGATGTGTATTACCTCTAGCCATATTCCCAGGTGAACTCTTGACATTTTGTATTGTTCTTCTGGTTTGTCTGTATTTACCAGTATGATTTAGAACAAAAATGAGTTGAGTCCTCCTAGGTGACAAGTATTCAAATTTATAATGACCAGAGTCTCCATATGAATGACAAATAAAAGTAGCTTTTGGTTTACTTCCTGATGCAGCTGATTTCTCGAACATTGGTGCTACATTTTTGTATTTGAATTTGTCATATCCTAATCCACTCTTATCTTTCCCAGGTCATTTCATCCCTCAGAGTTTTTCTAATTTTTCACTACTCTGGGAAAATTTCTAATTTACTTTAGCAGATTTTCTGTATTTCTCTATATCAAATATGAGTGTGTGATTTTCATTCTTTAGATGCTCATTTTTATCTTTCAATAGTTTAATCTGTTTAGTAAGTTTCAAAGATTCAGATTTAAGGGACAGATTGATTATTTCTAGTTTATCATTTTTAGAGTGGTATTGCTGTAGATCATCAATCAAGTGTGTATTGATTTCCAATGTTTTGCCTAGATCTAATTTCACCAATTTATTTTTGCTTTCACTCATTCTAGGTCTTTTAAGAATATTGATGTTATGGATATAGAGTTGATTATAAGCATCCTGCAATTTATCCTTTTCTTCTTTTTCTTTCTCTGTTTCCTCATTATCAGATGGAAATGATTCAGTGGCTTGAGGATCTTTAGTTTTCTCAATTTCTATGGGAATGATGGAGACTATGGAGATAATGAGAATTTTCAAGGATTTTATATCTCCATCACTTTCTGAGTCACTACATTTAGAATTTGACTCTTTAGTATCATCCCATGTGGCTGCCATTGCCTTTCCCTTGGTTTTTCTATTTGGGCATTCAGTAGTCAGATTTCCAAGCTTTCGATAGGTATAACATTGTGGTTCCTTGGTCTTTTTACCAGATTTACCTGTAGAATGTTTGTTGTTCAGCTATCTTCTGTTAAATGGTCGGCCATGATTTCTAAACCGTTGAGTCAACAAAGCCAATTTCTCATCTTCATTTTCCCTTTCACTTTCATCTTCCTCATTTAAAGTATTCTTTGAAGTTTTGAGGATAGTATTTTTTTTTCTTTTTTTGGATTTAGGAGTTTGTTTGAAGTGTAGTTCAAAAGTTTATAGGGAACCTACTAGTTCTTCTACTTTCATTTCATCCATTTTCCTACACATTTTTAGACCAGAACTTTTTTTCCTAATCCACCCATGGAATTACAAATGATATTTAGTTTTTTTTTTTTTAATTTCATGAAGGTCTCATCATCCTCCATTCTGACGTGTTCAAATTGAGATGTTAAGAGTTATACTTAGGACCTTTTTACTGTGCTTGCTCCCTCATGGGTTGTTTCCAATGGACCCATGCCTCTTTAGATGTGTCGCACGAATACTTCTTGGGACACAGCACAGTAGATCACATTTATTGCTTTTGCTTCAGACGTTTGTTTTTCTTTCTTGAATGCAGTCCATATTTCGTTGGATTTAGGTTTGGAGATAGTTGTGCCATTTTCAAGAATCGCTCGGTGGCACATATCTGGTTTCAACTATGTCCTAACATGATGATCCAAATAGTGCATCCTAAACTTTCAAAAAGCATAATTTGAACCATCAAATACTGAAGATCTAGAGACCGATGAGCCCTCTCCTTTGGCCATATTCCCAACTTCAGTAAAGAACACGCTTTAGGTGGTGAAGCCCTTAAAGAGAGACCCGCTCCGATAACAATTGAAATGGCGATGAAGACCGCACTAGTTAAAGAAGGAATATGCCAATATGTCCTAGAGGGGGGTGAATAGGACTTTTAAAAGTTTTTATGATTTATTTAAAATCCTATTACACTAATCCTAATAATAGGCACATATTAGGATTACTAAAAATAACTCTACTGGCTTCCAAGCTCGGTAGATGATCCAATCACAAACTGTTTAAGAAGTAAACAATATGTAAACTAGTTTATGATTGACATGAATGTGTAAGTGGGTGAGGTGTGATCTCATATATTCAGATGTGCACATATTAAAGTAAATTACACAATCAGAAGAATAACATTTTCAAACACAGTCATTTTTATAGTGGTTCGACAACTTATCTACTCCACTCCCGGTAACCGCACTCAACCCTTGAGTGTACCGGATTTCACCAAGGAGGTTTCATAATGGTTCACCTCAAACCTAAGGTTTTAAATCAGGTTCACCTTTAACCTTTATAACCTATACTGAGGCTGACTGTTTATGCTCTCACGAGCAAGGGTCAACACAACGCACCCACTTTTAGGCACACTGGCTAAGGATCTTCCATAAGACCCTACTGGGGGTTTCTACATAGTTCACCTCAAACCCGAGGTTTCACAAGGTTGACCTCAAACCTAAGGTTTTGCTGGTTCACCTTCAACCAGATGTTTATGCTCTCCACAGACCAAGGGTCCACACAACACACCAACCACGTACACTCCCGCCGAAGGCCTCCTTGAGGACTTCAAAGGGTGAGAATCACTTAAGACCCAATCCTACAAAGGAATGATCACAAGTGTCCTCTTGGACTCTAGATACTTACAAATAAGTTGATGAGTCCCGATAAGCACATTGCCGAAGATCTCCTCCTCCTTGTTGACGAAGAGTTTTCTGCTCCCTTGATCCGCAACACAAAATAATATACCAATACTCGGCTTCGGGTTGGGTCAAGGTCAAGATGGAATCCTACTCTCAAAGTGTTTTCCTATCAGGAAGATAGAGGGATTCCAATCTTCTAGGCATTCAAGGTATCACAGCTTAATGATTTGCCATTAAGGTAGTACCTGGAGGATCCTTGAATGCGGAAGTTCATTCCCCAATCCACTCTATTGAATATCAATGGTGAGGGTGGATTGGAGGATGAACTTCCTTGAGAGAAAGGGCTTTGGGTATATGATATAAGGATAAACACTCAAAAGCTCTCTCTACTTTCTCTCCCAACAATAATAGACAAGTCCTCTATATATAGGCAAAAGGTTCCAACGGATATAAAACGGTCACATTTATGACTGAGTTCGATATCATCGAGCGGGTTTAATATCATTGAGCGTATACTCTCGATAGCATCGATGGTCTGCTCGATGACTCGAACTCAAAGTCAGACGCTTTAGAAACCTTTTGCCAGTTGGTTAATGAATCGAAACAACTGTCGATGTCATCAGATTTTAAACTCCGATTCCATCGATGATAGGTTCGATCCATCGACACTTGAAAAATGAGAGAGACTTAATAAGAAATATTTCAGGTTTTTAGGATATGATCGAGGGTCAGCTGATGTCATTGGAATTTGTATATCGATGCTATCGAGGGCAGTGTCGATGGGATCGATAAATCCTATAGATTTACTAATAAGCTCGCTGGACAGATTGTGTCTAGATTTGATCCAATCAACTCGGCCTCGATATTATTGACATATAAATATCGATTTCCTTGAATGGCCCCCGATCAAAATAAAAACCAACCTGAAATATTTGCTGGAAGACATACGCGCCCACAGTCGATATCATCGATGGACTTCCGATCCTATCGATATTTGATTTCAGATCATATCGGACGGCGCATCGATATATTGAAGGAATTTGAAATTTTCTTTAAAAAAATAGGGGCGCCAGAAACCTGCCTGTTGATCCTATCGAGCCACTATCGATGGACTCGAAATTCAAGTATCGATGATATCGATATATTTATCGATACATCGATAAATTAGTCCAGATATACATGTGGTTGCTGGACATTTTTGTACTCTTTTCGATGACATCGTTTAAGCATCGAGGACATCGACAGAGCAGGTCAATCATATCAAAGGTGTTTCGATAAAATCGACAAGGTAAGAAAAACTTAGAGATTTTCCTGTTTTGAAAAAAGTTTTCTCACCTTAAAACCCTATAATTTTCTAACTTGTTTTTAAGGTTTTTATTCACCTGGTGTTTTGGGACATGGGATGTGAGGCTTTAAATTTACCTATGGCGATCTTGAACACATTCGGTTGAGGCAGACGCTTGAGTTGATCTTCCTATCAGGCTCTGTAGACAATCTGACACAACACTCATGTAACTTGACAAACCAGGGCACTTTCAAGAATGGTAAGAATTTTAATACTCCTATGAGTACAACCTTAAGACTCTCAAAAGACTTTACAGGTAAAAATGTAGATCCTAAACTATATCGTAGCATGATTGGCAGTTTACTTTACTTAACTACAAGTAGACCTGAAATTGCCTTAATGTTAGTATTTGTGCTAGATATAAGTCTAATCTTAAAGAATCTCATCTAACTGTTGTTAAGCGGATTATGCGATATGTCGCAAGTTCTACTAATTTGGGTCTGTTAAACGTCATCACCACCTTTCTTAAATATTCCGGAGTCTTTCGGAAACTTCCAGACATTTCTGAAAAATTCTAGAATTCTCTAGAATCTTCCGAAAACTTCTAGAGTTTGATGGAGTTTTGTTTACTCTTCTGGAATGTTTCGGATTATGCTAGAACATTCCAGACTATGCTAGAACCTTCTGGATTCTCTTAGAATGTTCCGAAATATAATAGAACTTTATAGGATATTTGGAAGCTTCTAGAACTCTTTAGAGTTATATTGATTCTAGAACCTTCCATAGCTCCCTATAAATATGGGGAGAGCCTCATTATGTATACACACAAATCAATTAAACAAAAGAGTGAGTTCAAGAGTGAAAGCAAGGTGTCCAAGTATTAAGAGTTCAAAGAGTTTTTTCCTTGTGTGTGAGAGTTGTCATTCAAGAGTGATAGTTTTTTAGTGTTGTAAAGCATACCCTTGTTGTGTACAAGTATTTGTAATAAATAAAATTACATTTACTTATCGTGTTCAACTCTTCAATTTGGTATCAGAGCGAGGTTTGGTCATTTTCTAAGGAGATCGTGCACAGTTTGGAGACTGTGAAGTTTGTTGGCTTGCTTGGTAAAGGGAGTGATAATCACACTAAGTCATGATGGCGGATCTTGTAAACACAACGAGCGGAGCTATGAGGCTTAACAACCACAACTATCAAAGTTAGAGGAGTTGCATTAAGTCCTACCTTGAAGGGCAGGACTTGTAGGAGGTTGTTAATGGGGATGAGATTATCCCACCTCCTATGGAAAATGCTAAAGCACTCCGAAAGTGGAAGATTAAGGCCAGGAAGGCAATGTACGTGCTCAAGTCAACCATTGAGGATGAGTTGCTCGAGAGAATCAAGGATGATGACACACCCAAGATGACATGGGACACCTTTGCATCATTGTTTTCAAAAACAAATGATGCTTGACTTCAATATTTAGAGAATGAGTTAATGTCCACCACCCAAAGAGATAAGTCTATAAGCGAATACTTTACAAAAGTAAAGGATTTATGCTGAGAAATTTCAAAATTGGATCCAAAAGCAAATATTCATGAGGAAAGAATGAGGATCATTATATACGGGTTGAAGCCCGAGTGTAATGCTTTTATCACGGCAATACGAAGTTGGCCTACTCAACCTACTCTCATAGAATTGGAGAATTTGTTGGCCAATCAAGAAAGTTTATACAAACAAATGGCTGGAGTGTTGATAAACAAGGAAGATGAAGCACTCTACTGCAATAATAAAAAAGGCGGACATCGACAGTAAAACAGAAAGGGCGAACAAAGTCAGCAGAACTTTAGAAAGTCCAAGAAGAGAGAAGAGTAAGGAAGAAGTCCTCGGACAGGGGGAGTTCAATCCGACAACAATACAAATAAACAATGATCCTCCGTATCTTGAAGGTATGAAATAGAGTGTTTCAATTACGGCAAGAAAGGTCACTTTGCATAAAATTGTTGGTTCAAGAAAAAATCAGCCAAAGGTAACTTGGTTACTTCTAAAAATCACCAAGAAGACAGTGAAGATGACTGGGACTTTCAGGCATCCTTAACAGCGTTTGAATCCATCAAAGGAGATTGTTTAGAGAATGAGATAGATTTCGATGAACCACTCAAGCAGTCTAACACAGTCACTAACGAAGTAGTTACTTCCTCGATAGTGATAGAGACTGGTGAAATAGCCCTTGCCGCAGTTTCCAATCAAGCAGCTATCAACTACAGTGATGATTGAGTCGTTGATTCAGGATGCTCAAATCACATGACAGGTGATAAGAAGAAACTGTCAAGTTTATCCGCTTACAGAGGAGATCGGGTGGTGGTAACAGCTAATAATTCAAGGTTACCGATAACTCACGTAGGTACGACTACTATCACACCTCGATTTAGCCCTAATCAAGTGAAGTTGCAAGATGTTTATCACATGTCAGAGATGAAGAAAAACCTGTTGTCAGTATCACAACTGGCATCTTCTGGTAATTATGTGGTATTTGGACCGGAGGATGTTAAGGTGTACCAAAACCTTAAACCGCTAGATACACCCACCATGGAAGGATGACACTTAGAGTCAATCTACGTAATGACAACTGAATCAACTTATGTAGATAAGACTCAGAAAAATGAGACTACAGATCTCTGGCATACACGTTTAGGGCACGTGAGTTATCATAAGCTGAAGATAATGATGAAGAAGGCTATGCTCAAAGGTCTTCCCCAGCTGAATGTTCGAGAAGATATAATTTGTACAGGGTGTCAATATGGAAAAGCACACTAATTGCCATATGAAGAATCAAAGTTTAGAGCTAGAGAACCCTTGGAGCTTGTCCACTCAGACGTGTTTGGATGGGTAAAACAGGCATCGGTTAGTGGCATGCATTACACGGTGACCTTCATTGCCGACTTCTCAAGGTACGTTTGGGTTTACTTCATGAAAGAGAAGTCAAAAAATTTATTAAAATTTAAAGAATTTTAGGAGAAGGTTGAAAGTGAGTTCGATAGAAGGATCTGATGCTTGCGAACGGATAATGGCGGAGAGTATATATTGAAAGAGTTCTCAAATTATCTAAAGGAGTGTAGAATCCAATGACAATTGACTTGTTCGGGCACTCCACAACAAAACGGCATTGCTAAAAGAAAAAATTGTCACCTTGCAGAGATATGTCGCAGCATGCTACATGCTAAGAATGTGCCCAGCCGACTCTGGGCAGAGTGCATGCAAACGGCAGCTCATGTGATCAATAGGCTACCACAAGTAAAACTAGGCTTTGTCTCTCCCTTCGAGAAGCTATAGAACATAAAACCCAAGGTGAGTTACTTTTGAGTCTTTGGAAGTGTATGCTATGTGTTTGTGCCTAATCACTTGTGTAGCAAGTTCGATAAGAAGGCAATTCGTTGCATCTTTTTGGGCTATAGCAGTGAAAAGAAAGGGTGGAAATTGCAACTGGTCAATGCGACACATCGAGGAATGTTGTCTTTGATGAAGCCTCATCATGGTGGTCGCCACTGAAGGAGGAGCCGCCAAACTCTTAAGACTTGGAAGATGAACTGCATGAGAAGATGGGGGAGATAAGGGAAGGAGAAGAATCTCCTAGTTCAACTAAGGAGTTGACGCCTACAGTAGGAGATGGTAAACAAGTGTCTAATCTATCTGGAACACCAGATAAATCTATGAGTCCATGGCAGACTGGAGTACATCAAAGTAGTCCAAAAAAGCTTCGCCCAAGTCAATAAGAGGTTGCGGTAGACAACCCACCACTTAGGAGGTCGACTAGATAGAGAAAACCTAATCCAAGATACGTGGATGCTGCCTTAGCAGAACAAGAGACCGTGAAAGAGCTAACAACATTTGAAGAAGCATCCCAAGATATAGAATGGCAGAAGACGATGGAAGAAGAGATTAAGGCATTGAACAAAAATCAGACTTGGGAACGAGTTCCAAAACCCAAGGATGTGAAGACCGACAACCAAGTGGCAGACATACTCACGAAAGGACTTAGCAATGCTAAGTTCACCAAATTCAAAAAAAAAAAAAGCAACTTGGTATGATAACCAAGGTAAAATTGTGAGAGTTGATGCTGAGGGGAGTGTTAAATGTCATCACCACCTCTCTTGAATATTCCGGAGTCTTCCAGAAACTTCCAAACATTTCTAGAAAATTCTAGAATTCTCTAGAATCTTCCGGAAACTTCTAGAATTTGATGGAGTTTTCTTTACTCTTCTAGAATGTTCCGAATTATGCTAGATCATTCCGGACTATGCTAGAACCTTCCGGATTCTCTTAGAATATTCTTGAATATAATAGAACTTTATAGGATATTTGGAAGCTTCTAGAACTCTTTAGAGTTATATTGATTCTGGAACCTTCCATAGCTCCCTATAAATATGGGGAGAGCCTCATTATGTATACACATAAATCAATTAAACAAAAGAGTGAGTTCAAGAGTGAAAGCAAGGTGTCCAAGTATTAAGAGTTCAAAGAGTTTTTTCTTTGTGTATGAGAGTTGTCGTTCAAGAGTGATAGTTTGTTAGTGTTGTAAAGCATACCCTTGTTGTGTACAAGTATTTGTAATAAATAAAATTACATTTACTTATCGTGTTCAACTCTTCAGGGTCTCTGGTATCCATATGATACTAGTGTTCAATTGGCTGGGTATTCAGATGCTAATTGGGCTGGTAATATCGATAATAGAAAGTTAACCAGTGGTGGTTGTTTCTATATCGAAAATTGTTTAGTTTCTTGGTTTAGCAAGAAGCAAAGTTCTGTATCGCTCTGGTTGAATACATTGCAGCTGGAAATGCATGTACTCAGCATATTTTGATGAAACATATGTTAAGCGATTATGGAATTGCACAGGAATCAATGATATTATATTGTGATAATTCCAGTGCTGTAAATATTTCAAAAAATCCAATTCAGCATTCACGTACCAAGTACATTGACATTAGGTATCATTACATTTGTGAATTAGTGGAAGAAAAAAAATAATCTCTTTAGATTACATTCCGACCGAGACTCAACTTGCTGACATTTTCACTAAACTGCTCGACAAAAGTAGGTTCAATAAATTGAAATTTGATCTTGGTATGTGCAATTAAATTGATTATTCATGCATATGTGTATCATAGTGTATATAGATTTGATAATTTATTGGTTTAAATTTCAAATTTTTATGAAAAATGTATATTTTTGTCGGTATTCGACCAGTCGAGGAAGTTCCCGACCAGTCGTGGTACGACCAGTTGAGAACGGTCCTTGACCAGTCGTGTAGTGCGCTGGAACTTTTTAATTTGGAGGAAAATCTCATCTTCCTCATTTCCTATTTCTTCTCCAACGGGCATAAGCATGACCGATCGTATCCAATTGTTTGATTCATCAAGGTTAGTGCATTTTTTTAGTCAATCTTGTAAATTCAAGTTTTATTCTCTTCATTCTTGTCATTTGAGTACTTGATTTCAAGCTTTATTGAGATTTTGGGATTTTTCTACTCCATTTGCTAATCTTAGAAAGCACCTCTCTACTTCCTTTGTGAATTCTTGGTACTTTGGTTTTCTTTAAGTAAATGAATGCTAGAGGAAAAAGAAAACTGTCCGTAGTCCATCATCCTCTAGATCAGCTCCTATTACTCGACGCCATTTTCGATCACTCGAAGATGATCCCGCACATGTACGGGATTTGCGTATGCGTAATGTCATTGTTGAAAAAGCTATGTTTATTGATCACATTGCTCCTTTTGGTATCCTTCCTCTTCTCCAATCTGTAGGCTAGGATAACATCCTACATTGGGGTGGGCCTGCATACCAATCCATTATACAGGCTATATGTACATGTATCTCTGAATTTTTATCTGATAATTTAACTTTTAATATTGATACTAGAAAAGGTCCATTTACAGTAGACCGTCATCTGATTACGGATCTAATGAAAATACATGTTAATGATGAGGGCATCCCTATTCATATTTTAATGGAAAAACCTTCAGAATCAGAAAAATGGATGTTAACTAGAGATTTATGTAATATGGACGTTCAATGGACTCATAAAGGAAATGCGCTCCCTGCAAAGTATTTGTTACCTAAATACAGAGTTCTCCATAGAATTTTTATTTCAAATGTGTATATCCTCGTTCTGGTAACAAAACAGAACTAACTTCCTTTATGATTCGAGTTTTGCATTCTATCGTTACTGTTACTAAAGTCTGTCTACCTTCTTTCATATGTTATTTCATCATTCAATTTCGTCTCCATCCAGGACACAGTGATATTCCATTTGCTTATCTTATGACTGTGTTAGCTACTCACATGCTAGTTGTTATGCCTGTCGGAGAGGCTCCTATTCATCATCTTTTGTTTAATAATTCTAATTTAAATAAGCTGAAGTTAGAATTGGCACCTGGTCAAATAGATGTAGGTGGTGGTGGTGCTGAAGCAGGGAATGATGAAGAAGGTGGAGATCTTCCTCCTGATGATATCAATATGGATGATATTTTTGATGAGATTGAATCAGATTCTACAAATGATCCTGACTATGAGCCATCTGAGTTTGATGCTCGTCTTCATACTCTTGAGGAGAGGGTAGAGAACATGAATGTTGCCCATGATTTCCAATTTAAATATACACGTAAGTATCTTAGGCATTTAAACAAGGGCCTTCATCAAATTGATCCTACCATACCTGCTCCCTCTTTAGGATCTGATTAAATATTTTAATCTTTGGTTTATAATAACTTTTATACTACTTTTGTTGGAAAATTCAAGTTCAAGTTCCTTAGCTACTTCTGCAAGTTTCACAAGAGCTACATCAAAAGGCATGTTCCTGTTCAAGTCTCAAGTACAACTCAAGACTAGAGTACAAGATGATGTCCAAACTTAAGAAGATCTCAAGTTCAAGCTACATCAGAGATCTCAAGCTTCACAATCTTCAAAGGTTAACCATCTTTATAAGAATTGAAGACTCAATGTCCATACTTCACATTTAAGGTTTGCATGACCTTAGTTTAACCTTAGGGTAGGTCATTTTGAATACATAATTCAAATAAAATATTTTTATAAGTGTTTGGTGTATTCTAAGACCAATCCTGAACTCTGTTCGACTAGTCCTAGAACTGGCTCGACCAGTCTAGGAAATTCCAAGACCAGTCCTAAGTTGTTGCAAATTTTTAAAAAATTTTGGTTAAGCTTCGACCAGTCCTGGAGTTTGCTCGACTAGTGGTGGGAATAATGCCGACTCATTCACGACCAGTCTTGCAACTATGACTCAAACTCCAGCAACCATTCTTGATTTCTCACGACCAGTCGTGGGATGGTCACGACCAGTCGTGGAGGCCTCACGACCAGTCATGGACACCCTAAGACCAGTCGTAGAACGGCTTTATCCGGTCGCGCTTAAAGTTTCAAAATGCAGTTCAACCTACGACCAGTCGTGGTGACCACACGACCAGTCGAAGATGCGATTTCTGCAACTATAAATAGAACACGAATTTTAGAGTTTTTCAAGAATCCAATTCACGTATAATCAAGGCATCACTCTGAGATAAGTTTATGTTAATTTAAGCTACGCTATGCATATTTCATATTCTCTTTTATTAGCTTTATTTATTTGATTTTGTTTCTACATTTCAATCTAAATTGAAAAGAGGAATTGCTGTATTCCTTCTTCTTAGAATCAAAATCAAATAGAGGTAGCCCATTTGGTTTAATTTAAAATCAATTACAATTTAGAACCATATCAAAGTGAGTATTGGACATTTGAACTTCTATATTCGAACTTCTACTCTGATTGGTTCTTCCGGACTGCTACAAAAGGAGAAATCTAGGTATTTTACATTTATGCAAATCTTTTATGCTTTTGGTTTTTGTTTGAGGTTAAGTCAGAAAAATCTCAATCTTGTAGTTATCTGAGGAGAGCCAGAAAACTCAGAAGTGGGGTTTTTAAATTGTGTAAGCTCATTTGAAAGACACAATTGTGAAGGTTTTAGGTGAACCTGTGAAACCTATTTTCATAATGAACGCTGATATCCCTTGTGTGAGGATATTAGGAGTGGAGTAGCAAGCTGTGTGGCTATTGTTTAAGAGTTAGTATACACACAGGTGAACCACTATAATTCTTTGTGTTTTGTGGTTTGAATGTTTATTTAATTTCTATCTTTTATCATTCAAAGTTGTGGAATGTATGTGTGGATGTGAATGTATAATATTTATATTTCAAGCATTATGGGAATGTTGTAATAGTCTAGAATTTAATTTCTTGCTATTTCCTTTATTTTCTTTTAGTTTGAGTTTTGATATTCAAATTGTTCTAGTAAGGTTGTCCTGCCATAAACCCTTAGTTTTTATGGTGAAAGGTTGTCCTTAGAACAACATCGGTATCAACCTCTCTATTTTAGTGCTTTATATTTTAGTACTGTGATTTGTTTAAAGTTTTATCTTTCAAGGTTATCTTATTCTTTTAAATTCCGCTGTTAAAGTTTTAATTTGGCATAGTCCTATTCACCTCCTCCCCCCCCCCCCCCCTCTAGGACATATAGCTAGGCCTTTTCAGTTCCAGATATCAATCTAACCCGAAAGTATCTCATCTGGCTGCAGTAAAAAGAATGATTAAATATGTTGTCAGTACTATTAATTTGGGTTTATGGTATCCCCATGATACGTCTTTACAAATTGTTGGATATACTGATGCTGGTTGGGCAGGTAATGTGGACGATGGACAATCCATAAGAGGTGGATGTTTTTACATCAGAAACTATCTTGTTTCTTTGATGAGTAAGAAGCAAAACTTAGTATCTTTGTTCACTGCTGAAGCTGAATATATTGCGAAATGCATGCTGTAAGACCCGACCAGAGTTTGCATGTGTGTGTGAGTATGCATCTCATTCAACTTGGTCCCGCGGTCCTACCAATCGAATTCCAGCAACCCACGACCATCGGATAGTGTTTGTGGTCATCCTTAAGTCCGGTCACATAGACCTGACTTGGATTGAGCCGAAACCTGTGCCATCTTGTTCGCATCGCCGTTGCGGTTTCGATGCTGCGTCTTGTGCATCCATCCGACGTGTAAATCATAAGATGTAGGTAATTCAATTCTAGCCCTTGATAATGATCATGTGGCCCACCTAATGAGGAGAGCACATTCTTCAAGGTAGCCCACTCTCTTTTTGGTGCAATTTTCAACAAATACCACACACACTACCTAGAGTTCCATCTCACACACCACCCACATACCTATTAACCTATTAAACCTACAACTTTGGTTGTAACTCCCTACTTGCAATCATCTCCCCTCTCTAACCAAGGTAAGAAAGCAATGATTGCTTTTCTTAAAAGGATTTTCTCCTCTCTTTCCCATTGCTAGAACCTCTAAAATATCCTACCTTACTGAAAATTCTAGCCACATTTCTTCCATCTCCCTCCTTATCTAACCCTCCACTTCTCATCTTGACCCTTCATCCATGGTCCTTGAAGCCTAAGGATTTCAATGCATCAAGAACTTTGAAGATCCAAGCAAGGTGGGTGCTCTCCTTAGCTTCTTCTCTCTTTCTTCTCTTTTCTTTCTTTTGCATGCGTGGAAGCATGTAGGACCCACTAATTCATGGTGGAGGTCCTACATGGTTCCTAGGATGAAGGCCATGGGTCTAGATCCTACTCATTTCCTTTCATGGTGGGCCATTCTCCATAGACCCACTATGATACCTTCTCCTTTGAAGGGAGGGTGTCCCTAACCTTCAGTAAATTATCTTGATGCATAATAGCTTGCATGTAAGTGTATACATAGTGGATGGTGTGGATTGTGGAGTGGAAGGTCCATTAGTGGCGGGACCTTCCACCAATGGTCGATTTACTTCTTCCTTCTCCCTTTCTCTCTATTTTTCTCCTATGTACTCTGATGATGTGTGGCCCACCCAGGAGAGGTCAGCAACATCTCAGACCCTTAGCTAAATGGGAAGTCCAAACTCACTTTGACTAGATGTCCAAGCCCACCATGCATACATGGTTTGGGTGGCCTCCAAGATGACTTTTTCATGGAAGTCTGAGTGAGCTCCTGGGTCTGAAATTTTGATAACCCATCAAGGTGGACCCCACATGTTGAATTAGGGTCATAAACCCTTTGATTAATTTATATGGGCTGAAATATGGACAGCATATGTTGCTATCCAGATTTCAGGCCCAGTTTGAGCATGATTTTTGAGCTAATATTTGGATCTGTTTGCATGTCTTTTTCTCCCAAATTTCTTTAGGAGTTTTCTAGAGTGTGGACTCCACTTTGATGTGGAATGGGGCCCACATCATTTCCCCCATGCTTGAGGCCTATGGGATGGGCCAAAGTAGGCTGACTGTCCAGAAATTTCTGGATAGTCCAGCAACATTGCTTGTTAGAAATGCTCATTTTCTATCTTGATTTGGGAGTAAGTGGGCCACTCTAGTGGACCCTACTTACGTCTATATGTGGGACCATCAAACCCACCAATTTTTCAGTAATTTGGGCAAGTATAGGACCACCCCATGTGGTGCCAAACATGGGACAGCAGTATTTTCTACACAAGTAGATTTTTTTCTGATATTCATTGCTGACCATAATTTGTATGAATTAAATAAAATACTTATACTACCTCAAAAATTCTAAAATTTTGTAGAGATGTGGTACACCCATGGTGGGACCCACCTATAAAATCTTGGGGCCAATGGACACTGTGTACACCGTGAGAAGGGCCGGACTGGCCCACCACGTTGGGACGTCCAGGTCAGTCCGATTTTCTGGATAGACTGTTTGCTAAAAATAAATTAAAATACTTATAGTTATCCAAAAATCATAAAATTTTGTGAGGTTGTGGTCCACCTATGGAAGGACCATCTTGTAAATTTTCAAGGCCATCAGGCCCCTGGACTGACCGTGGTACGGCTGGCAAATTGAGTTAGTTTTGGGTCAAATACCTAAGCCCGTAGGACTACCCACCATGGGACGCCCCTACCTTGGGCTGCTGAGCCTTCATTCCAATGGCATGGCCCACTTAAATATACGTGTTGTATATTTCCCCTCTCATTTGGTGGGGCCCACAGTGATGTGTATGGGCCATTAGAGAAATAAATATACTATAAATAAATTTTATTAAATTTCCAGCAAGCCCAAATAGTGGGTGGGCTGGAATTTCAGCATTTGGCCCAAGATTGCTACCCACAAATGTATGTTTTGGGGCAGCATGGCCCACTATATTTGGGGACATTATTACACATAACTTGCCCTATCTTAATTGAATTTTTGGGCTTAATTATTACACTCTTAAGGCCCACCTTAAATGGGTTTTATTAGAACAATATTCATAGTTGGCTGTTGAGTTTCCTAGGCCCAATGTCTTGAAACTACCTTGATAGACCCCTGACCTTTGGGCATATATTTAATACACTATTGTGATGGGTTTTATGGGCCAAAATACTCAGGTAGTTGGGCCCTTGCTTGCCCATTAAAGTAAATCATACTTGGGCCGAGATGTGAGGCCCAACTTACTTGTTTTAAATATAGGAATCACCCATATGTTGGAATAATGGGCTGCCCATTAGGCCCACCACAATGAGTGGACTCATAATCTTTATGGTTGGGCCCAACCTTGCTTGAGGTCCCACCCTATTGCTTATGTGTTGGGCTTTGAGTATAAACCCACTAGGCCATGGATTGCCTTAGGCCTTGGCCTTAGATCATGTTCGAGTAGTGACAGGCTACCTCTTAGGAACCATTTAAGGTTGGATGTCCTCCTGAGTGATCCTAAGGTAGGCCCATGGATTTCTCTATGGATGATTAAAGGCCCACCATAGACCCTAGGCCATTTATTTAAGGCTCAATGTGTGTATATGTGGAACCTACCTTAACACATGTTTGGTCTAGGCCATTCAAGCCTTGGATCGCCTGATTGTGGATGCACTCTCTGCCTTGGGTGGCTGTTGGACTCACAATCCAGTAGCAGGCCCACTTGATCTTTTCATGATATATACACACCTACCATATTGAGAACTTATGTACGTGTTGCATGCTTGTGTTTTCTTATAATCTTTTGGCTTAATTAGTGCATTCTTTTGGGTCACCTTTAGTGATCACATGAGGACCCCATCTTAGATCAGATTTTTGGTGGATCTCATGGGCCTAGAGTGGGTTGGGACTTCCCAGCTTGGCCCAACCATATATTAGGCCCACCATTTTGATAGACTTGTGGGCTAAGATAAGGATAGTATTGGGCCCTTGGTTGCCCACTTAAATTGCTAGTTATTGGGTTGATGTAGTTGGGCCCATTTCATCATCCAAACTTAAACTTATTTTTGGATCATATATTGTGTACGCGGGCTGCCCACCAAGTCCAACTTAATGCATGGATTCTATGGCCATTGAAAATTGAGCCTTGGGCCTTAATTTCCCTCTTGGGGCCCATGTTGTTAAAAGTAGTATTATATATTTTTATGGCCTATTATGAGGAATATATGTATGTGGTTACCTTTATTTTTATCTTAAATGTAGGCCTTGGGCCTTCTATCCATATAGTTCATAGTTGATATGCCTTTTTGGGGAATGATGGTTAAATGTCCCCATTATGGTCTACTCTAGGCCCGGTTGTATTTAAGAGTGATTAGATACTCATCTTAGAGTCTTGCTAGGCTCATTTCTACATTACTTAGACCTGTAGCTTATATACTTAGTCTCATGGGCTACCCCAGGTAAATGGGCCCCCACTAGAAGTTGGATCTCCTTAAGGATATTGTCTAAGAACCTACTCTTGGTTCCTTCTTGGATAGGAGGAATGTAATATATATTGTATATCGCTATATAGTATGATTAAATTTATCCTCATAACCATGTACATCATTGTATGCTTGGTTGACACTGTGTGTGTGTGGTCATATTGTGTCATTGGGCATTGCATGTTACCTTCTCTGAGGGACGTAGTACTCCCTCTTGAGCATGTTGGATACTTGGAATTAATGCATGGTTAATTGTGTGATTCATGTATTTGGCATTGCATAACATATGTACAATTATCGTCCTTGCTTCATCAAGGCTATAGTCTCCATAGTTAAATCGTAGATGACCAGGATTGGACACCAAAAATGTTACTTAAGCATATTGGGTGTATAGGATGCCCATGGGTGAAATTTCTAAAACTTCCATGCTACCAAGGATCTGCTCCAATGCCGTGACCGAATGAAAACTATGAGCACACGAGGGCATTACACCATTAGGCCGCGACTCTCACTGTCGTGTAGTCGGTTAGATAGGAGTGTGGCCTTACTCGCCTGATGTAAGGAGGCATTGCTAGGCTGAGTCTGACCAACTTGTGAATGAGTCCGTTACCTTCAGGCCTTACTGGTGATTGGTTGTCCACAGGTAGGGTAGTGAGGTCTCTTATGCTCGTTTGACTGTGTGGGGTTTGTAGAGTGGCAGTCATCCAGCAGTGTAATTGACCCCGGTGATTTCCTTATGATGAAAATGTACTTGATATGTGGATTGTATATGATCATTGGCATTACTTCACATTACATTTGCATCGGCTATGTAAGCCTCATATTGCATCGCCTTGGCATGGCGCCTAGTACTCATTGCATTACGGTACTCATTGTATTATATAGCCTTGGTATGGTTTCTTGCATTATTGTACTACCTTGGTATAGCTTCTTGCATTCATGACAATCCTGGTATGGCTGATGGTGTTGGCTTTGATCATGTTTCCTCCCTATATCTCCAATTATTCTTCTATGCACTATTATCACACACCTTCACCACCCTCTAAGCTTGTATAAGCTTATGCATGATTGATGCGTGCAGGAGATCTTAGGCAGGCATCATAGTGGCAGAGTTTGGGCTAGAGTTGAGCTTGAGGTCCTAGTGTTGCAGACTTTCTTTCTTTCTTCTATTATCTTATGTATGCCCTTTTGGACCTTATGTAAGCTTGTAAAAGTTCAAATTCTTAGTGGATTTTGTGATATGTGCCTTGTTATTTTCAGATATACTTGTTGTGATCTTGGGTGTGCTCATGTTGAAAATGATTATATTATTATGAAAATCCTCCTTGTAGGATCCCAGGATCAGAACCTGCCTCAGGAGCCGAGAATGGGGTACTACGGAGGCTGTTGCGGCCAGAACCGGCGGTCGGGTTCCTTGTGAGTCCGATTACCGAGTCTGGGGCGTGACACATGCATACAATTAATGTGAATGAAAAGAGCGCATTACAGACTATGGTATTGATTAAGAAACAATGCATTTATACAGTGATAATACCAGTGCAATAAATTATCCAAAAATCCTATTCAACATTCTTGCACTAAGCACATTGATATTCGATATCACTATATCAGAGAATTAGTTGAAAGCAAGTATGTTATGCTTGAATATATTAACACTGAAAAACAGCTTGCAGATATTTTGACAAAACCTCTTGATGGTGTCAGATTTTCGAATTTAAAAAATGATATTGGTTTATGTATTGTTTTTTAATTGATTATTTTATATTGCAATTTGTTATTTTATGTTATTACTTTAATAGAATAATGTGCATTCACGTCATTTAAAAAAAAATTTATATAAAATATTTTTTTCAGCCAACCTTGAGTTGACCGCCTAGTTTGGCTAGCTAAGGACGTGCTCGGGCTAGCCGAACCACGTGTAAATGGGTTATATTGGGTATTTTTTTTCAAAACACTCATTCCATTCTCATCTTCTTCAGTTAGCCCATGGATTCATTCGACCAACCTATCACTCTACTGTCCTTGTAAGTGATTAATTTTAAATTTTCTTTTAGATTTAAGTTCCTCGTTATGCATTATTGTAGATTTCATCATCTTTCTTGAATCTAGAATTCTATTTTGTTGGGTTTTTAATAGAAATCAGATCTAGATCGTTTCCTTTCATTTGTTGGTATTTCTTTTGCAAATTTAGTCATTTTCTATCATGGCATCTCGTTCTAAGCGTACTGTACTAGGCCCTCAAACTAGTTCTTCCTCTCGATCTACTAATCAGGTTGGGCGCTCTATCCATTTACCTGAAAATAATCTAGAAAATGTACGAGATTTTTGTACCCGTAACATTGTCATTGAGCGTACCATTAATGCAAATCATATTACCTGATTCGGTCTAGTAGAAATTCTGTCAGTGGTATAATGGGATAAGATTTTTGCGTGGGGTGGTACAACCTATCGGCCTATCGCAAGAGGATGCATCTATAAATACTGCATCTTTAGATGAATTAACATTTTCCATTCAGTTTGTGGAAAACACAATTACTATTAACCCCTCCATCATATCATCAACCTTAGGTATCAATATGGCGGAAGAGGAAATCTCTATTCCACCGATCTTTGAAGATATGTACTAAACGGAAAGAGAATCTCTCACTAGGGAGTTATGCGGTTTTAATGCAACCTGGAGTAACCATGACTCGCTCCCCACCTACAATCTTCTTCCAAAATACCATGTCTTGCATCGTATTTTTACTTCGAATGTTTATCCTTGTCGTGGGAATAAGACAGATCTTACTCCCTATATGATGTGTATCCTCATTCGATTGTTTCTAGTATCCATATCTGTCTTCCATCTTTGACTACTGATCAGATTATCAATTACTGTCTTCATCCTGGTCATGGCTCTATTCCTTTTGCATATCTTATGACTTGTATTGCATTACATTGCAATATAATGTTCAAATCCTTACAACTGAAGCACCGGAGTCTCAGCTCCCATTTGATAATGCTAATATCAATATGATGTAACTTGAGCTAAGACCTGAGGAGCAAGGACATCAGGAAGGTGTTCTTAAAGAAGATGTGAACATGGATGATATCTTTACAAATCTGGAAGAAACTAATGATACAGATAACTCTGATTTCTGGCCCTCAAAGTTCTCAGAGAGGTTGGATAATTTAGAGAAGAAGGTGGATGACCTACATGTTTCTCAGAAACAACAGATGAAGTACATGAAAAAGTACTTTCATCGCTTTAACAGGAGTCTGAGGATTAATGATCCTGACATGTCAGCACCATCCTTCTTTAGTTCTGACTGATTTTCTTAAAATTTTGGTTTGTAATAACTTGTTATATTTTTACTTTTGCTGACATACATATGAATATGACATTATGCTATGCTTATTTTATGCTACTAAATCCTTATGTTATTTGCTCTTTATATCCATTATGCTTCATTAGTTGATTCTTCCTTTGTTAACTTCTAACAAAAGGGGGGAGAAATATTATATTTTTGTGATACGGATATGAGATCATCATTTCTCTCACAAATATGAGCACGCTCATATGTGCATGCACTCTATGAAGTATATTTTTGCAGATGTGACTAAGTGCTTAAGGGGAGTGATACAGATGCATGATCTTAAGGGGAGTAACAAGATTACTTACTGGTGTTGATGCAAAAGATTTGTGTTGTTTGAGATGTTGTAATATGTTGTGCTGAGTTGTATTTGAGTTTTGTCATGAATTTGACAAAGGGGGAGATTGTAAGTGCTTATAATTAAAGCACATATTAGTTTATCAAATTTCGTAGTCCAATTACGATCACAAGCTGACTAAAGACAAGCTATCAACTCGATCAAGTACCTGGAAAGAAGATTCAACATCTCAATGTAAGATCAAAGCAATGGTTCGAAGTTCAGAACACTTCGAATGAGTCAACCTGCAGGTGGTATAAACCTAGTTGGACCATAGGTTAGGTGTATTTCACTCATGCATATCTTGAAACACATTTTATGTTAAACACACTTTAGTTAGGCCAACCCAAAGTTTGGTTCGGCCAGCCTACCTACTTGGACCAATCATGCAACATTCAGATAAAAATCAGATCTCATAAGATCAAATTTGTGGTAAATTCTGCCAGCCCAAGATAGGTCTCGGCCAGCCGAACCTGACTTCGGCCAGCCCAAGGAAGTTCGGTCAAGTTTCCAGTAATAAAACGATTTCGAAATCGAGGCTACTTAGGCCAACTGAACTTAAGCTTAGGCCAACCGAACTGGGTGTTCGGCCAGCCAAACCTAGGCTTAAGCCAGCCGAAGTTTGAAAAATTTTATCCCACAATTTTCAGATTCTGATTGGAACATAATCTTTGGAGTTGGGCCAGTCAAACTGAATCTTATGTCAGCCAAACTACACAGATCCTTAGTTATAAATAGAGGCATTCTCCTACATTCTAAATCATGAAAATTCATATACTTTTACTGTGTTGTAAAGAGAGATCTCTCAAGTCTCTTTATGCTATTTGTGTTGTAATTCATATTTTATTATTAGCTTCTTTGATTCTCCTTTTCAAAGTTAGTTTTAATTGTTTTAATAAGAGTAATCTATATTTTATTTTGAGAAGAAAGAGAATTGAATCTGTAACAATAGGGTTTCATTCATTTAATTGAAAAACTATTAGATCCCTTTGTATCTCTTTGGGTTGAACTCATATATCAGCTTCATCATGATCCCAAGAAGGAGATCATTGCACTCAAGCTACAACTATGACTTCAAATTGCCAAATCGAAGATAAGTATTGTTTGTTTTTAATTACTTCAGCTTTGGGTTTTTCTGAGATAGCTCGGAAATCTTAGAGGGTTTGTTTGCGGTGATCCCGTAAAATCAAAAGGTGGGTTTGTTTGTGGTGACCCCATAAAATCATAAAGTGGGTTTAATTGTGATAGCCTGTGAAAATCACAATAACTGTATAAGTTTGTTAATGTGACCCTGGAAAACCTTAAAATAGTGGAAAGCTAAAATTGCGATGGTAGTAATTTTGGGAGTGGAGTAGGTTGCATTGAGGCACCGAACCAATATAAATTTTTTATGCATTGTGGTTATTGGATATTATTATTTATCTTATCGTGCTTTATTTATTCACTGCAATTAGTGTAAGGCCTGTATCCTAGTTCGTACTGTTCCTTAGACTACCGTGATCCTCTCCGTCGAATTCCTGCAACCCATGACCTATAATCGGCATTTGCGCGTGACCCTAACTCACATCCTGTAGATCTGAGTCGACTTGACCTGAGACTTGTACCAGTGCGACTGCACTGTCACCGTGGTTCCAACGCCCCATTTTGCACACCGATGCGATACCTAGGCTAGGAATTGTGGGCTCGCGTATATTTCGACGAAACGCCGCGCATTACGAATCCTGAGAGAATCTCTACCCAAACATCACATCAATCAAGTACAAGTCAAGTACAACCCATACCTAGCCCATCCCTCTCTTACCAACAAGGCATGACACCCATCCCTCTCTCACCCAAAAGTCAACCAAACCCATAACCTCCATGTCATTTTTTCTTGTAACACCCATTCCTCTCTCCCATCTCTCACCCATTCCATCTTATTTTCCAAGAAACCATGAGAGAAAAAAATCTTAAGGAGAGAAAAGACACTAAGTGTGTGACCCACTTTCCTACCCCCAAATCTCACTATCCAACCCTTCAATCTTCATAATCCTCCATCAAAGAGAGAGCTTAGGAGCCAAGGAGCTTAGTATTCCAAGGAGCCAAGAAGATTAACGATTGGTGGGTGTTTTTGTAAGATTAGATTGTATTTTGATGATGGGTCAAGTGGGGCCTACTGATCGATGGTATGGATCTCACTTCGGACCCTAGGTGTGGCCGATGGACCACCATGATTCATATGATCATCCCATGATGGGGCCATTCTCCATGGACCCCATCATGATGTTTATTTTCCCATTTATGAGAAGGTCATCTAGACCTTGCATTTTTTGTGGAGAATGAATCTTCACCATTAATTTTTATGATTTAGGCCCACATGATTTAGGACCCATTTTGATGTATGTATTGTATTTACATGGCCCACTAAGGGAGGGCTCATAGTGGCGGAGCCCCTCCCCTTCATCGCTCTCTCTCTCTCTCTCTCTCTCTCTCTCTCTCTCTCTCTCTCTCTCTCTCTCTCTCTCTCTCTCTTTTTTCCTGTTGCGGCCCACCTTGATGAATGGATTAGATCCACACCGTCCGATCATGACGCCCACCTTGCTGCTGCCCATTTTTTAGCAGACCCTGGATGTAGGAAATCACAAATATCAGTTTGATCCACTAGATGGGTCAGGACCCACTGTGATGTATGCATTTCATTTATACCGTCCATTAGAGGAGGCTGCTAGCCAGTAGTTATGGAACCCATGTGGTATCTGTTATCCCCACACCGTTCATCCATGGGACCCACCTGCAGCACGTGTGGGGACCACCATGATGCAAGTGTTTTATCCAGGCCACCCGTCCAGGGCCTGGACGCTAGAGCGTTTCAACAAAAAAAATATAAATATATTAATATATAATATTATATTGTGGTGGGCCCCACATGGGACCCACCTATCATGGTAATGGATTGACCGGAGTACCTTACAGCAGCTATATAGCTGTTGTATTGACGTCAACAAGTTTTGTGGGTTTGATCACGAGGTATGTGTGATATCCACACCGCCCATCCACCGTGGGACCCACCTTTAATGTATGTGTTTCATACACATCGTCCGTCCGTGTATCCCATCCACGTAGCCCACCATCATGTGATGTATGATCCACATCGTCCACCTATATGAACCCCACGTGATGTATGGGTCTTATCCACACTATCTGTCCGTTGTTGGACGTGGGACCCACCTATGATGCATGTATTTTGCAGCCACGCCATCCAGTCCACTGGGACGTATGGCCCACTCGATGCATGTGTTGTACATCCATGCTGTTCATCTGGTGGGGCCCGTTTGGGAGGTGTAGGTGCACCTGTTGGTTGTACAGGGCCCACCTACTGGGTGGCCCATTGAGATGTATTTGAGGCCTAGGTGGTGCGGCCCATTGTGATGTATTCGAGGCCCAGATGGTGAGGCCCAAGGCGATGTATTTAAGGCCCATGAGTGAGGCCCATTATGATGTGTATGAGGCCCGTTGTGATGTATTTGAGGCCCATGGATGTGACCCATTGTGATGTATTTGAGGCCCATGGATGAGGCCCAATGTGATGCATTTAAGGCCTATGGATAAGGCTATAACACCCTGTACTTTCCAGTACTCGAGTGTTACCATGTAGGTTAATTTAATATAAATACAAAAAAAAAATTATATATATAAATAATGCAACCTAAATATATACACTATGAAATGTATATACCTTGTAAAGATTTAAAATTTCATGCTAAAATAATATGTATGTATTTAATATATATATATATATATATAAAAGATATTATGAAAATAATATTATATTAAGTGAACATAATGAATAATGATTTCACAACATCAAACCAAATTATAAATATCAATGTAGCATTAAATATCTTTCATAAGTATGTATACAAAGATCATTGGATACTTTAATAGAATTGTATATTATTTAACAACATTATTAAATACAAATATAATTTTAATTAAACATGATATCGTACAATCTTCAATTCATTCATATGTATAATATGATATTGTAAATTATGAATTATATATTAATACATATGTGATTAATAGCATGTAAATAGTAGCATGTTAATATTAGAAATTATATTTATATATATGTATGAGTTTTAAATTATTTTAATTACAAGTAAATCCATAATAATATTAGTATTAGTTAATAATACATGATGAAAGCCTTAAATGGACTCTTGAACTCTTTTAACCGTCAACGTTAAATTTCAGACTGATCCAACCAACAGACCAATGGGAAATCCATAAACGAGACCCAAATCAAGTTGCGGGCCCCGCCTGGGCCTTGGATCTACCCTGTCTTTGGTAACAGGCTATGACAGGCCTCTAGAACCTATTGGACGGAGTGGATTAATCAGGATCATCCCTGTGGGCCTCAACTTTAACACGTGTGGATGTAGGTGCGTGTCGCCGCACAATGGACTGGAAAACCTAGTCAAATTGCGCTGACCCAACAATCCCGAAGAAGAAATTCTCTTTTCATTTTGATTTCTTGCTAGTGAAATGGGCGTACATCCGTTCTTTGATCAGTGGCCCACCTACACTGTCAATCGAGACAATCCAAACCATCCATCGTGTGAGGCATTGAATTCTGACCGAACCCTAGGTGGTTTCACCCATCGGCATGCACCCGCATGCACACAATCCTTGTTGAGAAACCCTACAAGCACTCGTTTCCAAAAGCAGTAACTGTTTTTTGGACAACACGTTGGCAATCCGCGTGCCCTGGCGTCTGTCCATCCTAGCCATCCATTAGGACAGATCTCAGCCATTGCCCCCCTTGGTTTAAGTTTTTCCTAGCAAACTAAAGAAAAACAGGTGGTTTCCTACCCACTGTTTCATTGGCGATTTTGGCCAGAGAAGATCTGGGCCATTACTATCGATCCAACGGCTTAAAAGTGTTAGGGCAGTAATATAAGGTAGGTTGCGATAGAGAGAAAACTAATCCTACCGCCATTCTTTCAAGAGCCCTAGAAAACCGGCTGTTTCTTCCCCATTTGAAACCCACCACCCAAACATCCTTCAACCTTCAAAACCTTCATTCCACAAGCATCCTTGCATCCATCATATCCGTTTATAACCACCAAATCGAAGGAAAACTATTCGGGTAGGATTCTGCCATTAATGGCCATGATTATCTTCATTAAGTTGCTGACTCGCTCGGACTCAGTTAAACCGAGTCCTGAGCTTGTTAGACATGTCAGAAAGGAAGAAGAAGGAGAAAGAATAAAGAACAAAGAAATGGAAGAATTGAGAGAGAGAAGTGGAGAGTAGGGGGTGAGCTCAACTCAGGCTGTACTGCACCCCACCCACCGTCAGTGTTGTTCCGACTCACTGCCAAGCTGAGTCTGCTCCAATTTTGCTGCAACAGGGAAAAACAGGAAGAAAGGAGAAGAAAAGGAAGTGAGAAAAGAGAAAGAAGAAGCATAGAGAGAGAGGGTGGCTGCACAGTAGCCCAAACCGAACCGAACCAAGCCAAGCTTGGGCCGAGCCAGCCAGGTGAGTGGGTCTGTCCAACCCATGGTTGGGTCATTAGAAGAGGTAGAAAAGAAAGGGAAGAAGAAGAAAAATGAGAGAGTGAGGGAGAAATGAACGAAGGAGAAAGAGAGAACCGTGGTTGTTGCTGTTACTGCTGTCATCGCTGTACTCTCTGTGAAGTCAATGGGCTGCACCACATACAAAATTTCAGTGGGCCTCACTGTACTACCATGGGCTGCACCAGGAATAAAATCCCAGTGGGCCTCACCACATATTATAGTGGGCTCCATCAGGTGCGCTCAATGGGCCACATCTGAGAGTCACCTCAGTGGGCCGCATGGAGATGAAGTTCGGTGGGCTCATAATTTCTGAACCACCCTTAGGCAGCTAGTGTTTGGGCCTGCCGTAGCCATGGGCCGCTCATAAGCTGGCCCACATTGTGTGGGTTACATAAATGGACCTGGACTAAGCCCAGCCTCAGCTTAGGCCCAATTTACACAGGTTTAGAAACCAGCTTGCTATCGAGTCAACCAATGTGAGTAAACTTCCTCTCCCTGAGTTAACATGATTTATCATCATCATTAGTGTTACTATAATTATTGCAATGTGATTAACCATTAGTAGGTTATCGATTATAAGATGAGTGTGTTAGTATTAACTAACAATTATTACCTATTATCACTTCACTTCTAATATTATTATAAATTAATTAGATGAATTAGATTTCAACTCATAAGCGAAGCCTAAGCTAGATTAGTGGATAACACTTTACATCTAAGTAATCTAAACCATATGTTATGACCCTAACGTGGATCCTAACTATAGATAAACTGAAAACCTTTGGGCTATCAAGTTGACTATGGCGAATCAGCTCGTTCTTCCCAAACCAGAAATACTTCAAGTTACAATTATCACCCCTATTACTATTATCATGATAAATTGATATAGACCTGATTAGCCATTAACATGTCACTTATACTGGTGTGAATTAATATAGGTAAGACTACATATTAGAATCTTATTCACCATTCCTAAATATTATCATTAACAGTAGAAGTGTACTAATTACTACCATCATAATGATCACTATTACCCTGATGAGCTAGTATTAATACTATCATTATTGATAGTAATTAGGTTATGGTTGCTAGGTTAGCATGGTGATTAATCTTACATTAATTAATATTCAAATCCTAAAATTTATCCTAGACCCAAACTTGAGGACGAAACCCTAAACCTAAGTTATCTGAACCCTTGGTTATGATCTTAAACATAGGAAACGTATAAAACTCGTATCTGACCATATAATTTTGTAATTCATGGTAGGATTTGATTCTAAGGGCACACGCGCTTCCTAGCAGCATTAGAGGCGATCTATAAGGTGATGATTCTTCCCCTTGAGCTTTTCATCTTTCCATTAGTTTAAGTTATAGTTTTTATTTTAATTTATAATTGATATCTCCCTTTTATAATCACATGTGTTAGCTAGTAGAAATGGAAATGTTGTATTACATGCTTAATGATCATCCTGTATAATTGTTCATGATGGTGGATTTCTTTTTGTGGATTGCTTACGGAACTTAAACTGGTACATTAGTGGGAAATTCTCACATATAAATGTACACCCATATTTGGGATGTAACTTGACTGGTTGTGATCGTAACAGACCTTCGACTTGGTGGTTATTGAGTGGTGGTTTAAGTTAATCATTGATGTGGGCTATGATCAAGGGTTGCTGCATCCAATGGTTTTTAAGGATGGTCTTTTATTGCATGGTTTTAATATCGGCCCTATGTGGCTTAGTTTTAATAACTTGCCCTATGTGGCTTAGCTTTGATATTCACTCGAGTTGGTTTGTTTTGGTATTCTCCCTATATGGGATTGGAGTATTATTTCTATATAACCATGTGATGGTAAGCCCTATATTCGGTAATATGATTGGCCACTAGTCGACAGGTTTCCATTAAACACCCAAAAATGGTAGTCTCATGAGCCAGGGATGGTGGTCATGAGACACTATGCCTGAGCTATCGGCCTACGCTGGGCTCTGAGTTCCCTGTAGTGACCTTTAAGTTTATTAAACCTGCTGTTTGTAAATGGATTAATAATGGATTGGCTCATCATGCATACATGGTACAAACCAACATCTATTGCTATCGTACGTGATGTATGTATTGTTCCGACTGGATGATTTTTCTCAGGTTCGATGATTACATGGGTGAAGAGCCCACTGTTCGCACAGATGACCATTCCCAGAACGATGATTGCATACTTCACGCATCCATGCATCTAATAAGACCCGCATCATGTATTGTTTTGTATGCTTTGATTATAACTATGCTTACCTAATGCGGCGGTGTATAATCTTGAGGAGAATTCACACTGAGTTGGTCACTCATCCATCAAATAAATATAACTGTACAGGTAGCACAGGTGGCTTAAGTGATTTTTAGGTTCAGGCTAATGAGGAGTCGGGTTCAAGTGCCAGGGTTGCATGACTGTATCTACCTTGAGAAGCTGAGGGGCCTTGCGGCTCAAATTTACTCACATTCTACTATTTCTCATGTATTGGTCATGTAATTCTTGTATTTGTTAATTTTGGAGACATTGGTTTGTATAAGTCATTATGGACAACTTCTTGTATATTTGAATGACAATGAAAATTTTGTTTTATGTCAATTTGTCCATACTACGCTCATCTGCTTACTCTGAATGAAGATAAAAGAAAAAAATGTACACTCGAATTTAACCATCCTTTAAGGTTAACATTCTGGTTTTCTGGACACGGATCATATACTCGATCCTAAAATGTCGGGGCATTACAAAGGCCCATTGTGATGTATTTGAGGCCCTTGAGTAAAGCCCATTGAGATGTATGTGAGACCCTTGTGTTGAGACCCATTGTGATGTAGGAGGCCCTTATGTGAAGCCCAATGTGACGTATATGAGGCCCTTGTGTGAGGCACATTGTGGTGCATATGAGGCCTATGTTATGAGGCTCAATTGTGATTTGTGATTCCACCATGATGCATGTAATGATGTTTATGATGCCCATCCATCTCCTAGTTAGTATGGGGACCATGGACCTCCATTATAGGGTAGGTTTTAAATGGGCCATGCCTTGGGAGTAATGATGGTTTAATGTCCACATTGTAAGAGCAATGGTGGTTAAATGCCCACATTGTAATCCTCCCTAGGGTCCATTGATTAGGCCCATTCTCATCTCCTCTTAGTGGGCTAACCCAAACCGTTGGGCCCTCACCTATGTTAGTGATACCCATTGAGCTAACCCAAACCGTTGGACCCCCATTAATAATGGTGTTTTCCACCATGCCCTATAGGATTGACCAAACCCAGGAGCCCACATTATGTTCATACTAGGCCCTCCATAGAAAGGTGGCCCATCTAGATGTATGTTTTGCCCAAGTTTAGTGACCATACCCAAGGCTCACTTAGGTGTTGAGCGGGCTACCCAATCTACTTGGAAGGACACACAGTCCTATGTATGGTGCTCCACCAAAACCTACCTTGTGTACGTATCGGGCTTCCCATAGAAAAGCCTTGTTTATTACATGATATAGAAATTTAGGAAGCCCAATTGTTCACTCTGTTAGCTCACCTTGTGAACTCACCATGTCATATACCCACTTGACTCACCACGAGAGGTGTATCCTACCCTTGCACCCCATTTGTTAGGACCTCATGACGTGTATCCTACCCTTGTACATATCATTCGCACCGTCCATCTCTTTGTTGGGACAAGTGCAAGGTCCATCCTTGACATTAGTGTATCATCTAGACCATCCGTTGCTTAATACATCATCACCCTTTGCCGTAGATAGAAGAATATGTAGTATCAGGTTTGGTATATCCACTATGCAGAACTTATCTCGATGTATGGACTAGACTCGTCGTCCCCATCTTAGATCATGCAGAGCCTTGGAAGGCTAATGTAAGACATACCGCATAGGCTCCTATAGTTGTAGAAGGAGCACGTCGTTCAGTTTATACTCATAGTATGTGACATGCCAGTAATGGTCGATTGTGTATTATTTTTATTTGCCCTATCAGATAATCATGCCTATGTACTTTATTCCATCATGATACATGCCCATATGCATCATATGTATGCTTGTTATGAGGAGTGATTGATCATAGCATATGCCATTAGGTTGGTTTATTATGAGACTTCTTGTGAGATGGAGTTACCCCACATGAGCACGCAGTATGCGCATGTTTGATGCATGACTGGATGGTATGATTCACGCATCTCGCATTTTGTGATATGACCACCTTACGCCCTAGTGACATCAAGGTCATGGCCTCCACAGACATATGTGGATGGCCAGATGGGACACCAAAAATCTTTTTTTACATAGGGCGCGATAGATGTCCCTGGGTGAAATTTCTTAAACTCTCATGGTACCTGAGGATGCTCCAACGTATAGACCGAGTGGATATACATAAGCGCATGAGGGCCGTATACCATTAAGCTACACCTCTCACTGTGTCGTGGTCGGTTGAAAGGGGGTGTGGCCTTATCCGCCCAAGTGAGGGAGCTGTAAGCTGGCTGAGTTTGACCAGCTCATGAGGGGGTCCACTACTGACGAGTCGGGCCGATATTGGTAAGCAGGTAATGAGGTCTCTTTCACTCACTTGGTTAAGCTGCTAGGGAGGTGGCTGCCATTGTGGAGTGTACTAGACCCCGGTGATGATCCCAGAGATATACGGTACTGATATGTGGACCTACTGAGCAGGAGTTACGTACTTAGCATTTAATTGATTCATTCATTCACTATCCACTTGGGCTAGTGGTGCATAATTAAATCATTGTGTGTACCTTCGCAGTGGTTAGGATTTCAGTTGGGGCACGTGACCAATCTGAGATCAGGAGTTTACCACATTGAGTCTGGCTATCCAAATTTAAGTATGGGACTAGTTTGGATAGAAGTCCCTTGTGATGGACCCCACAACTTGCGATACTATGTACTATCATCCCGACTTCACACTCGAGCTTGGTCATTTTCTTTCGCACCACATTGCATTGCATCCTCAGCACATCACATTTAGGTTACTATGCTTTTGTATTACCTAGCCTGAATAAGGTTGATGGTATTATGGACTCGCCATGATTTGCATATTTCATTACATCCGTGGCATATGGAATTTTGTGTTGTTTCTGTATTTATATGGCCTAGGTGAGGGTGATGGTATTCATGGCTCGTCAAGAATTGCATATTGTACTGCATCCTCGGCATTTGATATTTGGTTCACTATGACTCCGTATTGCATAGCTGATCTGCGTTGTATACTCTGACATTAAATGACTTATAGACTTGCCAATATTTCCACTTACTCTGATATTGGCGTGCTTGGCACTTATCTTGTGCACACACTTACACCACCCTCTACGCTTTCTATAAGCTTATACACGACCGTTGTGTGCAGGTGACATTAGGTCGCAGCAGCATTGAGTCAGGAGCTTGTGGCAAATCACTTTGGAGTTTTTGTTATTTATGTATTTCCCTTCTAGCATGGTACTCGAATGTTTATATTAGTGGATATGTGGTATTAATGTTGTTCTTATGATTTGGGTACACTTGTGGTTATGCTTCTTTACAAAAAAAATTCATACTCAAAATTCTCCTTGTAGAATCTCAGGATCGAAATCTAGCATATGGGCACTGGGAGCCGAGAATAGGGTACTACGGAGGTTGTCGGTGCCAGATTCGGCAATCGGGAATTCTATGAGCCCGGTTTTCGAGTTTGGGGCGTGACAATTAGTTTGAGTTTTTTATTTCAAAGACGTCGTGACATAAGGTTGTCCTACCTAAATCTTTTAGGTGAAAGGTTGTCCTACGAATAATTTGGTATCAAGGATTCAATACTTTGCAATTTTGTATTTAATTGATTCAATATTCCACATTGTATCGAATTATTTGGCATTGTCCTATTCAACCCCCCCTCCTCTAGAACATCTATAACTCGTCCTTTCAGATATGACTCCATCACGCAACATGTGTTTCACTATATTGTGTCTGAATCAAATATGTCTGCTCTTTCCATTATATATTTTACTCTTTGCTTTTGCTATAACTTCTTGACAATCACAATGAATAGACACGGCCGATACAGGCTTTGGCCATAATGGTACATCGGCTATTAAGCTACTCGGCTTCTGATCCAGTCTTTTCTAAGGCAATAAACATGGATTCCATAGTTGATCGAGTGATACACGTCTGCTTGATAAACTTCCAAGAGACTGCTCCTCCTCCTAAAATGAAGACATATCCGCTAGTGAATTTTGTCTCAACTGAATCAGTGATCTAGTTAGCATCATTGTATCTTTCTAATACAGCAAGATAACTATTACAATGTAAACCATAGGCCATAGTTCCTTTTAGGTATCTCAAAATCCTAGACAAGGCATTCCAATGCACTTTTCTAAGGTTATGTGTATATCTACTTAACCTTTTTACTGTAAAATATATATCTGCTCTAGTGCAATTTGTTAGATACATGAGGTTACCAATTATTCTAGAATATTTCAATTAAGACATACTACTACCTGTATTTTTCATGAGAATTATACTATAATCATAAAGTATACTAATAGGTAAACAGTCAAAATGGTCGAACTTTCTCAGTAGCTTTTCAATGTAATGGACCATCATCTTTCTTGATTACTTCAATACCCAAGATTATACTAGCCTCTTTTAAGTCTTTTATGTCAAATTTAAATGACAAGAATTTCTTAGTCGCATTAACTAATTTAATATTAGTTCCAAAAATAAGCATGTCGTCAACATAAAGGCATATAATAATACAATCATTTTCAAAAAATTTACTATATACACATCTATCTACATCATTTATATGATAACCATTTGATTTTAAAACACCATCCAAATTTTCATGCCTTTGTTTAGGAGCTTGTTTTAAACCATATAATGATTTAATTAGTCTACACACTTTATTTTCTCTACTTGATATCTTATAACCCTTAGGTTGCTTCATATATATTTCTTTTTCTAAGTCTCCATTTAGAAAAGTCGTCTTAACGTCCATCTGATGTACCTGTTCACAACTCCAAGTGTAAGGTCGTGATGTAGTAATAATCTCGATGAGACCAAGGTCAAATCCATAGCGACTAATCTCGTGAGTATTTTGAAAGTAACTAGAAGCAGAACTAGAAAAAGATGTGAATCTAAATCTGAATTAAAAGGAAGTAATTGTGAGAGATTTAATTAGAAACTTAAGAAATTCAAAGGTGGGAACTAGGGTTTTCAAGGATCCACTTATAGGTTCTCAGGATGTTACCTTACTTGATTCAAGTAAAACAATTGGAATTGGAGTCATATCCTATCCAATTGTGTTACTTGAATCAAGTAAGGTAACATCCTGAGAACATACAAGTAGAGCCTTAGAAACCCTTGTTCCCACCTTTGAATTTCTTAAGTTTCTAATTAAATTTCTCACAATTACATCCTTTTAATTCATATTTAGATTCACATCTTTTTCTAGTTCTACTTCTAGTGGATTTCAGAATACTCATGAGATTAGTCCCTATGGATTTGACCTCAGTCTCACCGAGATTATTACTACATCGCGACCCTACACTTGGGGTTGTGAACAAGTTTTTGGTGTCATTGCCGAGGATTAACGGTTGCGTTTTTCTGAGATTAACTAGTTTTGAAATTATTTTAAGTTTAGGGTTTTTCTACTTTCTATTTTTAGGTTAGGGTTTTTTCAGAATTATTTTAGAAACTAACTTAGCTTTCTATTTCTAGGTTTAGAAACTTTCCTTTTCTGTTTTTAGAAACTAATTTTTTTTTAGAAACTTTCCTAATCCGTTTTTAGAAACTAATTTCCTTTCCTTTTTTTGTTTTTATAAACTAACTTACTTTCTAATTTTAGAAACTTTCTTTTTTCTTTTTTAGAAACTAGGTTGCTTTCTTAGTTTTTTTTAGAAACTAATTCACGTTTCTTTTTCTGTTTTACAGGATCTTAACAGAAACTTCTAATTTGGTAATCTCTTTCTAATTCTCTCTCTTTCTATTTCTAGATTTCTTATTGCTGTAGGATTTTCTTTTATTTTATTTTAGGATTAGGTTCAAAATGAGGGTTTCACCATGTAAGAGTGGGAACATCAGTATGCTGAGATAGCTAAGAGAAATTGGGAAGGGATGTATGATGATTATGATAAGAAACAACCTATGTCTCAAAATTTTTCTGAAAATATCATCAAGAAGCAACCAGAATATGATGCTCCACCGGTTAAGAAGTCCTTCGGTGATTATAGGCAGGAGAATAATTGTACTACACGGATTAAGAAAACAGTACGTGATTATTAAAGTGAGAACGATTATCATCCATCAGGCAATAAGAAAACATTCCGTAATTATATTATGAGAGATAATGTGCACCAACAACCATCCAACTTTCCTGCCTATGACCCATATGACTATGATTAGGGTTGTTCAAGAGTCGAGCTAGCTCAAAAAATTCGCTCGACTCAGTTCGAGTCAGCTCGGATTGACTCGGCTTGAACAGCCGATTCGGGTCGAGTCAAGCTAATTATTTGAAGCTCGAGTTGAGTTCGAGCCGAGTTCGACCACGGGGTATTTCAACTCAACTCAACTCAAACTCGACTCGACTCGGCTCGATTAATAAATATATTAAATATTATATATATATATATTATATTAATATAAGTTTTAAGTTTTAACTTCAAAAAAAAAAATTCCTAGAGTCTCTACCCGACCGCACGCACCCCCTTTCTCTTTCCCCTTTCTTCTCTTTCTCTACCTGCTGCCAGCCGCACGCCCGCCCGGACCACCACCACCAGTTTTCATTTTAGCTCCACAATAGTATAATTTCAATATCTTGTGATCTACTTCTTGGGCAAGAAACCCAAGACATCTGAGATGGACTCTTTTCAAATTTGTTAGAGCTTCAAGGAAATCCAATGATCTAATTGGCTAGAGCACTTTACTTGGATTTCTGATCTGTGTTTTGCTCTGTTTCTTTTTTAGTACTTGGATTTTTATTGGTGGAAGAAGATCAAGAACAGATCGGTTCTTACAGGTTTCCTCATCCGATTCGAAGCTTTGTTTGGGGATCCTTTTCTTAATTTGTTCTATAGAGTTTTTTCATTGGGTTTTGCTTTTATTCTCCTAAGATTTTTGAATTTTTCATCAATGGAGGTGGATCAAGAACAGAATCCATTACTCTCTCACCCAACAAGCTCGAGCTCGACTCGAGGTAAACTCAACTCAACTCAAACCACTAGCTCGACTCAAACTCGACTCGACAGCTTTGGTAAACAAGCCAAGCTTCGATGTTGAGCTCGAGGCCGAGCTCGAGCTCAAGTTCAAACTTGAGTACAGCATGGACAAGCTGAGCCGAGCTTAGCCCACCTAGACTCGGCTCAACTCGATGCCCACCTCTAACTATGATCAGTGGAAATAGCAACATCGGAGAGATGAACCAACAATCGATCATAGTTGTCACGCCCTAAACTCGAAAATCGGGCTCACAAAATTTTCGATCACTGAATCCGGTATCAACAGCCTTCGTAGTACCCCATTCTCAGTTCACAGCTCCTATACGACAGATTATGATCCTAAGATCCTATAAGGAGGATTTTTTTACGTACGTACATTTATCTCGCAAGAAGCATAACCATAAGCATAACCCACAAATAACAACAACCAGAAACATCACCACATATCCACTATAATCAAAACTTTAAGTACAAAGCGCATAAAGGGAAGTACAAAGATAATAATAATAGAAACTCAAGAAGCTCTACGGCACGCTCCTACTCCTACTCATCTATGACCTAGCGTCACCTGCACACATCAATCATGTATAAGCTTATAGAAAGCTTAGAGGGTGGTGAAAGTGTGTATGCAAGGTAGCAATGAAAGTATACAATATCAGAGTAATGCGGAATATACTGGCGAGTCCATGATACTATCAACTGTACCAAGACGATGTGATGCAAGGCATGAATGATGTCGGCCACACCAAGGCCATGCGATGCAATGCAAGGCCTACATATCCAATGTCATGTGCAAGATGCAGCTCAAGCATACCAATCCACATATCAAACCAGCTCATCTATGGAGCATCATATATCAGTACAGTTTTCTCTAGATAATCACTGGGGTCTAGTACACTCCAAACCAAATTGTCGCCACATCGCGCGCAACAAGGTGAGTGAAAGAGACTTTACTATCCACCTGCCAATATCAGGCTCAGCTCGTCGATAGCAGACCCATTCCTCCAGCTGGTCAAACTCAGCCTAGCTTTGCCCCCTCCTCTCGGGCAGGTAAGGCCGCACCCCCTTCCAACCGACCACAACACAGTGGGAAGCACAACCTCTTGGTATTTAGCACTTAGCACTCATACATCCACTCGGTCTAGACATTGGAGCGACCTCCTGGTACTATAAGGGTTTTGGGAATTTCACCCAAAGGCATCTATATCACCCCATGTAGAGAAAATATTTCTGGTATCTAATCCTGCCATCCACACTATACCTGCGGAGGCTAAAGCCTTGATGTTGCTAAGGCATACAACAATCATAACACACAATGCAAGATGTATGAGACACAATCTAGTCATGCATCAATCCTGCATGTACCATGCGCTTATGTGGGACAACTCTGCTTATCAGGGAGTCCCAATAAATAATCTACATAATGGCATATGCAATAATCAGCCACATCTCATAACAAGCATGCAGATGATTCATATGGGCATGTGTCATGAAGCTATACTATCGCATACTCATAGCCGGCATCGATAATCGGCCTATACCCAAGGCGGGGTCCATGGAAGGATAATAGATCTATAACATGAGGGTCAGTCTTCAACTGTGGACATACAAAATCCGATAGCACGGATCCCTCCGTCTACGGTGAGGATGAATTCTCTTCATATCAAGGTTGGGCCTAGGTGGCCCACCTATAAACCTAAGGGTCCGGAACGGGCTTCCTTCACCATACTATCATATGGCCCACTAGATGCCCTAGGGGGCCCAAATAAGTCCTAGATGGACTCTAAGATTAACATAATTTTACTAGCAATTAATGGAGGCCCAACTCATTTAGGTTAGCCCAATGCGAATAGGTGGATCATGCAAATATCAATAGGGCCCAATGATTAAGGTCAACCCACTTAGAGAAGGACGAGAATGGGCTTAACGAAGGCTTAAGGGAAGGTCACAATGTGGACATTTAACCATCATTGCCCATCAATGTAGACATATAACTAACATTGCTCCCAAGGAATGGCCCACATAGAGTCAAACATATAATGGAGCCCATGGCATCACTCAAGGGCCTAATATACATCATATTGGGCCTCACTCGTGGGCCTCACATACATTACATTTGAGCCTCACACATCGGCCTCATGCACATCACAATGGGCCACATCCCATGGGCCATATATACATCATAATGGGCCACATTCCATGAGCCGTATATACATCATAATGGGCCACATTCCATGGGCCGTATATACATCAAGTAGGACGCATCACATGGGCTGCACTAATGGGCCTCATATACATTAAGTGAGCCGCATCACATGGGCCGGTCCATCTACACCATTCATCTATTTTTAGAGATCATTTAAGAGCATTTCCCACAAAATTTAATCATATCGGAAGATCATCTAGACCATACCACAAATAGTAGTGGAGATAATGATTTTTGCCATTTAAAATTCCCAGGGCCCACCATAACGTTTAGTTTCCATTCAATTTGTTCATAAGGTCATAAAGACCTGGATTAAGAGAAAAAACAAATTTCATATTTATCCAAAACTTTTGTGACCCAAAAAAAAAAAAAGGTTTCAATGATAGACGTTCAATCCTCCACAAATGTTTGCAGTGTGGTCCACCTGATAGGCAGATCTGCCTTATTTTTTAGTCTCAAGCCTTAAGACAAGCTCACCATCTGGATGGACGGTTTGGATGTAACACATACATCAGCAGGCCCCACAGAACTGCCGACATTATCAACAGTTGTGCTGCTGGCGAGATGGCTGGCCCACCCTCTAAATGGACGGTCTGGATACAAAATGGGTGGACGGCATTGATGAAACACATATATCAAGTGGGGTCCACTGTCCTTGCTAGACAGTGCTAGACTCCACACATGTGGGTCCCACCATCCAGCCAGGTGGACTGTGTAGATACAACACATACGAGGTGGGTCCCACCTGTCCAGAATGTTGGACTATGTGGATAAGACCCATACATGTGGTGGGTCCCACGGGCCTGTTGACGTCATTACATCGACTATATAGCTGGTGTGAGTTACACCAGCCAATCTACTAACAACAGAAGGTGGGTCCCACCATAGATATATATATATATATATCATATTATATATCATCATATATGTTATATATATTATTTTTATATATATATACAACCAGCGTCCAGGCCCTAGACGGCTTGGATGTAAATGCATACATGGAGGTGAGTCACACCGTCTAGGAGGCTAGACGGTGTGGATAAACCATGTGCATCACAGTGGTCCCACGTGGGTGGGCCACACGTGTTTGGATGAAACTACTATTTGTGATTTTCCTTCAAACAGGGCCTACCCCAATTGGGCAACAAGGTGGCTACAACGTGGGCCCTGGTTTAGTCCACTTGGAGCTCAATATGGATAAAATACATACATCACAAGTGAGCCATAAAATCAGGGAAAAGAGAGAGAAAGAGAGAGAGATGAGAGAGAGAGAGACGGTGTGATGGAGGGACCCCACCACTATGAGCCCCTCTCTTCCGTGCATTACACACATACATCAAGTGGGTCCCATTACATGTGGGCCAACCAATCAAAATCAACAGTGGAGATCCCTTCTCCACCAAAATGCAAGGTGATGACCTTTTCATACTAAGAAAATAAACATTATGATGGGGTCCATGGAGAATGGCCCCATCATGGGATGAATATATGAATCATGGTGTGCCATCAGCCACACCTGGGGCCTAAAGTGAGATCCATACCATCGATCGGTAGGCCTCACTTGGCCCATCATCAAAAATATAAATCTAATCCTATAAACACTCACCATTAGATCTTCTTGGTCTGATGGAATGCCAAACTCCTTGGCTCTCTCTTTGATGAAGGTTGATGAAGGTTGGAGGGTTGGGATGGGAGATGAGAGGAGTAGGAAGTGGGCCACACTTGGCTCTCTTCTCTCCTTAGGAATGCTTGGACGTCCACCTCTCTTGGTGCTTGAGAAAATGAGTAGAGAAAGAGAGAGAGAGAGAGAGAGAGAGAGAGAGAGAGAGAGGGTAGTTGTAAGGGAGAGGTGATGGGTGATGGGTGGAGTGATGGGTGTGAGTGACATGAGAGTTGACTTTGGTCGGTTGCTTGACTTGGGGAGAAAGAAAGCATGGACTAGAGATGAAATGTATACTTGACTTGACTTGATTGATTGATGGGATGGGTTGTAGAAGTTCTCTCGGGATTTACAAATGCGCGGCATTTCTTTGAGATAAACACGGGCCCATAACTCCTGGCCTAGGTATCACATCGGTGAGCAAGATGCAGCGTTGGAACCATGGTGATGGCGCGGTCATTAGGGTACAAGTCTTAGGTCGAGTCGACTCAAATATATAGGATGTGACTCAAGGTTGTGCACAAATTCTGACTACAGGTCGTGGTTTATCGGAATTCGATGAGGAGGATCGCGGATGTTTAAGGAATGGTACAGTCCAGGATACGGGCCTTACAATAGTGACTATTCTCTTGGATCTCCTACAATTAAAATCCAAACAGAAATAATCCAAGAGAATTCATTTCAGAACTCCATACAAAATCTAGAGCTTATCCAGCAAAACACACTTCAAGCATTGCAAGAACTTATAAAAGATATACAAAAGATAGGTTCACCTATGGAACATACTAAAATTGAGAATGAGGAGTTGGATTCTGTTAATGAGCACATGGTTCAATTTCCTGAAGAGTCCATCTCGATGATGGTCCAAAGGAATGATCAAGAGACATTGTTAGTTTTCCAATATAATGATACTAACAAACCTGGTTTTAATGATGAGGAAGAGGTTAGTTTATTCAAATCTCAACCCAATCTAGGAACAAAATGTGAGGAAAGTGATCCCATTCCATATGTGTACTGTATTGAATTAGAAGATGATAAGTATTAGGATGATAATCAAGAATATACTGTTCAAATCCCCCTAGATTCAATATTAGTTTGGCCCATATCAATGATTAAGAGGTTCAGGAAGTTGTCATCCATAGTGATCTTCTCCACCCATTTGACATGTCCGATTTAAATGTAGAGGATGAACCACTTTAACCAACCCTTCCAACTTTTGTGAAGCATGTTTTGGCCACTCCCCTAAATTGAATGATAATATGATTCAAGAGATGGACAAGTTGCTTGATATGACTCTGAAATTTAAAACCATCCAGTTGAGGCCACCATCTAAGTTGTCAACCCTTGACAATACAATGTCTTTACTGAGTAGTACCAATGAACAGAGTCTTCACATCAATTCTTCGCCTGTTGATCTTCAATATATCTATGTAAGGCAAGACAAGATACATCCGATGATAATTTATTCTCACTGTGATGAATAGCAAGAGATCATGCTTCCATCCACTTCCATAGACGATACAATCCTTGAGCAGATCATCACAAACTTTAATGTAGAGAATGAGTCACTCTCAGCTGAATTTCTCAACTCTTTGGAAGATTACTTAGCATATTTTGTGGATTCAAATGATCCCATGATAAAAGAAATAATAGATGCCTTACAAAACAATACCTCGATGGTTGTTACTGACCAAGGGAACCCTTATTCTGAAGTCTCTCCTTCCTCAGATCTTGAATGTTTACCATTAAGGGAGGAGGAGCTGAAAATTGAACTGAAGTCTGAAACTTTGTAATATGTTGAAACTACATCATCTGCTGAGAATTTCTCTGAATTTTATCTATTTGTAGTCTTTGATTCACCATGTTGCACTAACTTTAACACTTTCTCTGTCTCAGGTGAATCATATATACTTTGGACACGTCGGGTGATTAAAAGAAAACTTTATGCTGAGATCTATAAATTTCTTTAAAAATTCATGCTCCGGAACATCCAAGCCTATTGTAAAAAGGGCTTTTGGATGATCTTGTTGAGAAACCTACTGAGAAATTTATTAAGATATTAGCCGGAGGAGGAACCTTGCGGCATGACTGAGTAGTTTTTCCCTTGCTTTCTTAGTTTAGGATTAGTTTATTGCTTTCATGGAATTTATGATAGTTTACTTTCCGCTATTTATGATAGTTTGTTTTCCACTGTTTTAGGATAGTTTTCTTATCGGCTATATGAGTCTTTTATGCTAACGCATTTTTCACACTTAGATCATTGGAAAAGCTTCAAAATTCATTCTTCAGGTATTATCTCTCCATCACTTTCCTTTTCTTTTCATTGCCTCTTTTACATTACATGATTATTTCTTTTACATCAAGGACAATGTAGATTTTAGGTTGGGGATGGGAGATTAGGCAGGCTAATCAATTGTTTTCATAGTCTTTGAGAAAAAATTGCAGAAAATTGAAAAAAAAATTGAAGTATAAGATGGTTAATGTTGATGATTTATGCCTCTTGGATTAAGTTACTTGGAGATTTCAAAGTAAGTTCGAATTATTAATCCATGATTAGGAGTTTTAAACAATGATCGAGTCATGATTTCATATATCACATCTAGCTTTCACATTAAAGCTTCAGTCAACATTAAATTGTTAACTTGGTGATTATTTAGTATAAAAGGAACCAACCTGGGGAATTTGTCCATCATGTTATAATAATAATAATAATAATAATAATAATAATAATAATAATAATACTCGGTTAAAAAAACAGTTGTCTTCGAAAAGGCCACCTATTAAAGATGTTTAAAAAGGTTAACACAGCGTGAAAGCCATCGATGGAAAAATCAAGAGCTAGAGGAATAAAAGAAGGAATTAAAAGATGAACTATAAGGCAAGTTTCAGTTTAAGTTTTAGTTGTCTTGAATGCTTTTTGGATTATCAATGTTATCATGAAAATAAAGAGTTGAACCTTTGATTGTGATAAGTCTAGACTTTATACACCCATGGACTTCAATGTTTGGAATTGTTCTAATTGGCAGATTATTGCTTTGAACTTGATTAGGAAGTTACCAAGTGCTAGAATTGCGGGGACGAAGTAATGCTCAACATTATTGTATTTTAGAATTCTATTATCTGGATTGTTTTAAAACCACTTGAGCTTATAGAAATTATCCTGTGGTTTCGAAATATTTTTCGCATACTTTGCTCAGGACTAACAAAATGCTGGTTGGGGAAAACTTGTTCACAGGCTCAAGTGTACAGTCGCGATGTAGTAATAATCTCGCTCGGTGAGACCGAGGTTGAATCCACAAGGACTAATCTCGTAACTATTTTGAAAGCAACTAGAAGTATAACTAGAAAAATATGTGAATCTGAATCTGAATTAAAAGGAATTAATTACGAGATATTTAATTAGAAACTTAAGAAATTCAAAGGTGGGAAGTAGAGTGTAGCGCCCTAAATTTCGAGGGTCAAGCAAAGCTCTAATCCCGAGATCCAGCACATCACTTATGCAACATGGATGATGATGTTCAGATTTCGTCCATATGAATGAGTTAAACATGAGTGGGATTATACTAAAACAACATATCATACTCCAGATGTAATTAAATTGAGCAAGCGGAAGACTGAAACATATATGTATCTGAACAGGTAAATGTTTTACAACCTCCAGAGTATGATTATGTACCCGGACTGAATATGTACATTTATTGTTTCAAAATAAACAAAATATCAAAATGTAAGTGTCTAACTAATCCATGTGTCCCTGTAATCCTGTCGAATCAGTACAAGGTCTACATAGACCCGCCTGAGAGTTGCACGTAGGAGAATTCTTCCTTTTCGTCTATGAAGTCCGGCTCTGTGGCGTAGGCTACATCGTCATTACCTGCTCTACAACAGAGTCTGGTTGGTGTTTTAAAATACCGTCCCAGAGTGGGAGTGAGTGATCAACTCAGTGGTACTATAAGGCAAAGGTTAACATGTTATCAAGTCAATCAAGCAGTAATGATAAAGCAATACAACAATCACTTCCTAACTACTCTTGTTAATACAAGAATGGAGTGCAGTAACGATGCATGCCCTCACACAAAGCTCCCTCACAAGTGACTCCGACAACCAAGTTTGTGCATGATAACCTCCCTAAAGTGCAACTTCCTCGCAAAAGCACATATAATGTGGTGCATGGTCGTGTTATCCAAGTTCTTAATTAAGCTTATTCATACAGCAAGTTCGAGAAGCTAAGGTACCTCCCTTTATATCATTACCCCAAACGAATGATCCATCTAGGATCATCAATCCTAGTTAACCACATACGATAGGCAAGTTGTAGGGTACACTCCTAATGAAAAATAGTGGATAGGCAAATTCAGAAGTTTATACTCGCGGTCACTACGGGAAGGCTCATTACCTTAGCGTAGGCCGACAGCTTGAACACAGTATCCCATACTACCATGCCTGACTCACAAGTTTGGGTTGCTCACTGGTCACTATGGGGAGGCTCGTCACCCCAGCATAAGCCAACAGCTCGACCACGGTGTTCCATACCACCATGCTCAGCTCATGAGTCTTAGCGAATCGTAGTACCATGGTTGAAACAGGTTTTTACATTGGTAAGTGGTACCTTAGATTTAAGCAGTGATGTCCATACATCGTAAACACACAATAAGCCAATTGATTTATTTGGCAAGTTCGATTGGTACGAGCACACGTTGACTTAATCGACATGGAGCGCATAAGCACCCCTTGTGGCCTAACCACTGTCGACCATTGTCGTGCAACTTGGATTCGTCGAGTTACCCAATGTGGCGAGACTAATTCGGCCACATGTACATGAATTGTTACTGATTGCCTAGGCTACATTGCACCCCAATCTTACTCAGATGCAATATGTAGATACATGTGATAATCATATCAGCATTTAACAAACAATCCAAATCAATTCCTCATTTGAGTATTTTATCAAACACATTGAACATGTTACCAACCACTTGCATTTTATCATAAATTGCATGGCAGTGGATATGATTACATAAAAGAAACAATACATATGAGTAAGGTAAATAAGAATCCTATCTTAATACTCTTAATAATTACAAATCATCAACATTTTCTCATTCAGACAATTTACCAAACACTAAGGTTATGCCTCACCAATATATAGACTAGGTTAGTTACAACATATATTTTAACAAAAGGTTATACAAAGAGGACAACATACATATGGCAGCAATGAATCCTAGATTAGTAGGCTTAGCAAACACAGATCATATTTACATGTTCATTCAAACATTTCAATAAACACATAGAATGCATATTTTGTCCAACATAGTTCATATATGTAAAACATATCGAAATCGGTGTGTCTAAGATGATATGGTAGCATCAAGTCAGACATAAATCATTAGCTGACATTAAAAGCATTGAAAACCATAACCTAAACGTTTATAGTCCACACCTTTCATCAGAATACGGGATTCGGACTCGGTTCAAACACTACGTTCCTGAAAACGGAACGTCTGGCACCTAAACAATGAAATAGGTTAGCTATTTCGTCTATTAATCTATTTGGATTTCCAAATCAAGGTTAGGGTTAGGTTTTCTTACCCAAATCGTAGCCAAATCAGAGTATGTAGCATAACGGAGAGGTGATTCGAGGTATCAAGTCGTGGGAAAGAATCACAGCAACGATCTCTCAGAATTTCTCTTCTCTCCTCACTCTTTTTTCTTTCTTTCTCTCTTCTCTCTCCTAGGGTTTGGAGGAAATTCGTATGGAATAGAAATGGGGTGGTTTAAGGGCTTTATATAGGCTCAGTAGTGATGCAAATGGCCCCAAGGCCATGGTATACTTAATTTATAACCTAAGGGCGCCTATTTTAGGCAAACAGGGCTCATCGGGAGGTTCATTACTCACCTACGTCACAGAGTAAGTTTCCTGACAATGGATCTACGCCAGTTTGTGATTTTGGCGCGATTGGATATGCCAATCAGCCGTGGAAGACCTGTGTCAGATCAACAGTCATACTTACTCGATCGAGGCCACAGTTATACGGATATGTGCAGGAAAAATTTCCTTTTTCATGGGTGAAGTTTGGTCAGAAACTGACTGTCCGAACTCCTTTTCGTGCATGAGCGAATGGCCCAATTCACTTAAGTTTTAATACTTTTTCTAAAGGTATTCGCGTTTTCTCACACACTTTACTCAAGGCTCAAGTTGTGTGTTTCTGGACACCATCTGGGCTTGATTCCTGCGATGGTTGTTAAGCCCAATAGGACAGACGTATACCTATAGTTTCACGATCATCAGAGTTTTGACATGCAGTCCAGGTCCGATACGGAGTTTCAATGTGCTCCCGAGAGTAACAGGCTTTTGGGATTTTTCCTAGGTTTTTAAGTAGTGCTGAGTTAGTGATTTTGATTGTTTTAGATCTTGCTATTTGTATAAATAGTGGTTAAAGTTAAATCCATCGATTAATTCAGTGAGTACTTAATTAATTTTTGACTAAATTTCTACAGAATACGGTCCTTAGGGATTTCTGCCTGAGGTGGTACTCGGATCTTAGTGCGGATTTTTTCGAAACGTTACGTAGAGTTTCCAATGATCTACTTTTAAGTTCTCAAGATGTTACCTTACTTGATTCAAGTAACACAATTGGAATTGGAGTCATATCATATCCAATTGGAAAAGAGAGATAATCAAATCTCTGAACATCTCATGAATATAGTCTCAACGAATGAGAGTTGTAAGGTTTGGAAGTGATTCCATCACCAAACCATGCCCAGGAGACAACGATAAACAATAGGATACACCAATCTCACAGCCAAACATAAGAGAATTAGGAAGATTAAGAAGAATTTCATTACTCAGCCATGCTCATGAGACGATGGTGAACAACAGGATTTCCTAACTTTTCAATCTCAAAATAGGAAAAGAAGATACTTAGAGCTATTGCAGATCTATTGTAATTTAAGTCACAACAAATCATTAAAAACTAAAGGTATTCCTTAAATAAGAACTAGAATCCATGAGGTTCAATAAAACATGAATCAAAGCAAACAAAACATCCCAATCATACTACAAGCTTCACCATTTAGCCTTAACTAAAGGATTTAGCCAACCATAGACATGATTGGATCTAAAACCCTAAAAGAAAACATGAAAACTAAGGAAGAAAGGAAGAAAAATGCTTGGCGACAGCTCTCCACCCTTATGCTTTGCTCCTCTAAACCCTAAATGATGCCCAGGGATGCCTTGAGGACTCCTATTTATAGTTGTACAATACTTTCTTTCGTGCCGGCTTGGAAAAATTTAGAAACTGCCTCAAATTATGCAATTTTGATTCTATTGAAGTGTCTTCGATATGTCCTTCAATTCTATCGAACAGTCTTCGATTGAATCGAAGATCGGTCCAGAACTGTCCAACGAGTTTGTCCTGAAATCTTGAGATTCTCAATTATATCGAATTGTCTTCGATATGTTCTTTAATACTATCTAACAGTCTTCGATAGAATCGAAGTCCATTCTGGCAATTTTTCAGAATTAGACTTTTCTAGTCCCAGAATTTGTTTTCAAGAAAATTTTCAAGATTTCATTTCTTCACTTCAAGTCCTTGATTCTCTTCCTTCATCACTTATTTTCCTTGAATCTTTGGCATGTGAATTCTTTAATCTTGGTCTCCTAAGATCCATCCTTGGCTTTAGTGATTCTTGAGCGTTAAATTTATGCTTTTAGCATCCTTTTCAATCCAAGCTCTTAAATTCACCTTGCAACACAAACATGATTAAAATAGAACATTAAGCATTATCATGTTCATAAAACCAAGTAATAAATGAGGGATAATATGCAATAATTGACCCTCAACAGTACCACCATTTTATATATGGAATTTATCGCAATTAAGACCCTAATAGTTGTAATTCTAGTTACAGAGGAATAGGTATCAAAATAATCTATTCATTCTTTTTATTTAAAGTTTTTTGCTACCAACTTAGTCTTAAACTCATCAATAATCCCATCTAGTTTTAGTTTATTTCTAAACACCCATTTATAATCTATTGGTTTGTTTCCAGGTGGTAGGTTTACAAGCTCCCAAGTATTATTATGTATAATAGATTCTAACTCATCAGTTATTGTTTCATTCTAGAAGGTTACTGTTAAACAACCATTCACTCTATTAGCTTAAACTGTCAAAGAGTGGAGTATCAATGTATATTAAGTGACTGTATCACCTCGCCAGCCCCCTCCCTCCCCCCCCCCCCCCCCCCCTGAACGCGCGGGGTGGGAACTCCACACGGGAATATACCGACAAGGGTGGAGGGACACTCAGACATAAATAGGTCGGGCTTGATTTCCCGATCCCTGGGCCGGACCTAATTTTCCTGACCCCCCGTGGGAGAATAATATATTGGCAAGGTATATTTGCTGCTCTTGAGATTCGAACATAGGACCTTTCGCTTTGATACCATGTCAAACAACCATTCACTCTAAAAGCTTAAGCTGTCAAAGTGTGGTGTATCAATGTATATCAAGAGACTGTATCACTCCAACAGTTACATCTGGAGAGTTAATCGCTTCCGTTTAAGTTATAGAATCATCTTCTACTAAGAAGGTGAAAAAACCATCTATTAGGTTATCTTCTCTTCTAACTCTAGTGTTTTTTCCTGGTTGTATCTATTTTTTTATCTGTTTGCAAGTAGTTTTACTAGTAGACGCAATATATGATCTATTAACTTTCTTTATTTCTATAGACTTAGATTTCATAGGGAATACATTCTCAAAGAACTCTACATCCCTAGATTCTATAATTATATTAGGATCTAATTAAATATTATCATTAGTCTTTAGAACTAGAAACTTGTAAGTTGCAATGTTTTGTGCGTACCCTATAAATACACAGTCGGTCGTTTTAGGGCCTAACTTTCTTTTCTTAGTTTTAAGCAATCCTACTTTAGCAAGACAACCCCCACACTTTAATATATTTTACAAATAGTAACATGATTCTTCCAAAGTTCATAAGGTGTTTGTTCAGAAGATTTTGAAGGAATCCTGTTTAGGATATAATAAATAGAAAGAATTATTTCTCTCCACATATTTGAGGGTAAGTATGAACTATTTAATATAGCGTTCATCATTTCCTTAAGAATTTTATTCTTACTTTATGTTATTCCATTTTGTTCTAGTGTATAAGGAGCTTTAGTTTCGTGAACTATTCTACACTTTTCACAAAATTCTCTAAATTGAGAAGATTCATACTCTCCTCATTTATCTGTTCTGAGTCTTTTAATTTTTATATTTAACTAATTTTCAAACTCAATTTTATACTTAGAAAAAACATTTAAAGTTTCATTTTTGTTTCTTAACAGATAGAATCTAGTGAATCTAGAGCAGTCATCTACAAAAGTTATATAATATCTTTTTTCACCTCTAGACATGTGATTTCTAAAATCACTTAAGTCACTGTGTATCAACTCTAGTAGAACAGATGATCGTTCTATTCTTTTAAAGGGTTTTCTAATGAATTTTGATTGTATAAATGTTTCACATTTATCAAATTCTTCATTATATATATTAAGTAATAAACCTAATCGTTTCATTTTATTTAAAGATGCTATGTTCACATGACTTAATTTACTATGCCATAAATAAAAGAGTTCAACGATATAAACAGAACTGGATGTCTTCTTATTATTATCGTTGGATACATTTATAATGAATAAACCATCATTACAGTATTCCTTACCAACAAAGTTTCATTCTTAGTCATTACAAATTTATCTGAATCAAATACAAACTTGACACTAGCCTTATTGAGGAGCGAACTAGAGACCAAGTTTCTTCTAATGTCAAACACATGTAGGATATCATTCAATAGAAGAGTCTTTCCGGAAGTGAGTTTAAAAAGTACTTTCCATTTTCCTACAACTAGAGATGTTCTAGCGTTACCCATGAACACATGTTCATCATCTCCTGATACTTGGTAGGAGGTAAACATGCTTCGATCATTACACACATGGCAAGTTGCACTAGTGTCTAGCACCCACTCTAAGTTATTTATGAGAAAGACTTCTGACACCATAGCTACTACCATGTCAAACTCATTGCATGTTTCTGTAAAATTAGTTTGCAGCATATCTTTGTTTTTCTTAAACCTGCAAGTTTTAATATGATGTCCAGACTTTTCAGTTGTAGCAATTTTCTTTTTTCTTGAATTGATTGTTCACATTCTTATTTTTTAGCCTACATTCATTGGCATAATGTCCATGTTTGCCATAGTTAAGACATTTGCCATTTTTCTTCTTATTGTTTTCTCGACTTGATTTCACAAGATTCGCCTTTGAATTTATCTCATTTGCATTTTCTTTTTGGTCTTTGTTTCTATTGGCCTCATCTATTCGTATGTGTATGATTGTAGTTTCTAATGAAATACTATTCTTTTTATATTTCATTTTATTCTTATAATCTTTTTAAGAGGGCGGTAGCTTTCTATCAGTGATCCTAACGGAAACACTTCATCCAACTTAATTCCTTCTGACGACCGTTCATAAACTAGGTTTTGAAAATCATGAATCTGATTTGTGACAGGTTTATCATATGTCATTTCATAGTGAAGGAAATTAGTGATTACATGTTTCTTAGCGCATACATCTTCCAGAATGTACTTCTTTTCTAAAGAAGTCTATATATCTTTAGCAGACTCATAAAAAGCATACACATCATATAATCATTGGACAAAAAGTTCAAAATATAATTTTTACAATTATTTTCATCTGCTACTTCAGTTTGATTTGCTAGATCTATAGTAAATAATTCAGATAATATAAATGAAACTTTAAGGGTGGTTAATGCGAACATAAGTTTCGGTTTCCACCGTTTAAAGTATTGTCCAACGAATGATTCGATTTTGGCTAACTCAGTAGAGGCATTAACTGTTATGGTAGTCATAGTCTATGTAATTCAATAATTTGATTTCAAGATTGTTGGTATATTTGGTTGAATCAAATAGACTATTTAAAATCGAAAACCAAAAAGAAAATAAAATTTTGAAATAGAAAACTTATGGATTTGAGTCGAGGCATGACGTGAGTCAATCGGCTTGAAATTGAATTTGCTCCCCTTGGACAGCGTCCCAAGTGTAACTGGTTTCCAGAGCAATCGACCTCCACGATACAACGATTATGACGTGGTCCCAGCGGTGCACTCATTGTACGCAGGCTCGAACCACTTATAATTTAGCTCGAAAGTGCTGAGTTGACTCAGCGACGAACTCACTAATCAAAAATTTGTAAACTAGAATACAGAGAGAGTTTTATAAGAGTATAAAGGATTTTTCATTGTATAGAAAAATGAATCTGAAGTCTTTATATAAACTCCGAAGTGGTGCATTAAGTACCCTTTCGAAAGGGTTTGGTCCGTTGGATTTAAACCCAACAGGTGCGACCAACCGAACAGTCATATCTCTTTAGTTATTTTTTTTTAAGGTGCAAGTGCGAGTACATTCTTGCAAATAAAGTCTCGTGAATACCCATACACACACCCACGTGAGTACACCCGCACCCGCACTCGCACCCAGCCCGTCCCGTCTCGTCCCGTCGCGCACACGGATACAGCTTGGCTCGACATGTCACGATGTGGCTCGATGCACACGTGTGTGGTCAATGACATAAATTAGATCTATAGGCATAGTCTCCCCACAAGACCAAATTCACATACCCCCTAAATGGGGCTCAAGCCCCATGGCAAAAAAACCTATCTTATATATAAGAAGATTTTCTTTGATAAATACGATGTGAGACAAAATCCATAACTCAAAAGCATTAGAAATTTCAAATGTAGAGGGAAACCAAAATATTTGAAATTTCAATTTTAATATAAATTTTGAAACAAAATACAATAGACCATTTATATAGTAATACTAGAGTTATTTCTGTTATGGAACTATTCTTAGAATCTATTAACACCCTCATTTCATAAGGAAGGAGAGTCTAAGCTGACTTCTAAGTCCATGTAAACAAGTATCGGTTACACTGTACCCTATACTTCATGCGTATGCCTTAAGATAAGTGGTTCCACTCATACTCATCCAATTATAGATATTTGTATAAGCATGATGCTTATGGCCCATCTTTAAGGACAAATGCTAACATTCTTCCACTTGTGTTATGTAAGGTGGCATAATTTACGATGGATTAGGTATGTTTGGATTAGTTCTTACAAGTTCTTGCCTTACAAAACATTAATTATGAAATAATGGGTTTTACCTTGATTGATAGATCTAGTCAAATAAGATTTCCAACATTGAACTATAGTAGTCATTATAGCATTTGTCGAATTGGACCAGACATGAACACAAATATCAGCACTTCTAGAGACATAGACTTCTTTAGGTTGGAGATATTTTATGAAAGTTACATACTAATACGGTCATCCATGTCTTCCACTTAACCTCGTGGATTGGAGATCGGTCAATGTGTTGTAAGTACCACTTTGAATTCTAGTGTCGAGCCCAATCAAAAGGTAGGACCCAAAAGGATCTATACAATCTGATTTTTGGGTGGACCTTTACATTGTTAAAAGATGGACAACCTTCTCCCAACAGTACGCTAGCTAAAACACTATAAGAGTGTGATATACAGTGATTTCACCCTTCTAATTTACAGTTATGATGGTCCAGTAGATACAATGGATGATTTTTATTGTATGATTAGAGGCAATGGACAAAAGTGGTTTACCCTCTCTTTCCACTCTATTTTCTCTCTTAATAGCTTATGTTATTTTTATTATTGGATACAATAACTTTGAGGAAATTCAAGATGATATGAAAGAGAGGATTAACAAATATGGAGTTACACGAGAGTAATCCATATGAATACTTCCGTTAGTGGTCCACAGTTGAGCTCTGTAAGCCTGACTCAAATGGTACCTATATTAATATGACAAGGTCTCAAGTCCAACTAGTTCGACCACTAGGTTCTATCCATCTAGTAGATAACTTCCAACCTGTTACTACATTTGACATCTAATCCTTCCAATATGTTGGTCCCACTATAAGGATTACTACTGCAGTAACCAGCCCTATCTACACATTAGGAGAACCTCACCATAAATAAAATAATTTTAAAAAAAGTCCAGTTATTGATAAATAGCAAAATGCAAATGTGGTCCACTAGATGAGTGGATGCAGCTTCTTTTTTTACATGGTGATCATTTTCATAATGGGACCAACCTATTCAACGGGTTGGATGTTACACACACATGAAAGGTTGGAAATTATCCATCAGATGGACTGTAACTTATAGTCCAACCGGTTGCACCCGAGACCTTCTCTACCAATATATTAATAATTTCATATATAAATATAAAGATCAATTCATAAATAAATAAATAAATATATATATATATATATATATATATATATATATATATATATATATATATATATATATATATATATATATATATATATATATATATATACATTTTTTATATACATAGCGCACACACACCGCCATACACTCAGGCCTAGTAGTGGGATTTCACCACACCTATGGGTACTCAAAACCCTTGGCTAGGTGTTGAAACTCCTAAGAGTCTACCACCACCGGAGTAAGAGCAATGACCCAAGGGTATATGTGTGTGTGTGTGAGCAATGACCCAAAGATATATATGAGTGTGAAGTGATCCACGTGATCCTACCCTAACCGTTAATAACATATATACATAAGAGGAAGTAGTGTTTTGGTCCATATTTGGTGGGACCCATAGTATTTTAACCTGACCTTCATGAAAACACTCATGTTGTCTTTTGTTAACTACCCATGTGAAAAGATGGCCCACCAATGGAGCCCATGTCCATCTCAAATGGAAGAAAAATAAAGATGAAAGTGAGATGGCCTGAGGAATGTCTCTGCCATTTATGGGGAAAGAGACGCCCAACCGAAATTTTCTGTCTTTAGTACATCAACTTGGCATTATTTCCGAGTAATATTTGTAGGATCCTTGTACGGAGGATCTGCACCGTATACTCGGGCTTCATTTTTGAACAAGGACGGGAACTGGCTGTTGATGGACCATGACCCAAAGATCTGTCACATTTAAGACTGTCATCTGAAGTTGGGTCTTTCTTCAGTTGATTGTTGACCCTTCTTATGTCTCTTCTTAACCGTCCATTTTCAATAAATGAAGAAATTGAATGGATGGATTTATTCCTATCAGTGATCTTTTTACACATGATGAGTTAGAGCTGGAGCGAATAAACCAATTGTCAGGATCCAGTGTTGAGTAAAAAAAAAAAAAAATCTACACTGGAAGGTCCCTTGTTGATGTGATGGACCCCTTGGTAGAAAATCATTGTTTGAAAAATCAGAACTAGGCTTTCGAATTTTGAAGCCTCGATTAACTAAGGGTTCGTTTGGTTGCACCAAATAATATTGCTGAAAAAATGCACCCTAAAATATTAATAAAAAGTAAAAATAAGAAAATTAAATATTTTATTTTAAAAACAGAACGATGTTATAAAACCCCCATCATTCTTTCCCCCATTTCAATCACGGTGTTTTTTTCTGAATGGGTGGAACACATGGTTATATAATAGTCATATCAGTAATGGTGAAAACCGTTACACGTTGCGGAAAAAATGGACTAGAACGGTCTATTACAAGGCTGAAAATATGGACCAAAACAGTCCATTACAAGGCTGATATAGTTTAAAAAATTGATAGTAATACCGTTACGGCTCATATGGTCAAGATCATTACAGCCACAACCATTATTGAATACATTGGTCCAGCTAGGCCTATGTATGGAACAACTATAATAGGCTGCCCATAGTTTGAAAATCCGAAAACTCGACTCAATGTTCAGTTTGGTTGAGTTGTCTTGAAGACTCAATCAGACTCACTAGTAATAATTATCAATTTTAAAATTAGGGAGAGGTATAGATATTTAATATAGTTAAGTATAAGTAATATACAATACAAGCTCTGTCATTAAACTATTTAATGGTATGCTTGTTAAGTTCATCTTTCCCATGTAGATTTTATTAATGTTCATACTGTGATTCGGCTTGATTCGCGGTGGGTTGTATCATTCAACTGAGAGTAGGTTTCCTAACCACTCCGCGCCAAATCTCGCCAATTCAATTTGACTCTGCTAGATCTCGAATCGAATTAAGGCAGTCTTCCAGATGCATGGACCAAGTAGACCAGCTGGTCCAAATGATTTAAAACAAGTTTCTAAATGCCGTGACTTGTTTCAACTGGATAGTCTGAATATTTTCTAATGGGGTCGTGAGTGAACGATTCGACCGGATGGGTTGATGGGTTTCTAGCTTTCATACAGTTAAGACTTCTGCTGAGCGGTCCAAACAGTTCCAAATCGGTTTATAGGCAACTTAGCTGATTTCCATTACAAGTCCAGGTCTGAACTTGTCTGGTCTGGTTTTAAACACTGAAAAAGTGAGAAGGCTTGTTAAAACAATTTTAATAAAGATATAAAAACAATTGAAATCTTAAAACAAGTCTAAAATTTATCGTCATTATCTACGCGTTATCCCAACTAATTGGGGCCTACAAAAAGCAGCAACCCATTTCAAATGGTTTATTTCCACTCAATGGTGTACAAACGGTTTTTAAATGGTTTACAGACAACATAACCCATTTCATTGCAAGTTCTGCATCAGACTTGTCAAATATTGGTAAACAATAAAAAATGTGAAGCCTTCTTAAACATTTTAAGTAAGATATAAAAAATTAAAAGATACGGTTGCAAGAAATATAATGAATCAAGGAAAAAGTCATTCGCTCCCAGCAAGGAATGAACGTGTTACATTTCTCTTTTGAAGTGAGCCAACGCACTACTACCATGCCATGGAAGCAACCCCTTCATTTAAATAAAAGCATCATTGACTTAGACAAGATTGTTGGATGATGATACATCTAATTTAAGAATTGATAAAGCTCTAACACATTTGGAGCGTTGTATGCATTAGGAATACTATCATTAAGTACCATCATCATTAAGAGTGTCTTAGGCCACCCTTACCCACTTGCTTCGTCAGGGGGGCCGCCCCTTTTTTGTGTGATACCGTGGCCCAAATCCACAACATATATGTATGTGTGTGCGTGTGTGAATTTATTTTTATTTTTATTTTTAATAAAAAAAGTAAACAAGAATGGTACTTTTTTTTTTTTCACACACAGGCCGTGGTGGGATTTCACCACCTATGGGTACTGGAACCCTTGACTTATTGTTAAAACTCTTGTGAGTCTACCACCAAGGCAAGAATAACTTAGGCTAGTGTTAAGTTAAATTTTAATTAATATCTAACCTAAAATTTCAATAAATATTGATTCATTATGGTAAAACACACACATATATATATAGTCTTAATAAATATGTTCATAATATTACAAAATTTGCGGGATTAAAGAAGGGAATCCCTTAGTATCTTTACTGGAAAGTTTAATGAAGAAAACTCAAATAAATTTAATAATCTAAAGAATATAAAAATAAAATAAAATGGTATTTCACATATTTTTACTCCTTTTTCTTAAAATATATTTAAAACTAATAATAAGTTTGTGCTTACAACATGGAGAACATAGATCTATGTTTTATACAACAATTTCTTTATATATATAAAAAAAAAAAATTAAAAATGAATATTTAACTGGGCTCTAAAAATAAATCCTAAATTTCTTGAAACCCACTTTTTATTGGCAAACATATTGGCTTTTCTTTGATTTTATGACAATGGAAGCTTCAAAATCATATTAACAATGTGCTGGATTTGGGTCAGACCAGTCTAGGTCCAACCTTGGCCCCAGCCCAACACTTGAGGTTCAAGGCCTGAGCCTAGCCCAAGCCTGCAGGCATCAGCCTCGCACGGCAAGCCCAAACTCAAGCCAAAAGAAATTTTGATAGGGCCTGAGCTTGGCTTGACTCAACTGGCACTATTTCCGGCTGGAATGTTTCTAATCTATCCATTGAATAAGTGGGGTAACACTTAGAGGAATGGAATCAATGAACTATGTCTAAGATGCATGGGTGACCTCAGTTCATGATAAAATGACTTGAGCCCTAGCCCAACCCAAAAAATTGATTAGGCCATGTATGTTGAGCCTAGGCCCAACTGACGAGCCAAGCTAATAGGTCCAAAGCTGAGTTAGGCTGGGCTGCCCTACTGATTTGCCACCTTGTGTTCTTATTTCATTTCTTAAATATGGACAAGTGATTGTTTTATGCTCAAGCATAGCTTAACGGTCGGATCCTTACTCTTGCTCTGGTGGTAGACTCTCAGGAGTTTCAACACCGGGTCAAGGGTTTGAGCATCCATAGGTGGTGAAATCCCACTACGGCGTGAGTGTGTGTGTGTGTGTGTGTGTATTAACGGTAAGCAACTAATGACCTAAGTGTAAGAATTCCATAAGGTGGGCCTTAGTGGACCCCACTAGGTTGTGATGCATCCAAAAAATTGTATCAGGGGTGGTGTGCTATAATTGTGATACACACAGTGTTTTAGTGGGACTGGGATTACCAAATTTGTAGAGACCTACAGCAATGACTTCTCAACAAGGTACGCTATCTAGTTCATCTTATCTCCATATTCAATGCACAACATGGTCCTTTTGCAATTCCATCTAAAGCTTACACTAAACTGTTTATATGATTGACCTCACCTTATATCGGGAATACTCAAAAACAAAACATCTTAGATTGAATTATTTCAACTCGTTGATCATTGGACTCTTTTCTTTTGAACTTTGGGGCCTCATTAATCATTGAATACCTTGAAGTCATTTTTCAATGACCTAAATTGTTGACAGATTGGCCTCATCTTATATATGAGGAACGCTAGCTAGCTACGCACCGGTTCGCATGTTATTACGTGCGAACCTTCCTATCAACCGCCGGATAAGGCTAAAGGTCTGAATGAAGACGCTCATAGCACGAGCTTGAAAAAGTGAGTTTCCTTCTCTCACACAGCTCTTCACCCTCCGAACAATGCGCGAGAGAAGGAAAACATGAAATTCTTCCGCTGGGATGCTAAGTGGGTCCCATCAAGATGTTAGTGATAAATCCATGTCGTCCATACATTTTTAAAAATAAATTTATGGTATTAAACCAAAACTGAGGTAGATCAAAATCTTAAGTGGGCCACACATTGTTGAATGAACTCTCACCATTAAAAACTTGCTGGGGCTACCAAATTTTTTGATCAAGCTGAATTTGTTTTTTTCATCATCCAGGTCTGTATAATCTAATCTACAGGTTGGATGTCAAATAAATATCACGGTGGGCCCTAAAAAATTTAACGATGGGCCCTAAAAAATTTAACAGTGAGAATCATTATCACCGTTGCTTCCTGTGGTGTGGTCCACATCAGATTTGGATCTGCCTCAGTTTTGGGATAATACCCTCAAATGATAAGGAATGGATGGATGAGGCAGATTTCTCAAAACATCATGGTGGGCCCCACCTAGGTTTTCAGCGTGCGAAAAGCTTTAGCAGGAAATTCGTGTTTGGAAAACGGTACTGCGGATTTTATACGAAAGCCTTTCACATGGAGTTCCTGTGCTGGAAACCTAAGTGGGACCCACCGTGATATTTTTGAGAAATCCAATCCGTCCATCCGTTTTATGAGATCCTTTTAGCACATGCATGCAAAAACGAGCCGAATCCAATACTCAAGTGGGCCGAAAAAGTGACGATTGAACTTACACAGTTGAAATATTTGTAGGTCATAGAAGTTTTGAATCATGATAATATTTGTGTTCTCAGCTAATCCTAGTAGGAATGACGTTATGAATGGTATAGATGGCATGTAAAGATCACTGTCGACCCCAAGGAGGTTTCAACGGTAGGAATTTCCCTACCCCTTTTCCTTCGGTACAGATCAATTGAGTAATGTATGCAGCTCACTTTTGGTCTCAAGTCCTAAAATGAGCTCCAAAAAAAGATGGACGGGATAGATTTCTCACAAACATCATGGTAGGCCCCATCTAGATTTTGAGCGAACTTAGCAAATTGCGTCCGTCATTAGTGGACGCGGATTGGATATTAACGGAGGTTGAATAGTTGACACGGATTGGATATTGAAGAAGGTTGAGTAGCGAGACTCCCTATTGAAGTGACGTCACCAAGTTTCGTGGGCCCCACCATGATGTATGTGTTGTATCCCCATCATCCATACATTTGGAGAGATCATTTTAGGATGTGGTCCAAAGAACGAGGTAGATCTAAGGTTGGGGTGGACCCCACCATAGAAAATAGTGGTGAGGGTGACGCCCACCGTTGAAACCTTTTATGACCCTTAGAACTTTTTAATGGTGGACGTCACTCTAGATCTTTGGATTTGACTCATTCTTTGGATCATGCCCTAATATGATCTCTCTAAATGGATGGGTGGTGTAGTTACAAATCATACATCATGGTGTGGCCCATAGAACTTGGTGACGTCACTTTCTAGGGGAGCGTGGTTACTCTACGGACGCAAATTTCATGCTAAAGGCTTTCCCATATACTTTCTGCGCTGGTTACCTATGTAGCATCCACCATGATGTTTTTGATGAATCCGCTACGTCCATCCGTTTTTTTAGCTCATTTAAAAACAAAGACCAAAAATGATCCGGATCCAAGACTCAAGTGGGCCGAAAAGGGGAGAATTGAACGCCCACAGTTGAAATATTCATGGGGCCACAGAAGTTTTGAATCAGGCTAGTATTTTTGTTTTCAGTTCATCCCAGTAGGAATGCCGTTATGAACGGTACGGATGGCATGTAAGCATCACTGTCGACCTTAAGAAGGTTTCAACGGTGGGAATTTCCCTACCCACCTTTCCTTTACTTTGGCCCACTCGAGTCTTGGATTTGGATCATTTTTGGCCTTTTGTCCTAAAATCATCTCAAAAAGAGGATGAACGTTGTGGATTTATCAAAAACATCATGGTGGGCCCCACATAGGTTCCAGGGTAGGAAGTTCCTTCGAAAGCCTTTCCAGGAAATCCGCATCCTTACTCCACCCTCACGGTAGCTAATCGTGCTCGACACGGACGCGGATTGTGTCCTACCCCACGTCTGGCCGGGCAGGGATCTATGGGGTCCACCATAATGTAAGTATTTTATCCACGCCATTCATAGATTTTATCAGATAGTTTTAAGTCATAAGACAAAAAACGAGGCAGCTTTAGGTCTTAAGTGGACCACATTTGTGGGGATTGAACGTCCACCATTAAAAACTTCTTGGGAGTGGGAGAAGTTTTGGATCAAGTTGATATTTATTTTTTCACTTCATCCACATCTACATGACCTTATGCATAGGTTGGATGGTAAAAAAAAAAAAAACACGGCATCCCTTATAAAGGTTTCAACGGTGGGTGTCATTATCAATGCAAATTCTTTTGGTGTGGTCCACTAGATCTATGTGACTGCTTCATTTTTATGATAATAACTTAAAATGATCTCAGAAAAGCGATGAACGGTGTGGATAAAACAATTACATCACAGTGGACCCCACAGAGCCCTGGCCGGACAAATTACCATCCGGGTGGGGGTGGGACGCAATCCGCGCTGTCACTGGGGAGGTGAGGGATGCATGTTGCGTCCTACCTCCGCCGTCTCTGGGAGGCAGGAGCTTTGAGTGGCACCGTAATGTTTTTTATGGTCTTATCTACATCATTCATCCATTTTTTTCATTATTTTAAGCTATTAGCCCAAAAATGTGGCAGATCCAAGATAGATGTGGGCTACACAGTGGGGATTAAACCCTTACTGTTAAAAAATTCATGGGGGCCAAAGAAGTTTGGATGGAGCTGATATTTGTGTTTTATCTTCATTCAAATCTATATAAATTTATGAATAAGTTAGATGGCAAATATAAATCACAGTGGGGCCTATAAAATTTTCAACGGTGAGAAATATTATCACCGCTGTTTCCTATGGTGTGGCCCACTTTAGATTTTGATCTACCATAGTTTTGGGTTCATAACATAAATTTATTTTTTAAAAATGTATGGACAGCATGGATTTATCACTAACATCTTGGTGGGACCCACTTAGCATCCCAGCGGAAGAATTTCATGTTTTCCTTCTCTCACGCATCCTTCGGAGGGATGAAAAGGCGTGCGAGAGAAGGAAACTCGCTTTTTCAAGCTCGCGGTACGGGCGCCTTCATCTAGACCGTTAGCCTTATCTGACGGTTGATAGAAAGGTTCGCACGTAATGACGCACGAACCGGCGCGTAGCTGAACATTCCTCATCTTATATATGGGATACCCAAAAATAAAAGGATCTCATATTGAAATATTTCAACTCTTTGATCATTTGACTTTTTTCCTTCAAACTTAAAGTTCTAGTTGATCATTGAATACCTTGAAATCATCTTTCAATGGCCTAAACTATTAACATAATTAGCCTCACCTTATACGTGGGACACTCAAAGATAAAATCTCTTCAATTGAAATATTTCAACTCTTTGATTATTTGACTCTTTTCCTTCGAACTCAAGGTTCTCATTAATCCTTAAAAATCTTGGAGCCATCTTTTAATGACCTAAACTATTGATATGATTGGCTTCACCTTACATGTAGGATACCCAAAAAATAAAACCTTTTAGAATGAAATATTTCAACTATTTGATCATTTGACTCTTCCTTTGAACACAGAGGCCTCCATAACCTTTGGACGCCTTAGAGTCATCTGTCAATGACTTAAATTGTTTATATGATTGGCCTTACTTTTTACGGGATACCCAAAAATAAAATGGCTTATATTAAAATATTTCAACTCTTAATCATTTGACTCTATTCTTTCAAATATGGAGGTTTACTTAACCTTAAAAAAAAAAAAAAAAAAGAATTGAAAAGTATTTATTTAAAACGAGTTCTTCGTATTTTAATTAATAGTAATTATGTTTATCTAATACATAATTACTATCAACTAAAATGATCGAGATGAATTTATTTATGCATCTACGAAATAGCACAGGTTTTTAATATACATATACAGAATGATTAATTTTTTTTACATTTAAATACAATTTCCATTAAAATTTTGCTAATTTCATGATAAAAACAAGAAAGAAAATTATAGTGGAGATTCTAAAGATCTTGCAATAATATCGTTTGACTAATTTTTCATGAAATTATTGTGAGATTTTAAATTCAAGGCAATATTTCTCAGATTCAACGTATCTCTTAACTTAGCACTACCTTTACTTTTTGGTGCGTTTTTATAGGCTATGGTGCCCATGCTATGTACTTGCATATTAAATGATTATCTAAACCGTTCATCTTCTCATTTCTGCCTTATGGAAGCTATGACTATATAATCATGCTTCATTGATGATCCTAAATTTTGAGTCTTTGAATTTGAAAATGAGTCATTAAAATTTTAATTTTCAATGGCTGAGATTCATCTTCACGTGCAATCAACCATTGATCTGGAATATCCACTGTAGAATAGAATCCAGAATATGAACGGTTCAGATAATCATCTACGATGCAACCTAGGGTATTAAACCCACTACCACAGTAGCTGGGGTAAGGTGGGCAGCATATCCGATCAAAACCCTACATGCCATGTTCAACGTGTGCACGACACAATTAATTAAACGTGCACCACCTGACATGGGAACCAGGCCCCACATCATAGATGTGATGCGTGCCCTACATTCTGTTATATCCTCCGTGAGGGGTCCATGCACCAAAATTTTCAATGGGCCAGGCCTGCTACGCGAAGTCCAGTCCGTAAAGTAAAACCTCCAGCACGAGCCCATTACATGCTGAAATAGATAGGCACAAGCCCAGATAGATGTACTTATGGTGGGCCCAATACCAAGATTATCCCATTCACAGATTTTGTGCAAGATCCAGACCATTCATTAGGAGCCCCACTACGTATACCAATCAGATGATCCCAACCGTTCAATTCGTGCCATGTAAGAAAAAGCTACCAAGGTTTGATGGTGAAGATCGCTTATATCCGATGTATCTGCCATCTGAGTGCCATACATCAGGGGAGCCGATTAGGTGAGTTAGTCGGACGCGGATTGCGTCCTACACCTGCCCGTCTCCAGCTAGGAACGGGCAGGAGCTTTGAGTGGCCACCGTGATCTATGGGTCTTATCCACACCGTCCATTTTTTTCCGTATCATTTTAGGGAATAAGCCCAAAAATGAGCCAGACACAAGCATTAAGTGGACTACACAATGGGAACTAAACTCTTACAGTTGAAAGCTTCTTGGGAGCCACAGAAGTTTTCTCTTCATCCACGTCTATTTAACTTTATGAATAGATTGGATGGAAAATAAACATTACGGTGGGCCCTGGAAAAGTTTCAACGGTAAGAATCATTATGGTCCACTTGAGACTTGGATCTGCCTAATTTTTTGGTTTGTACCCTAAAATGATACGAAAAGATGGATGGACGGTGTGGATAAGACCCATACATCATGATGGCCACTCAAAGATCCTACCCGTTCCGAGCGTCCCTGACCGTAGGGCCTACACAGTGTATGTGTTGTATATCCACGCTGTCCATCAGATCATTTTAAATGCATGGTCCCAAAAAATGAAGCAGATACCAATCTCAGGTGGACCACACCATAGAAAACAATGGTCATTAAACACCCACCATTAAAATCTTCCTAGGGTCTGCTGTAACTTTCCATCTAACCTTTTGATAACGTCGCGTAGACCTGGATGAAGGGAAAACACAAATATCAGCTTGATCCAAACAACTTTCGTGGACCACAAAGAGTTTTTGATGACCAATCACCATTGTTTCCTGTAGTGTGGTCCACCTGAGATTTGGATCTCTTTCATTTTTCTTTTTCGTGCCATGCCTAAAAATGAGCTGGCAAGAGGGATGGATGGACACGTATACCAAGGTAGGCCCCACGGTCAGGGACTCACCTGCTAAGCTGTTCATTTGTAGGTTTTGTTGGAACAATGGCCAAGGGCCACTTGCATTCATGGTGGAGAATCGAGTATTCTCACAAAAGGAACCAGTAGTCAAGATGTTTAAAACCTTATTTTAATACTATTAATATTACAAACTAATATTTATTTGGTTTTGTAAAATGGATTTTCAACCATTCAAATCCGTCCGTAATGGCTTATACCTCTTACTGATCATATGAACTCTAATGTAACGTGAGCAAACTTGAACTGTGCGAGGTATTATGTTATCCTTGCGGTGATGACCCCAACAAACTCCTAATGCATGTATTTATAAAAAAACATTAGAAGAATACACCATTTTAGCAACTTTGGATATAATTGAGGCTTGGGTAAGAACAAACGAAGGTCAGCCTATTTTTATTTTTATTTTTATTTTATTATTATTATTATTTTTAAAGGTTAGCTTGTCAGCACACACACTCCATGTTAGCCATCCCTGCTAGGGATCGATACCAAGACCTCGAGTGTTCTCCACTCACTCTGCCAGTTGAGAAGATCGGCCTACTCTTGTTAACAGACGTGTGAAGGTCGTCATACCTTAAATAAGAGAAAAATCTTTAGTGAAAAAGATTATTTTTGAAACATCACTAAACATTTGTTATCTCATTCTAAATATAACTTCACTAACGAAATCTTGTAGCAATTTATGCAAGAATTTTATGCTAGCGAATTTCTTAGATGTCATATATTTGGAGCCCAAATTTTTAAAAGGTACGAGCTAATTTTAGACTCACCATGTGTGGGCATTTAGATGAGCGCCACCATATAGGGTCCACAATCAACAAAATCAAAGGTTAATGTTTAGTATTTCCAAAGCAGGATGGGAACATTTCTCTTTGAGGTATAAAAGATGCAACCGTTAGGATGGTGTATTGGAGTCCATAAAAAGGGATTGGCAACTCCAGTTAAAGTGATTCCCAGTTTCATGACATTTCGCCCATCAACAGGCCAGATCTCCTAAACTTTCACTTGTATCAAAGCACGAAAGGTTCGATCTCCATTGGCCATTTTTACTCGTCATCATTAGACATCCATCTCTTTCATTTGACTGCTGTCGCTAGCCGACTGTCATAGGTGACATTCATCTCTGTTGGATGACCTCCAATACCCACTGCTGATGCAGTTTCCCGCTCACCCCCTCTGCTACTCGAATACCTGCACAGGATGAGGACAAAGGAGACCTTGGCTAGTAAAGGGGACCCTCATATGCCAAAGTCAGGCTTAAAATCTGGGTCTAGTAATTTGATAAGGGCTTAGGGGTGAGAATGTCTGTACCTTTCACTTTTTGACGTCTCTATTTATGGAGGAGATGTAATCTGGTGGCTTCAGGATTTTCCCTGAAGGGGATTGATCATTATCTCGGATGATCCCGAGATCTTCGATTCCCTAGATTCTCGGAATCGGGGATTATCTTCTGAGGATCTCAGACGGAGATCTTTAATATTGAGCCGACTTCCTGGTTCAGCTTAGGGCGAGATACGATGACGAGCATCCAAATAGGAACAAGTGACGGAGCTCGGCTGGCCATCGACCGATCTCGGAGCATTGGTATTCTCAGATGGCTTACACTGGCCGAGTCTCTTTCCGCCAAATGGCTGGCCCTTGATAAGCTATTAGATAGGGCATGGTTGATCCGTAATCGACCTATTGTTGGCTGACGACCATCCTATTGGCTGACCTAGAGGATAGGTTGGACTGAGGTTGGGCCAAGGCCTGGTCGGTTTATGCCTGATTGATGCCCGACCTATGAAGTGGGTCAGTATGGAGTGGCCTCTGTGAGGCCCTTTGTGGGTTCCAAAGTTGCATCGACCTCCTTGGAGGTCTCGCCTCATGGCTCTGGACATGTGGGCGTTGGTCAGGCTTAGCGCATAGGGTGTCCGGGCCATGTCTCTCCTTTCGGCGATCTGGACATATGGGCGTTGGTCAGGCTTGACGCCTAGTGAGTCCGGGCTATGTCAGTAGAGTTGGTCCATTCTATAAGCTGACTTATCGACTTGTCATGTTTTTCCTCCAACAGTGAGCCCCCCTACTCCTTGTGCCGACTTGTGGAGGCTGAGGAGTAGATCGGAATTGGGTCGGATTATGTTTGGATTGAGCTTATGATGAAGCATTTATTGCCTGTACGGTGACCAGCACGAATATCGGGACGTGTTACCTCGTTCTAACATACGTCGGTTCGTTTCTTAAGGTTGCATGAGCCGTGAGGCTGTCATTTCAACGGCGGGACGAATAGGAAGAAGACGCGTGGCAGGAAGCTCGATGGCGGATCCAAATAGCGCGTGGTGTGGTGCCATGTGTCAGGCTGGGGCATTCGAGGAGGCGCTGATTCGACTTCCCAATTAATGTCGGAGTCACGTGGCACGGCTATAAAAAGGGACACCCTAGCGTCTTCCCTTTTTTCATTTTCGTGCCTATCTTCTCTTCTGCTCTCTCTACTTTCCTTCTCTTTGTCCTCTCCACTCCATTTTCTGCTCTCTTTGCATTCTCCGACATCTCTACAAAACTCCGGTGAGATCCTTCACCCTCCCCTTCTTTTAATTTTAAAAATGCCAGGCTCCATAAGCCCTCGGGAGGGAGTTTACGATGACAAAGGTGAAGCAAGTGGCTTCTAGGCTGCCTCGGAATCACCTTTGTTGCTGGCAGAGGCAGATGCTCGGCTATCGTCTATCGAGGCTCAGGTCGCATCTGCTGAGGTCAAGCTAGAGGCGACGAGGGGTTGCCCTCGAGGAGTCTGCAGCAGAAAGGGCTCGTCTGGCCTCACGATCGAAAGAGGTCAGAAAGGCATATGATAGGTGTTGTAGGGAGTGCGCTGAGGCTTGTGACGTGGCCAATTGGATTAGAGTGAAGACCAAGGCCGCTCTCATCGTCGCTCGGAGAGAGGCCATAGAGGAATATCAGTCATCTCAGGCCTTCGAGGATGAGAGGAACACCCTCTTTCGCCAAGGTTACGCCGAGTGTGTGAAGGGGATGATGGAGAACTTTCCCGAGCTCGATCTCTCTAGTTTCGAAAGACGGCTCCCGAGGCAGCCCCTTCAGCCCATGATACAGAGGCTGAGCCCTGAAGTTGATTTTGCGAAGCAAAATTTCGTTCTGCTCCCTTTTTCGGCTTTAGGCATTTCAAGCGTGCCGAGCGCCGAGCTCGAGAGCATCTGCAGCTTCAAGCACTTCAAGCACGCCGAATACCGAGAGTGTCAGAGGAAGTGAGCGTTGTCCACCCTTGATCTTATGTATTTTGTTTTTCCTTTTTGCAAATGTACACCGATGCAAATGCTGATGTAATGCTGATATAACATTTCTATCTGATAAATGAATACATTTTTCCTTGTAATCCATTGTTCGATTTACATTGTTTGTCATGGATCCTTACATGTTTATCGACAAAGGTTGAGCAATGATTGTCTGTCGACCGACTCAGGGATAGTAGACCTTGAGATGTTCGGCATTCCAAGGATGAGGCAATAGTTGGCCGGTCAGATCTTCCAATCGATATGTGCCGGGTTGAACGGTGCTTGCAATCACGTAGGGTCCTTCCTAGTTGGGCCTCAACATACCTTCACTGACCTCCTTGGTATTTTGGAATGTCTTCTGGAGGACTAAGTCTACCACCCGGAACCTTCTAACTTTGACTTGAGCATTGTAGAACCGAGACACTTGCTGTTGACAAACAATCATTCGAAGTTGAGCTTGTTCTCTCCGTTCTTTCAGAAGGTCGAGGCCGAGCGCTAGTAACCAAATGATCTTACTTGGGCGGTCAGTAATCCAATCTCTATCGGGGTGATCACCTCTGACCCATATGTTGGGGAAAACGGGGTCTCTCCTGTCGCGGTCTGGGCTGTGATTCGATAGGTCCACAAAACCTTGGGGAGTTCCTCGGCCCAAGCTCCTTTCGCTCTGTCAAGTTTGGTTCAGAGGTGTTGCTTGATGATTTGTTGACAGCTTTGACTTGTCCGTTGGCCTACGGATGGGGTGGAGACGAGTATACGCTTTGGATCTTGAGACTTTTACACATCTCCTGATACTTCTTATCGTCGAACTGTTTCCCGTTGTCGGAGACGATAGTCCAAGGCATCCCAAATCGGTAGATAATATTTTTCAAACAAAATTCGTGTTTTTTTACTCGGTTATCTTGGCCAATGGCTCGACCTCGACCCATTTGGTGAAGTAGTCCACGGCGACGACAACGAACTTGGTCTGACCTTCCTTGTAGGGAAAGGCTCGATGATGTTGATTCCCCACTGAGCAAAAGGCCATGGGGCTTCTCTGGTGGCTGCCAAGGTACAGTGGTGAATCTCTGACATTTATCATAACTCTGGACGAGCTTCCGTGCATCATGCTGGATGGTCGGCTAGTAGTAGCCCTGTCGTGCAACCTTATGAACTAAAGATCGTCCTCCAAAGTGATTTCCACATATGCCTTCATGAATCTCTCTTAAGACATAGTCGGCTTCGTCGGGTCCCAGGCATCTTAGAAGCGGCATAAAGAATCCTTTCTTATACAGTATCCCGCCGAGCATGGTGTAACGAGTGGCTCAAATTTTTAGTCGCCAGGCCTCGGTTCGATCTTCAAGCAGTTCGCCAGTCTTAAGATAACGAACGATTGGGTCGACCCGGGTGGGTCTCGAGTCGATCGAAAGCACAAATGAGGCGTCAGTTTCATCGACACTCGGCTTAGCTACGAACTTAATCAGAACGGACCGAGGGATCTCGTCTTCATCAGCTATCGCGAGCTTCGCTAGTAGATCGGCTTTGGAGTTTTCTGCTCCCGAAATCTGGATGATAGAGCAATGTTGAAAACTGCCGATCAACTCTTTAGCTTTTTGTAGATAGCCTTTCAGTTGCTCTTTTCTAGCTTAGTAGACGTCGGCTATCTAGTTGACAACTAGCTATGAATCACTGTATACGTCGAGATGAGTGACTGCTAAACTAGCTGCCAAGCAAAGTCCGAGGAGCAAAGCTTCATATTCCGCTATGTTATTGGAGGCTTGAAATCCAAATCTTAAGGCATACTACATGCATGTATGATCAGGAGTTTTCAGGATGACCCCTGCCCCGCTTGTCTTATATTTGGATGAGCCATCAACATATAGTTGCCAATGGGGATGGGCGGGAATGGAAGCGGGATTAGACTTTTGTCGAGTAGCTGACCATCCAGGAGAGTCAGCTTAATCAGGTTCGGCTGAAGTTGGCTCGGATTGCTGTGTGACTTCAACAATGAAATCTGCCACTGCTTGGCCTTTGATCGTGACCCTCGGTCTGTACTGGATGTCAAATTTACTCAGCTCGATTGCCCATTTCGTGAGTCGCCTCGAGGCTTCTAGTTTTTAAAGTATTTGCCGCAATGGTTGATCAATTAGAACGACGATCGAATGATCTTGGCAGTATGATCGCAAGCATCGAGAAGAGGTGACTGGCGTTAAGGCCACTTTTTCCAAGGTCGGATATCTCATTTCTGCCAGGACAAGAGCTTTACTGATGTAATAAACCGGAAACTGCTTTCCTTCGTGTTAGCGGATTAGTGCCGATCTTACGGCCGCGTCAGATACTACTTAGTAGATCAGAAGTGTCTCGCCTGGCTCGGGCTTGGAGAGTAAGGGCGGCGATCCTATGTATTTTTTCAATTACTGGAAGGCAGTTTCGCATTCCTCTGTCCAATTTACCATCTACCGACCCTTCAACTGCTTGAAGAAGGGGAGACATTTATATGTGGCTCGGGACACAAAACAATTCATTGCAGCAACTCTTTTAGTCAGCCTCTGGATGTCTTTGATCGTCTTCGGCGAGTCCATGTTGAGCAAACCTGGATCTTCTCGGGATTTGCCTCGATCCCTTGTTGGCTAATCACAAAATCGAGAAACTTGCCCAAGCTTACGTCGAATGCGTATTTGCTTGGGTTCAGTCTCATCTGGTACTTTCGAAGGACGAGAAACATCTCCTCAAGGTCGGTAATATAATCCGTTGCTTTAATGCTCTTAATGAGCATATCATCGATGTATACTTCAAGCATTCGCCTTATCTAACGGGCGAACATCTTGTTGACCAACCTTTGGTAGGTTGCTACTACATTCTTTAACCCAAATGGCATCACTCGGTAACAATAAAGACCTTTGTTGATGGCAAAGGTGGTTTTTGATGTATTAGATGGGTGAATTACAATTTGGTTGTAACCTGAATACGTATCTATAAAACTAAGTAACTTGTGCTCCGCAATACTAACGACTATCTGGTCGATCCAGGAAGAGGAAAACTTTCCTTTGGGCAAGCTTTTTTTAGGTCGGTATAGTTTACACAGACCCGCCACTTCCCGTTGGCCTTTTTTATTAGTACAACATTGGCTCCTCAGTCAAGATAGTACACTTCCTTGACAAACTTAGCCTTGAAGAGCTTACTGACCTCTTCCTCGATTACGACATACCTCTCGGGACCCAGGGCACGCCGCTTCTGTCGGACTGGTTTGTAAATCGGGTCAATGTTGAGGCGATGAGTGATGACTGAAGGGTTCATGCCTGGCATGTCTTTGTGAGACCACGCAAAGACGTCGACATATCGCTATAGCAATTCTATCATCTTGTCCTTCAACGACGGTGTCAAGGACGAGCTAATTTGAACAGTTTTGGAGACATCAGACTCATCCAGTGGTACCTGGACACGGTCTTCTACTGGCTGGCCCCTTTCGGGAGATTCGTCGTGAGAGTCCAGACACTCTATCGTCCTTACCTCATATGGAGCTTTTAGACCTGTAGCATAACATTATCGAGCGTCGTGCTGATCCCCTTTGACGATTCTAACTCCCGACTCGGTCGGGAACTTCATGGAGAGATGGTACGTCGAAACTATGGCTCAGAAAAGGCATAGTGAGGGTTGGCCGATGATAGTGTTGTAGACTGAAGATTGGTCGACTATGAGAAAGTCGACCATGACCATTGCTTGGTTCGGTGCGTCCTCGGCAGTGAGGGGGAGTTGGATGGTTCCCTTAGGGAGGACTTGTCCACCCAAGAAGCCGATCAGAAGGGTTCTCATGGGCTACAATGCTAATCGTTCGATGCTTATCTTGTCAAATGCCCAGGCGAATAGCACGTCTGCAGACGACCCTGTGTCAACGAGGACCCTGAAAACTTTGCTATTCGCGATGGTCACAGTGAGGACCAAGGCATCGTCATGTGGATGATAAATGCCTTAGGCGTCTTCTTCTGTGAACGTTACGCTGTATCTTTCCAATTTCCTCTCCTTCGAGGGTTGAGCCAGGACCATGATCTCGGACTCAGGCCGACTAATGCTCCTCGCCTGGGTTTTCTGAGCATTGTTTGAGTTGCCTCCGCCTATGTGATTACCGACGATGGTTCAGATTTCTTCAGTTAATCGGTTGTCACTCGAGCGTTTTTCCGCGGTCACGGTTCTATTAGTCCTTAAGTCCACGTGTTCACTGAGATGACCTTCACGAATAAGCCTTTCGATCTCCTACTTCAGATTGTAGCAGTCACTCATATTGTGTCCATGATCTCGATGAAAATGGCAATACTTGTTCCTGCTTCGTCGGTCAGGATTGCCTCGCATCTTGTTCGGCCAGTTGATGAAGTGTTCACCCTTTATTTCCATCAGGACTTACTCCTGAGGTTTATTGAGCGGAGTTTACATTGTGAACTTGTTATCGGGTCGTTTGCCCGACCTGCGTTCGTCCCAAGGCCGATCGTCTTTACGTTTCTTGATGACATTGTCCAAGTCAGTCTCTTTCTTCGTCGATCCGCATTCCTGTTTTGGGCTGCCTCTCGCAGAATCCTGGATTCCTCGACGTCGGCGTATTTTTTCGACCGATTCATGAACTCAGCGAATGTAGATGGGGGGTTCTTATCCAAGGAGAAGAGAAATGGCTTATCTCTTAGCCCTTACATGATGGTGTTCAGGGTCGTTTCGTCCGAGTGTTTCCAAACCTGTAGAGCTTCGAGATTGAAGCATCTGATGTAGTCCTTGAGGAGTTCCCCTTCTTTCTAAATTATATTGTTCAAATGTGCTAACTCTTTAAGCCTCTTCCTTCCCCCGATGAAGTTCGTGATGAACGCATCGCTAAGTTCAGCAAACAAACTGATGGACTTCGACTTTAGTTGTTTGAATCAGAGCCTGGTAGTGTCGGAGAGGGTAAGCGAAGAAGCTCGGCACATGACTGCGTCCAAGGCATCGTGCAACTCCATGTAGGTCTGGAAGGACTCTACATGCTCAGTTGGGTCAGCCTTCCGGTGTAGAGCGCGATCTGTGGCAGGCAGAACTTGTTTGCTAGTCAAGCCCGCATTATGTCGGCTGTAAATGGGGATTCTGTCTCCTCCCTTCCAGGAGAGTTGGCTGAATGATTCTGCTTCATATCTGCAATCTATTTCTACAGGTTTTGGATTTCAATCTTCCACAGCTCTTTGATATCCACGGTTCCTTCAACCAAGGGTCGGTTGCTCCTCCTCCGATCTATTTCATGTCGAAGGTCGGAAGCGGGCAAAGGGACAGTTCCTGAAACATGAGTTGGAGCCGACTCAGCCGGATCCTGATGTTGGCTCGGTTGAGGAGTTGCTCACAGAGTAGAAGGCCATGGGTTGGTGAACTGGCGGACGTCACTAGACCATCCTTCCCTCTGGTTGGGCTTCTGCGCTTGATGGGACTACATTTGCTCCAACATCTGCCTCATGTAATCCAAGTCGGTCTTGATGTCTCTTTCTCATGCATCACGCCGGCCATTTCCCCGGTTCCGCTGAGTACGCATAGTTGAACCGAAGGTTGCTTGGCGGGCTGGAGAGCCCTGACAAGTCTCCTGTCACACTGCTTGGTCCGCAGGTTGTGGGGCATGACCGGCCGTTGGTAGGGTCCCAATCGGGGTCACTTAGGAGTTTGAGCTTTCTTTTTCCCTCTTGCCATGACAGCTACTATAGTGTTCTTGGTAGAGCGAAAATAACTTACAATGTCGATCCCATAGACGGCGCCAAACTGTTGATGTAGTTTTCGGCTCACCCCCTTTGCTACTCAAACACCTGCACAGGAAGAAGATTGGGGTGCACTCCCAACGAGCTCGACACAGAGATCAACCTACAAAAGTGCTGGGTGAATGAACAGTACACCTCCGATGATCAAGTCCGTGAATCCTAACACGACTATCATAGGTGGCATTCATCTATGTTGAACCCACCATTTATTTATGTTATTGTTGCAGCCATTGCTAAAGCTACATGAATTGTTTAGATCTTTATTTGAGAAGTCACTATAGTCATTTTAGAATCTTCTCCTTCTCTTATAGTTTTTTAGTTCTCAAAAAGGCTTTTTTACTGTTAAGACAACCCATAAGTGAAGTCGTTATTATAATTTTTTGAAGCTATAGAGGTTGTATTAGGTAGCCAGTGACCACCCTTTTATCTTCCATTACCCTTATTCACATCTGCAATAGCATATTCCTTTGTTTACAACTCAAGCATATGGCTGCAAGCAAGCCCACTTCAACTCAAGTCCAAACATAAGCCCAAATTTCCTTATTTCGATCCGATTGCCAGCTATCACTGATCTTCTTAGCCTTCAGTTTTTAAGCCTTTTTTTTTTTTTCTCAAAAACTGAGGCCCAAACAAGTTAGCCTAGAAATAGGCCCACACCCAACTGAAGTTGAGCCAGGCAAACATAGCAGATTAGATTTGGGCCCACTTATGAGAAGCACAATTAAAGTTCACGAGAAGCCTAAGCCCACTTGATTTTAAGTTGCATTTCAGCCCACAAAAAAGTAACTCGTAGTGCCCAAAGCTGGTTCTGAACGCTGTCTTCTGCACGTCCTTATACCTGACGTGCAACTGGTGATACCCTGACTGTAAGTCGATCTTAGTGATGTAATGTACCCCTTTTAACTGGTCAAACAGATCATCTATCTTGGGCAAAGGATATTTGTTCTTCACTATCACTTGATTCAACCTGCGATAATTATACAAACAACCCACTTATAAATTTAAGAGCACATGTTATCATAAATACACAGATACATACATGCATACATATAGGAAAACACTCACATGATACCATTATCACCAATTCACCACTGATAGTGGTGGGACCCAACTGTTGTGTAACGTCTCGGAAAAATCCATACAAAGAACCAAGTACCACCTCAGGCGAAAATCACTAAGGACTGAATCCTTTAGAAATTAGACAAAATTTAATTAAGTATTAAACTAAATTAACTAGTAGATTAGCTCGAACCGCTTTCTATACGAACTGCAAGACCCAAAACCAGTAAAATCGCTAACTCTATATTACCTAAAAACCTAGGAGAAATCTTAAAACCCATTTGTTTCCGGGAACACATTGAAACTCCGTATCGAACCTGAACTATGTGTCGAAAGTCCGATAACCGCGAAACTATATGGTTATGACCACCTTACTGGGCTTGACAACCATTGTGGGAATCAAGCTTGAATAGTATCCAGAAATGTACAACTGGAGCCCTAAGTAAAGAGTGTGAGAAACGTGAATATCTTTAGAAAATGAACTTAGATTTAAGTGAATTGGGCCGTTCGCTTGCAGACCAAATTTATGGTTTCTGACCGCAAATTCTGATCCAACTACACCCTTGGATCAGAGAAATTTTCCTGCACCCATTGGTGTACTTGTGGCTCTGATCGAGTGACGATGATCGTTGAATTGAAACGGGTCCTCCACGATCGATCCACTAATCCAACCGGACCGAAACCTTAACTTGGCATAGATCCATTGTTAGGAAACTTTATTCAGACTGTATGTAGGTAATAGACCTCCAGATGAGCTTCGTTGGCCCGAAACAGATGCCTTTTGGCTATATCCTAAGTATACCAGGGCCCTGGGGCCATTGACATCACTTATAGGCCTATATAATGCCCTAAACCCACCCTTCTCTCATTCTATATGAATTTTCCTAACCTTAAGAGAGAGAAGAGAGAAAAGAGGAGGAAAGAGTGAGGAGAAGTGTGAGAGATCTGTGGTTTGTTACTGGGATTCACTCCCACCACTCCATGTGTCGAATCATCTCTCCCATGTCGCTACACCATTGAATCCAAATCCGTTTTTGGGTAAGAAATCCTAACCCTAATCTATTTTAGGAATTCAAATAGAGAAGCCAGTGAAATAGCTAACCTATTTCCTAATTTAGGAAGCCATTTTGCTGTAAACGGAGACAGTGTACGAACTAAGTTCAAAACGAGTAAACCGACGAAAGGTATGGACAACAAATGTTTAGGTTATGGTTTTCAAGGCTTCCAATGTCAATTAGTGATTTATGACTGACTTGATTGTTGTCACATAAACTTAGATGCGATGTTTTCCATGTATTATACATATATATGAACTATGTTGAATATAATGCATTCCATGTGTTTGTTGAAATGTTTGAATGAATATGGAATTATGATTTGTGCTTGCCATGATTTTTTATTGAGAATACATGATTGTTGTATGTGTGATAACTCCTTTGTGAAAGGATTTGCTATATTATATATTATAACTAATTTATTACATGTATGTTGATATGTGTAGTCTACGTGTTTGATAAAATGTCTGAATGAGAAGTTGTCTATTGAAATGTATTTAATAAGGGTGTTGAGATGGGATTCTCAACTACCTTATCCATATTTACAGTTTCCTTCATGTAACCTATCTCGCTACTATGTGATTTATGGATGCAATGCTTATATATGATAACATGTGCACTATGTATTTGTTAAAATGCTCAAATGAGATTTATATTTGAATTGGTTGTCGCATGCTGTTTGACTATCATATATGAATGCCTATTATATTTGAGTATGATTGGGACTAATATGTAGTCCAGGCAATCGGTAACGGTCTACGATCAATAGCCAAACTAGTTTCGCCACAACGAATACGTTCGATGAATTCAAGTCGTACGGTGATTATCAACAGTGGTTAAGCCACGAGGAGTGCATATGCACTCCATGTTGATTAATTTAACGTGCGCTCCTACAAATCAAGCTTGTCAAGTAACTCGATTGGTATAATATATGTTTATCATGTATGGACGCTACTGCTTGAATCTAAGGTACCACTTACCAATGAAAAGCCTGTTTAGCCTTGGTACCACAATCCACTAAGACTAATGAGCCGGGCATAGTGGTATGGGACATCGTGGTCGAGCTATTGGCCTATGCTGGGGTGACGAGCCTCCCCGTAGTGTCCAGTGAGCAACCCAAACTCGTTAGTCGAATATGTTGGTATGGGACACTGTATTTGAGCTGTCGGCCTACGCTAAGGTGACGAGCCTTTCCGTAGTGACTTCAAGTATAAACTAGGCCTACGCTAAGGTAACGAGCCTTCCGTAGTGACCTGAACTTGCCTATCCACTGCTTTCCAAATCAGGGGTGATGTTGCCTTATAACTTACCTATCATATGTGATTAACTAGGATTGATGACCCTAGATGGATCATTATTTGGGTAAATGATATAAAGGGAGATACCTCAGCTTTCCAAATCTGCTGTATGAATAAACCTAATTAAATATAGGCTAACACGACCATGTACCGCATTTCATGTGCTTTGGCGAGGAAGCACACGTGTTCGAAGTGGTGCATGCACGATAGTGAGATAATGTCGCTGAGGGAGTGCAGGCGAGGACATGCATCATTATCACATACCATTGTTGCATTAATTAGAGTAATTAAGATATGATTGTTGTATTGCCTTATCATTACTGCATGACTGAATTGATAACATGTTAACCTTTGCCTTATAGCTCCACTGAGTTGATCACTCACTCCTACTCTGGGATGATGTTTTAAAATACCAACCAGACTCTGTTGTAGCTGCAAGTGATGGTGAGGCTTATGAGATGGAGCCCGACTTTTACGATGACGAGGAGTTCTCCTACATATAACTCTCTAGCGAGTGTATGTAGACCTGGAGTTGCGTCACCGGGGTTACAGGGATACGGATTAGATGCCATTACATTGTATCATTTTGTAAATTTTGAAACTATACATGCAATTATTTAACCTTGTGACATGTTCATACTCTGGGGGACTTACAACCACTTATGTGCTTTATATATCTATCACAGTCTTCCGCTTGCGTAATCTAATTGTCTCTGGAGTATGATATGCTGATTTAGTATAATCCTATTCATGTTTAATGCACTAATACGGACAATATTTAATCATCATTATCTATATTGCATAAGTGATGTAACAGATCTCAGGAATTGAGCCTTTCCTCAACCCTCGAAATTCGAGGCATTACATGTTGTGGGCCCACATGGAGTCTGTATGACATCTAATCTGTCTAAAAGATATGGCCCATCATGATTTGTACCTAGATAAACCACACTCATTAGATGGGCTACATCATAGAAAACAATATATAACCACCTAAAAGATCCACCCATGTGGTATGCATATAGCATCCAACTCATCGAAGTGGTGTGGCCCACCTAACAACAACAACAACATTTAAAATCACTATCATCATCTAAGCCTTCTACCAAAATTTAAAATCACCATCATCAACTAAGCCTTATCCAAATCCTCTTCACAGAATACAATTGCAATTAGAAAAAAAAAAAAAAAAAGCAGAGTTAGTGAGCTATTTGGAGCAGAGATTTTCACAGGTGCACCTGGCTGATGAGATACCACAGATTGAGGAATCTATTAAGGTAGCGTTAGTGAGCTGTTTGGGAAAGCAGAGATTTTCATTTGCAATTATATATATAATCAATTGCTTCGATTCAAGCTTTAGGGTTAGTTTTCAGGTTTGTTTCTAAATTCTTTTACAAAGAGATGGTGTGCTTGTTGCTTCCATAAGGCCATATAGGGTGTACTTGTTGAACTACGGATTTTGATCTGTCACGGAAAAATTCTACGACTTTTGAACTACGAATTTCAAGAAGGACGAGATTAGCGACAAACTTTTTTCGTTAGCGACGGATTAAATCTGTCGTTAAGCCAAGCAATTTTTGTGACGAAGTCCGTCACAAATTCACGATTTTGGCGTAGTGTTGAAGCTTGAGTCCTATTTGGACACACATTCACAAAGATGCCTAATGATTATTTTGAGCCAACCCCCTTTTTATGTTGTGCATTTAGATCCCTCGCTCGTTGAAATGGGACTAAAAGAGCTCACCCAGTGAAGATTAAGAAATTGACTAACGAAGTCTATACATGCTTTTGCAAGAAAACCCTTTTTGTGGAAGTTGTGTTTAAATAGGCCCTAAACTTACACCCAAGGCTAGGCCTTGACTTGAAATCTAGGTCCATGGGCCGGGCCAATGATGAATGGCCTGGCCTATTAAGTCCTGGTCCAGTGGCCTATGATAGTTTACTCTTGTTTCTAGTACATCACAAAAATAAGGATGGTTTGGAGTAGCTGTTGAAGCTAGCGCTTTGGAAGAATCAATGTGTGCTTTAATCTATTAATTGTGTAGATGTGATTAAGGCGATCTTAGTAGTAGATCTTGATGAGCATTGTTAGTGCACTTATTTATGTACTTTATTTATCAGTTACATGTGTTTGTGTGTTAGGGGATTGGTTAAGCCCCTAAAAATTGAAGATAGAAGACACATGAAGATGAGAGTATCAAAAAAGTGAAGAATATATAAATAACGTACCTTGATAATCCTAACCTTGACTCAAAATAACCCTTAACCTCTAGATGATCTTAACTTATATGGGTAAACCATGTTAATCATCCCTTACCATTAACACCAAAATTAAAAAATGATAAGGCTAAAAGAGGTGTGGGTTGCTGTAAAATAAACGAACCAAACAATAGCCATCGAGCGACCTTCAATCAATCGTTCGATCAATCGGTCGATCCCCATCAATCGGGCTCTTATCCAATCTCATTTACTTGCAGTTTGTGTTCTCTCATATGTTTGTCTTGGTCAATTTATTTTTACTCACAATGATTTTCACAAAATCCCATGTGAAATTATAAAATTGCTCAGGATAAGAGGCACACTCCTATACTCAAGCAAAGGATTGCTACCCTTGCGAGCTCAATGCAAAGCTGGACCGCTAAAGTACTGGCTGGATGAATAGTACACATGATCCTTACATCCTAACAGAGTCAATACTAGCCACGAAAGACTAGGATTCCAAATATCGAGATGTCCATGAGGTGGGCCAAACTGTCACGTGAAGTGTCTTCAAATCAGGCTGATCATGTCATCACACGTGCCACACCTTATGAAGAATGGACGATAAAAAAGAATTACCAATAGTCCACAATCAACTTATAAGCACGTGTAAAGAGAGGATTCAAAATATTACTGATGCAGCTTGGACGGACACGCACGTGCCATGTTATAAGCACGTAAAAAGAGAGTATCTAAGATTCAAAATCTTACGTTCGTCCAAAGAGGCCCTGCTCTGGAAGCGGATTGCGTACTGAGTAACTCAGTACGTTTAGTAAACTTTGTGGGGCTACCATCACTCGTACATTTTATTCACTCCTTCCATCCATTTTATCAGAAGCGTTTAAAGCTTTTTCTCAAAAATAAAGCATATCCAAAGCTCAAGTGGACCACACCACCCGAAACCGTGTAAATTGTACATTTATCGTTGAAAAGTTCTTGGGGTCCACAGAAGTTTGAGATCAAGTTGATATTTGTTTTATCCCTTCATCCATGTCTGTGTAATCTTATGAACAGGTTGGATGAGAAGAAAATTTCACTGTGGGCCTTAGGAAGGTTTCAACGGTGGAATCAATACTTCCACTGTTTACTATAGTATGGCTCACTTGAGCTTTGGATATGCTTAAATTTTGGGATCAACCACTAAAATTATTTGGAAAAATGGATGGGCAGTGTGGATAAAACATGTGCATTCACAGTGTGCTCAACAGAGTTTACTCTGTATGATAAGAGTGTACCGAGTAACTCAGTACACAATCCAATTTCGGCGCCGGAAGTGGATTGCATATTGAGTAAACTCTGTGGGGCCCACTATCACTCATACATTTTATCCACTCCTTCCATCCATTTTATTAGAAAAGTTTAGAGCTTTTTCCCAAAAATCGATCATATCCAAAGCTCAAGTAGACCACACCACCCGAACTTGTGTAAATTGAACATCTACCGTTGAAAAGTTCTTGGGGTCAACGGAAGTTTGATATCAAGCTGATATTTGTTTTATCCCTTCGTCCATGTCTGTGTAATCTTATAAACAGGTTGGATGAGAAGAAAATTTCACCATGGGCCTTAGGAAGGTTTCAACAGTATAAAATCAATACTTCCACTATTTACAGTAGTATGGTCCACTTGAGCTTTGGTATGCTTAAATTTTGAGATCAACCACTAAAATTATCTGGAAAAATGGATGGGCGGTGTGGATTAAATTTCTACCATTGAAAAATTCTTAGGGACCACAGAACTATTTGATCAAGGTAAGATTTTTTTTTTTTTTTTTTTCAGTAGAACCTAGGAAGGTTTCAATGGTGGGCGTCCTTAGCACTGTTGCTCTTCTTGTGGTGTGGTCCACTTGAGCCTTGGATCTACCTTATTATTGATACAATACTCTAAAATGATATGAAAAACGGATGGACGGTGTGGATAAAATTCATACATTAAGGTGGCCCCTCAGTGGAGCTTCGAACAGGCAGGGGTAGTACGTAATCCGTGCCCTCAATGTGTAAAGTGACGCGGACTCGATTTGGCAGTCTAGGTTCTTGGGTTTTTTTTTTTTTTTTGTTAGCTTATTAGTACACCACACTGTCAGTTCACACTTCCCTGTTAGCCACCCCCACTAGGGATCAATACCAAGATCTCAGTTTTGAAATGAGGTATCTTTCACTTGGTCTACCACTTAAGCTATGGATCTCTAACCTACCTCCACCCAAGAGCATACGAGACGTGCAATTATTCTTTGGTTTTCTTCATTCCTCACTTGATTTTCTTGGATCTTTAGCATGCGAATTTTTCATTAATGACTTCCAAATCTCTAAATCTTTGTTTAGTAATCTTTTGAGTATAAATTTTTCTTTTGACATCAATTTCACCTTAAGCTCTCGAAATCACATCACACATGAAAACATGCATAATTAGGCCGATTAAGTACTATCATGTTTATAAAACCAATGTATAAATAGGGAGAAATATATAATATTTCACACCTAACCTTAAACACCTATTAATTTTGGCCGAAAACCACGAAGTCCAGTGGAAGTAGAGATTGTCCGTAAATGGAAAGTTTACTATTTATAGTAAGTCACGTTTTAAGGGTGTTTGAGTTGAAGTATATGCCTAAAACTCTATCCCGAGCACTTTATTTAGGAATTTGATTTTTTTTAAAAATTTATTAATCAAGTTATTTTAAATTTATTAGAAATTATTCTTACTATTATCATTCATGAATTTAAGGAAGCTATGTTGAAGATCGGAAAAGAATTCAGTAGATTCAGAATAATCATCCCTGCACAGATATTGTCACTATAGTCAAGGTCCTTTTTTTTTCCACATCTTTTATCTCTATGTAGCGTTAACATCTAATGCTTCGGGCAACATAATTTTCCATGGACCTCGTACTTTTATTGGCCGAAAGCATGGCCCACCTCAAAAGTGAGGAGCCCTAGATTTTGACTGGAAGTAACCCAACACGGAATCATCAAATCAACCGAAGAAAATCCAATTCACTCATGCTTTGTCCGAGCATTGACTAATGACTTTGTGGGGTCAGTTCAAGAAAATATCATGTAACCATCACTTTTGAGGTGGGCCATGCTTTCAGCCAATGAAAGCATGTGATCTATGGAAAATTAGTAGCAGCTCAATTGGACGATGCATGGTACACGTGATTTTTGGCTGATGGCTCATCTAATGTGGGGATTACAATTTAGACGGTTTGATTTGACTTATATGCAACGTTCGTGCAATTTTGGAGTGCATGTCTATGAACCATATCACTCTTAGGAGTATCATAGTTTTTTATTTTATTTTATTTTTTTCCTGAAATGAAAATTACATGATCTAAAGCATCTTAAGCGTGTTAGATGGTGTTAGACGGTAACGCTAACGGTATTATATAAAAAAGAACAGAAAAGAGAGAAAAAGACAGGGACCCTGACAAGTGACAACAGTGTCGATATCATGCCCACATCGCCTCTGGAAGTGGATTGGCTGGTGTATGACGCATGGGAGGATATGTTGAGGTCAAGCATAGTCTTTCTCGGGAATAACTACTCCCAAATAATTCTAATAAATTTGAAAACAACTCTATTATTAATTGTTTAATGTGTATGTTGTTACACATAAATAAATAAATAAAAATTACAATTCTTAATTACTAAAAATAGTAAACTTCTAATCCTAATAAAAATTCTAATTGTAGTAAAATTCTTCTAAACCCTAATTTCTAAAAATAAAATTTTTAAATAAACTTTTGCTAGAATAGTATTAAAAGTTATTTTTAAAAAAAAGAAGAAAAATCTAAAACTGTAAAAATAAAAAAAATATTACAAAAATTGGAATTATTAAAACTAGTAATTTTTCTTAAATTTTTATTTTTGAGTTGAAAGGTCACGTTTTTTGATGAAACGGACGGATGCAACCCATGATGTGGATCGGTTCACCTTGGATGGCCTGTTACAGTAAAGATGGATAGGTCGTGCGTCTCGTAACGATGCTCGAATCAAAAGTTATAATCAATTTACAGTTCACCTTCTTTTGGTCCAAACATGAATATATCGGTGCCTAGAGCTATACACGAGTCAAACCGAGTCAAGCTTGGCATAGCTCGACTCGGCTCGGCCATTAGCTGACCCCAGCTAGAACTCAGCTTGGCTCGGTCCTCGAGCCTGACTAGCTAGCAACTTGGGCCAGTTCGAGCCAAGGTCAAGCCTTTGCGGCATTTTCTCAAACACATGGAGTGCAACTTCAATTTCTCACAATATTCGAAACAGTAACAATAGTTTACAGGCATTTCATCAAACACTCAGTTGGCAGCATTAAAATCAAGCAAAAAAGGTCGTTTTATCATGTAATTTTTTTCGTAGTAATTTATTTTTTATCCATACCTTCCTCACCACCAGTAGATCCGCGGAGAATGTATGCACCCGAAACAACACTTCGTTGAGTCATTCCATCGAACACATGGTGAGCAACATCAATAGCAAAATAACTGAGTCACAAAATTGGTTCGATCTGAGTTCGATTCGAGTTGAGGTTTGATTCGAGTTGATTTGAGCTCAAATAAGCTCGGACTCGACTCGAAATTTTTTCGAGCTCCAAAAATCAGCTCAACTCGACTCAAATTCAGTTTTGAACCAAGTTGAATCAAACTTTTTTGAGTCAAGTCAAGCGAGTTAACCGAGCTAACTCGATTCACGTACAGCTCTATTGGTGCCAAGTACTACATCAGTGGACCACACAACACTAATATGACTGTTGTGGGTACATTTAGTGGGAAGACAAGCACTGACACTCCACGATCTTGTCCAGTTTACAAATGATTCAAAGGAAATCAAAGTAAAATAGGCCTCAAAATGCCGTATTCATTATATTCACATTGTTCATCCATTTTTCTAAATCATTTTAGCACACAAACACAAAAATGAATCATATTCAAATCTCAACTGGACCACACTACAAATAGTAGTGGTACAGTGATTTCACCGATAAAACATTCGAAAGGCTGGCCGTAAAGTTTTTTTTTTTTCCTTCCAATATGTTCGTAAGGTAAAAAAGAGCTGGATGAAGAGGAAATACAAATATTATATTGATTCAAAACTTCTATGACCCCAAAAGGGTTTCAATAGTAGACATTAAAATATTTCTTGTTTTTTTTTTTTCCTAGTGGATTTGAGAATTCTTTGCGATGAGTTCAGAGAAGATTCCTTGAAGAAGACGGTGATCAGCCTCATCAGTTCATCCCTGCGTCGTTACGTGCTATTCCTTTTATGGGCCACTCTCACCTTTTTTGATCCCCTTCCAAAAGAAACCACCATATGTCCCACATGGACTGCTAAAATTTCCACTGTCCGGATGCTGTCATTGGTTGAAAGCATGGCCCACTTGAAAACTATGGATGTACGTGACCCAAAATTCCACATAGTCAATGAAGTCATTGAAAGATAATTCAAGGGAAATTGATCGTACTTGCCTCAAAGTTTGGGTCAATTACCTCGATCGCTACGATACTGCATATATCCCCTAAAGGGCCTTCTGACAGCTTTTGGACTTTCTCTCAGACGAAAATGCCCCTGACCATGGTTCAGGAATTGTACGGTCCTGGCGTGAAGCAGAACTCACCCGCTGTCTTAACCCCTGAGGAACGGACGGATCGGCTACTCCCCGAGACACCGTCCAATAGCCAGTGCTCGGCGCTCTGTGGGCCCTAACACCACGTGAGTCTTTCATCCATGCCATCCATATATCTCTACAAATCATTGTATGGCAGGAGACCAAAAACAAGCATGATCCAATCATGGTGCGCCCTAGGGGGATGATAGTGGTGGATATCCAATAACGACAATTTTCCTGCAGTGTGGTCCGCCTGAGAGTTGTATTACTCTAGCTTATCGCTTCAAGCCATAAAATGATATTTTAAACTGGATGAACGGCCTGGACGAATCACATACATCATGCTGGGGCCCACAGACCACCGATCACCTGCACCATGAGCTTCGGATGGAGCACATGTCGCACTAATGTACATTTGAAAGACCCTCCTTCCTCTTCTTCTATTTTCCTAGAGAAGCCAATATTCAGGGACCAGCAGTAGGAGAGCAACGTTGTTTCTCCTCTTCGCTTCTCTTGTCTTAAAGCCTCTTCCACTACGAGGTTAGTATTATATTCTGTTTCAACTATAGGTAGGCACTTGCCAAGGCACAGGAAGGACAAAGTCGGGAAGTCGAGCTACTTCGGTGGTCACGTGAAAGGTAGTGTAACGTAGGGCACACCTTGATCAAACCTCCACCATTGGATGGTAGACAACCACGGCATCATGTTTGTGACGGTATATGGATCGTGGCTGCCACCTGTCATGAACTCGGTTGTCAGCTGTTATGGGTCGTGCTCGTCAGGGATATGACAATGGATACAACTATGACCCAGTGCAATTAATTACCAGGACCCAACGTGTAGGACAACATCGATCTACTGTGCTTCATTACGATAAGATTACCACCCAGTGTGCTTCATTACCTTAAGATTACGAAGACTGCGTCGGTTGAATTCGATTTGATAATTAAAGTTGTGTAGGGTGATGCATCTCGGAAGTGCATCACCACACCAGGAATGACCAATGTAGTGAATCTAAGGAAAATTAAATGTACGGGCGTTTAGTTTACACGTTGAGTCACAAGACACAATGGGACATTTCGGACAAGTGAAGGAAGGATTTATGTGAGAATATGAAGCGTCTAGAAACTAGAAGATATGCTGGGAGACCCAAAAAGGTTCGAGTTATATCCCAGCGAGAAGATGGGTCAACACCCAGATGCTCGAGATGCAAACGTATAGGTCACAATCAACGTCGATCCACCTTCCTCCCTGCTGGCCGAGGATGAGGCTGAGGCTGGTCAATTTCCTTTTTTTTTTTGCTTGTGATAATGTAATGTGAACTGTAATATATGTACCTATTTTATTTATTTAATGATTCATCAACTTTGTTGCATATTATTTACTTTCCAATGTGTATGCTAACCACGACCCACTGCGCAGTTGAACCACGACTAGTATAGAAAAACGTGAACTTAACAACGGGTCGTGGTTGTCATGACAATACGATCGTGATTGAAATGTTATATGTCTCATCTTTCGAATTAGGTCGTGGTTGTCAGCACCGGATCAACAAGCACAACAACCACGATCCATTACAACTGTGACCACGACCCATTTATCATTACAGCCACATCCCATATCAACTATAACCAATGATTCATGTATACCACGACCCATGTAAGACGACTACAACGACCCACATATCATTCCAGTCAGGGTCCATGTATCATGACAACCACGACCTATACAACCTCACCACCCTAATCCATATACAATGACAGTGGGGACCAATGTATCACGATAAACAATACCCAATGTGGATGATAATCAAGAGCTTTCTATGCATATGAACCATGTACTCAAAAATTGGAAATAGTGTACTGGTTTTCGTCTTTTACTGCGTGGTTGCCATGATAATCGGTCGTGCTTTACTCAGTAACAGTGGTTGTCAACAATGATCCGGTACGGATGACAACCACAATCCATAACAAATATGACAACCACAACGCATACAAATCATCAATCACGACAACCACGACCCGTATAACATGTCAACCACAAATCCATATCAAATGACAACTACGATCAATGCTTCACATCAACAATGAAACATATAACATGACATCCAGGATCCATATATCATGATACTCACGACCTATACAACCTTACAACCACGATCCATATTCCAATCCGATGTTTAATGATAACGACGATATATATCATGTCAGCTACAGCCTATCAAACATTAACACCACGACCCGTATAACATTATAACCATGATACAGAGTTGTGGGCCAGAGACTTTGTCTTCAAACTGGATATGATGAGGGCTTTTGTTGTCACATCTTGATCAAAGTCGTCCCTACCTTGCACAATGCCAACCACGACACTTGGTAGATGACATCCACGATCCTTCATGTTGTTAATACACGATCGAGGCAAAGGATCATTGTTGGCTCTTTCTGTTCTGTTGTATTTTATTTTTTTATTTTTATTTTTTAATATTTTTTATTCTGATCGTGGTTTCCATGTAAAATGGATTGTGGTTGTTATGATATATATCGTAGGTTGTCAAAGTTACATGGATCATGGTGTCGGTTGCTATGGGCCATGGTTTTTGGGTTATACGGATCGTGGTTGTCGTATTTTACGGATCATTGTTGTCATGTTATATGAATCGTGGTTTTCACGTTTAATGGATCGTTGTTTTCCTGTTATATGGATCGCTATTGTCATGTTTCAAACTATCGACTTCGTTTGCCTGGAAACCAGAATACGGCATTTCACCTGTATATATATATATATATATATATATATATATATATATATATATATATATATATATATATATATATATATATGCGGAGTTGATCACACCGAAATTAACGGCTAAAAGGTGCCGAGAACTACGTGGGCCATTCATCCACCTGATAAAACTTATTATTATTATTATTATCATTATTATTATTATTATTATTATTATTATTATTATTATTATTTGTATGATATGTCTTTATATACATACATTACACACAATGGTCAATTTAGATGACATTTATGTATATATAATAATATATCAATGTAGACATCATATACATTTGTTTGTACGGAAGTAATATGTTGCATGTACATACACGAAAGATGGTGTTCTAACGGTGGGAATCTATTCGTAAAACTGTTGTGGTCCATTAGATTCCAATATTTTGACCATTCTTTAGGTTTCTTGATGTTACAAATAAAATGGACGGTGCGGATCAGAGAAAAGGCACTTCGAAGTGACTTGTGGAATACCATCTATAACTTGGACGCTTACGAATGCTTTTACGAAGACATACGATTCCATCCCAAACGTAGAACATCAACGGACGCTCTTACAAATGGTTACGATTCCATCCCAAATGCAGAACATCAACGGACGCTCTTACGGACGCTTACGATTCCATTACAAACGCAGAACATCAACGGATGCTTACGATTCCATTACAAACGCAGAACATCAACGGACGCTTACGATTCGAAACACATAATGAAAGGCGCTTGTCCCAATATGGAACACTGATTATATTATAATATTATATATATTACTGCTTCTTCTCTGGGACCCCTTCACTTTTTCAATCCCTAACCCATTTCTACTGGTTTTGAATCTTCTTCACTGGGCCACTCCATTGCCACTTAGCGAGTACATCTACAAGTTCAGTGCAGCTCAGTCAATATAAATGGCAAAGCAAGGTAATGGTTGACATAGACGGTGTATGGTGGTTATTATGTTATGTGGGTCTGGGCTGTGAACCACGACCCAATGTATATGACTATAACGAGATGTATAGCATGACAATCACAATCGTTGTTGTGATCAGTGTTGATATGCAGAATGGATCATGGTTCATAAGGTCAGTGTATCGTGGTAGGGACGGTGTATGGTGGTTATTATGTTATGTGGTCGTTGCTGTGAACCACGTCTTAACGCAGATGACATCAACGATATGTATGGCATGACAATCACGATCATTGTCGTGATCATGGTTTGTTGCATAATGGGTCATAATTGACAGTTGAACTGGTTCGTGGATCACATCTTTTATTGGTCGTGCCTGTGAACCACGATTCAATGTAGACGAAAACAATGATCTGTATGCCATAATGCCTAAGGGATCGTTGGTGACAGGCACGTGGATGACTTCAACAAACCCTGTAGCACGACTGTCAATCACGACCCAGCACAAATGACAACCACAACCACGATCCAGAGTAGATGACAACAACGAACCGCGTAGCATGATAACCAAATTCCTTTAGAACTCGTTGTAAACACTACCCTCTGTGGGTTTCAATCCCGATCCACTATGTAGTACAATTATGACCGATGTTAGATTTTGCAAGACCATCCTATAATTATTAATGAACAATCCACGACCATATTGGAATATAGGTCGAAAGAAGCCAACCATGACCACATGCCTAGACTTTGAAAAGGCACAGGTCTCTCCTAAGTGCTCCGTCACTTTTCTGAAAGCCTTGATTGAAGATATGGAGAAGAAACCCGATAGAAAGAAAGTATTTAGAGACACCTGTTTTGGATTTCTACTGGACTTTCCAGTGGCCGAGTGGACGACATAATCTCAGATCATGCATTGCCTGATGCAAAGGCGTGTTGGTGATCTAAAATTCGATGTTCAGGGCACCAAGATAAGCTTTACAAAGCTCAATTTTGCTCTAATAATGGGTCTGAAGTTTGGACCACTTAGGATAGACGGTGGCGGTCATGCCGAGACTGGAAGAGTAGAGGCAGGAAAAGGCATTAGGGAGACCTACTTGAGAGCAGGGGGTATTAGCAAATAAAAACTGAAAGAAGCCTATTTTTCACTCGCCAATAAAGACAAACATATGGACGCGGTGAAGCTGGCACTAATAATTTGTGTTGAGAGTCTATTGGTTGGATCTCTGCAAAAGAATAACTGTATTGATACGTTTATCAATATGGTTGATGACGTAGATTATTTTAAAAACTACCCTTGGGGTAGTGTGGGGTATGATTATTTGAAGAATGGGGTTAATGCTGTGTCTGACACTATTTTGGAGGAAAGGGCAACTGGCCAGTACCCCAAATTATACAACATATGCGGATGCGCATTTGTCCTACAAGTACATCATTCTTGTCCTTATTCATACTCTGAGTTCGTATTTTTCTCTTTTTCCTCCATACATGTCAACCAAGATGTAATGCATGATAATTGTTCTTATACAGATTTGGGCCTACGAACAGTTCCCTCAACTCACTGGTGACCGTGGGTGGGCCGTTAGAAGATTGCCTACAAGGATTCCACGAATTCTAAACTGGTGTCACAAGAAATTAGGCAGATATGACCCAATATTCGTCATCTTCATAGTTGTGCCGATAAGATTTATTCAATACTATTTTGAATCATGCAGTATATTTGTAATTTATTAATTAATCAATTTCGCTCCTGCAGGTGGTGCTAGCTCCAGATCTTCAACCAATAGTCGAAGAAGCAGAGAGTGAGGTTGTCAGGAGTATAACTGACGATGACATTCAAATGAAGGACAATGCTCCGTGGTTAGCACCTACGGCAGAGACTACGGAAGATGACGTAAGAAATAAAGCTAAGACTGATCTTACAACCTCCCTCTTGAAACTGAAAAATACAATTGAGCTTGATGGGAAATCTACCCATTTTGAGAATGAATTGAAAGATAATAAGAAAACAAGATCCGCAATAAGGAAATTGAATAAGCGGATTGATTTCCTCGCCACTGAAGTGCAAGGAATAAAGGGTGAATTAAAGCGGATTAATAAGTTTAGATTAGAAATAAAGCACGACCCGGAGGATTATGCATCTTTACGAGAAGTGACGTCGAAGAGAGATGATATCAATACAAAACACGTACATGAAATCGCCTTGCTTCATGTAACCTATTTGTTAATAGCTCATGTAAAGGAAAATGAAAAATGGATCATGCTTGTCATACACACAAGATCGTTATTATCATACAGGAAGGGTCATAGTTTTCATGTGCCTAGGGTCCATGACCCAACATTAATGGCCTAGGGTCGTGTAATGTGGTTCATGGTTTAGATGAAATATGGATCGTTCTTATCATACACAATGGATCGTGGTTTTCATCCATGATGGTTCGTGTGGTTGAACCACGACCTAACATGAACGACAACCACGCCCCATTGGTCATAATAACCACGACCCTATCCTTAATCGTAGTTGCCGCCCACATATTTGTTAACCATGACCCCATACGGTTAAGAAATACAATCCACTCTTTGTAATAACCACGACACTTAGTTCATCGTTGTTGTCATCCAGTTGTCGTGGTTCACATACATGATATCATGATTGGGTTCCTGATAGAAAGACATATTGAAATACATAATAATAGTCATTTTATTTATTACAGGACATTGTCTCTTTGATCAGCCCTCTCAGTGCAGAAAATTCTTCACTGCGTGAGCAGGCGAAGCAACATAGAGAGGAGATCAATGCTTTACTACAGGAGAAGGTGAGGCAGCATAGAGAGGAGATCAGTGCTTCACTGCGGGATCGGGTGAGGCAACTCAGGGAGGAGATTCGTGCTTCACTGCATGAGCAGGTGAAGTAAATCAGAGAGGATATCAATACTTCACTGCAGAAGCATGTGAAGCATATCAGAGAGGAGATCAATTCTTCACTGCAGGCACAGATCAAGCAACTAAGAGAGGAGATCAATTCTTCACTGCAGGGGCAGATCAAGCAACTAAGAGAGGAGATTCAGGCAATGCAGGTATATGAAGTTGAACCTATCTTAAATCGTTATTATCATTTGTTGGGGGTCATGGTTGACATGCACAGTGGATCATGGATGAGTCGCGATCGATATAAATTAATGCTCTTCTATGTAGATAAGGGACGTGGTTTCTACGAAATGTGGATCGTGATTATCGTTCAGTGTAGATTGTATCATCATCCGTCGTGATCTCTATTTCCTTCTAATGTTGATTGTAATTATCATACATAGTGTATCGTTGTTGACATCCACGAACCTCCATAGATGTGAACGACAACCAGGCTCTGGTGGCCGTAATAACCATTTCTGATATACGATTTCATTATAGGACAATGTTCTTTCCACCAGCCCTCTGATCGTATAGAATGATTCACTGCTGGAGTAGATGAGGTAGCTTAGGGAAGAAATTCAAGGAATAAAGGTATAAAAAATTGAATTTGTCCCTTGTCATATCTGGCCGCTATTGTGTTCCTTTTTTGGTCGTGGTTATGATCCAGTGAGGGTCGATGTTACATGCCCTTGCCCATTCAACAAGTCCTCCGTCATGAGAGTGCCTACTTGAATGGGGAGATGACGCAACTTATAGAGGAGGTAGAAGCAATAAATGTATACAAAATGGAAATTTGGTCATTGTTGTGTTCCACCTTGGATCGTGGTTAATGTCAATGATGGATCGTTCTTATCATGTGTGATTGGTCGTGGTTATCATCCACCGTGGGTCTAGTTGATATATGAAAAAGAAATTTGGTCATTGTTGTTTTCCACCTTGGATCGTGGTTAGTGTCAATGATGGATTGTTGTTATCATGTGTGATTGGCCGTGGTTATCATCCATCATGGGTCTAGTTGACGCACGACCCAAAGTGGACGAGATAGGATATACATACAAAATATGTACGTGATTTGTCTATGGTTTAATAGCTAACAAGTCATTTTGTATTAATGTCTTCTAAAATACGATTTTATAACAGGTCAACAGCTCCAATTTTGAGGCTAGGATCAGCCAACTCTCTAGTTTTGAAGCTGGGATGATCCTTCTTAAAGATGAGAATGTTGCGCTACGGGCGCAAATGAAGCAGGAGATGAACATGCGAAAGGATGAAGTAAATAAGACAATTGTACGTGAAATTACATTTGGATCGTGGTTTAAATCGGACATTATATTAAGAACTCCATAGATATTGTGTTATTTTATTACAGATCAACATCGTTACCCCGCAACTGAGTGATGAAGGGAGACTACGTCACGATACAGCGGATCCCGACCGAGCTCTAACTGTGAGTGAGCTTCGTCAGGGGCTCAGTGAACTCCACCAAGCTCCTACTGATGCTGAAGAGGACGAGTTGAGAGTTGTCAGAGAGTCAGGTTCAGTCGTCTAGTTGAAAAGTGTCTATGACCTAAATTCATGGGTCGACTCTGACGTAAGTTTCTACCCTTTCTCCCTCATTGCTTCATATCAATGTATGAATATTATAGTTACATCACACATTTTCCTCATTGCGTAGGCCATAGACTGATACCTAAGATACCTATCAGCGCGTCAGGACAATCGAGGGAGAGGTAGATAGGACTGTGCTTTCGTCTCGTCGCTATTTACGGTAACGTGAAATTGAGGACCATAGTTATCTTCAAAACGTCATTAATCACTTCTGTTTTTAACAATATTCGTTATATCGATAGCAATGCATGGAACAACAACTTAACCTGCTGCGAACTTATGGTGCTGGGAACCATAAGGATCATGGGATTATGAAGTCTGAAATGTTGTCTAAAGTGCTTATAGAAATAGTCGACTGTAAACCGAAACCTTTATGGAAGTATAATGTGGTAAGATCTTAGTTCCTTGCACATGTTTATGGAGTTCAATGATTAGATGCATTTTTGGAAGGGAAATATTGTAACTGATGTTGTATTTGTTGTGTGTCATAGGTGTACATCCCTCTTAATGTAAGAAAGCAGCACTGGCTGATGGCTGCTGTTTATTCGAGGAAGAGAGAGGTCACTTTGTATGACAGCTTAAGTAGCGAATTAGAAGAGAAACGAGCTGGTCGTCATGTAGGTAACGGACAGACTGGGGTGGTTATTCCATGTTCTTGATGATGGATTAGTTCGATGGGAGAAGCCATGGATTATGAATCCATCCGCTGATAGGCCTACGCAACCAACCTCGGACGATTATGGCGTATACATGCTGAAATATATAGACTTCTTGTGCAGTATGAGTGCAATTGACTTTACGCATGCAAGTATATATTTATTTACCTACATTCAATCTTGATTGCTTTGTACTTTGTTTTGATATTAGTTTGTTCTGATTCTGTAGGAAGAAATTCCAAAATTTAGAAAGACGATCGCATATGACTGTTTGAAGCAGACAAGAGCAGACGATGCTGCTTCCCACAAAAATAAGGAGAAGAGGCTTCAGGTAGACCATCGAAGAAAGCCAAACACTGATTTGATGTTGAATGATGAATGGATAGGTGTATTTGATGTTTCTTCTTCTTATCATCATCTATAATGGGTTGGAGAATGAGATGGGTCGTAGTTGTCCATGGAAAGTGTTCTACCCGCCATCGCATTTATAAAGAGGTGTGGTTGAGAAATCATCTTATGAGCTATAAGTGTATGGAAATCTGCCCATCCACATATTTTGATCTGTTCTCATTGAAGTGTATGGAAATCTCTCCATCAAAGTTAGGACATGAAATACGTAGATATAAAAAATCCCATATATATATATATATATATATTGGTCATTTGAGAGATTAGAAAGAAGAACATCTGGATTGCTTTATTTCTGGTCGTGTTAATATTGGTCATTGTTGTCGTGTCAATATCTTCATGGTTCATATATGTAATAGTTTGTGGTTGTCATTTATGTTGGATCGTCGTTGACAATCACGGTAATGAGAGAAACACAATCCATAAGTCATGGAAACCACAATCTATAAGTCATGACAACTACGACCCCCATGTCATTGCAATCACGACAAGTTAAATTTACTGTAAGTGACGCGTTTTCTATTATATTGTAAACTTAAGTGGAAGACATTAACAAAGTCTTGCGCATCACTGAGCTTCTCTTCTCGCAGTTATTTTGTTATATGGGTCGTGGTTGTAGTGTTGCCTTCATCGTGTTTGTGGTAATTGTAATGTTATATGGGTTGTAGTCGCCAATGTATATGGATCGTGGTTGTTATGTTGCCTTCATCGTGTTGGTGGTGCACAAGACCCTGCAAGTTGTATGTGTCGTGTTCCTCATATGGTCCTGGTTGTCGAATACGATCCAACATGGACGAGAACCACAATCCACGACAACTAATAGCCACGACAAATTTAATAAGGAGATTGCTATTCATGGTTTTATCATAGGTATATGGATCACGTGGTTCTTGTGTTATATGGGTCGTGGTGCTCATGTTGTATGGGTCGTGGTATTAGTGTCACATGGGTCATTTTCCTCATGTTGTAATTCACGATCCAACGTAGAAAAAACCTATGATTCACTTTGCATGTTAACCACGATCACACGATAGGGTCGTGGTTGTCATACAGACTGGGTCGTGTTATATGGGTCCTCATATCCACGACCGTTTCCTTCGGAATCAAAGATACCCTTCGGACTCAGCACCACACTCATTTTCATGAAATCGCACAACCCGTTGGAATGTTCGACCAGCTTATAAAGGGAGTAATTGGGTTTGAAATTATTTTTACAAGCTCATGCGAGTCAGATTCATATTACAACACTTTAAGCATTCATGGATTTCTTTGCTCTGCCAATTAAAATAATGGTGGAGATACATGACGGAGCCATTGATTTCTTCTCCCATTCTTCCTTTACGGGTGATCCCTTCCCTTTCATCATGTGTGTTGACGATCTTCCTGAAGATCAACGGCCTCCATAGGAAATGCTGAAGTCACCTTCTAAAACCAGTGTTTCAGCTTGCTGGGTGCCCTTTGAAGGGAACTGTTTTTCACACTGTATTGTAATTATGGTCGTGTTTGTCAGCAGCTTTAGCTTCTCTTCTGGCAATGACAAAAGTTAGAGTGCAGCTTTAGCTTCTCTTCTGGCAGTAAGGGAGTTGGATGGGTCTTAGTTTGCGTGGGTCGTAGTTTTCATGTTACATGGGTCGTGGTTGTTACGTTATATATGGCCGTGTTTGTCAATAGTTTTAGCTTTTATTCTGGCAGTGAATGAAGTGATAGTGCAAAGTTAGCTTCTCATCTGGCTGTGACTATTTTATGGGTCATGGTTTGCATGGGTTGTACTTGTCATATTATATGGTCGTGTTTGTCATGGGTCGTGGTTGTCATATAGTATGTGTCGTTGTTGTAATGTAATATTGGTCGCGGTTGTTGCATGTCCACCACGACCCATACAATAGTGTAATTATGGTCATGGAGGACAACTTCGTATTTCTCATTGAAATTTACAATACATGGTTAAAATATGATTCCTTGTAAGATGGATGAATGGATCCTATATAAACATGTTCCCTCATTATCTTCCGCTTAATTCCAGGTTGACACTTATCCGTGCCACGACCTTTTCTCGTCTCATCGACACCCCTCCAAAAACACCACCACATTCTTCTTCCTCACGCAATCATACTAAAGTCACTACTTCCCCGTAATCCATTGGGCAACGAGCCCGACCCTTCATTATCGGTGCCACGACCTTTTCCCGTCTCATCGACGCCCCTCCGGAAACAGCGCCACATTCTTCTTCTAGGCGGTGGGATTAGAAGGGATTAGGCAGGATGGGATTCATCTGGTCCTGTGCCAATTCCACTCTATGTTTGGAAAGTATGGAAAAGCTTGGAATTACATTAAATGGAATTGCATTGGATCCCGTGCCAATATCAGTCAATGTTAGCAAGTTGTGTAGGTCCCACCATGATGTGTGGGCTATATCCACACCGTCCACCCATTTATCGAGATTATTTTAGAGCATGGGCCAAAAAATCAAGTAAATTCAAAGCTCAAGTGGACCGTACCATAGAAAGCAACGGGGATTGAATACTTACCATTGAAAACTTCTTTGGGGCCACATAAGTTTTGGATCTACCTCATTTTTAGGCCCATGCCATAAAATGAGGTTACAAAACAAATGAACAGTTTAGATATAACACATGTGTGTTATTCTCGGTAATTTCAAATGATGGGGGTTATATCCATTCAATGTACCACCGTATTATCAACAAAGCAATGCATTAATCTTATCCCATGGCAACAAGGGACAATCCCTGCCATAGGTAATAATTGTGTTTTTTTAAATCCCATCCCACCTAATCCTTTCTAATCCCACTGCCCAAACAGGCCCTAAAGTCGCTACTTCCCCGAAATCCATTAGGCAACGAGCACGACCCTTCGTTATTCGTGCCACGACCTTTTCTCGTCTCATCGATGCCCCTGCAGAAACAGCGCCACTTCTTCTTCACGCAATCACACCAAAGTCGCTACTTCCCTGTAATCCATTGGGTAACGAGCGCGACCCTTCATCATCCGTGAGACCCTACCGAATCAACGCGACCCTTCGGAATCGGTGCCTTGACCATTGAATGACTAGCCTATAAGAGTGGTACCTTGGTGATACTTCCATAAGCCGCTTCATGCATCTATTTGCTCTTTTATTCGAAATCATGGAGCATATATTCGAAGAAACAATAGAACCCCCATCGCGTTATTCCCATATTCGTGATACCTTCTCTTTCCCTATGGACGTTCACGATCTTCGTGATGCTCAATGGCCTCGACTAGAAGTTTTGAAGATAACTTCGGATCTTCACCAACTTGACAATTTCAACAGACACCAGCCATCAGAAAAATGTTAGGACATGGGCTGATATCGAAAATCCCATGTGTGTGTGTGTGTGTGTATATATATATATATATCTTTGAGAGATTTGCAAAAAGAACAACCGAATCATTGGTCGTGTTAATATTGGTCGTTGTCGTGTTAATAGTTTCGTGGTTCATATATGTAATAGTTCGTGGTTGTCATCCATGTTTGATCCTCGTTGACAACCACTGCAATAAGAGAGACACGATTCAGACGTCATGGAATCTATGATCTATACGTCATGGCAACTACGATCCCCATGTCATTACAACCCCGACACATTTTCTTGCTATGTTGTATACTTAAGTGAAAGATACTAGCATAGTCTTGCGCGTCACTGAGCTTCTCTCCTAGTAGGATATGTCTCATGGGTAGTGGTTGTAATGTTATAAGGGTCGATGTTTTCATGTTACGTTTTCATGATTGTAATGTTATATGGGTCGTAATTTCCATGCTATACGGATCGTGTTTTCCATGTTGTCTGGATCGTGAGATGACTTGCGCAAGGCTCTGCAAGTTGATTTGGTCTTGTTCCTCATACACTTGTCGTTGTCGAATACGATCCAACATTGACGAGGCAGAGGGAGGAGCAGGAGATGAGGTGGATGAAGAGAAAAGAAAAAGAAAAGAAACATCAGAAAAGAAAATAAAATAAAATAAAACTCATGTGAACCTTTCCTTGCCTTGTAGGTTTCTGAAGATATATGTTCATTGGCCATGCATCAATTAGGATTGGGATTAAAAGAATGGGGGAACTCAATATAAAACTATTCAAGGTGGCATAAAACTCAGGTGGGCCGCATAAAACGAAAAACTAGGAATAGAAACATCCATCGTTGAAAGCTTCTTAAAGCTGACAATGATGTTTATAGGAAATCTGAATCGTTCATATGGTTATGTAATAAAGTAAGGGATGTCTATCAAACTGAATGGACAAAGTGGATTTATCGAACCCCAAAGGGCAGTAATCCAATATGAAAGCGTGTAATTACTGGGAGGGCTGTGAAAGAAAGCTATGGTGTAGCCAAGCAGCAACACACTTTCACTTTCATGTGGTCATTTTCAGATGAGCCAGTAGTTTTGGCATAGGCCTTATTGTCCTTGTGCTCTGATCTTTAGGCGTGTCAGTGTCAAAATGATGAAGCAGAGAGATTGAAAGTTTTGGCTAGGAAGCACAAAAGAGGACCACTAGCAAGGCGAACCAGAGCAATCAAAAATGCGATATCTGCAAATTGAGGACTGACGCTAGATTTTCGATGCGATGTTTTTGTCATGGCTGTTTTCCCATGAACAATTCTCTTTAATGGGCACCCATCGAGGTTTGGTAGTGGTTTGCATGGAAGAGTGGTGTAATGACGACATCGGTCGTGTTTCACATTAATTAGTGGGTCGTGACTATCACGGCATATTTTTCGTTGTTCTCATTTGACAACCACGATCCACCATTCATCATAACCACGACACAACTCAGTGGACAATCACAACCCATAATTGATCAAAGTTTCATTGGTCATGGTATCGTTTGATATGGGGTGTTGTTGTAATTTTGTTTATTTCTTAGTTGTTATGATATTTGGATCCTTCATGTAAGTAATAAAGGGTCGTGGTTGTCTTGTTATACCAATCGTGGTTGTAGTGTTATGTGGTTCGTAGTTGGGATGACACATTGATCGTAGTTGTTATTTGGTTAGATCTTAGTTTCTTTGTCGTTGTTGTAATGTTGTATACTTCTTGGCTGTTGTGATATTTGGATCTTGCATGTAAGTATCAAAGGGTCGTGGTTGTCGTGTTATGTGGTTCGTAGTTGAGGTGAAGGATTGATCGTCGTTGTCATTTGGATAGACCTTATTTTCTTTCACTGATTTTTCTGTTAGTGGCTCAGATGCATAAAGGCTCGTGATTATCATCCACTTTAGGTCGTGGTTGACGTTAAGCAATGGCCGTAGTTGATCTGGTCTGTGGTTCACAGTTGTTATGGTTTGTGGTTGCCGTCCAGGTTAGATCGTCGCGAACAAGCACGATACAGTGAGAAACACGACCTATACAACATGACAACCACGGTTCACTTGTCATGAGTGTCACGACCTATTGTTAAGCTCACCAATACCTCTATGGGTCGTGGTTCAAAAGCACAAGAATTCTTGGCTTACCTCCACATTAGATCGTGGTTAACATGCACCAAGGTTCATGAATCAATATTACAGTTCAAAATACATTATCGCAGGCAAAAATAATAATAATAATAATAAAATAAACCAACATATGAGGCCTCCGCTTCAGCCAGCAGAGATGAAAGTGCGTCGACATCGATTGTGACCTGTTCGATTGCATCTAAAGCATTTGGGTCTTATTTTATCTTCTCCATGGGATGTAATGCGAACATTTTTCGATCTTCCAGCGGATCTTCTCATTTCTGGAGGCTTCATATTCTCGCATAAAACCTTCACTTCCTCCGGAGTGTTCTACTGTGTTCTGTCTAGCACTGGGTAAACTGACTCTTGATATGTTTTACGATATATTTCATTGAAGTAGAATGAAGAGCAGTATTTGTACATATCAAGCTGAAACTTATCACATGCTGCTATCACATGAACACAAGGCAGCAACATTTTTCAAACTCATTACATGTACACTTCATTTTTATTAGATTCACTACATCCGTCATTCCCTGTGCAGTCACTTGGTACTCATCCGCTGAAATCGCAATGCATTGTCCTTCGCACCTCCGAGTGATATAGTTCGGACAGTCTTTTTGATGCCCAAGAAGTCAAAGCTTCATTATAAGCCAATGCCTCATCCCGTCGGTGGAGGAAGAAGTGTTGAATTTTACTCCTTATTGACTCAAGAAGTTTAATGACAAGTGTCACGCCCCAAACTCGGAAATTGGATTCACAGGAATCCCGATCGCCGAATTCGGTGCCGACAACCTCCGTAGTACCCCATTCTCGACTCCTAGCGTCCATACACCAGATTCCAATCCTGGGATCCTACAAGGAGGATTTTTTTTCTTTGTACATTTAACTTGTAATAAGCATAACCACAAGATTACCCAATTCACAAAGGCAACATCATCATCACATATCCACTAGTATAATCATTTGAGTACAATGTTGAAAAAGAAATACATAAGTCGAAAATCAAGCTCCAGAAGACCGCTGCACGCTCCAAACTCAACACTGTTGCAACCTAACATCACCTGCACGCATCTATCGTGCATAAGCTTATAGAAAGCTTAGAGGGTGGTGTAAGTGTGTGTACAAGGTAAGTGTCAAGTATTCAACGCAATATCATAATCATACAATGTCGAAATAGGCTCAAGGTCATGAATCAGATATTATCAGAGTAAGGGAAAATACTGACAAGTCCATGAGTCAAGCAATATCAGAATACACAATACAATTCAACTATACAAATGAGGAACAATATCAGAATATGCGATACAAATCAACTATTCAAACGAGAAGTCATAAGAGCTAAATATCAGATGTCGTATCTGAACCATATAAATGTAACCCAAAATGTCATATGCTACGAATGTAATGCAATATGCAGTGCAAATGGAATGACCATGCTGGAGTGTGAAGTCGAGATGATAGTACGTAGTATCGCAGGCTATGGGGTCCATCACAAGGGACTTCTATCCAAACCAGTCCCATACCTAAATTTGGATAGTCAGACTCATTGTGGTAAACTCCTAATCTCAGATTAGTCGCGCGCCCCAACCGAAATCCTGGCCATTGTGAAGGTACGTGTAACAAATAGTTGCGCACCACCAGCCCGAGTGGATAGTGAATGAATGAATGAATGAGTATGCAACTCCTGCTCAATAAGTCCACATATCAGTACGGTTCCTCTCTGGGATCATCACCGGGGTCTATTACACTCTACGCCAGCTTGCCGCCCCTATCCGAGCGCACAACTGGGTAAGTGAAAGAGACCTTGCTATCCGCCTGCCAATATCAGGCCCGGCTCGTCGATAACGGACCCATTCCTCGAGCTGGTCAAACTCAACCTAGATATTACCCCCTCACTCAGGCGGGTAAGGTCACACCCCCTTCCAACCGATCACGACACATTGGGAGATGTGGCCTCCTGGTATTCAGCCCTCGTGCGCTCATATATCCACTCGGTCTCGACGTTGGAGTCATCTCCTGGCCACGGAGGTTTAGGGATTTTCACCCAGGGACATCTATGGTGCCCGTATGCTAGAATCAAATATTTTCGGTGTCCCATCTGGCCATCCAGGATATGCCTGTGGAGGCTACGGCCCTGATGTCGTTAGGGCGTAAAATAATCATAATGCAAGATGCATGAGTCATACAATCCAGTCATGCATCACTCCTGTGCATACCATGCGCTCATATGAGATACCTCCACCTATCAAGGAGTCTCATAACAACATGCTTAATGACATATGTAATGATCAAACACATCTCATAACAAACATGCGGATGATGCGTATGGGCATGTATCATGATGCTATGCTGTCACATGCTAGTAATCAATATCAATAACCAGCATCAACAATCTGCCTCGATCGGTAATCGGTCAATCAGCCATGACAAGCAGAATAGGCAATCAGCCACGTCAACCGATAATCGGCCACGATCAGTAATCGGTCACGATAATCGGCCTCGATCGGTAATCGGTCAATTCGCCACGACAAGTAGAATCGGCAATCGGCCACGTCAATCGATAATCGGCTACGATCGGTAATCGTTCACGATAATCGGCCTCGATCGGTAATCGGTTAATCGGCCACGTTAAGCAGAATCGGCAATCGGCCATGTCAATCGACAATCGGCCACGATCGGTAATTGGTCAATCAAGGCCTAAGAGAAGATCACAATGTGGACATTAAACCATCATTGCCCATCAATGTGAACATTTAACCAACATCGCTCCTAAGCAGTGGCCCTCATAGGGCCAGACATATAGTGGGCCCATAGCCTCACACAAGGACATGTATACATCACCGTGAGCCTCACTCAAGGGACCCATATGTATCACGTGGGGCCTCACCATATGGGCCATAAACACATCACATAAGGTCTTGCCCATGGGCCTTGAATACATCACAATGGGCCACAACCCATGGGCTCCAAATACACAATAGGTGGGTCCTACACATGGGCCTAATATACATCACAGGTGGGCCCTGCAATGGGCCTCGTAAACATCAAGTGGGTTGCATCAATGGGCCTCAAATACATCAAATTGGCCGCATTATGTGGGCCTCAAATACATCTCAATGGGTTGGGCCCTGCTCATTCTAAATAGGCCCATTAATGGGCAACTTGGATAAAACACGTACATCACGTGGGGCCACGTGAATGGACGGTGTGAATATAAAATACATACCTCTAGGTGGGCCCCCACCCATCCAGAAATCAGATGGATGGGGTGGATGAAAACACATACATCAGCCGGCCCAACACTATCTCACGTTGATGAATGTGGACCGCACACACATCAAAGCGGGCCCCACCATATCCATGTAAATCAACACCGTCTAAATATTGTTCATGAGATTAACACCTATCCAACTGCTGGACAACGTGTACAATACACCTACGTGAAGGTCAGGCCTACACAGATGGATGGTATGGATCAAGACATGCATTATGGTGGTCCACAACACCGTCCATCCATTTCCAACACGATCAGCACCTGTCCAAGCATCGAACAGCATGGATGAAATACATAAATCACGGTGGATCTCATACGTGTAGCAAGTGGGGTCCACGGCTGGACGGAGTGGATATAGGATAAATTCATCAAGGTGTGGCCCCGCACTCTAAAGGTGGGCCTGCAGATGAACGGTCTGCATGAATGAAACATAAATATCATGGTGGCGTCCCACACCACTTGTCTAGATGGATGGTGTGGATCAAACAGATATATCAAAGGTGCACCCCACATAACTTGCTGGCGTCGATAGGCAGCAACAATGACTATTGGCCCACCGTCCAGATGGACGGTCTGGATTAACATATGCCACGGTGGAGACCCACCATCCCTACCATGGACGGTGTAGATGAAAACATACTAATCAAGGTAGGTCCACCGTTTTCAAAACACATAAAGCACATACATCTCTGTAGGGTCCACCATTTTCCAATGGATGGATGCCTGGAATATAAGGCACATACATTAAAGTGGGTCCCATCCCACACATGCCACGCGTGTGGGATGGCCCAAAGGAAGTGGACGGTGCTGGGTCTCACGTCCTCAAACGGACGGTCTGGATCATCAGACCCCAGCTCTTCTGTCAGCGGGTGGGTTCCACGTGGGGCCCACCAGATATATACCCTATATATATAATATCATATTTTATTTTTATTTATTTATTTTAAAAAAATCAAGCCGCGTCCAAACCTGTAGTCTTCCTGATCTGGACGGACGGCGAGGATTACCCACATACATCATGATGGCTATGCACCGTCCAATCACTCCAGCACCGTCGAGATCATCTGGACAGTGTGGATGGAACGAAATGCAACACGTGTGGCCCACATAACTTGGTGGCTTCAAATGCAGCAACTGTGCTGCTCGTGCACTCAGATGGACGGAGGGGATTTAGAATAAATCCATCAAGGTGGGTCCCTCCTGCCACACATGTCACTCGTGTGGTATGCGTCCCACGCGTCCAACAATGGACGGAGTGAATACATAACACGTACATCGTGCTGGCCTCACAGCACCGTCCACATCCATGGACGGTGGAGATATAATGTGATCATTGAGGTGGTTTCCACCGTCCAGATCACTGGACGGTGTGGAAATAAAACACATGCATCATGTGGGGCCCATATCCACGTGTGGATGGGGTGGCAGAAGCATGCACATCACGTGTGGGGCTCCACAGGCGTGCATCCAGCACACATCATGGTAGGTACCCACCGTCCATCAGCTGCTGGACGGCTGGGATACGAAATACATTTAGGTGGGGTCCACACATCACGTCCAGGGACTGGACATCCTGGATTCGCTGGTCATGTGGGCTACATCAACACCATCCAGAGAGAGAGAGAGAGAGAGAGAGAGAGAGAGAGAGAGAGAGAGAGAGAGAGAGAGAGCTATCCGTGAGATAGTGGGAGGGACCCCGCCACTATGGGCCCTCCCTATATGATGCATACATCAATGGTCCCAAGTCATGTGGACCCTACATCAAAATTAAATAAAATGAACACCCACCTATGGCCTCCTACTTTAGCTCCTTAGACTCTTTGGCTCCTAAGATCCTTCTTTAATGGAAGATGATGAAAGTTGGATGGCTAGGATGGGAGATTGGGTGGTAGGAAGTGGGCCACACTTGGGGCTTTCTCTCCTTTAGGGATTACTTGGACGTTGGCTCTCTTGCTTGGAAATGGTTAAAGAATGAGAGAGAGAAAGAGATGTGATGTAGGGAGAGAGGGATGGGTGTGATGGGTGAGTGATGGGTGTGTAAGGAGAGTATGGGTTTGGTTGACTTTAGAAATGGGAAAGGGATGGTTGCTTGTACTTGGAGATGGAGTGGTTGTACTTGACATATGAAGTGATGGATGTGATTGATTGATGTGACATTTCGTAGAGATTCCCTCGATGTTTGCAACGCGCGGTGTTTTCTTCGAACTGAACGTGGGCCCACATCTCCTGGCCTGGGTATCACTTCGGCGCACGAGATACGGCGTTGGAATCACGACGACGGTGCGGTCGTAATGGTACAATTCTTAGGTCGAGCCAACTCAATAAACGGGACATGTATCTTGATCGCGCATAAACGCCGATCACAGATCGCGAGTTGCCGAAATTTGACCGGGAGGACCGCGGATGCCTATGGAATAGTACGGGATAGGATACGGGTCTTACAACAAGGTACTCTCTTACACCTACGAATAATGCATTCATGCTTTTCACGATGTTGGTAGTGACGATGTTATACCGCATGCTAGGAAAGAAAGCGTTCGCCCATCTTTCTTTTTCTATACCATTGAGGAACAGATACGTTGTGGGATTCACCATTTAAATGCATCGCATCATCTCCCAATACGTGGATGTGTGGTATGTCTTCAAAGCACCCCAAAAGTATTCCCTCACAGAATCATCCGAACATGCTTTCTTCATGTTTCCAAGTATATGATGAGCATAATATCCATGGATCGCATGCGGGAACATGCCAGAGACTTCACTAACCAACCCTTTGTGGCGATCTGACACTATCACTAGTCCTGGAAGGTTCCCGATTGACCTTGATAAAATCTCAATAAACCACCTCCAGCTACTATTGTTCTCAGATTCTCCAATCTTATACGCCACAGGGAGGATGTGATTGTTTCCATCCAATGCAGTAGCCATGAAGAGAACGTCCTTCTACCTTCCTGTCAAGTGTGTGGCATCAGTGCACAACACCCTCCGAACATGTAAAATTATGCTTCTGATGCACTGCCCAAGCGCGATAAAGCATCGTTGGAAACTATTCGTCTCTTCGTTCACCTGCAACTCCGTGATAGTCCCTAAATTGGCTTTTTTCAACTCATGAAGGTATGCTGAGAGCTCGTTATAAGAACCCTCGTAGGATCCCAATACGAGTTTGGTTGCCATCTCTTTACCCTTCCTTGCTTTCTTGTAACTAATCTCAACACCGTACATCTCACTCATACGATATTGAAGTTCCTTTGCCATGTAGGTCAGCCCCGAACTCATACGATCGATGCTAAACTCGTTACTCATCAAACTATTGGCTTGACGATGATCTCTCCCCTTCCTCTTGGATGTCACTGTATCAGTACGGTCATCCGTGTTCGTGGTCTCAAATTGGCATATCGCCTCAAACGACATGGTACAGGTATGCTTCGAGTTGTAAGTCTTGATCTTGAACATCCCTACGCCATTAAGTTTTGAAGCATGCATCCTCCAACTACAATTTACTACAATGCAGCCAATCGTATATATCATCTTGTTAGACTTCAAGACCTTATACTGGAACTTGCGGTGCATCGCATATTTACTTAGATAATACTGTAGTCAACCCTTGTCCTTGAACACTTGCCCGACTGATATTTCATTCGGATCATCCATAAAATCTGGGTATCCTTGTCGATTTGAATTGACAAAAGCATCATCAGATGGATCAACAGACGGATCATTGACGGGTGGGGTTTAGAGATCGCACTGGTCAGCTTTCCTCAGTCATTATATCTATCACCACTTGATGTGCCAGGTATGTCGCAAGCATCATTCCCCAAATCATGATGTGTATCGTTGGCTGATGGGCTGCCTATACCGCAGTCATCGATGACCCGTTCGTCATATCTACACTACTGGATGGGCCATTTATGTCGCTGTCATCATTCCCCAAACTATGTTGTGTATTGTAGGCTGAAGGGTCGCCTATATCGCAATCACTGAGCTCCCGATCCAGATATCCATCACTCCTTAATGGGCCAGGTATATCACAGTCGTCATCATCCACCAAATCATGATGTGTATCGTTATACGAAGGGCCGCATATATCGCAGTCGTTAACTCCTCGGTCTTAATATCTAATAGAAGGGTTAGGTATATCGGAATCATCGACTATCCGATCATTGCCTGAAGGTTGCGAGTGAAGAGATGATGGGTTCGAGTGTAAGGTGCAATCTCTGTTGTAATCCTCAATGACAGGACAACGCCTCACTTTCTCCACAAACAATGGTATTTGTGTTGAAGGTGTCTGTCCACCGAATAACATGTATGCTTCGAGATCTTCATCCTCTTTAATTGTATGTGGGCGTAGGAATCCATGAATTGTATTACCGCACACAACTTTAATTATCAATTCGAATTCATCCGACGTAGTCTTCGTAATCTGGTTTATTTTATCGAGCAACTGTCAATAAGTGATATCATCACTTACAACAAATCCCTTTGAGTCTCCATCGTGGTAGGTAAACATTGCCTTGTCGTACCCACTCTCTCCATCATAATAGCATAATATAGCCCTGCGACCCATACTCATTTGAATAGGTTATTCTGTTAAAAAAATGAATGGGTCCAACTTGTGAGTAATGCAGGATATACTGGTTGTTGATTAAATGGGTCATGGTTATCATCCACATTGGTTTGGGATTGTAATCCACATTGTGTCGTGGTTCACGACAACGGCCCACTGTGAATGACAACAAAGAACCAGTTGAAGGGTCATGGTTTTGACCCAATGACAACAACGAACCATGCGAGGGGCCATGGTTTTACCCCACAATGGGTCGCGGCTGTGTTCTTATAAGGATTGTCCCATTCACTAGACTGTGCGACGCCCAAATTATTGGGGCGTGGTCGTCATGTTATATGGCTCATGGTTTTTAAGAGGGGTTGTCGTTGTCAACTGATGAGTGTCACACAGTCCAATAACATCTTAATCATGGTTGTCACGGTATATGGACCATGGTTGTCAGGCACTTTAATGACCCATTGCAACATCTTATTCATTCATGGATTTCATTACTATTATAATCACCATAATGGAGAAGATATTTGATGAAGGGTTCGAGTCCTCCCCGCGTTATTCCTAACATGAAAATCATGCTCAACGACCGATATACAACTTCAATCCATTGTTTTTCGTAATCACGATCCTCATTCGATGGCAACCACGCTCAACGACCAATTGTGCATGTGAACCACGACCAAACGTTTGATGGGTCATGGTTGTCAGCTGATATGGGTCGTGGTTCTCATGTTACATGGGTTGTAATTTTCACAAATGTTATATGGGTCGGGGTCGACATGTTATATGGGTTGTGGTTCACAATTATATAGGTGTCATGATTTACACTTAGGAATCAGTCAAATGGTTGTGGTTTTCAACCAAAATGGGTCGTGGCTCGTTGGGCAGTGAAAAGCACAACCCATATACACCCACCTGGTTTGATAACCACGACCCATACCATCTGCCAACTACGACCCATGTATCATGATCTAATGTGCATGGGAATCCTATCCTTACAGCATAACAACCAAGATCATTGTAACATGACAACCAATATCCAATGTGCATGGGAATCTGGCACCACGATCCACAGCATGTGAACCTTCTCGACTCTACCTTGACCATAACAAACTGACCTGAAGTGGAAGAGGATTACAGTCAAGGACAAAGAACGTGCCTCTGTGACAATTGGGACCTTGGATCTTCTCTTTTCCTCTTTTTCTCTATTTTAAAAGGATGTAAGAAGAAAGTCTATAAAAGTCGCATGTGAACTGCTACATTTGGCCCTTCCAACGCTTGTACATTCTTCCGTTTAGTCTGCGGGATAATGGATTGGCTACTCCCCTGTCAGGTTGTCACCAGCCATGGGCCCAACCATCACGTATGTGTTAGATCCATTCCGTTCATCTGCATTCACAGTGAAAGCCACGATAATTCGTCAGCTCTTACAGATCATTAGTGGGCTTGATCCAAAAAATGAGAGGGATAATTTTAATGGTCTACGATGGTGAATCATCACTGTTCCATGTAATGTCCACCGCCTGTGATTGGAGTGTCATTCATTTGTTGAACTCCTACCATTAAATCATCTGGAGAAACGTATGGATGGCATGGATGAAACCCATACGTGGTGGTGGGGTACACAGACTGCCGAGCAGCAACCATTGGCCGGTGTCCCGGAGAGTACCCGATTCGTCCGTGGCTCAATGGGCTGCAACAGCAGGTGACCTATGCTTCATTCAGATCCGAACGTCTCCAGAACCAAGGTCAAGGGCATTTTTGTCCGAAATAGAAGGGTGTCAGAAGGCCTTCATGTATGGGTTGCGGATTGCGTACTACCCCCGTAAGACCCTAGCTTCAAACGGGCAGTTCTATAGGTGGGCCCACCATGATGTATCTGTACATCCAAGCCATCTATCCATTTTCTCAGGTTATTTTAAGATATCCAAACTAAGATGGGGTAGATCCAACGGTCAACTGGATCACACCACAGATGCCTCTTGTAATTAATGCAACTGACATTTAATGCTTTGTGTATTTTAAAGCAACCAAGCTTATTATTTGGTGTGGTCCACTTGAGCGTTGGATTTGCTACATTTTTTATGCTCATTCATTGCCCATCATGTATGTATTTCATCCATGCCGTCCATATATATTTCTAGATCATTTTATGGTAACAAAAAAAAGAGCCATATCGCAATAAAAAGTGGACCACATCATAGCAAACAATGGTGAATGACCGTTGTCGATGATCCCTCTCATTTTATCGATGAAACCATAAAATGTTCTATCAGATGAGACAAACGATCATGCCTGACGAAGATGCCCCTGACCTCGGTTCAAGAGACGCACAGACCTGGAGTGAAGCAGAAGTTACCTCTGGTTTCAACTCCTGATAAATTAACCGATCGGCTACTCCCTAGGGCATTGGCCAATTGCTGGTTCTCGGTGGTCTGTGGGCCTCATCGCCATGTATGTGTTTCATCAATGTCGTCCGTACGTTTCTCCAGACTATTTGTCGGTAGGAGTCTAACAACGAACGACATCCAATCACATACGGTGGACATTACAGTGATGATTGACCGTCATAGACCATTAACATGATCCCTCTGATTTCTGGGATCAAGCCCACAAGTGATCTGTAAGAGCTGGTGAACGATCGTGCCTTTCACCGCAGATGCAGATGAACGGAATAGATCTAACACATACGGATTGGTTGGGCCCACAGATGGTGACATGGGCCATAATAGAAAACAATGGGGACAATGGAACCCCCTATTATAAGTGGACATGTAACAATCGTGAACCATATAAAATGATAACCACGACCCATAGGGGCCCGGATTGAAGTTTGATTAGTGTTTGTGTCCCCAATCCGTTTGTCTTGTGACTTTAGGGCTACGACCCATTTCACATTAGAACCACGATCCATTTAACACAACAATCACGATCCATATTACATGAAAACTGCAGTGCATATTATCTTACAATCACGACCCATATTACATTGAAAACAACAATGCAGGTTACATTACTGACACGACAACTAATAGATGATATCAATGACCCATATTTGATTGTAATCACGACCAATGTGAACAACGACCGAAATAATGTGATAGCTACAACCAATTGAGCACCATGAAACACCACGACCCATATCCGTTGATCTTCAGGAAGATCGACAACATTCCTGAAGAAAGGGATGGGTTCACCCATAAAGGAAGAACGCGAGGAGGACTTGAGGTTCGGATTGGCTATTGAAAAAATGTAACCCAAGTACCATTTTTATAGGTTGTTCAACTAGTGGTTAATGTGGGGGTGGTGATTCGAAATGGTCACCTTGATTCCGAAGGATTCCGGGTAGGTATCGTCATCAATGTGATTTCATGCACTTGAATGTGGCGTTGATTCCGAAGGGCAGGGTCGTGGTTAGAACGATCGTTGGGTTGTGGATGTGAACAACGATCTCTATAGCATGACAATCACGTTCGTGGATGACAGGAAGGAAACTCTTGGATCAGATGGTGGATGGTCTTGATTTTCGACTTCGACCGAGCATAGACGACCACAACGAACCACGTAGTACAATCACGACCCTTTGATAGTAACATCAGCTATCAACTATGTAGTACAATCACCATCATGTTATATTTTGCAATAAATTCTTATTATTGAATAACAATCCATGACCATTTATATTGTCATCCAACACGCTGGTCATTCAATGGTCGACTGAGGATGGAGCACCATGAAAAACATTGCAAGGTTACTCTCCTTCTCCCTCTGAAGGGGTGGATAGTTTTCTATCAATGTCGTATATATTTATAGAGAGGTGTGGTTGAGAGAAATTATCTAATGGGCTAGAATTGTATGGAAATGTGCACATCCACGTATTTTGATCTCGTTGAAGTGTAAGGACATCTGCCCATCAATGTTAGGACATGGCATACATACATATCGAAAATCACATGTATATTATGTATGTGTGGGGTATGTCTGAACATGTGGAGAACATGTTCGTCAGTGAATTTATTGTTGCATTGAGAATAGTTTCTGAGATATTTATAAAAAGTACAACTGGATCGTTGGTCGTCGTAATATATGTCGTAGGTGTGTGTTAATATTTTCCTGGTTCATATATGTAATAGATCGTGGTTGTCATCCATATTCGGTCATGTTAATATATGAAACACGATCCATGCATCATGGAAGCCACGATCTATACATAAGGGCAACAACGATCCCCATATCACTGCAATCATGTCTGGTTAAAGTGGTTATAAGGGTCGCATCTTCTTGTTATATTGTAAACTTCAGTTGAAGAAACTTGCGGAGTCTTGCTCATCAATGAGCTTCCCTTCTGGCAGTTACTGTGTTATGTGAGTCGTGGTTGTTACATATTATGGGTCAATGTTTTCATGCTACATTGTCGTGATTGTAATGTTAAATGGGTTGTAATTCCCATGTTATACTAATCGTGGTTGTCATAATGAGTGGATCGTTGTTGTGGTGCGCAAGGTTCTGCAAGTTGAATTGGTCGTGGTTGTCGTTAGCAATGGATCAATAACTTAACAACGAATCATGGTTCTCAGTATATATGGATCATGGTTTCCATGTTGTATGGGCCGTGTGCGTCTTACGGTGGTTATTGTCGAACAAGATTCAACATGGACTAGGACCACGAACCGTTATAGCTGTGAATGATGACCAATTAACATGAGAACACGACCCATCAAAGGAATATGCAGTGATAATGACACACACCTCGTTGAAACCTTCCTAAGGGCCACTGTGATGTTTTAATTTTTTTTTTATTTTTTACCATCAAACATATTAATAAGGTCATGCAGACGTGGACGAAAACCAAAACACAAATATCAGGTTGATCCGAAACTTCTTTCCCGCCCCCAGGAAGCTTTTAATGATGAACGTTATATCCCCACTTTGTGGTCCATCTAAGCGCCGGACCTGCCTCATTTTTTATATCTCACATTATAATGATGTGGAAAAAAATGTGTAGCGTATTGGATAAACCAATCACGTCACGGTGGGGCCCGTAGATCCCTGCTCGTGATCGGGGCGTAGTTAATGCGATTCACTTCTCTGACCTCCCATGCGATGCCACGGCTTAATCCGAATCGAACAGGGATTTCCTGCGAAAGCCTTTCACAGGAGGTTCCTACGCAATATTCTGTGTGGGGCCACTATGATGTTTGTGAGAGAAACGGATTGGCTACTCCCCCTGAGTCCAGCCAATGGCTGGTGGTCGATACTCTGTGGGCCCCACCATGATGTATGTGTTTCATCCATTTCGTCCATCTATTTTTACAGATCATTTTACGGTATGAGATAAAAAATGAGGTATATCCCAATCTTAATTGGACGACATTATAGGAAACAGTGTTGAATGAGCATCGACCATTAAAAAACATTTTGGGGTCATAAAAGTTTTCGATTGAGCTAATTTTTGTTTTTTCCCTTCACTGGGCCCGTATGATTTTATAAACTCAAGTGGGTCACACGAGAGAAAACAGTGGGAATTTTGTGACCACCGTTGAAACATTTATATGGCCACAAAAGTTGCGTATCAATTTAATGTCTTGGCTTCTTCATTTCATCACAGTGAAAATGACCTTATAAACGGTTTGAATGGAATATAAACATCAAGGTAGAGCCTACGAAGGTTTCATCTAGTATGGCCCACTTGACTTCTGGATCCTAATCATTTTCGGTCTCATGTCCTAAAATTTGCTCAAAAAATGGATGGACGGGTTGGATATCTAACAAACATCATGGTTGGCCCCATCCAGAATCCGAATGAAGTAACTTCCTGTGAAAGGCTTTGGCAGGAAATCCACGTCTGAATCCCTTCGACTTCCGTCCTCTCAGGAAAGGACGTGTGGCGATGGTTACGCTTTACAGAAGAAATCAGATTGCGTACTGAGATACTCAGTACGCTAAGTTACCCTGTTCGTATTTCGCTTCCTTTTATAGACGGCGGGGCGAAGGAATGACGACACGTGTAGCTGAGGATCGAAGATATCCCGGTACTTTTAAAAGACATTAAATGATAGGAAGATTCTGACATTGAAGAATGGGCTCGGGTATATTGCACCATTCCACGTGTCCCATGGCGCTGATGCTTCTTTTTTACAGTGATGGTGGTAGGTGGATCAAACAGGAGGCGGCTTCTGTGCCCTTCGATGGACGTCGTCCTCTCATCTGGACCAAGGATGACAGCGACGTTGAAGAAGAGGAAGGCTCCAGTTGTAGACCCGGCTAGGACTGTGCCTGTTACAGCCCTTCCAGAGGTTGCTCCTGATACTGCACCTACCCCCATTCCCGAGGCTTCGGAGGGTGTAGATCATGCCCGAGTTAAGGAGGTTGGAGCTCCTACCCGAGTCGATGCCATCACCATTTCATCGCATTCTACGGAGGAGCAAGCCCCCAAGGCAGGTCCTTTTAGGTTGTGGAAGGAGGTAGTCGGGGAGACCATTGGCTCAGTAGCCTCTTCGCGATCTGCGTTTCCCCATGCTGATGCTGAGCCCATGGTCGGCCAGGCAGATGCACCTGAGGCAACTGTACATGCTCCTGTGGCTAGCGAGATCAGCGGAGGTTCTAAACCCTCTCCAAGGGGGAAGCTTCCGTACCCTCTTCAGGGGGACTGCCGTCCGGTTTTCACATGACTCAGCTGATTCCTTGGGGAGCTGAGCACGCACCAGAGGCGCTTATCGCTGACACCCTTTCCAACTGCCACGTCAGTTTCATGGATGATTTACGTCTGTATATTACATGTCGCTGCCGAAGATGTTGGAGGTGAAGAGGAGGCTGAAGGAGATGGATCAGCTCGAAGCTGAGCGGGCCAAATTTGTGGCCAAAAAGGCCGAGCAAGACGCTCAACGAGTCGAGCTCGAGAAGAGGCTGGAGGCCACTGCTACTAATTTATCGGAGCTGAGGAATGCTGTTGCGGAAGGCCGGGTGAGAGAGCTTGTGCTCCAAGATAAAGTCAACCAACTTCAAGCTTGCTTGGACGTGACCGAGCCCGAAGTCAGGAGTTTGCACCGGGCAAATGAGGACCTAGAGTTCAGGGCGCTAGAAGCCGAGTCGGGGATCGAAGTGGTGAAAGAGGAGCTCGAGAAGGAATGACTGATATCGACAAACCGTCTAGTCCAACAGCGGATTGTCCTTGAGTTTGCTGTGTTTGCGGAGAAGGCTTCCTTACGAGCAGAGCTCGAGGCTCAAGTGGTCTCACAGGTAGCCGCGGCAGTGGCGGAATATAAGGACTCTGCTGAGAGGGCTAAGGAGCTAGATAAATTATAATATTTTGGCTATGACACTAGCTTTGATGCTTGCTTGGTCGAAGTTAGGAAGCTTTACCCGACCCTCAACTTCGACGCCCTCACAGCAGCCACCGCCGGTGACGCCGAGCCTTTCATGGCAGACGTACCCGAGAGCGCACTTCCTGCTGTGGAGATTACCCAAGATGCCCCTATCGCCGAGGCTGTGGTCGATGCTCAGGCCACCAGATCAGTAGCTGGTCCCTCTACTCGGCGGGGATAACAAGTTTTTATTTATTTTTTTAATATTTTTTTCAATTTTCAATTTATTTTTTATTTGTTGTTCTTGAGCTAAATGGACCTCTTTTATGTTAAGGACGATTGTTTGCGTGGTCGTGGGTATCATGTTGCATGGAACGTTGCTGACAACCACGATCTTATGAAAAACACGACCCAAACACTGACAACGACAACGCATTGTATATGTCAACGACCCATACCCAATGAGAGTCACGACCCATATTCGGCACTAGTCACGACCCATATATCATGTTTCGAGTGCAATCATAGGGCTTGTCTCTATCCGAGCCCGACCTTATAATCTGAATCGTTCCCTCTCTGCTTTTCTAAGCTCCAGGTTGATGTAAAAGCCCTGTATAAGACGTTGAACTTTTATCAATGAGCACCTACTCGCAGTTGGGGGACCCAGGGTGTAATGGCGTCTTCGAGAATCCAGACTGCTGTAGCCTGGCTTCTTCCGGGTTCCAATCTGACGTCAAAGCTCCATGAAAGAACTTGTTATTTTGTAGCACGACAACAATGATCGGTACAATAAGGCGACAACGAACCATATAACACGAAAACCACAACCCTTAGTAATTGACTCCACTGCCCATGTTACTTTGTAAACCATGATCCATATATAATAATAACCACCATTAAATCTACATGAAAGGCACAATAAATAAAAACTGCACACAACGATCCTTCGTCTGCGTTGTGTTTTAACAAAGTGAATGATCGTGGTTGTCATACATTAAGGGTCATGTTTATTAGCAGCGTAGGTTGAGATCACGTTGACCAAGGGGAGCCCTAAGTAAGCTCCCTTCACTTGACCACAAAAGCCCTCACCATACCATGTTTGAAATCTTCCCTTTGCAGATCAAGTATTTGTAAGAAGGTCAGATTAATAGATACACCCCCATAGGTAAACGGTCCTTTTCCACTTGCATTACATTACATTTCCTGTATGGGCAATGGTAGTTCTCCTTTTCCCAGAACATTCCATGTATGGGTAAACGGTCTTGATAATGGCTCATAGTTGTCGTCTTACAATCACGACCCTTCCAACATGCAAACCACGACCCATGTAACATGACATGAACGAGCCATATCTACCAAAACCCATGGACCATATTCCGTCACAACCACGACCCATGTTCAGGGGGTGTGTTGAAGCCCAATTATTTGGCACACAGCTCTGTAACCATGTTATATGGTCGTGGTGTTAGTGTTCGATGGGTCATAGTTGGCATGATGAATTAGATCGTGTTTTCATTGTATATGGGCTGTTGTAGTCATGATATATGGATCGTGTATTGGAATTTTATGGACCAATACATCGTCGACACGCCAAAAGATGTAATGATGAAAATGTACGGTCGGCACGGGCGCATTTTCTTGCTAATGCCTTTAATAGGAAGTTCCTTTGCTGGAATCCCAAGTGGGCCCCACTACTTGACCGTGAGGAATCTATCCCATTCATCCATTTTTTGAGATCAATTTAGGGCTCGAGACAAAAAATGAACAGGATCCATGACTCAGGTGGACAACATTGAAGGAAAATGTGGGTAGGGAAATTCTAACCGTTGAAACTTCACTGGGGTCGACAGTTATATTTACATGTCATCCATACCATTCATAACTTACTTCCTAATGGGATGAACTGAAAACACAAATATTGTCCTGACTCAACACTTTGGCTGCCCCATAGATATTTTAACTGTGGACGTTCAATCCTCACGTTTTCAACACATTTGAGCCTCAAATCCGGTTCATTTATGGTTCCAAGCCCTAAACTGAGCTAATGAAGCGGTTGGATGGAGTTGATTTCTCAAAAACATCACAGTGGGCCCACAGCCCACAATCTTAGTTTGTACTGAAAAAATATGTCGCATGTACATATATTACATTAAAATGACGTGTAAAGGGCACCAAGGTCACTTACGATTCCCAACGCATAACATCAATCGTCGATCATCTTGGTCAAGTCCATGGGCCCATCATAAACCAGATCTAATCCGTTGGGATAGTTCGTGGCTGGTGGATTCATACGATAAGTTTAATTGCGACACGTATTGAGTCATAAGTGGCCCACATGCGTAAAGATGACGAATAGTGGAATTTTACAGTACCCGCGCATTTGAACTGTTGTGATCCATTGGATTTAAATATTCCTATCATCCGTTGGGTAATTTTGTTTCTTCTCGTTACAAATAGAATGGTCAGTGCGGATATGAGAAAGGGCAGTTCGGTGTGACTTATAAACGACCGAGCTTGGAATGTATACAGTGTAAAGCAACCACTTCTCCCCATACAGAATAGCGATTTTATATATTTTATTATTTATATAATTATATATATATATATATATATATTTAGAGCTTCTCTCTGGGACCCCTTCACTTCTTATCCCTACCATTTTTTTTATTTGGTTTTGAATCTTCTTCACTGGGCCACTCCATCGCCACTCAGCGAGTACATATATATACAATTAGAGTGCAGCTCATTTCTTATAAATGACAAAATAAGGTAATGGTTGACATGAACAGTATGTCGTTGTTCACATGTTACGTGCGCACTGCCGTCAACCACGACCCAGTATATATATATATATATGCAACGATTTGTATAGCATGACAACCATGATCGTTGTTGCGATTCGCTATAAATGGAAACAGCGATCTGTATAGCATGAGAGTCACGATGACGGTTTTCATCGTTCTTACTATACTCAGTGAATCGTGACTCACATGTTTTGTGGGTCGTAGATGTGAACCACAACTCCATGGATCGTTGTTGACAAGCACAGTGGATCGTTGCTCACATGTTATATGGGTCGGGGCTGTGAGTCATGCTATATGGGTAGTGGGTATGCCATCCTAGCTGACAATAACGAGCCGTTTAGCATGACAATCATGATCGTTGTTGCGATTTGCTGTAAACGGCAACAACGATCTAAATAGCATGAGAGTTACGATGACAGTTTTCATCGTTCTTGCTGTACTCAGTGGATCGTGACTCATATGTTTTGTGGGTCGTAGATTTGAACCACAACTCTATGGATCGTTGTTGACAAGCACAGTGGATCGTTAATCACATGTTATATGGGTCGAGGCTATGAGTCATGGTAGTCATGCTATATGGGTAGTGGATATACCATCCTAGCTGACAACAACGAGCTGTTTAGCATGACAATCATGATCGTTGTTGTGATTCGCTATAAATGGCAACAACGATCTGTATAGCATGAGAGTCACGATGACGGTTTTCATCGTTCTTGTTATACTCAGTGGATCATGACTCACATGATTTGTGGGTCATAGATGTGAACCACAACTCCAGGGATCGTTGTTGACAAGCACAGTGGATCATTGCACACATGTTATATGGGTCGGGGCTATGAGTCATGGTAGTCATGCTATATGGGTAGTGGGTATGCCATCCTAACTAACAACAACGAGCCGTTTAGCATGACAATCACGATCGTTGTTGCGATTCGCTGTAAATGGCAACAACGATCTGTATAGCATGAGAGTCACGATGACGATTTTCATCGTTCTTATTATACTCAGTGGATCGTGACTCACATGTTTTGTGGGTCATAGATGTGAACCACAACTCCATGGATCGTCGTTGACAAGCACAGTGGATCGTTGCATGACAACCTCAATCCTTTAGAACACGTGTTAACCATGAGCCTTTGTTGGTTACATCAGCGGTCAAGTATGTAGTTTAGTGACGGTCATGTTAGATTCTATAAGACATTATTATTAATTAATCAGCAGTTAATGACCATATTGGAATGCAGGTCAAGGGAAGCCAGTGATGACCACTTAGACTTCGAAGATGCACGGGTCTCTGCCAAATGCTCCGTCAATTTTTGGGAGCATATGTTTATAGATATGGAGAAGCATCCTGATAGACAGAATATATTTAGAGACAGCTGTTTTGGATTTCTTCTTCACTTTCTGAAGATTGAATTTAGGGCACACTCCCAGATCTTGCATTGCCTAATGCAAAAGCATGTTGGTGATCTGAAATTCGATGTTCAGGGCACCAAGATAAAATTCACTTAGCTCAACTTTGATTTAATAATGGGTCTTAAATTTGGACCAGTTAGGATAGATGGTGACGGTCGTGCCGAGGCCGGAAGAGTAAAGGGAGGAAGAGGTATTAGGGAGACCTACTTGAGAGCAGGTAGTGTTAGTAAAAAAGATCTGAAACAAGCCTATCTGTCACTTGCCGATTCAGATGAACATATGGATGCGGTGAATCTGGCTCTAATAATTTGCATTGAGAGTCTATTAGTTGGATCTCCGTAAAAGCATAACTATGTTGATAAGTATATTGACATGGTCGATAACTTGGATTATTTTAATAACTACCCCTGGGGCTGTGTGGGGTATGATTATTTGAAGAAAGGGGTTAACGCTGTATCTGACATTATTTAGGCGACTGGTCGGTACCCCAGGTCATATAACATATGCGGATGTGCTTTCGCCCTGCAAGTACGTTATTCTTGTCCTGGTTCATATTCTAAGTTTGAATTTGTACTCCATACATGTCAATTAATATGTAATCCATGATAATGGATCTTAAGCCGATCTGGGCATACGAACGATTCCCAAAACTCACTGGTGACAGTGGGTGGGTAGATAGAAGGCAGCCTACAAAGATTCTTTGAATCCTAAATTGGAATTTGAAGAAATCAGGCAGATACCATGTAATAGCCCGGATTTTCACGGCCAGAGTATGCACTCGTGTCTGAGGAAACTGGGTGTTAATATGGTAAAGTGAGAATGTCTCAAGCACTTACCCTGAGATTTTCTCCCATCAACATTAAATTCATCTATATATTTGATGGAGACCATCCAAAGAATGAAATTAACTATCTTTCTTATTCCAAAAGAAAATGATCAAATTGTCAAAGGCTCTCACAATGGGAGCATAGCACAAATTCCGTTAATAATAGAAAAGTAAGTAAAACTAATTTCTATTCTCCATCTTAGTTGTCGGGTTCTCCCTCGAGTCGGTGCTCACTGGTTCTTCCATCTGTTCGTCACCTGCATCGTCTAAATGGTTGGGAGAGGGTCAATGCCCTACTCATAGTGAAGGTCATCCTTTAAGATTAATAACAATTCAAGAGATTCATAATAGATAATGAAGAATGTTCTGATATGTCCCGTACTCCACTAATACATGAGATATCAGTATGCGTAACAACCTACATGAGATGCATGCCTAGCATAGTGTGTGCGGCTCATCATACGTAGTGATCGTCACAATGTGAAATATAATTCATGGAAAAACCCGGCTCGACCCACATCCCATAATTACGGATATTCGCCGGCATGGCCAACGCTAACGTGGATTTATGCGAACATCTCAAGGCAACACAACACGCAGTTGGGGGATTTACATAACACGATGTGTTCATGGAGCGACAATTTGCGACATCCAATCCCAAAAAGTTGATGTAAGACGTATGCCGATTTACATACATTGATTGTGCACCACGCCAACCAACCCACGGAATTACGTACCGACCAAGAGGGCCGCTACTCGTAACGCATTACATCCATGATAAGATAATCGATTCACTAGTCGTGATACCTCATCACACATCACTTGCTCTTATAAAGACTATAATTGAATCATGAAGAGTATAACATGAATCATGGAGGTTCTGGAATAACAAGACACATGCCCGTGCCTTTTAAAGATATACGGCACCAGGCCAATATAATAAGAGAAGAGTGACAATGGTCAACTCAACAAAAGTAGCAATGGCCAATCATAATAAGAGAAGAGTGACAATGGTCAACTCAACAAAAAGAGAGTGGCAGAGCCAACTCCAATAAAGAGATGAGTGGCATAGCCAACTCAAACAAAGAGATGAGGCAGGGCAAGGCTCGCATCCATGGCCTTACATATATTCAGAGAAATTCACATGTATTTGACATCATGTCATAATCCTAAAAGGGCCAATAGAATAATATAAATCAAGTGAGAGGATAATTCCCAGAAAACATGTAATCATGATAATCCATAACATCAAAGGCACGAAAAAGCCAGATAAATAATAAAACCTAGAATGAAGGCAGGATAATCCTCATCCTCAAAAGTAGGAAAGAGACAAGAGCAGCTAAAGGCATGAAAGGCCAAAATCATATACATGAAAGCATTAATAGACAGAAAGTAAAGATCAAATTGAATTAAGATAAGCCTAAAGGATAAAACCCTCACCTGTGGTTGCTTGATCGTTTACCACCAAAATTATAGGTCCAGATGCAAACGTTCGTCCTAAGCCATATGGTTTGAATAATTAAAGTTAAACTAAGGTTTAGTATATGATGAGGGTAGATATAGGCTATGATATAAGTTAGAATTCAAACTAGTGGAGGTGTTCCGCTTACCTTTCTTAGTCCCGAGATCTCAGCCCGACAATCCAATGTTGGTGGATTGCATATGTAACTAACCGACCTTCCGTTTAGTCGACCCAAGTCAGCGAGTTAACTCGCTGAGTCACCCTGAGCCGACTCGATTGGACTCTATCTCCCTCTTTCTTCTTCTTTTCTTTTCTTTCTCTTTCCCTTTCTTCCTTTCCTTTCTCTTCTCTTTTTCTTTTCTTTTCTTTCCTTTCTTCCTCTGCTGGACGACAGCAAATCTGGCGACAGCTGCCGGATCTCTCTCTCTCTCTCTCTTGTTGTTTCATTCGAGTGCTGTGTGGGGGTTCTTTATAGGGTTTGAGGAGGTTGCTATTTTAATTACAGCCTCTGCACCGACCCTGTTTACGCAAAGGGAGTTCTAGAAAACCCCTTATGCAGTCCTTATTTTGGTGCGGAAATTCTTGGAAGCCAACCTGCGTTGGATCAGAATTGGGTTAGCTTTTCATCCAAACCCTCCAATCAAACTTCTTGCACGGAGTCGAGACCCTTATTTCAAGAGCTTGAACGGTCCCGATCAGGTTCTTGATTCCCCGTTTAACCGTCCATCCGACCGGATCGTCCGGATTGCTCGGGCGTTCGCACCCTGCGTAAAGCCGATTTACGGAGACATCAGTGGGGCCTGTATCCAATGTTGTTGGAGAAATCCACGCCTTCCATCAGCGTCATGGTGGAATTTCGGTCAGGGATTGCTTGTTTAGACTCACAATTAGCGTGGCCCATCTAGCAAATCACGTGGTGATAGTTCCACCGTTCAGCAAGCTAGTGATCGCTTCCTGACGTGTTCCAGACTGATTTCACCTAGGTCTTGGTCTGGCCTTTCATACGATTCGAATTGACGATTCAGATGGAGCTTCTAGATCGATCTAGTGCCCCACTGAAATGGATCACAACTCCCTGTTGCGGTGGAAGTTTGAGATTTTTGAATCCTGTTGGGATTCTTCGGGTCATCGGTCTTTGACCGCCTTTGCTGGCTCGGTACACAGCGGGCGTACTTCCACTGTGTACACCAGCCACGTGAAGTGAGGCCCACCGTACTAGTTTAGGAAAATCCACTCCGTCCATCTGGTTTCCTATTTAATTTAACGGGTGGGCCCAATTCGATGCATAATCTAACATCAGGTGGACCCCAAGATCATCGGTTAATGCTGTTTCATTCATTGGGACACTTCTACAATGATCTAAGGGTTGATATTTGATGTGTATGGTTAATTTAGTCTAGTTAAGCATGTTATCAAGTTTCATGCTAAACTGATTGTGGGAACTGAGTGAACTAGAATTTAAGGGTCTAGGTTAGTGGCATTATTGTAATTATTAGTGATCTAAGGGTTTTGTGGAATCTAATGGCTCCAGGTGGTTACTGGCATGTTTCTAAGTATTTCTTATGAAGGGACTCATATCTGAATCCTTATGGATGAAGGATTACACATTGATGTAGCTTGAGGGGTGTACATGTACTAATCCATGCGATCAATGGTCGGATGACCCGATCTGTAGGTGGGGGTTGTTTGTGAGGGTAGGATACGTGTCGTGGCAAAGATATCAGGTTAGAATAGTTGGATTGGTAACGTACCCCCATATATCTCGTGTTGAGTCTTATGGTAACGCTCGGAGACTTTCGATGCCCGTGTATCGAAAAGTTCAGGGCGTTACAATCTACCCCTCTTAAAGAAAATTTCGTCTCCAAAATTCTTTACTTCTTGTTGTGGAATAAAGACTAAGTTGTCCTGTAATACGTTACCCTTTACCCTTTAGTTAGTGCATGTACCTCTTTATGATGTCTATAAGAAAGTATTGATACTATTACTACCTACCCCTCTTAAAGTAACTTTTTAATCTTACCTCGCGCACTAGTCTTTGTGGAAGAGGCTGGGGTGCTTTTCCTTCATTTCCTCCTCGCGCTCCCAGGTTGCTTCTTCTTGGTTGTGATGTGACCACAGAACCTTGACCAGAGGAATAACTTTGGTTCGAAGAATTTGGTCCTTGCGATCAAGGATCTGCACGAGTTCTTCTACGTAGGTGACGTTATCCCTCAGTTCTATTCGTTCCTAGTTGATAATGTGAGAGGCATCTGGTTCATACTTCCGCAGCATGGAGATATGAAAGACGTTATGAACATTGGCCAGCTGAGGGGGCAGCGCAATACGGTAAGCTACTTCTCCTACTCTTTCTAATATCTCGAATGGGCCGATGTACCTGGGTGCGAGTTTGCCCTTTTTCCCGAATCGCATCCAGCCCTTCATAGGAGAGACTTTGAGGAACACCTTGTCCCCTTCGAAGAATTCGAGATTACATCGTCGAATGTCCGCATAGCTTTTCTGTCTGCTTTGTGCTGTCTGTAAGTGTTTCCTTATCAAATCAATTTTCTCAGAAGTAATTTGTACAATTTCGGGCCCTAGTGTGCTCTTCTCTCCTACTTCTGCCCAACATTACGGGGTACGGCAAGGTCGTCCATATAGAGCCTCGAATGGGGCCATGCCAATACTTGCTTGGAAGCTATTGTTGTAAGCGAACTCAGTGAGGTGAAGATAGTCATCCCAGCTGCCCTTGAAATCTAAAATACAGGATCTTAACATGTCCTCGAGTACTTGATTCACCCTTTCTATTTGTCCATCCGACTGGGGATGGAAAGTGGTACTGTGATTCAGAGAAGTCCCTAGTGTTGTTTGTAGTTTAGTCCAGAGGTTTGAGGTGAAGCGGGAGTCCCTGTCTGATATGATTGTAGATGGAATTCCGTGGAGTCGTACCACATTTTTTAGATATAACTCTGCCAATTCGCTCATTGATGTAGTGATTTTCATGGGTATAAAGTGAGCTGATTTAGTCAGCCGGTCCACTATTACCCATATTGAATCGTGGCTTCTTCTTGTTTTTGGGAGTCCTACTATGAAGTCCATCGATATAGAGTCCCATTTCCATAGTGGTACCTCGAGAGGTTGTAGCAGCCCAGCTGGTCTCTGATGTTCGACTTTTACTTGTTGGCAAGTGAGGCATTTAGCCACATAAGCGGCGATTTCTCGTTTCATATTATTCCACCAATAATGACATTTATGTCCTGGTACATCTTGGTGCTCCCGGGATGGATAGTTAATTTGGATCGGTGGGCTTCGTCCAGTACAGCTAATCTTACCTCTGGCTTGTTGGGTACACATAATCTATCACAACATCTAAGTCCACCATCCGGGCCCACGTGCCACCTCAAGTCCTAGTTCTCTACTGCTTTCAAATAGCGCTCTTGTAGTTCTTCGTCCTACCCCTGTGCTTCGATGATTAGACGTAGCAGCGAGGGTTCCACAGATAGATTTCCAAGCAGTGTATTCCCTTTTCCTAGGTCTAGCTGGATATTAACATCTTTTATGAAGTCCAGCATTTCCCATTCTTCCAGTGCCATTATAGCTACCGAAATACGAGTCTTCCTGCAACTGAGTGCGTCAGCCACTACGTTTGCCTTCCCTGGGTGGTATTGTATCTCAAATTTGTAGTCCTTTAGGGTTTCCATCCATCGGCGTTAACGCATATTTAAGTCCTTTTGGTCGAACAAGTACTTAAGGCTCTTGTGGTCTATGTTAAGCTTGAATTTTTTCCCATATAAATAATGTCTCCACATTTTGAGAGCAAACACCAGAGCTGCTAGTTCTAGGTCATGTGTTGGATAATTTTGTTCATATACTTTCAGTTGTCTGGACGCATACGCAATTACCTTGTTGCTCTGCATGAGCACGCATCCCAAGCCTTCGAGAGAGGCGTCTATCTATACCGTAAATTCTACTCCTTCCTCGGGTAGGGTGAGTATGGGGGAGGAAGTTAACCTTTTCTTGAGTTCTTGGAAGGCTTCTTCGGCTTTTCCATCCCATTGAAAACGTGCATTTTTCTTCGTTAGGTTGGTTAGCGGTCGGGCTATTTTGGAAAACTCCTTGATGAATCGCCGATAGTACCCTGCTAACCCCAGAAAACTTCTAATCTCAGTGACGGTATCCGGTCTGGCCCATTGGAGAATGGCCTCTACCTTGGCCGGGTCTACTGCAATGCCTTGACGATTCACCACGTGTCCTAGGAATCTGACTTCTTCCTTCCAGAACTCATATTTCGAGAGCTTAGCGTATAGTTAATTCTCTTCCAGCAAGTTTAGGACCTTTCGTAAGTGAACCTCGTGTTCTTCTTTACTTCGCGAGTAGATTAAGATGTCATCGATGAAGACTATAACGAATTGGTCGAGGAACGGTCTAAAAATACGGTTCATGAGATCCATAAAAACAGCTGGGGCATTCGTGAAACCGAAGGGCATTACCAGAAATTCGAAATGTCCGTACCTTGTCCTAAATGCGGTCTTATGTATATCCTCATCCTTAATTCTCAGTTGATGGTACCCCGATCTCAGATCAATCTTTGAAAAGAATTGAGCTCCCTTTAGTTGGTCAAATAAGTCGTCGATACGGGGGAGAGGATACTTGTTCTTTACCGTTGCTTGATTTAGGCGACGATAGTCAATGCACAATCTCAGGGATCCGTCTTTCTTCTTGACGAACAACACTGGCGCACCCCAAGGAGAAACGCTTGGTCGAATAAACCCCTGATTCAAGAGTTCTTCTAACTATTTCTTAAGTTCTGCCAACTCGACCGGTGCCATACGGAAAGTGGTAGGGCAATTGGGGCGGCCCTAGGCATTAGGTCGATACCAAAGTCTACCTCCCTCCTGGGAGGCAGTCCGGGTATCTCCTGAAATACCATGGTGAATTCTTTTACCACCGGGATTTGTTCCACGAATACCTCTTCTAAGCTCATTATTCGCTGTAAGGGTTCCTCCCTCTTTCTTCCTTGTATTGTGATAGGAGATCGCCCCGCTGTGGTGAAGGTGATCCTCCTGGTCCTAATCTTAATGATTGCCCTAGTTTCATCCATCCAGTCCGTCCCTGTAACGCCCTGAAAATCGGGGGTCGAGCATAAACTCAACTCCCGAGTTCCAGAACATCACGTATGCAATAAAATGAATGATGATTGAATGTTGACTGTATTCGTGCATTGAACATGAGTGAGATTAAGCCAAAACAGCATATCATACTCCAGAGACAGATAAATTGCAAGCGGAAGACGATGATAGATAGATAAAATATATAAACTGTGATGAGTCTCCAGAGTGTGTTAACATTACTAGGTTAAATAAGTACAAGTACAGTTCTAAAATATACCAAATGTGTAAGTGTAATATCTTCTATCCCAAGTACCATAGCCCCGTCAATGCGGTACCGGGTCTTGAGAGACCCATCGAGAGTTACATGATAGGAGAACTCCTCCTCATCACCATAGAAGTAGTCCGGCTCGCTTCATAAGCATCGCCATCATCCGAAATTCAACAAATCTGGTTGGTGTGTACAACACCGTCCCGTAACGTGGGAGTGAGTGATCAACTCAGTGGAACAGTAAAGCATAGGTTAACATGTTATCAATTCAGTCAAGCAGTAATGATAAAGCAGTACAAATCAAATAATTCTAACTACTCTTATTAAGTGCGAGAATGAAATGACATGATGCTGTATACCCTTGCCAAACCACCCTCATGCGACATCATCTTACGTTCGCGAATGCTTAACTCCCTCAGTGCACCACATCTACTAAGCACATGCAGTGCGATGATGATCATGATTACCGAGTTATTATTAGTCCATTTCAAACAGCAGTATTGGGAAACTAAGGTACCTCTCTTGTATCATTCCCAAACATGATCCATTCAAGGGTCGTCAATCCTAGTTAATCTCATACGCTATTATGGTTTGAGAGGCGTAGAGAAGGCATCACAAAGGGCTCGTCACCCATCAGCACGGATACAGATCTCACCGTATGCGGCTCAATTGCTGACCGTCAGCTCGAGTACAGGTCTCACTGTACTCGGCTCAATCACTAGCCGTCAGCTCGAATACAGGTCTCACCGTACTCGGCTCAACTCATACTCCGATTCTTTGTGAAAACTCGTCACCAATCACAGACCTTGGAGTATACTCGAAGATACTACAGAGGACTCGTCACCCGTCAGCACGAGTATAGGTCTCACCGTACTCGGCTCTCGCCGTAAGTATCGACAGCTCGAATATAGTGTCCCATACCACCATAATCAGCTCACGAGTCTAGTTGCTCACTGGTCACTACGGGGAGGCACGTGGCTCCAGCGTGCCGCGACGGCTCGACCACGGTATCCCATACCACCATGCCCGGCTCATGAGTCTTAGCAGATCGAGGTACCATGGTTAAAAGGGATTTCACTAGTAAGTTTGGTACCCTACGTTCAAACAGTAGCGACCAAACATGGTGAACATACATAAGACAGATCGGGTTACTTGACAAGCTCGGCTAGCTCGAGCGCACAACAAGTTGAACGACATGAAATGCATAAGTACTTCGCATGGCCAACCACTATCGCCAACCGAAGTACGACTCGGGTTCATCGAACACATCTCACGTGGCAAATGAATCACAGCCACGAATTCAATTCTGGTACCGATTGTCTGGACTACAATTATAGCCCCAAACATTATAACTTGCAGATAGATAAAGCAGTAATGGATCAAGATTCAACTCATACTATCAAGGTATGGTATTATCCGTTTAGGTGCCGGGTCAAATTGCACGCCTTTCGTTGCTCCGCTCCCCCATCACCCATGACGGATCATACAATGTAAATATAAATTTAAACATATGCATTACATAGTTATAATCATAAAGCAGTTGAGCATGTTATGAATCACAACACAAATATGAGTTTATACATGTTCAATTCCTAATCACACAACAATCCAAGGAGATCATACACATAGTTAAAAGAGGTTGAGAATCATATCTCAACACCCTTATACATTACAATTTGCTAACTACTACTCATTCAGACATTTTAAAAAAAAAAACTTAAACAAACATACATCAACATACATGACATATGTCGATCACATAGGCATTAGGCCAAATCCTTTCCCTAGGGAGTTGCCCCGATCATAACACGCGTACACCCACGACGGATAGTCATGGCAAGCAGGAATCCAAGTTCCATATTCATTCAGTCATTTCCACAAACACTTGGGCCACACATTTTAGCATATATGGTGTATATTGGCCGTGGCGTGATTTAGGGCAAATCCTTTCGTCAAAGGGGTATCGCCAATACAACAATCATGAATCCATGACAACTAGTCATGGCGAGTATGAATGAGAATTCGGTACTCATTCAATCATTTTCACAAACACTTAGAATACACTATTACAACATACATGGTGTATGTTAGCAAAACATGTATTAGGGCTATCCCTTAGCCAAGTGAATATTTTATCCATGTATAATATATTACTACAGCAAATAATCATGATAAATTCATCTCCCAATATTTATACGTATACAGTATTTTCTAGAATACGCATTTTCAACATACATAGTGTATACAAGCAAACATGTATTACGGCAATTCCCTTCGCCAAGCAAATGTTTTATACGCACATAATATAATTATACGACAATTAATCATGACAAACACATCACTAAAATATACATGTATACGGTACTTCTTACAATACCGTATTTCTACATACATAGTGTTTATTAGTAAACATGTATTTAGGCGAATCCTTTCGCCAAATAAGTATTTTATCCATACGTCATATATTCAAACGTCAAATAAACATGTCAAACACATTTCCATAAAAAATACGTATACGGTATTTTATACGAATACCTAGAGTATGTGAATTTCTAAATTCTACAATTCTAATCGAAACAGAAAACGGAAAGCATTTTGTACATGTGCAATTGCATGCAGATCATGAATCTATCATTATCTGACATTGAAAGCGTTGAAAACTATAACCTATACACCTAATGTCCGCACCTTGTGTCGTAGAATCGTAACGGAGTCGATAGGTTCGCTAAGGTTCCGTATACGGGAGTTTGGCAGCCTAAAGAACGAAATAGGTTAGCTATTTCATAACCTACAACCTATACAACCCTAAAACAGATTAGGGTTAGGGTTTCTTACCTAGAAACGACGTCGGAATCACCGGAAAAGCGATGAGAATCAGGCGGTGGAGCCCGAATAGCGGCTGGGAACAGCAGCAGGGAGTTCCTCCCACATCTCCCTCACTTTCTCTCTCTTTTCTCTCTCTCAAATCCAAATTCATATGGCTGGAATGGGAGAGGGTTTAAGGTCCTTATATAGTCTCAGAATTCCCCAAAACAGACTCCAGGTCAAAGTATACTTATGTTATAACCAAAGCGGACCTGTTTCAGCTCAACGGAGGACTTCTGGCGGGCCTCCTTGAGCCAAAGGTTGGACTTAAGCTCACTAACGCTGGATCTACGTTCTATTAAGTTTTCATTTCGGTCAGGATTCCAGATCACGCGTGGCAGACCAGTTTCAGTTCAACGGTCAGCGGATCTCGATCGGAGATTCCGAGTACATGTAAATGTTCCTGAAATTTTTCTTAATCCGAGGGTGTAATTTAGTCTGATTCGACGGTCCCTGTTGCTATATCTTGATGCGCAGCGAATGGTGCGAGATCACTATTCCGATATTTATTTTGTAAAGGGAATAGTGTTTTTCACACACTCGCTCCGGACTCAAGCGAACAATTTGTGGGACATCTACCGGATTTGATTTCCGAGATGGTTGTCAAGCCCAGCGAGGCGGTCCTAAGTCCTTAACTTCGTTTTGTTCGGACTCCCGATGTGCGGTCCAGATCTAATATGAAGTTTCGAGATGCTCCCGTGAGCAGCCGGGTAATGAGTTTGATCCTAGATTTTTGGGTAACCTAGCGTCAATGATACTACAAGTTTTGGGTCTTGCAGATCGTATTTAAAGCGATTCAAATGGATTTCATGGCTAATCTAGTTTAGCACTTAGTTAACTTTGTCAAATTTCTAAAGGATTTAATCCTAAGTGATTTACATGCCGAGGTAGTATTTAGTCCTTTGCAGTTTGTATCTAAAGTGATCCAAGTTATACTACTTAGCTAGTTTAAGATAGTGTCTAGGGTGAAGGTGCTTTGAGAAATTGAAAGCACAAGGTAGTGAAGGGTGGGATTTGTGAAGAAAATGGTTTGAAAAGAGATTTGAGGCTTTAATTGAGCGTTTAAGAAGTTAAACCTGTATTAGGATTGATCCATTGCCTAAGGACGTCTAATCCCAGGTTGGCAAAAATCCGGGGTGTTACAGTCCCCAAGATCACGTCGAAGCATTTCATGTTTATTATCACTAGGTTAACAGATATTACGAAGCCTGCGATAGTGATGGGGCAGTTTTCACAGTATTTGTTTAATTCCACCACCTTCCCTAAAGACGAAGCCACAGTAATTGTCTCCTTTGTGCGCTTTAATTCCAAATTTAACCGTTCTACTATCGAACTTGAGATAAAAGACATGGTAGATCCGCAATCGAATAAAAGTACAATGGGGGTGTCTTGGATAGTAGCCGTACCTTCTATTAGTCCTGAGGCAGTGTTTGCGTCTTCCGGTGACCTCATGGCATACAGACGGCCTTGGGATTTTTGAGGTGCACTTGGGCGACCTTCGTCTCTCATTTTCTTGTAGCAGTTCTTCATGTCGTGTCCTAACTTCTGGCAGTAGCAGCATCCCGGGCGACTATCTCGCAGCATCCTGTCTTCGGTGGTCCCGACTTGTTGCGAGATGATCCTTGGTCTTTTGTCTGACAATGGTGGCAATCCAGGGTTTGTTCTGAGCTTCTTCCCGGTCTCGTGTTGCTGTAACCTGGCCCGTGATCTACGATCGTCGTCATTTTCGGCTTGAGTAGCCTTGTTGACCGCATCAACATAACTTTCTAGATTTAAGCAACATATCTTGGAATGGATCGAGGGTCGAAGGCCTTCTTTAAATCGCTTGATTTTGAAGTCTTCATCTTCAACTAATTTCAGCGCATAGCGCGATAACTCCGTGAACTTAGCCTCATACTGGGCGACAGTCATCTCGCCTTGAGTAAGTTTCAAGAATTCAGACATCTTTTCGTCTCAGTATGACCTTGGAAAGTACTTCTCAAAGAATCTCTTCTCGAAGTCTTCCCAGCGCCAGGAACGGTTCTCAGGGACGGCCCTTTCTATTGTCTCCCACCAATTGACTGCTTCCCCTTTGAACTTGAACGTAGCTAGAGAAACTTTGAGGTGGTCCGGGCATACCATGGTCCTTAGTATTCTTTTGGTCTGTTTTACCCATTGTTCGGCCGTCTCTAGGTTTGGTGTACCTGAGAACACTGGGGGCCTTAACTTTAAGAAATTTTCTAACATGTAGGTTTCATCGTGCCACTCTGTGCGAGGGGGGGTTGATGTAGGGGTGTGAGTAGGCGAAGACAGAGATGTTGCGGCTTGTAGGGAGTCATTGCCAGCCTGTTGTTGTAGTCTGTCCATGGTCTGCTGGGTCTTTTCCATAAACGTCTCTATCCGCCCCAGGATGGAGTAGAATGGTGCCCATGCTTGGGTATCTGGGGGTACCTGCCCTAGGGGTGGCCTTGGGAGCGTAGCCCCATGGTGGGTTGCCGATAGCGAGGGCGTGGATTCTCCCATGGCTGCTTCCTGAGGGGTGTCTCCCTGTCTTGTCTGCACTGGGGGCAGGGAGTTGGATCGGGTAGTCTTCTTCTTAGGCGCCATCTCTCCTGTGGATGGGAAAAATATGTTAGCGTTGAAAAACATTGCCCAAGGGTCCTTTAAGGCATTAAGAATGTATCCTGCTTGCTAGTGTCTCTACGCCAAGGTGTCCCTAGATTTATTATGGGGGAGTCCTATATGAGGTTTTCTGTTTCCTAAACTATAAAATTCCTTTGCGGATCTAATTTTCATATATATATATATATATATGTGTGTGTTTAATTCACAACCTTTTTCTTAGACATCCAAAGCTTATGATGGTCCAGCCCCCTTAGGCCCAGTTAATCTCATTCTTGGGCTCTGATATCAACTGTAATAGCCCGGATTTTCACGGCCAAAGTATGCACTCGTGTCCGAGGAAACCGGGTGTTAATATGGTAAAGTGAGAATGTCTCAAGCACTTACCCTAAGATTTTCTCCCATCAACATTACATTCATCTATATATTTGATGGAGACCATCCAAAGAATGAAATTAACTATCTTTCTTATTCCAAAAGAAAATGATCAAATTGTCAAAGGCTCTCACAATGGGAGCATAGCACAAATTCCGTTAATAATAGAAAAGTAAGTATAACTAATTTCTATTCTCCGTCTTAGTTGTCGGGTTCTCCCTCGAGTCGGTGCTCCACTGGTTCTTCCATCTGTTCATCACCTGCATCGTCTAAATGGTTGGGAGAGGGTCAATGCCCTACTCATAGTGAAGGTCATCCTTTAAGATTAATAACAATTCAAGAGATTCATAATAGGTAATGAAGAATGTTCTGATATGTCCCGTACTCCACTAATACATGAGATATCAGTATGCGTAACAACCTACATGAGATGCATGCCTAGTATAGCGTGTGCGGCTCATCATACGTAGTGATCCTCACAATGTGGAATATAATTCATGGAAAAACTCGGCTCGACCCGCATCCCATAATTACGGATATTCGCCGGCATGGCCAACGCTAACGTGGATTTATGCGAACATCTCAAGGCAACACAACACGTAGTTGGGGGATTTACGTAACACGATGTGTTCATGGAGCGACTATTTGCGACATCCAATCCTGAAAAGTTGATGAAACACATATGCCGATTTACATACATCAATTGTGCACCACGCCAACCAACTTACGGAATTACGTGCCGACCAAGAGGGCCGCTACCCGTAACGCATTACGTCCATGATAAGATAATCGATTCACTAGTCATGATACCTCATCACACATCACTTGCTCTTATAAAGACTATAACTGAATCATGAAGAGTATAACATGAATCATGAAGAGTATAACATAAATCATGGAGGTTCTGGAATAACAAGACACATGCCCATGCCTTTTAAAGATATACGGCACCAGGCCAATATAATAAGAGAAGAGTGACAATGGTCAACTCAACAAAAGTAGCAATGGCCAATCATAATAAGAGAAGAGTGACAATGGTCAACTCAACAAAAAGAGAGTGGAAGAGCCAACTCCAATAAAGAGATGAGTGGCATAGCCAACTCAAACAAAGAGACGAGGCAGGGCAAGGCTCACATCCATGGCCTCACATAAATTCAGAGAAATTCATATGTATTTGACATCATGTCATAATCCCAAAAGGGCCAATATAATAATATAAATCAAGTGAGAGGATAATTCCTAGAAAACATGTAATCATGATAATCCATAACATCAAAGGCACGAAAAGGCCAGATAAATAATAAAACCCAGAATGAAGGCAGGATAATCCTCATCCTCAAAAGCAGGAAAGAGGCAAGAGCAGGTAAAGGCATGAAAGGCCAAAATCATATACATGAAAGCATTAATAGACAGAAGGTAAAGATCAAATTGAATTAAGATAAGCCTAAAGGATAAAACCCTCACCGTGGTTGCTTGATCGTTTACCACCAAAATTATAGGTCCAGATGCAAACGTTCGTCCTAAGCCATATGGTTTGAATAATTAAAGTTAAACTAAGGTTTAGTATACGATGAGGGTAGATATAGGCTATGATATAAGTTAGAATTCAAACTAGTGGAGGTGTTCCGCTTACCTTTCTTAGTCCCGAGATCTCAGCCCGACAATCCAATGTTGGTGGATTGCATATGTAACTAACCGACCTTCCGTTTAGTTGACCCAAGTCAGCGAGTTAACTCGCTGAGTCACCCTGAGCCGACTCGATTGGACTCTATCTCCCTCTTTCTTCTTCTTTTCTTTTCTTTCTCTTTCCCTTTCTTCCTTTCCTTTCTCTCTTCTCTTTTTCTTTTCTTTTCTTTCCTTTCTTCCTCTGCTGGATGACAGCAAATCTGGCGACAGCTGCCAGATCTCTCTCTCTCTCTCTTGTTGTTTCATTCGAGTGCCGTGTGGGGGTTCTTTATAGGGTTTGAGGAGGTTGCTAGTTTAGTTGCAGCCTCTGCACCGACCCTGTTTACGCAGAGGGAGTTCTAGAAAACCCCTTACGCAGTCCCTGTTTTGGTGCAGAAATTCTTGAAAGCCAACCTGCGTTGGATCAGAATTGGGTTGGCTTTTCGTCCAAACCCTCCAATCAGACTTCTTGGTTAGGCCACGCGAAGTGCTTATGCACTTCATGTCATCTAATTGATTGTGCGCTTGAGCTAGTCAGGCTCGTCATGTAACCCGATTTGTCTAATGTATGTTCACCATGTTTGGTCGCTACTGCTTGAACCCAGGGTACCAAACTTACCAGTGAAAATCCTTTTAACCATGGTACCTCGATCCGCTAAGACTCATGAGCCGGGCATGGTGGTATAGGACACCGTGGTCGAGCTGTCGGCCTACGCTGGGGCCACGTGCCTCCCCGTAGTGACCAGTGAGCAACCAAACTCGTGAGCCGATTATGGTGATATGGGACACTATATTCATGTTGTCGGCCTACATTGATAAGGTGATGGGGGAGTGGTGCAACGAATGCGAGCAACAGCCCTGGCAGCCCTTTGTAGTGACCTCGAGCATACTCTGAAATTGCGGTGAGCCTTAGAGTTTTGCCGCGGTATATAGAGTATGAACTAGGCCTGTTTCTGTATAGTGATGAATCGTTTAAGAGGTAATGGGGGAGTGGTGTAACCTTTGTGCGTAACAGCCCTGGCAGCCTTTGCAGTGACCTAGAAAACACACCATCATCTGATATTAACTAGGACTGACGACCCTAGAATGGATCATGTTTGGGAATGATACAAGGGAGGTACCTTAGTTTCCCAATCCTGCTATTTGAAATGGACTAATAATAACTCGGTAATCATGCTCACCATGCATTGCATGTGCCTGGAAGATGTGGAGCACTGAGGGAAGAAAGCATGCCGCGAACGTGAGATGGTGTCGCACGAGGGAGGGTGTGGTGAGGGCATACATCATGTCATTCATACTTGCATTAATAAGAGTAGTTAAGAGTGTTTGATTGTACTGCTTTATCATTACTGCTTGACTGAGTCGATAACATGTTAACCTATGCTTTATTGTTCCACTGAGTTAGCTACTCACTCCCACGTTATGGGACGGTGTTTCGAACACCCACTAGACATTGTCTGATTTCATATAGCGACGCTACTTCTGAGGCGGAGCCGGACCTTTGCAATGACTACAATGCATGCTTGTATTGGTTGTCTTCTGACGACTTCCTGTGAGCCGTGTCCTGATTGACGGGGCTTTTTGGGATATTGACTAGAGGACCTTACACATTTGGTATATTTTAGGATTGTACTTGTAATTATTTAACCTGGTAATGTTATCACACTCTGGAGACTCATCATAGTTTATTTATTTTATCTATCTATCACAGTCTTTCGCTTGCAAATTTAACTGTCTCTGGAGTATGATATGCTGTTTTGGCTTAATCTCACTCATGTTCACTACTCTAATACAGTCAACATTCAATCATCATTCATTTTGTTGCATAAGTGATGTTCTGGAACTCGAGAGTTGAGTTACTTCTCAACCCTCGACTTTCGGGATGTTACATTCTACCATAAGGATCTCCAAAGTCAACGTGATCTACTCATCAGGTGGGGACGCCGATTGCGTCCTACCCCCGCCCATCTCCAGCTGGGAAAGGGCAAGAGCTTTCAGTGGCCACCATGATGTGTGGGTCTTATCCACAGCGTCCATCCATTTTTTTCATAACATTTTAGGGTATACGCCCAAAAATGAGGCAAATCCAAGGCTCAAGTGGATTACACTTGTGCAATCCATGCCCATCTTATACTTGTGCAAACCACGTCCATCAGGTAGGACCTCATGATGCGGTGAAGCTAATAGACAGGTTATGTCTCACACACATGAAAAATTGGAAGTTATCCACTAGGTTCAACCACAGCATGGAACATAAGAAGTTATTCACAAGGTTATTGGACCCCAAGTTACGGGCCACGTGGATACAAATATAACCCTTTCATCGTTCAAAAAAAATCCAATGGTGTGCAAAAGTTAAACCAAACAGGCTACACCATAGAAAACAATATTCCACCATTCATAAATAGCAAAATATGTGTGGATGTGACTGATTTTTAGGTGATACTCATGATCTGGCCAACCTATTGGATGGGTTGGACATTAAGGTTGGAAAACAGGTAGCCTTCTCATTTCCTATTCATTGCATCACCTAACAAATATTGTCATGCAACAATGTCTCTAAGAGAAGCGAAATTCTAATTTTGGTAGGTTCTTACAAAATCAAGATTAAGCATAATTCTAATTTTGGTAGGCTTTAGGCTCCATATGCACAAAATTTGATGTGGAGGGCATGGAGCCTGCCATAACTAGGATCACACTTCATCCCAATTATGTGGGATTCCCTACCCAAACAGACCCTTAGCTACGGTTTGTAGTAAGTTCCAACATGATTTTGGAGTGTCGCTCCTAGTTGTCAAAATGTTACACGACATGGATTTCACCAAGACTAACAGGAGATCGGCAAGCAACTTGGTTCTTTCCACAACAAAACCACAACTAAAAGAAGAGGGGCACAAAAATGTAAACCTTTTTTCTAATGATTTTTATTCAGTCAATGTTAAATAAGAAAAGACCATACAAGCAACGCAGTTAATCAAGCTACAAAACTAAGAAGAGAGTGACCTGTGCAATCTTGCCAAAACTCATCTCATCTGCCAGTATCCCATTTGGTTTGTTATTATACAAAGAAAGCATCAATTGTAGCCCAACCTGGAAAAATGAAGAAAACAACTAACAGGGGATATATCATTAGAAAGAATACAGGGGTAAAAGAAAGGCAACCTACAAGTAGATAATCTTGGAAAGTTCCAGCCCATAAAATTGAGGGCTGGCTCATGGTAACGTGCTGTCCCCCATGCTACTTGAGTAAGGCATCGGTAGCAAGAAAAATGTAGGCCCCACCAACAAGATCACCAAAAGTAAGTGAAAAAAAGGTGAGGAAAAAAAAAGAGAATACCAAAAAGGAAAAAGAAAAAAGAAAAAAGAAAATCAAAAAAAAAAAAAAAGTGAATAGAAAAAGAGTACAAAAGAAGAGAGTCGAAGAAAGAGAGAGAGAGAGAGAGAGAGAGAGAGAGAGAGAGAGAGAGAGAGAGAGAGAGAGAGTGGGGAAAAGAGTTCAGAAAAGAGAAGAGAATTAGGAATCCTTAAATAAATATAAATAAGTAAATATTTACAAATATACACAACTAAATACATCAATATGTATAAATAAATATATGTGCATACATTAATATAAACAAATAGGTAAATAAATACATAAACAAGCACAAAAAAGAAATAGATATAAATAAACATATATAAATATATAACTCAATATGTAAAAATATAAATAAAGAAATATATTAATACATATAAATATGTATAAATATATACATAAACAAATTAATATAAACATATAAATTAATAAATACATAAAAAAAAAAAACAAAACAACAAATAAAGAGAAATGAATACATATCAATATACAAAGAAAGAATTACTAAAATAAATAAATAAATATATATATATACATATATAAATAATTAATTAAATTCATATAAATAAAAAATCAATCAACACATAAATAAATACAATTCAATCAACAAATACATAAATACCTAAATAAATCCATATATAAATAAATGCACATAAATACAAGCATACAAATAATACATACCAATACATAAGTGAATAAATAAATAAGCCAATACATATAAATATAAATAAATAAATACATAAATAAATGCAGATTAATTATAAATAATCATAGGTAACAATAATTATCTACATATAAATAAATAAATAAAATACATAAATACCTAAATAAATCCATATATAAATAAATGCACATAAATACATGCATACAAATAATACATACCAATACATAAGTGAATAAATAAATAAGACAATACATATAAATATAAATAAATGCAAATTGGTTATAAATAAACATAGATAACAATAATTATATACATTTAAATAAATACATATAAATAAATAAAAATAAATACAAAAAACATAAGTTTTTTTATTAGTAAATACATATAAATAAATACATAAATGAGTACATAAATATATACAAACAAAAGAATACATAAACAAATACATATAAATATATAAGCTTATACAAATATATATACATATCAGTAAATACATAAATAATGAAATATATAAATATAAAAATACATAAGTAAATTAACAAATACAAAAGCAAATACATATAAATAAAGAAATATATAAGTAACTACATGTAAATAAAAAAAACACAAATAAATATATACATAATAAATACATTTGAAGAAATATATAAATAAATACATAAATAAGTCTATGTATAAATCTGTACGTAAATAAAAAGAGTGGAAGGAAAAGGGGAGTGGGTAAAAAAAAGTGCAAAAGAGAGAGAGAGAGAGAGAGTAAAAAATAAAAATAATAATAATAAAAATAGTGGAGAAAGAATGAGAGAAAAGAAAGAGGTAGTGGAAAAAAATGGAGTAGAAAAAAGAAAGAAAAAAGAGAGAGAGTGCAAAAGTGAGTGGAAAAAAAAAGAGTGAAAAAGAGATTCTCAAAGAGAGAGAGAGAGAGAGAGAGAGAGAGAGAGAGAGAGAGAGAGAGAGAGAGAGACGGAAAAGAGGAGAGTTTAAAGAAAAGAGGGAGTGTGAAAAGAGAATTGGAGAGTGAAAAAAAGAGTGCAAAAAAGAAAAAAGAAAGAGTGAGTGGTTAAAGAGAGAGACATTGGAAAAAAAAAACGAGTTAAAAAAAAAAAAAGAATTATAAGAATAGTTATAAAAAACTAACTGGTGTGCTTAAAATCTTGATGTTAAAAGCTGACAAGCCAAATAGTATCGAAATTTAGTATGTCTTATCTCAAATGAGCTTTCAAGTGGATATTGGTATTAAGTTGTCCATGAAAAGAAAGATGTTTGAGGCATTTCTTGAATTCTCCTACACTAGCTATTTGAACAAACTCCTACAAGCTACATTCTCAGTTTTTATCAGATATTATGTTAAACAAGCAAGTTAACCATAATAGAAATAATGGAGTTACCATGTGCATTTCAGTGGTCACGAACAATGTTACCAGAAGGTTGACTATGAAGAACTGAGGAGGGAAAACCAAAGCTACATCATTCAAAGTGAAAAGAGAGAGAGAGAGAGAGAGAGAGAGAGAGAGAGAGAGAGAGAGAAGAAGAAGAAGAAGAAGAAGAAGAAGAGGAGGAAATTAGTGATCACCCTGCATCTCTTGCATGCAAATGAGGAACTACAAATTTACCTTCCAGCATTAAAATCATACTGTTATAGAACCCCATCAAGCAACGTGGACCAACTCTATTATGTCAAACAAGCAAGTTAACCAGAACAGAAATAATGGAGTTGCCATGTGCATTTCAGTGGTCACGAACAATGTCACCAGAAAGTTAACTATGAAGAACTAAGGAGGGAAAACCAAAGCTACATCATTCAAAGTGAAAAAAAAAAAAAAAAAAAGCCAAAAGAAGAAGAAGAAGAAGAAGAAGAAGAAGAGGAAATTAGTGATTACCCTGCATCTCTTGCACACAAATGGGGAACTTTATAGAACCCCGTCAAGCAACGCGGACCAACTCTCCAACTTAAGATTTTTCCATGAAGAAACTGTATCAAAAATTGGTAGTAGTTGATTTGTAAAAGGAGTGTCGATTATGTTTATATATATAAAGGAACCTTCTTATGTTATTATTACTATTATAACAAATCTTTTGACCTTTCTTTGGAATGGTTCTTGGTACTTTGTATAATTACCTAAAGCAATTTCCCACTTGGAACTAAATTGACAGGGTTTTCAGAAAATTGTAATAGTAATGGTCGCATTGGAGGTGTTGACGTTGAAAATGCTCTGGAAAGGGACAACATACCAAACTCGAGCAAGGAAATGGAAGGGGCTCCTGTGTTGGCGCCATCAGAACCGAGCAAAATAAGAAGAGCTGGCAAGTGTAATTTGCACAAATGTTTAGCTTGGGATAGTGCCTTCTTCACAAGTGAAAGTATGCTGATATGAATACATGTGCATAAGAGAAATCTACATTTTTTTACTTTAATAAGTTAACTTCCCCATTATTTTTTTAGAGAGAGAGAGAAGTCGACTTTCCCATTTTGACATTTCTTACAAATTTCACATCACAGTCATTTTTAATGGCTTTCATGTTATTAGGTATTCTTGATCCTGATGAATTGGAAGTTGTAAGTAAAACACTCAAGAAGTCCTCAACGCATGCATTACCTGGAATTCAAGAAGATCTTAGGAAATCAACTGCATCAACCTCTACATTATGCAGCGATGCTTCAGCACTTGAAAGCCTTGAAATTGAATTGTTTGAGGATATACGAGCCTCCATCGTGGATATACCATGTACTGGTTATGAGTGAGGCAATGCTTCCAAAGTGGCATCTTCTAGCAGCAAAGCTCAACAAGGGAAGTGGATATACCATGTGTTGGTTATGAGTCTCTTTCTTCTTCCTCTTCTTTTCTTCTCCTCCTTTTTTGGTGGTGAGTTGCAGCATTGTGTAACTGAAATGTGAGCTTATGTTTAATGTTGATCTGTGTTACTTGATCTCCATGTGGGTGTCAACACAGCATGGGATTGGGTATTGTCGATCCTTTGAATCTAAATTCTCGGGTTATGGTTATGCAAGAACCGGCTACAACCGCTAAGCATAGTCATCTAAAAACTATTTCCTTAACAGTTTCACAAGTTCAGTTTTCAGTCCTACAATTTGCTATATTTGCTAAAGAGAAATACTTTGATACTCTGGCAGTGTGATGGATGAAAACTGTCAGATGATCTTATTTCAAACTACAATGTCTATGAATTAGAGGGTAGGACTGTTGAACGAACCTGATTTTTATACCGAAACTTAATGACAATAGGTTCCACAATTTAGCCAGTTTAGTTTGGATTAATGTACTCCACGTGTACCCTTTCTAAGTGCCCACATATCAAGCGTTATATGCAGTTGGAGTATCAATTAACTCCCCTATGCTTAAATAGCTCATGGATCTGGAGTTCAAAAACCATGGTAGATATGAACTTCCGAGAATAGTGGAAGGAGGTCTTTTATCCCTTTCTTAAAGGACTGTTTCCTTAACAGTTTCACAAGTTCAGTTTTCAGTCCTACCATTTGCTATATTTGCTAAAGAGAAATACTTTGATACTCTGGCAGTGTGATGGATGAAAACTGTCCGATGATCTTATTTCAAAATACAATGTCTATGAATTAGAGGGTAGGACTGTTCAATGAACCTGATTTTTATACCGAAACTTAATGACAATAGGTTCCACAATTTAGCCAGTTTAGTTTTATTTAATGACAATAGGACGTTCGATTTTCAGTCCTACAATTTGCTATATTTGCTAAAGAGAAATACTTTGATACTCTAGCAGTGTGTTGGATGAAAACCGTCCGATGATCTTATTTTAAAATACAAAGTCTATGAATTAGAGGGTAGGACTGTTCAATGAACCTGATTTTTATACCGAAACTTAATGACAATAGGTTCCACAATTTAGTCAGTTTAGTTTGGATTAATGTACCCCACGTGTACCCTTTCTAAGTGCCCACATATCAAGCGTTATATGCAACTGGAGTATCAAATAACTCCCCTATGCTTAAATAGCTCATGGATCTGGAGTTCAAAAACCATGGTAGATATGAACTTCCGAGACTAGTGGAAGGAGATCCTTTATCCCTTTCTTAAAGGATAGGATAACCATTTTGTTCAAAGAGAAAAAGGAAATATGGTATAACACGGGAAAACCCTCACCAAAACACTGGACGAACTAAAGCACAATGGCACTTCACGACTAGAATAGCTCTATAACGAGCGTTATGGGTTCAATACAATTTATTTATTTCAAATCAGCCGTTACAGCCATTATGGCATGTATCATGTACGGTTACCTTGTTCACGTCCCACCAGAAAGTAGGGCTAATTTTCCCTTATAAACTCAGTTAAGGAGTTCTGTCTTGTCCACTTCTGATTTAGCCGGCAAGTCGGCCTCTTCGTTGGCTTCTCTCGGGACATGAATAGAAAAGATTACACAACCCCTAAAACTATCTCTAATCTCTTCTATCATACCAGCAATTCTCCTTGGGTAGTCCCCTTTGACAGTAGCAGGAAGTTGTTAGCCACCACAATCTTAACCATTTCGAGTAATGCCTTGGCCTCAGCTTTTTTAGAGTCAGCCAACCCCAAACTGCCAGAGAATCTAGCTAGAAACATCCCCCAATCACCAACCAGCCTACCTTTAGCCAAGAGACCTGGGCTCCCCAAGGAACCCTGATCAAAAAATTCAACCTCATATGTGACTCAGGTACTCAACTTTTTTAAAGGATCCAAGTGTCGTGGTTTCATTTTTATTTTAGTTTTTACTATATACAAATATCACTGTTGTTTAAAATCATGTTTTCAGACTGTTAAATTTTATCTAGTGGGAACTACTTGCCATAGGCACCATTCTTCCTTCATTTTAGTTGTAAGTATTAGTATATATTGGAAAGTATTCTGAGTCTTATGATGGTTACCATTTTACAGTGTCTCAGGCAGAGCATTCTTCTCAAAATAGGGTAAGTTAATTCATGGATGGAGTCCATCCCTGCTGTATGTTTCATCTTAGAGCATGTGGTAAGTCAGTACATTCTGAAATTTCAGATGAAGCCCATCAGCAAGCCTTCGAGCTCTTCCAAGAGTCATGGTCTTAGTAAGCAAGTGCTAGAAAGCTCAAAGAAGGTTCTTGTTCGTCCACGAGCAGTAAGAATTTTTATCCAAGTACAAGTTGCTCTCTAAGTTTTGGCATTTGGTTAAACTGAAACTGGTTTAATTTATTAATGAGTGAAGGGTGCCGCTAGAAGCGAAGACTGGAACACTTCTTTAAAGCCACCGAAGATTTTACTAAGGGTGAACCCTCCCTCAACAGCAGCACCAACCAAGAAACCTTTGGTTTCTTCTGAGTGTATCAAAATAAAAAATAATAATAATAATAAATACTGCAAAGGCTTCAGGTAAGAGTTTTTGCATTTTGTCTGGAAAGAACTAAGAATGAAGACTGATGTTTGCCATCCTACTTAATGTTTTAGTAAATGAAGTACTCTTGAATCCATATTGAGACACTTTTGTACAATATTTTTTTGGAGAAATGGGCCGGGTCACCTGTTCATCTAGACTGGATCATAGTTTTAAACTCGGTGACTTTACTTGAAACTAGGTCAAATCATCTTGAATTGGCCAAAAATCAACCTGAGTCACCATAAAACTTGCTATCTAGCTTGACTAAGTTTAGACTCAGGATGACTTGTCGAGTCGGCTCGCCCACTCAGTCGAGTCAATATGGCTTAGCATGACTTGAACTGAGTCGCTCGCTGGGTTGATTTGTTTTTAAATCAGGCTAGTTTATTCATCATTAAGGACCTACCCATACATTGAATGTGGATGCTTGGTTATTTATTCTACTGGTTCTTGTGTAACATTTGGTTAAATTTGACTGTTGCAAGAAGTGGAAGCAACCATAAGTGTGTTGCACTTTGCAAGAAACCTGTTTCAGGTGCTACACCCACTGTGACTCCCAGTTCCATACCTTCACCAAAATATTCTTCTTCAGGTTCTTCACTCCCATCAACTCCCTCCTCGCAAAACAGATCAGGCAACACTAAGACCTTGAGAAATAGAGCTGATTCTAGAAATGTCAATCCATCTTCTACCACTTCGATTATGAAAACCCCTCTTTGCATCTCCAGAAATAAAACCAAGTACAAAAATTCTAAGTTGAAGGCATATTTAATGTCTACTTCCAAGTTCTACGTGTATCACTTTTATGAAGGACAAGGTTCCAACCAAAAGAGCTCTAGTAGCAATAGCAGAGTTAAGCTCAAATTCAATATTTATAAACAAGAAAAATCACATTATCCTATGTTTAACATCATCAGAACATCAGATTCTAAAATATACCACCAGTAACTAATATTTGCTAGTAAGCAGTAAATGATTTCACATCCTTTATACAAATATGGATTTCTAAAATGATATTCTAAAATGAGTCCAAATATGGATTTCTAATATAGACTATTTGTTGTCAGCAACGTTGAGGGAGCACAGGATGCAAGATGACCCGACAATCATTCCCAAGCACCAAAATCCAGGATTGTCCGATATAAGAAATTAATGACATGCCTGGATCATCCGCTTTATAGAAAAGGGTGTAAAATAATGACTTCCATCAGAGAGAAGTTTCCTGATCTACTGCACATATTGTGCTAAACACAACATCTAAATTATGGCAGTCCAAAAATATCTAGCAGAAGCAGCTTTCAAACAGTGATAATAATTACAAACTCACTTCAAACAAAATTAGGAAGCCTGTAGTTGATAAAGCATTATAACTCATTTAGCCTTTGGAGTAAAGGATAATGATGAAATAGAAAAAACAGAAAGTCTGGAGATGACTTTCTGTTATAAGCTTTCTTGTAAAAAGTGTCGAGATCCTCCTCAAAATCATTAATAACTTCGAAGTTTTTTACTATTTGAAGCATTTGGATCACTAAAGATAATCACAAAATATGAGTGCTTTAGAAAATCAGATAAGGACCGAACCACATTAATGGTTTGGATCGCTTAAAATCAAAAGCAATTATATCAATAGGTTAGATCAGTGAATATGGGGCCAATCATAATTAAAAGTATGAATCACTAAGACTCCAAAGAAAAATCACAACTCAATAATAAGCAATTAACGAATTGATAATTAAGAAAAGAAATACATAAACGAGTTTATATTAGAATGTAAGGGATCAAATTGGCCAAATCAAACAAAGATTTGGATTACTACACAGTCAACAATCCTAAAAGACTACATTCAACCATGAAAAAAAAAATCGCTAAACAAGGCAACTGTAGATGACCCATGAACCAAGTCATCCAAATAGGAAAAGTAACAATTCTAAAGTAAGCAATTGACAACTTGATAGTTAATTATTCCAAAACATATGACATTCGAGACCACCCTATGCTATGGTTAGATTCCACCCCCTAACAAATTTTGGTGCATATGGCATCCACCAAGGGCCATAAGATGTTAGCAAATTAGATTACTAGCCATCAAACTTCGATTATTAACTGACCGATCAGTCACATTACGGTTTATATCACTAAAAAAGGCCCAATCATACAAGAGGTTTAAACTACTAAGGGTTTAATTATATAAACAGTTAAGATGATTAACAATTGACCCATATTATTGATTTTCTTTCAACAGTATTCTAATCCCCTTTATCATTTTCTTCATCTCTTTTTATTATTATTTTCCTATTTAAAATTTGTGTTTTTTTCTTTCTTTTTAAGATAAAACCAATGAATTCTTTTCAAATGGGCATTTAGCATTTTCTTCTTTGTTTTGACATTCTAGGGCAATTCTTAGAGTAAGCAATTTTTATATAAGGTAACATCATCTACCCATATGTGGACTTTGAATGTTTATGCTTATGCTACTAGCAAGGTTTTAACTAATTTGATCTAGATTTGCCCATAGAATTCAAGAGTTTAACATTTAATCCACTACCCATATGATTTGCTCACTATTGATAGATACCACAATCCTCTTACTCGAATTCTAATGTTTATCCCCCTAGCCACTTTGACGATAGAAGTTTAGATTGGAATAGAAGGATAAAAGGCTTTGATGTATTGATTTTATTTCCAAGTAGATCAGTTTTTGGTATTCTTCATATCAATTTTAATTGTTCAAATTTCTCCAGTGTTTAATTCTAACGGAGAATCCTTTTGTAGATGATGCATAAAATCTATCTATTTTAAATGATGCCCCAATATTTTCAGCTAGAAAAACATTTTGTTATGAGTAACTTCATAATCCAAGCCTAGCTTCATCTTCGAGTAAGAGTCTAAACATTCTTATTTGTCTTAATCCTAATTAAGGATAGATGGTTATTCCTTTGATTCCATAGCTAATCAACCCTTGTGTAAAGTGGTGTGTGATTTTCCCTAATGAAGATAGTCCAATAAAAATGAAGCCGTGTGTACACTCATGGGACTTTACCCCAACCCTTTCGTGAATGAGAATAGACAATGAAATTGAGGGTTAAGATTTCAAGAGTATCCAGATGCGAGGGTTTTAAAAAAAAGACCTGATACACTTGAGGTGTTTTTTAATACTAATGCACTTTTTATCATTCTTTTCACTTCATTTTTTTATGCCCCTTTTCTTTTTATTCGATCGCGCTTTGCAATGGTGGAAGATCCAAAAAGCTCACTTCATACTAAAGCATAAAACCATAATGGTAACGACATGGGGAAATACCCCTGCCCCATATTACGGTGAGCAAGCTCATCCTTTCTCATTTTTTTCTCCATTTCTTCTTTTCTCTCTTCTTTTCTTCTTGCCCTTCTAAATTTTGCTATAGTAACGATGACAAACACCTTGTAAAATTGGGAAGTTTTTTTTTTTTTAATATAACAATAGGGTATCCTTGCCCCTTTAAGGAGACACAATTCCCTGTGGATGCACATAATCACTTGCCAACCATGTGCATCGGGTAATCCACGGGAAGGGGAATCGAACTCGTGTCTGTGGGGAGCAAACCCAAGACCAAAGCCCCATTCACTCATTTTTTTTCTCCATTTCTTCTTTTCTCTCTTCTTTTCTTCTTGCCCTTCTAATTTTGCTATAGTAACGATGACAAACGCCTTGTAAAATTGGGAAGTTTTTTTTTTAATATAATAATAGGGTATCCTTGCCCCTTTAAGGAGATACAATTCCCTGTGGATACACACAATCACTTGCCAACCAGGTGCATCGAGTAATCCACGGGAAGGGGAATCGAATTCGTGTCTGTGGGGAGCAAACCCAAGACCAAAATCCCATTCGCCCAAACTCGTGACGGGTAATCCACGAGGTGGGGAAACGAACTCATGTTTGTGGCGAGCAAACCCACAACCAAAGCCCCATTCACCCAAACTCATGATGGGTAATCCATGAGGTGGGGAAACGTACTCATTTCTGTGAGGAGCAAACCCATAACTAAAGCCGTTTGCCCAAACTCGTGACAGGTATCCACAGGGAGGGGAATTGAACTTGTGTCTGTGGAGAGCAAACCCACAACCAAAGTCATTCGCCCAAACTCGTGACAGGTAATCCACGAGAAGGGGAATCACACTCGTGTTTGTAGGGAGCAAACCTGCAACCAAAGCCATTTGGCCAAACTCGTGATAGGTAATCCACGGGGTGGGAAATCGAACTCATGTTTGTGGGGAGAAAACCCACGACCAAAACCGTTCGCCCAAACTCGTGATGGGTAATCCACATGGTGGGGAATCAAGCTCGTGTCGGTGGGGAGAAAACCCATGACCAAAATCATTCGCCCAAACTCGTGACGAGTAATCCATGGGGAGGGGAATTTGACTCTTGTCTGTGGGGAGCAAACCCACGACCAAAGGGGTTCACCCAAACTCGTGACAAGTAATCCACGTGGATGGGAATCTCACTTGTGTCTATGGGGAGCAAACCAGAACCATTCGCCCAAACTCGTGATGGGTTTTGGGAAGTGAAACCTCAAGTCTTTTAAATCCTTAGATCTAAGTAAAAGGAGAAAAAAGGATTTGGGTAGGCTCATCCTTGAGTATGGATTTAACTATCTAGGAGGTGAATAATATTTGACATTTAGCAAAGTTGTGTATTGTATACTTAGGGCGTAATTAGCTATATGTGTAAACTATCAAACCTTACTAAGATCAAGAGTATCCTAAAACATGAAAGACCCTTAGCATGAAAATTAGTTTGCCTCAAACAAAAATACCATTCATAAGTGGAATTTTCAAATAATCTATTTTTTAGAGATCAAGAAGTTAATCTGTATATGGAGTTTAATTAATTGATAAAAGTCATTACGACAAAAAATATGGGGCATTATTTAATTTTCGTCGACTTGGAAATCTTGCTAAAGAACCATCTTTTGTTTAGGTTCTTACTTTTTTACTTTTCTTCTTTTTTTATGTCTTTGTTTTTCATTTTGTATTTTTTGCCTAAATAAAACTTAAAACCAACAAAAGAATTTAGCTATGACTCATTTCAATTTGCATTCTTTTTTTTAGAGAGAACTTTATTAAAAGCGCATAAAATGCATAAAAGAAAACGACCTACTCTACAATTGAAAAACAGATGAGAGATTTGCAGGATTAACTGCCTTTACATAAAAAGCCCGACCCAAACATTATATTTAATTTCCCTAACTACCACAACATGCTCCTATTCTGAAAACTCTCCTTAAAAAAAATAAAAAATAAAAATAAAAAGAAGAAGAAGAAGAAGAAGAAGAAGAAGCAATATCCACAAAGCTTTCTCCCCACTTTTCCCACCCCTCTTGCATGCCAAGACCATAGAAGGTCCACAAAAGAATTTGGCTTCACCTAAGCTTGTATGAAGAGCATTGAGAAAGTAGTCTCACACCGTTCAAGCAAACATGCAGTGAATGAAGATGTGATCAATTGACTTTACATCTCCCATACACATTATACATATGTTAGGAAGATTTGCAGGATTAACTGCCTTTACATAAAAAGCCCAACCCAAACATTACATTTAATTTCCCTAATGACCACAACATGCTCCTATTCTGAAAACATCTCGTATAAAAAAAGAAATAATAAAAAACAATATCCACAAAGCTTTCCCCACTTTTCCCACCCCTCCTGCATGTCAAGACCATAGAAGGTCCATAACAGAATTCGGCTTCACCTAAGCTTGTATGGAGAGCATTGAGAAAGTAGTCTCACACCTTTCAAGCAAACATGCAGTGAATGAAGATGTGATCAATTGACTTCGCATCTCCCATACATATTATAGATATGTTAGGAAGGATAAGGGTTCTTACTTGAAAATTATTGGTTGTCAACACCCTCTTTCTTTCCCCAAGTCAAGAGAATGTCATCACCCTTCATGGAGCTATGTATGACCATACGAAAAATAATAGATGTGGTAAATGAGCATTTCTCCCATAGTTTCTTTGATTTTACAACCCTTCATTGGTAAATCCCCACCACCTCATTTAATATCTCACATAAATTTTGACGAATTCCTATTCCATGGTAGAGGCTCATAATCACCATCTTAGGTCATCCAACATAAAGGTTATCGAAGATATTTCTTTGATGATAAATAGTGTCTTGAAGTTAGGAGTTGAAGTTTAAGGGTTTTTCCCCATTAACAATTAAAAGGCACTATCATTGTACATACTATATCACCTATTGGAATTTTGAGTAGACCTCATGGATATATTCATATATCTCTTTATACATCTCGTTCATTGAAATTACACACCATTTAAAAAATTCATCACAATGAACAATTAAAAGGCACCATCATTGTACATACTATATCACCTATTGGAATTTTTGGTAGACCTCATGGATATATTCTTTGATGATGGTGCCTTGAGGTATTACTCGACTTCCAACACCACTTGATATATCTGTTCAAGGGTGTCTATGTCTTTGGTGAACAACTCTCTCCTAATGTCAGAATAGAGGCCCGACTTAAATCAAGCAAGAGTGAGCACGGGATCCTCTTCAACCTCACACCGAGTCAAGTACTCTTCGAACTTCTCAATGTATTCAGCTACACTCATGGAAACCTGTCGAAGAGTCTGCCAATCTTCCACCAGCCTCAAGTGATAAGAGAAAGGGAGGTACTTCTCCTTTAGAATTTCTTTCATTTCTCCCCAATGGACTATTGGGGGCTCCCTCAACCTTTCTTTCTTTCGCTCCACAATAGCCCAAAACCTTCTTGCTTGGCCCACAAGCTTCATCTTAGCAATCAGACTCGGCAAGCATCTGACATATCGTACCAGTCAAAATAGTGGTCTGTATCCGCCGGCCAATCTAAAAAAGCTTTAGGGTCCAAGTGGCCATTAAAGGTAGGGGCCTATACCCTAACTCCCTTAAGGAGTTCGCATATGGATCATAACAATCACGATGCCCCTCACAGGGTGGGCGCACGGGTGCGGGCCCATGACCATTTCCTTGGCCACTCCCATTCCCTTGTCTATCCTCCTGACCAATTGGGCATCTTCCCCAATGGCGGGGTTTGCCCAGGTGAAAGTCTCAACTTGATGGACACGTGTATCTAATTGGTCTAAGTGAGTCTTGATGCTTGCATCCATGGCATCCAACTTTTGGGTAATTTTCCTGAGAGACTCGGTAAGCTGCTTGTGTATTATTAGGAGAGTTATTATGGGTATTCTCCTTGTCTCTGTAAGTAAGTCTTGTGTTTTGGTGCATCGCACCCTTTTTGTATCCAAGGGCTTTTATTCACTCAAATTGCTATTAGAGTCTACCATAAGAGATTGTCAGTATCGACACCATTTGGGAAGATCACTGTGTTAGGCCGATGATATTATCATGTTCCATTTTGGTCAGTGAGATGTTCTTACCCGCTGAATAGTTTTGTATTGCCGATGTCGAGCTTGTTTTGTTGTCAAGGCAGTATTCCTGATTAGGGATGGTAGGCCAGATTGCTAGTTTTAAGGCCGAATGTGACGCTTCCCAACGTGTCAAGGCCGATCCTCTGAGACCCCCCTTGTACCTTACAGCCATTGAGTGTCCCAAAGTGGAAGTAGGAGAGTGTATTGATGGATTTCATCGTAGGTTTGCTGAGATTAGGGAGCATTATCCCTATCTGTTCAATGATTGATTGTTTGTATTGCCTTATCTTGTGATTGAAGATTGTGATATATATAGGATGTTATGCATTTTGTTGTCTCGATTTTTCAATTTTGAGGACGAAATTTCTTTGTTGGTGGGGAGGATTGTGAGATCCGACCCGGGTTCACATGTGTGCATGTGTGTGTGTGAGTATGTATCTCGTTTATTTTGGTCTGGCGGTCCTACCGATCAAATTTCGGCGACCCGTGACCCTCCGATAGTGTTTGCATCATCCTTGAGTTTGGTCATGTAAACCTGACCCAGATTGACCTGAGACCCATGCCATCTTGTCCGTATCGGCACCACGATTCTAACGTCGCGTCTCATGCATTAATCCGACGTGTACATCTCAATTTATGAGCATTTCATCATGTGGCCCACTTTTTGTACAAATACATGTGGACCACCTCAATGGCATAATTTCCCATGCACACCACATACACTACACAATTTCTATGGATTAGACACTACCCACCCCACACACACCACCCAAAAGCCTACTCTACCCTACAACCTTGTTTTCTCCTCCCATAGGTAATTATTTCTTTTCTTACAAACAAATGATTTCTCTCTCTCTCTATCTCCTTATCTCTCTCCCTCCTTCTCATTCTCTCCATGGCCAGCAAATCCCCCATTTTCTCCAGCCCCTTCTCCCTAAAATGCCTCCTCATCTACCCCTTCTCATTTGATCTTAGCCATTGATCCATGTTGCTTGGAGCCTCTAGATGATGGTGATGTAAGTTTCAAGGTTGATCTAGGTGGGTGCTCTTAGATCCTTCTTTATTTCTTTCTTAGGAGCTTGTGGGACCCATCAAGTGGTGATGGAGGTCCCTCATGTCTCCATGGTTGAGGCCAATGGCCCTTTTTCCTTACATGCATGATCCATGGATGGGGTCATTCTCCATAGACCCCATCATGGCATTTTCCTTTGATGCATGTCATTTTCCTCTCTTGTGGCTGGATTATTTTTATTTTTTTCATTATTCTATTCTTGATTTCCTGATATGTGTGGCCCACTTAGTGGCCCTGGAATATCCAGACCATCCAGCAAAGTGGACATCTATGGTTGTCCATTCCTTGGACGTTGACACTTTATTTGCTTCATTTTGGGCACATGCAATGGGTTTCATGAAGGGGGTATGGCCTAGATGTTTGTGGGGCCCACTAAGGTGGATCTTAACACAAATTTTGTGGGGTATTTTCCCATTTAATTAGTGGTTATGTTCAGTTATTTTCATACCTTCCTGTCCAGAAAAATTCTGGACTGTTTTTGGGTTGTCTTCGGCACAGATTATGGACTGATTTAGAGGATGTTTTACCTCCAATATTTGATTATTTCTAGAGGTGTGGACCCCACCTAGAAGTATGTTGAATTTCACCTTCATCCGTCCCTGTTTGATCACCCAAAAGAGTGGGCCAAGGAGGGTGGATAGTCCAGATTTTCTGGACTGTCTAGCAACTGTGCTTGTTGTACAAACATAATTATCAGTCTGTTTCTGAAATGGTGGGCCACCTTTGTGGACCCCACCTTGTTGTATACTTGTGTAGGGATGTTGATCCTACATTTTCTTAAAATTTGGAAGACATGGGCCCACTCTAATGGGGTGCACAAATCAGGGGCAACAGAATTGTTTCAGCAGCAGAATTTTTTTGAAATACCTTGCTGTCCATAAATTGTAGGAATTAAATAAAATACTTTTACTATCCCAAAAATTCTAAAATTTTATAGAGAGGTGTCCCACCCATGGTAGGGCCTACCTGCAAAATTTTAGGGCCTACCTGCCAAATTTTAGGACCAATGGATCCCATTTGGGCATCCAAAAGGGTGGGCCAATATAGTGAGCTGCCAGAAATTTCTGCTATACAGTTTAGCAGCATAGTTCCATTAAAATAAATTAAAAAAAATATATTTTCTCAAAAATTGGGCCATATTTCTGGATCCCACCTTATTGTGGGCTTGATGAGGGACCTTGGGTCCAAATTTTAAGAATTTTGGAGGCCCAGAACCCACCCATTTGATGGCCCAAATTCAGGACAGTTATATTCCAGCAGTATTTCACCCTAGACAGATTATATTCTTTAAATTAATTAAAATACTTTTGAGTATCCAAAAATTATGAAAATTTACAGGGAGGTATTAAACTCATGCTAGGACCTACCTACCAAATTTCAGGTCTAATGGACCCCTGTGTACACTGTGGCAAGGCCCGGATTGGCCCACTACGTTGGGACGTCCAGGCCAGTCCGATTTTCTGGACAGCTTGTTTTATTCAAATTAATTAAATTATTTCTAGATGTCCAAAAATTTTAAAATTTGTGAGGTTGTGGTCCACCTATGGAAGGACAATCCTACAAATTTTCAGGGCCATCAGGCCCCTGGACTGACCGTGGTATGGCCTGTAAATTGGGTCAGTTTTGGGCCAAATACCCAGGCCCAAATGACTAACCACCATGGGATGCCCCTACCTTGGGCTGCTGGGCCTACATTCTAATGGCATGGCCCACTTAAAGTAAGTGTTATATATTCCCCTTCTTATCTGGTGGGACCCACTGTGATATGTGTGAGTCAGTAACCCGTTTAAATTCAATAAATTTCTAGACTTCAGCAGGCCCAGGAAGTGGGTGGGCTGGAATTCCAGCAAGGAGCCCAAATTTGTGCATAGTTGATCTTTTGGAGCCGTGGCGGTCCACCAGATTTAAGGGAGTATTACACACACTCTTTTTCCCCCCTTCCTTAGACATTTTGGGCTTAATGAGTGCCCTCTTGAGGCCCACCTTTGTGGTGGTTTGTAGGCTAGCCTTAACCAGAATTTTTTTTATAGCTTTATAGGCCCAATGGCCTGGAAACCTATCCCTTGAGCCCAAGATTGTGCAAGGGCTGACCTTATTGATTCACAGGCTCAATGGGCCATCTACAAGCTGATCATGTGCATTTATTAGCCTTGATGCCCTCATAAAATGCTAAATTGTGGGCTGACTTGCAAGGCCCACATAAAGGCCTTGCCCATGTGTATTCTTGGGCTTACGGGCTGCCTTCAAGTCCACCATAATGTAGGAATTGCATGGCTTTTGTTTGGGCCATTTCTTTTGGGCCCATTATGTGATATATTATATGCATGTTTGTGTTAGCAAGTAGGCCTTGTGGACTTAGTTCTTTTGGATAGGCCCATTGATCTTGGGCCTATACTCTCCTATCTATTATGATGGGCTTAGGGATAATAATACACAAGAGGTTGGGCCCTTGGCTGCCCACTAAACTGACCCTGTACTTGGGCTAAAAGTGAGGCCCAACTCACTTGTGTTAAATGTGAAACTTGCCCATGTAAATGAATTACTGGGCTACCCATGAAGCCCACCACAATACATGGATTTATGACCTCTATGGTTGGGCCCAAACCTTTCTTAAGGGCCCACCATGCTACCTAAGTGTTGGGCTTTGAGTATAAGTCCACTAGGCCATGGATTTGCCTTAGGCCTTAGTTCATGTTTGAGTAGTGGCGGGCTACCTCTTGGAAACCAGTTGAGGTTGGATGTCCTCCTGGGTGATCCTAAGGTAGGCCTATAGGTGTCTCTATGGGTGGTTAAAGGCCCACCATAAGCCCTAGGTCATTTGTTTAAGGATCAATGTGAATGTATGTGAAACCTACCTTAACGCATGTTTGGTCCAGGCCATCCAAGCCTTGGATCGCTCGATCATGGAGGCACTTTCTGCCTTGGGTTGCTACTGGATTCACAATCCAATAGCAGGCCCAGTTGATCTTTTCTTGATGTATACACACCCTCCATCTGGTGGGGCCCCCTATGAATATTGTTGGCCTTTATGAGATCATTCCCACTTATTTAACTAATTTCTGGGCTTTCGCAAGCCCAGGAAGCAGAGTAGGCCGAACATTTTCAAGGGGCCTTAAACGTACATTGTTATGGTTGAAACTTTATTGGACATGGGACCCACCATATTGAGAACTTGTGTGCGTGTTGCATGCTTATGTTTTCTTATAATTTTTGGGTCACCTTTAGTGATCACATGAGGACCCCATCTTAGATCAGATTTTTAGGACATCCCATGAGCCCAGAGTGGGGTAGGATGTCCCAGCTTAGCCCAACCATATATTAAGCCAACTTCCACCATTTTGATCGACTTGTGGGCTAAGATAGGGATTGTATTGGGCCCTTGGTTGCCCACTTAAATTGCTAGTTATTGGGCTGATGTAGTTGGGCCCATTTCATCATTTTCTAAACTTATTTTTGGGCCGTATATTGTGTACGCAGGCTGCCCACCAAGTCCAACTTAATGCATGGATTCTATGGCCATTGCGAATTGAGCCTTGGGCCTTAATTTCTCTCTTGGGGCCCATGTTGTTAAAAGTGGTATTGTATCTTTTTATGGCCTATTATGAGGAATGTATGTATGTGGTTACCTGTGTTCTTATCTTGAATATAGGGCCTTAGGCCTTGTATCCATATAGTTCGTGGTTGAGATGCTTCTTGGGGAATGGTGGTTAAATGTTCCCATTATGGACCCCTCTAGGCCCGATTGTATCTAAATGTGATTAGATACTCATCTTAAACTCTTGCTAGACTCACTTCTGTGTTACTTAGACACGTAGTTGTATGCTTAGTCTCGTGGGCTACCCCAGGTAAATGGGCCCCCACGAGAGGTGGGATTTCTTATAGATATTGTCTAAATACCTAGTCTTGGTCCCTTCTTGGATAGGAGGAGTGTACTACTTTGTATATCGCCGCATAATGCATCTAGACCCATCTTCATGGCCCATGTGCATCATTGTATGCTTGGATGACACTGTGTGTGTGGTTATAATTGTGTCATTGGCCATTGCATGTTGCATTCCCGAGGGATGTAGTATTCCCTCTTGAGCACGTTGGATGCTTGGAATCGATGCATTATTAATTGTGTGATTCATGCATCTGGCATTGCATAACATATGAGCATTATCGTCCTTGCTTCATCAGGGTTGTAGCCTCCACAGATACATCGTAGATGGCCATTTTGGACACCGAAAATGTTACTTGAGCATACCGGGTGCATAGGATGCCCATGGGTGAAATTCCCAAAACTTCCATGGTAGTAAGGATTTGCTCCAACGGCGTGACCGGGTGGTTTATATGAGCGCATGAGGGCCTTATACCATTAGGCCACGACTCCCACTGTCGTGTAGTCGGTTGGATAGGGGTGTGGCCTTACCTGCCTAATGTGAGGAGGCATTGCTAGGCTGAGTCTGACCAGCTCGAAAATGGGTCCGCTACCTTCAGGCCTTGTTGGTGATTGGCTATCCGCAGGCAAGTAGTGAGGTCTCTTACGCTCGTTTGACTGTGCGGGGTCTGTAGAGCAGTAGTCATTCAGCAGTGTAATGGACCCCGGTGATTTCCTTATGATTGGAAATGGACATGACTTGCGGTTCGGATATGAGCACTGATATTACTTGCATTACATTAGCATTAGTTGTACAAGCCCCTTCATGCATTGCCTTGGCATGGCACCCAGTACTCACTGCATCTTATTCATGATAAGCCTGGGTAAGGCTAGTGATATTCTCATTGATCATGCTTCTCTCCTTGTATCTCCTACTACTCTTCTGTGTACCATTATCACACACCTACACCACCCTCTAAGCTTCTATAAGCTTATGCACGATTGATGAGTGCATGACACCCTAGGCAGGCGACATAGCAGTAGAGCATGGAGTAGAGCTGAGCATTTGAGGACTCCAGTGTTGCTGACCTTTCTCTCTTTCCTTTTATCTCATGTATGTCCTTTTGGACCTTATGGAGGATTGTAAAAGTTCAAATTTATAGTGGATTTTGCGATGTGTGCCTTTGTTATTCTCAGATGTACTTATTGTGATCTTGGGTATGCTCGTATTAGTAATGATTATATTGTTATGAAAAATCCCCCTTGTAAGATCTCAGGATCGGAACCTGCCTCAGGAGCCGAGAATGGGGTACTATGGAGGCTGTTACGGCCAGAACCGGCCATCGGGTTCCTGTGATTTCGGTTACAGAGTCTGGGGCGTGACACTAAACACGAGACCCACGATATTCATGGTTAACATTAGTGGTATATCAATCCAACCAATATAGGCTATCAAATATTTGCTTAGATTGTAATATGAGCCTTAGAATATCAATTAGTTTTGATCAGTTAAAATGGACACTATAATACAAAAGGTTTGGATCTCTAAAATGGCTCAAATTATTTGAAGGGTTTGGATCAATTTGCTTGAATTGTGGAAGTATTGGCCTTAGCATACCAATTAGTTTGGATCACTGAAAACGACCTCAATAATACAAATGGTGTGGAACAATAAAATGGCCCAAACCATATATAGGGTTTGGATCACTTAACAAGAGCTAATAATATGAACGTTTTGGATCACTTTAGACAACCCAAGCATTTCAAAAGGTTTGGATTACTTAATAAGAGCTAATAATATGAATGTTTTGGATGACTCCAAACAACCCAAGGATTTCAAAAGGTAGACCAATTGGATCCCTTCAAATGGACCAAGCATTTCAAAAGGTAGGCCCATCCAATTAATGTTTTGGTTAACAAAAATGGGACCATTCTAATAAATAGTACGCATCACTACAAGCAAGTTGAGTAATTAACATCTTGGGTCACTATAAAGGGACCCAACCATAAGAACGGTTTCTACTAGGAAAACTAGAACAAGAGATATTGTTGGTTTGGATAATTGAAAATGGGCCCATTGTGCATGACTTATGCACTCCATTGTTACAAACGGGTGAAAACATATTTACAGATCCACTAAGGGTTGTATCACATCAACTATTTAAATCATTAAAAATAAGCCTTCGCATACTCATGGTTGACATTATTGGAATCTCTCTGAACCATTTACTTTGATTTTTGTATATGAGTCTTGGCATATCAATTAGTTTGGATCACTAAAATTGGCCTAAATAATACAAAAGGATTTGGATCACTAAAATGGCCCTTTTTTTTAAAATGCCCAAATTGTGCGAAGGGGTTGGATCAACTTGCTTGGATTATTGAAAACATGAGCCTTAGCATATCAATTGATTTGGATCACTGAAAACAACCTCAATAATACGAAGGATGTGGATCAATTAAATGGCCCAAATTATATATAAGGGTTTGAATCACCTAAAAAGAGCCAGTAATATGAATGATTTGGATAACTCTAAACAACCCAAGCATTCAAAAGGCTAGTCTAATTAGATCACTTCAAATGGCCTAAGCATTTCAAAAACATAGGTCATCCAATAAATGGTTTGGTTAACGAAACTGGGACCATTGCTATAAATCGTTCGCATCACTAGAAGTGCGTTGAGTGTTAACGATTTGGGTCACTGCAAATGGACCCAACCATAAGAATGGCTTCTAATAGTAAAATTGAAACAAGATGTATTAATTGTTTGGATAATTGAAAATGGGCCCATTGTGCACGACTCATGAAATCAATTGTCTCAAACATATGAAAACATAATTACAGGTCCAACAAGGGTTAAGTGATTAACGTTTTGTGTCACTATAAAGGGACTTGACTGTAAGAGTGGCTTCTACCAATAAAATCTGAACAAGAGATATTAACATATTGGAGAATTGAAAATGGGTCCATTGTGCATGACTCATGCACTTGATTGTCTCAAATAGGTGAAAACGCAAGTTTTGATCCACCAAGGGTTATGTCACATCGACTATTTGGATGAGTAAACAAAAGCCTTGGCATACTCATTGTTGACATTAGTGGCATATCAATCCAACAACAAGGGCTATCAAATATTTGCTTGGATTGTTGAATATAAACAACCCAAATTATGTGAAGGGATTGAATAACTTTACTTTGATTGTTGAAACATGGGCCATACCAATTGATTTGGATCACTGAAAACAGCCCCAATAATACAAACTGGGTGGATAAATAAAATGGCCCAAATTATATAAAGGGTTTGATCACTTAAAAAGAGCTAGCAATATGAACGATTTGGATTACTCCAAACAGCCCGTGCATTTCAAAAGGTTAGTCTAATTGGATCACTTCAAATGGCCTAAGCTTTTGAAATGATAGGCCCCCACCGTATAAAAGGTTTGGTTGATGAAAATGGGACCATTCCTATAAATTGTTTGAATCATTTGAAGCAAGTTGCATGAATAAGGGTTTGGGTCACTGGTCACTGCAAAGGGACCCAATCATAAGAACAATTTCTATTAGTAAAATAAAAAAACGAGATGTTAACACTTTGGATAATTGAAAATGGGCCCATTGTGCATGACTAATGCACTCATTTGTATCAAATGAATGAAACATGATTATCAATCCACCAAGGGTTGTGCCACACCAACCATTTGGATCACTAACCATGGGCCTTAGCATATTCATGGTTAAGATTAATGGCATATCAATCCAACCAACAGGGGCTATAAAACATTTGTTTGGATTGTAAAATATGGGCCTTATAATATCAATTAATTTGGATCACTAATATTGACCTCAATAATACGAGAGGGTTTTGATGAGTAAAATGGCCCAAATTATACAAAGGGTTTGGATCACCATGCGCAATAGATTTGATTCTTGAACGTATATCTTAGCATCTTATTGGTTCTTATTACTGAAAATTACCTTAAGCATTTGAAGCATTTGGATCATTAGAAACAGCCCCAATCATATTAAGGGTTTTTGGTCACTCAATACAAGCCAACAACATGAATAGATTAGGTCAATTGAAATGGCCCCTGCATATTAAAGATTTCGAACAATAGAAATGGATCAAATCATATGAATGGTTTACATTACTGAAAACAAACTCTTCCTTACTAACATGAATCATTGTCTTACTAACATGAATCATTGAATATCAGTAAATCATATGACTAATTTGGATTGTGGAAAATGAGCAAAATTATATGACAAGATTCCTCCTTGCCTAGCATTTTTGCTTGTTTAACCCAACAAGGAATATAAAACATTAAGTGATTGGATTGGCGAATAGAGGCTTTCATATATCAAATTGGTTTGGTCTAACCAAATTAAGGGTTTAGATAACTCAAAACAGCCTCAATTGTACCAAGTGTTGCATTGGTGAACAGAGGCCTAAGTATTAAACATGAACCATATGAAGGGTATCAATTGGTTGGAATCATAAGTATCAATTGGTTGGAATCATTGACAATGCCTCAATTAGATGAAGGGTTTAGATACCAAAAATGCCCAAGTCATATGAAGGTTATGGGTCACATAAAACAGCCACAAGCATATGAATGGTTGGGATTACTTGAAATGGCTCAAGCACATCAGCGGTTTGTGTCACATAAAACAACCACATGAAAGGTTTGGGTTACACAAAAGAGCCCCAAGCATATGAACAGTTGGGATTACTTGAAATGGCCCAAGCACATCAAAGGTTTGTGTACTGAGAAGGAGCCCGAACACTAGAACAATTTGAATCACTAGCAATTTTTTGTGCACGTGACATCTATTGATTGACTTGCCAAGCATATGCCTCATTACATTGATGGTTTGGATCACGATAAGAACACAATTGTATGGATGGTTTGGATCACTAAGAACAGGCCTAATCATTTGAATGGTTAGTAAAACTAAATAGCACCCTATAATATTAACAGTCCTTAATCATATGAATTATATGGACCCTAGTCACTTGGTGATGAGGGTCGAATATTGCATATTAGACCCCAACTATTACCTTATTTTACGTACATGATAATGCCTAACATCGTATTTTAATCGTGTTTTTGTTGCAGGATGTAATAAGGAGCATTGATTGAAAACGAGTATTAAAAGCGTGGATTTGACGCTCCGAAGTTACCAGAGCACGGGACGGACTCCATAGGACCAATAATGAAGAATTTACACGCCAAGAATCTAAGAAAATCAAGCCGTTCATGTTAAAGAGGCCCGAAACTCATCCAGAATGCAAGATCACATGGTTCCAGCTATCTGATTGGCTCGAAACTGCATACATGTGATGATAACCAAAAATCAACCGTACATATTAAGTTTCAGCCTTTTGATGTCTTGGAAAGTGCTCCAACTGACAAATCAGCCTGCAAACCATTGATTTCAGGCCCACCTGATATCTGGACCTTCTTCAAAATTTACCTAGATGGTTTAAATAATATGAGAAATAGGATGGATGGCTTGGATTTCTCGAAAACATTACAGTAGGCCCCGTATGAGAAGCGAATGTGCATATGTGCACTACACACTAGAGCCGCACCACCACGGCGGATAAAGCGGTCGGCGGCGGCCCACCGCCTTCCAAATTGTGCCCGCCCACAAGAAGCGATTCTTGTTTCAAGACGCGTCACGGACGCCGCTGGTCCATTTTGCGGCTGGCTGTGAGCCCCACACGTGTCCCGTCCGGACAATCCAAGCCGTTCATCTTGTAGATGGCCGCGAATACTACAAAACCATGTTGCTACTTTGCAACCATGCGTGTACATGTGTATGATACAGAGGCCACAAAAGGGCTACCCTGCAACGTTCAAATCTGATCTTTTTGTATTTTCTTCTCTGGGACGCATCAATGGACGTTCAAAACTACCTATTCTTGACTGAAATTTCATCCTGAATTCAATGGATGGGTGGATTTTCCAGAAAATACTTCTGTGGGGCCCACCGATCACGACAGCGAGGGGTGCGAAAGGTTTCGCACATATTAGGAAATCCGGTTTTTCAGGCGATTGTGGGCCACCATCTTTGATCATATGGTAGATCTGAACCGTACATCATGTAGAGGACCCAAGAAAGTCCTAGGGGACGGTGTTTGTTTGGAATTTAAGCGAGGAAAATGCTATGTTTCGAGGGCCCAAACTGGGCTGCGAAAAGATTTTCGCTGCGCGTGCGACAGCTTTCCAAATCCGATTTTCACCACTCCAGCCACTCCATCAGCTATAAAAAGAGTTGCAAAACGTGAGGAAGAGCATCCAAAATTGGGGATTCCAGATCCATAGCTGGGGAGAGCAGATCCAGAGCTTGAGGAGAGACAGGAAGATAAGAAAGAGAAGGGAGATGTATTTCATGATATTTTATTTTTTCTTCTTTTTATTTGAATTTATGGCTTGTTAATCCCTCAGCTAGGGCTGAGATGAAGCCCCTAATTTGATTAGCTCTTTTATTTGTTGAATTTACTTTAACTTGATTGATTTGTTTCTTTCTCTAAGTGGGCTTGATTGGTTTGAATTCTGTACTTCTCCATCTATGAACTTGACCATAGTATATATATGGATGTTGTTTGGATGCTTATTCTAGGTGCTTGTGTCTGATCATGAACAAGTTTCCTATAGAGGAAGAAACAGGGTGCTTTAATGAACTGTACATTCCATGTGCCCGACCAAGGACATGGGATATGTTATTCATGGCATTGCTTAAAGGAATTAGACATTCTGTATGCCCGACTAAGGACACAGATTGTGCTTTCTCTATATAAGTGGTATCAATCTAGATTAAGGTGAATCAACAGACAAAACAAGGGTTAGGATAATTAGGGGTGGATTCGAAAGTCCTAGTGCTCTCTCTCTGATTGAATTTTCTTCCCTATTCTCAATAGTTATTTTCCATAAATTTGTGTTAGTAATTCGTTCCATTATTTATTGGATTAGTTAAGGAGAATCATAGATTTGAATTGTGACGACCAGTCCTCGTGGGAACGATCTCGTAATACGTATCATATCTACATCTGATTCGTATACTTGCGAGTTTAAAAATCATTTAAATCATGTTGGTTTAAATAAAACATCACTTGGGTCACTGAAAACGACCTTAATCATATGATGAATCCAGATCACTGAAGTGTCTCCGATCATATGACGCATTTGAATCATCGAGTAAGCACAATCACATGAATGGTTTGGACCCACCAAAGTGGCCCGAGTATGTAAAAGGTTCAATCCCCTTAAATGACCCAAGCATGTCAAAGGTTTGGATCACAAGAAATAAACCGAATCATATCAAGGGATGACATCATTGTAAAATAAAAAATAATAATAATAAAAAAAAAAAAACAACAACAACCATATTAAAGATTTGGATTGCTAAATATGGGCCAACCATATGAATGGTTTATATTTAATAAAGTGAACCCACTCATACCAATATTTAGACCAATCAAAGTCGTTATTCTACATACCTCAAGGGCCGAATCCCCCAAACTCACTAGACTAATGAACATGGACCTGAACATATCGATGGTTTGGCATCCAATATTCAATTGCTAGATTCCTCCAATGCAAGTGATTTCTGGCACATTGGCATCTAATTATTATTATAAAACATCACGATATTCGGATCTTTGAACACACATATAACATCACCTTTCAATGTTTCTCTAGTTTAGAACATCCAAAAGTTTTGATCTTGATATGTGTGTTGTCCCTTTCTATTTAAAAGTCCTCAAACCTCTTTACTCAAACAACTTTAGCATGTGATTCATCTTTAAAGATGTAATTCATTTATGGACAAAACGCAGTCTGGGATTTTTGTTTCTTGGAGAGGGTGGTGAGAGAGGGAGAGGGAGAGGGAGAGGGTTTTCCGTTTTGTTTCCTAAGAGAGAAAGAGGGAACGGGTTTCGGAGATTAAGAGGATTTTACTGTTTTGTTTCAAAACACAGAATTCCAGGATGCTTAAGCTCTTTCCATGATACCTAATGTACTTCCTGATGCAGTCTAGGTGTACTTCTCTTATGTGATATAAGACATCGTTCAACTTTCAAATTTGTCACAAGCATGAATATGATTCTGTGTGCAAAAATCAGCACTCTTAGTTCTTCGACTAACCATGCATGTGAAAGGATACAAAAAGAACACTGATGCAAAACTTCTAGCAGAGTGAGTGAATCATATTGATATAAGCAGAACCTGAAATTATGAAAATTGAATAAACATACCATGCTTGTAGAAATATCCCTTTAGATGCAAAGGAACCAACTATAAATTCCAGAGCTACTAGATCACTGATACTGGATTTTATATCAAGGTTCAACAGACTCACAAAAGTTTCTGTAAGGTTTTTCATCAAATTAATTATGATGAATGCATCTTCAATAGCTGAATAGATAGATTTGTTCTGGGAAAATACCTACAGAAATCCAATGTAAACACATTTCCTTAAACGCTTACCAAGATTCCTTTGGAAGTCTAGAGGAATTGTAATACACATCATAGCAACAACATTTTCCAGAGACGTAAAGCAGATTGAGAACCTCAAACCTGTCTCAAGCAATGCAACCCTTCACAAAATCCAGCACGGAAGAATCCTTTTATCAATAGCACTGTCTTGCTGCTCTGTCATGACTGGAGACTGATAAACCTTCCCATCTACCTCACGTGTATCACTGTCTAAAGGTATCCCTTCCAAAACTCTCTCAGATGGTACAACAAGTTCCATCGCTTCCAATTTCTCTTTGTACTTCTCCAAGGTTATTTCAAACGACACAATGTGAAATTGCGGCCCAAACAGATTATGCTGCAACACCATGATAGTAGATTAAATGCTCATTTCCTCATGAAATGATCCTATCCTCCAATCTCCCAGAAGCAACGTTATTCCACGGAGATGACAGGGAAATTGGGTGGGGAGAGCAAACGAGAGGCAGATGTGAGGAAAATTGGTGTGGGGAGAGTGACCGGGAGACAGATGTCAGGGAGATTCGTGTGGCGAGAGCAATCGACCGATCGATCGAGATCGAGAGGGTTTCCTGTTTTGTTTCTTAGAGAGAGAGAGAGAGAGGGAGAGTGTGTGGGGTTTTCGTTTCTTGGAGAGGGTGGTGAGAGAGGGAGAGGGAGAGGGTTTTCCGTTTTATTTCCTGAGTGAGAGAGGGAACGAGTTTTGGAGATTGAGAGGATTTTACCATTTTGTTTCGTGTAGAGAGAGACGTTACGATTGCGACAGCTCATCACTTTTTAAAATTTTTTTTTTAAGACGGAAAGCCTGCGACGAGATGAACGCAGATTGCATCTTACCCCCTCCTCCACCTCCAGTCCGCAGCTGGGAACGGGAAGGAGATTTTAGTGGCCACCGTGATGTGTGGATTTTATCCACACCGTCCATCCATTTCTCCGTGCCAATTTTTGAACTATTACCAAAAGTTGGATGAATCCAAGGCTTAAGTAGACCCCACCACAAGAAGCAGTGGTGGTAATGATTCTCACCGTTGAAACTTCCCTCGGGCATACCGTGATGTTGATTTTCCATCCAGCCCATTCATAAAGTTTCATAGTCCTAGATGGGAAAACATATATATCAGATCAATTCAAAACTTCTGTAGCGCCAAAGAAGTTTTCAACGGTGATAATTTAATACCCATTTTTTGGCACACCTGTTTCTTAGACCCACCTCATTTTTGGTCTCCTATCCTAAAATGATAAAGAGAAATGGATAGACGGTGTAGATAAAACCCGTTTATCATCACGGTGGCCACTCGGAGCTCGTGCCTGTTCCCAGAGACCGGCGGGGTAGACGTTGATCCAACGATACAGCCTGTTTTTTTTCCCTATACTTTTTTTCCCTTTTTTTTGGGAAATTTAGGACTGTGGACCCCACCTTTTATCCAGCTATTTTTACGAAAGAAGGCAAACTTTCTTTTGTAACTTAGACAAACACATGCGGATTACGAATTTCAGGACGAAAATACCCCTCATTTTCACTACTGCTTTTCCTCTCCCTTTCAACTGTTTCCTTTTCCTCTCCCTTTCAACTGTTTCCTTTTCCTCTCCCTTTTCATTGCCACTGCTTTCACCCCTTTTCCTCTCCCAGTTAAAAAGACAAAAAAAAAACCCTTTTTGTGAGCCCCCCTTATCAACATTTGTCTTCTTCTGAAAATGGTCGGTCCAGCGAAGAAAGTAGCACAGGTATATTTTAAATTCAGTCGGGCCCACATTAAATGTATAGGTATAGGAAATGGATTGACTACTCCTCCAGTACTCTGTGGGCCCCACCATGATCTACGTGGCTAGTGGTCGGTGCTCTGTGGGCCCCACCATGATCTATGTGGCTGGTGGTCGTTGCTTTGTGGGTCCCACCATGGTGTACATGGCTTGTGGTCGGTGCTCTGTGGGCCCCATGGTGTATGTGTTTCATCCATTCCGTTCATCCAATTGGTCCACTCAATTTTCATCTAATTTAAGGGGTTGAGCCCCAAATTAGATGGAAATATGGCTGGTGGCCCGCTCAATTTCCAGTTTGGCCCGCTCAAATGAATATTCCAAGGACTACTATTTAAGCACTAAAATAAATCCCTAACTAAAAGGAGTAATATGCATGTGAAAGAATCTATTTCTTACAAGGGAAAATAAACCATGCCTACATAAAGAAAACATATTACAAGATTAAAAATAAGAGGGATATAAATCTTAGATGTACTACACTAGAGGAAAATAATGGTGATTGGATATCCATCATTTAAATCCTCTTGAAGCCCACTGTATTGTTTGTCTGAAATCTAATCTGTTTTTTAGGAGATAAAGACCCAGATGAAGGCTAAAAACAAAGATCATCTTGACCCAATACTTTTATGGCCCCCAAAAAGTTTTTAATGGTCGATGTTCATTAAACACTGTTTCCTGTAATGTGGTCCAATTGAGATCAGGATATACCTCAATTTTTGTATAATATGATAAAATGATCTATAAAAATACATCATGATGGGGCCCACGGAGCACCGAACACCAGCCATTGGCTGGTGGCAGGGGGAGTAGCCAATCCGTTTCCTGTAGTATATCCACGCTGTCCATCCATTTTTTCCATCTAATTTAAGGGGTTGAGCCCCTAATTGAAACATATCAAAATATCAAGTGAATCATACCACGGGAAACAGTGGGCATAATGATTTTCTAGTTTGCCCCGCTAATTTCATATTTCCCCTGCTCAATTTCATGTTTGCCCCATTGATTTTATAGTTTGCCCGCTGATTTCATGTTTCCCCCGCTCAATTTCATATTTGTCCTGCTAATTTTCCAGTTTGTCCCGCTCAATTTCATGCTTGCCCCGCTCATTTTCGTATTTCCCCCGCTCAATTTCATGTTTCCCCCGCTCAATTTCATGCTTGCCCCGCTCAATTCCTAGTTTACCCTGCTCAATTTCATGCTTGTCCCGCTCATTTCCTAGTTTGCCCCACTCAATTTCATGCTTGCCCCGCTCATTTTCTAGCTTGCCCTACTAAATTTCATGCCTGCCCAACTCATTTCCTAGTTTTTCCCGCTCAATTTCATGCTTGCCCCTCTCAATTCCTAGTTTTCCCTGCTCAATTTCATGATTGTCCCAATCATTTCCAAGTTTGCCTCACTCAATTTCATGCTTCTCACTCATTTCCTAGCTTGCCCTGCTCAATTTCATGCCTGCCCCGCTCATTTCCTAGTTTTTCCCGCTCAATTTCATGCTTGCCCCACTCATTTCGTGTTTGCCCCGCTCAATTTCATGCTTGCCCCGCTCATTTTCTAGTTTGCCCCGCTTAATTTCATGCTTGCCCCGCTCATTTCCTAGTTTGTCTCACTCATTTCCTAGTTTGCCCCGCTCATTTCCTAGTTTACCCCGCTCAATTTCATGCTTGCCCCGCTCAATTCCTAGTTTGTCCCACTCAATTTCATGCTTGCCCTGCTCAATTTGATGTTTCCCCCACTCAATTTCATGTTTGCCCCATTGATTTTCTAGTTTGCCCCCACTCAATTTCATGTTTGCCTACGCTCAAAACCTAAACTTAAACCTGAAACCGAAATGTATTCTTAAATCCCTAAACCTAAACCTTAACCTATTCTCAATTCCCTAAACCTTAACCTATAACCTAACTTAAACCTAAACCTATATCGTATACTTATAACCTAAAACCTAAATGTATTCTCAAATCCCTAAACCTAAACCTTAACCTATTCTCAATTCCCTAAACCTTAACCTATAACCTAACTTAAACATAAACCTATAACCTACACTTATAACCTAAAACCTAAATGTATTCTCAAATCCCTAAACCTAAACCTACACCTATTCTTAATTCCCTAAACCTTAACCTATAACCTAACTTAAACCTAAACCTATAACCTACACTTATAACCTAAAACCTAAATGTATTCTCAAATTCCTAAACCTAAACTTACACCTTATCCTAATCTCAACTCCTTAACCTAAACGTAAACTTGAAAACTCAAACCTAAACCCAGTCCCAAACCCGATTTCCTAAACTAAACTTAACCTATTCTCAGTTCCCTAAACCTTAACCTATAACCTAACTTAAACCTAAAACCTATAACCGACACTTATAACCTAAACCTAAATGTATTCTCAAATCCCTAAACCTAAACCTACACCTAATCCTAATCTCAACTCCTTAACCTAAACCTAAACTTGAAACCCCAAACCTAAACCCGAACCTGAACCTGATTTCCTAAACCTAAACCTTAACCTATTCTCAATTCCCTAAACCTTAACTTATAACCTAACTTAAACCTAAACCTATAACCTACGCTTATAACCTAAACCTATAACCTACACTTAGATGGGCCCACATTGAATGTATGTAGTATATCCACGCCGTCCATCTACTTTTAGCGGTTTAGCCCCAAATTGAAGTATATCAAAAGATCAAGTGGATCACACCACGGGAAACAGTGGGCAGAATGATTTCCACCGTTGAAACCATAGTGGGCCCAACAGTGATGTTTGTTTGTTATTAAACCTATTCATAAGATCATATAGACATGAATTAATAAAAAACACAATTATAAGCTTGATCCAAAATTTCTGTGGCCCCTAAGAAATGATCAACATGAGAAGTTCAATTCAAAATTTTCATGTGGTGTGGTCCATTTGAACATTGGATACGTTTAGTTTTTTGGACTCAATCCATGAAATTATCTGTTAAGTTTGCACCGCTGATTTTCTAGTTTGCCCCACTCAATTTCATGTTTGCCTCGCTGATTTTCTAGTTTGCCCTGCTGATTTTCTAGTTTGCCCCGCTCAAATGCAAGTTTCCTCTGCTGAATTTCTTGTTTGCCCAGCTGAATTTCTAGTTTGCCATGCTCAAATTCAAGTTTGCCCCACTGAATTTCAAGTTTGCCCCACTCAAATTCAAGTTTCCCTTGCTGAAAATCTAGTTTGTCCCACTGAATTTATAGTTTGCCCCGCTCAATTTAATGTTTTCCCTGCAGAATTTCTAGTTTGCCTCGCTCAATTTCATGTTTCCCCCACTAATTTTCTAGGTTGCCCAACTGATCTTCTAGTTTGCCCCACTGAATTCATAGTTTGCCCCGCTGAATTTCATGTTTCCCCCGCTGAACTTCATGTCTGCCTCGCTCATTTTTCAGTTTTTTCCGTTGAATTTTCTGTTTCCCCCGCTGAATTTCATGTTTGCCCCATTCAATATCTAGGTTCCCTCCCACATATGGGGTTTTGGTATATACATAATCCGATGAACACGATGTATTACAAATAAAACATCATTGTGGGGCATAGCAAGCGTAATCGGATTGCATACTGAGTCTGGGGTTTTCGTTTCTGAGAGAGAGAGAGAGAGAGAGAGAGAGAGAGAGAGTCTAGGGTTTTCGTTTCTTGGAGAGGGTGGTGGGAGAGGGAGAGGGAGAGGGTTTTCCATTTTGTTTCCTGAGAGAGAGAGGGAACGGGTTTCGGAGATTGAGAGGATTTTACCGTTTTTCTTTGTGTAGAGAGAGACGTTACGATTGCGACAGCTCATCTCTTTTTCTTAAAAAAAAAAAAAGATGGAAAGCCTGCAACGAGACGAACGCGGATTGCGTCCTACCCCCTCCTCCACCTCCAGTCTGCAGCTAGGAACAGGAAGGAGATTTTAGTGGCCACCGTGATGTGTGGGTTTTATCCACACCGTCCATCCATTTCTCCGTGCCAATTTGTGAACTATTACCAAAAGTTGGATAAATCCAAGGCTCGAGTAGACCCCACCACAAGAAGAAGTGGTGGTAATGATTCTCACCGTTGAAACTTCCCTCGGGCCTACCATGATGTTAATTTTCCATCCAGCCCATTCATAAAGTTACATAGTCCTGGATGGGAAAACATATATATCAGATCGATTCAAAACTTCTGTAGCGCCCAAGAAGTTTTCAACGGTGATAATTTAATACCCATTTTCTGGCACACCTGTTTCTTAGACCCACCTCATTTTTGGTCTCCTATCCTAAAATGATAAGGAAAATGGATAGATGGTGTAGATAAAACCTGTATATCACGGTGGCCACTCGGAGCTCGTGCCCCAGAGATCGGCAGGGTAGGACGCTGATCCAACGATACAGCCTATATATATATATATATATATATATATATATATATATATATATATATATATATATATATATATATATATATTGCCCTATACTTTTTTCCTTTTTTTTCTTAAGATTGGAATTCTGCGACAGGAAACTAGGTGGGGCCCATTTAGATGTTGGTGAGAAATCCACCCCGTCCATCCGTTTTTCAAGATCATTTTCATATGTGTTTTTAAAATGATGTAGATCCCTAACTCAAGTGGGCCACATTACACAAAAAGCGGGTAGGTAAATGCCTACCGTTGAACCTCCCTGGTTCCACCGTGACATTTATGAACGCGGATTGCATCCTACCCCGTCTCCAGCTGGGAACGGGCAGGAGTTTTGAGTGGCCATCGTGATGTATGGGCCTTATCCACATCGTCCATCCATTTTTTCCTATTCATTTGTAAGGAATAAGAACAAAATTTAGATAAATCCAAGGCATATGCGGGCTACACAATGAGGATTAAACTCTTACCGTTAAAAACTTTTTGAGAGAAACAAAAATTTTAGATGGAGCTGATATTTTTTTTTTCTCTTCGTCCTGTTCTATGTAATTTTATGAATAGGTTAGATGGAAAATAAATATCACAGTGGGCCTAGAAAAGTTCCAACGGTGAGAATCATTATCACTGCTGCTTACTGTTGTGTGATCCACTTGAGCCTCGGATCTAACTCATTTTTGGGATTATCACATACCTTCAGAGTTAGCAGTTTAGCGTAGAATGGACAAATCAACATAAAAGAAAATTTGCATTTACATTTAGAATATACAAGGAGCTGCCCATAATGACTTATACAAATCAATGTCTCAATACTTACAATTACAAATTAGGATAACATCACATGTGAAACAAATACATTATAACAAATCTTAAGCTGTAAAATCACGTAACAACTCTTAACAATACAATCATGCATCCTTGCCGATTACACCCTGCTCCTCATCGATATGAACATGAATATCAACTGGGCCACCTGTGCTACATGTACGGTTATATATTAGATGAATGAATGGCCAGCTTAGTGTGAATTTCCCTCAAGATTACACACTTTCGCATTAGGTAAGCATAGTTATAAAAACATAACAAGGCACACAGAACAATACATGATGTAGTCTTATTAGATGCATGGATGCGTAAGTGCATCATCGACCCGGGGATGCTCATCCGTTCGGCAGTTGAGCTCGTCACTCATGCAAAGGCTGACCATTAGCGAAGCACATCACGTGCGTACATCACGTACCACATAACGACTACCTATCGTACATCACGTACGTGAATCGATGTTGGTGGTCTGGCAGTTAGTGAAACGATACCCCAATAACTCGGAGGCACGTGTTACAGCATCCAGAAATATCCACCCGTCATCGTAAATATGTCATGTATACATGATTAGCAAGCCATTATTAGTCTAATTACAATCAGCCGGTTTAATAAAGCTCGAGATCACTACGGAGGGCTCGTCACCCAGCGTAGGCCGACGACTCAGGCATAGTGTCCCATGACCACCATCCCCGGCCCATGGGTCTACCACCTTAGGATGTTTAATAGAAACCCATCGACTAGTGGCCAGTCATATTTCAGTATATGGGGTTTACTATCGTATAGTTGTATAAAATAAAACATCGAACCCATGTAGGGAAAATACCAAAACAACACCACATAGGGCAATTTCCAAAACTAAGCCACATAGGGCAAATATCAAATTACGCCGCATAGGGCAATTATTAAGACTAAGCCACATAGGGCAAATATCAAAACCATGCGATAAAAGACCATCCTTAAAAACCATGTAGACGCAACAACCCCTGGATGGTATGCCCGCATCAATATTCGATTTAAACCACCATTCGATAACCACTAAGTCGAAGGTCCATTATAATCACAAACAATCGAGTTACATCCCAAGTATGGGGGTGTACATTTATAAGTGGGGGTTTCTCATTGATGTACCAATTTAAGTTTCATAAGCAATCCATAAGTGGTCCACAAAGCATGAGAAATTATGTAGGATAAATATTGAGCATGTAATCTAGCAATTCAATTCCAACAATTAACACATGTGATTATAAGATAAAGATATCAAATATCAATCGAAATTAAAATAAAAATAATTACTTAAGCTAATGGAAAAATGGAAAGCTCAAGGGGAAGGAATCATCACCTCACGAGTTGAATCTTCTACTAGTGTTGCTAGGAAGTGCGTGCACCCTTAGAGTCAAACCCTACCATGAATTGTGAAGTTATATGTGAGATACATGTTCTACAAAATATCTATGGCCAAGATTAATGTAACCTGGGGCTAGGATTTACTTATTTTTAGGGTTTTAATGTAGAATTAGGTTTTCATCTTAGAGTTTAGTTAAATGCTTGGATTCTAGGATTTGAATCCTAAATTAACATTATTTTATTATTGTACAATGGATTAAAAAATATTCATAATGGGAGTATTAATCCATCAATATTAATAATGATGGTCCACAAGTGGGTACTTAAATATACCAACAATGCTTAATGTTCTTATAATAACTAATAATCTATTAATTAATAGAGATATTAGAGATAGAACATTTACTAACAATAATGTGATGATGACTAATAATAATATTCATATTAACAATAATTATACTAACCCCATAGTGAAAGTGATAATATCTTTTATTGGTAATAGTAATAACTATCAATACTGAATCTTTTCATGATAGTACTTAAGGATAGTAAATAAATGTAAGTGTCTAATAATCATAGTCCTTAATGACATGATTAAGATTAGCTATGCGACGTTAATAATCCTTGCAATATAGTAAATAGTATGATCTACTATCAATGATTATACATAAGATTGATAAATAAAATACTAGTATTTAGTAACGGTAATTTTATTTGTAATAACAACCATTAGCATGGATAATCTACTAACGGTTAGGATCATAACTTATGGTTCAGATTACTTAGGTCTAGGCTAGATTTTTAGGGTTTGAACCCTATTTGGTGTACAATTAATTTTTGTGTTAATTTAATAATTCTAAAATATTTATTAACCGTGCATTGAAACAAGTCTAGAATGGGGAGAACATGTTGACTCACCTTGTCGACTTGGTTCGAGTCGAGTTGACTCGGCTCAACACAACCACCCCCTACTTTCACTCTCTCCTTCTCTCTCTCTTTCTTCTTCTCCTTTTCTTCTTCTTTTCCTCCATGCTGGAATGTCCAGCAATGAGCCTGGACAGACCAACCCAACTCGACTCGGCTGGACTCGGTTCCAGTCAAGTCAAGTCAACTCAACAGCAACCTCCATCCAATCTCTCTCTCCTTCATTTCATCTTCTCTCTCTCTCTCTCTCTCTCTCTCTCTCTCTCTCTCTCTCTCTCTCTTTTTTTATCCTTCTCCTTTTCCTTTCTTCTTTCTTATAAAAAAAAAAAAAAAAAAAAACAGCACCCAATAAGCCCTAACCCAACTGAATCAGGTTGGTGCAGTCGCACTAACCCTACTCTCTTTCTCTTTCCCTCTATATCTTCTTCTTTCTTTCTTCTTTGCTAAAATCTTAGCATGGCCCGAACTAGCAGCAGCCCATAACATTTGAGCTCAACTTAGATGTGGCCCAGACCTAACGGACTTGAATCCGACTCGGCCCTAGCTCGAACAGGAGAGCGGCAGCGAGAATGCTCTCGCAGCTGATGAGTGTAGCAATGAGCTCCTTTCTTATTTCTGCTTCCACCACTAGGAATGCCCAACAAGAAGCTTGGACTGGACTAGGAATAAGTCAGGACTCACCCAACTCAGACCAAACTCGGTCTCGAATCGGCGTGGCCTGACCTGGTGCGGCACTAAACAGACCGCATGACTTCCTCTCTCTCCCTTCTTTCTCTCCTATTCCCTCTCCTATTCTCTCTCTCTCTCTCTGTGGTTTTTCCCCTCCTCTTTACTCCTTCTGGCTCGGCCCGAGTTGGAGCTCAACTCGGATGGGTCTTGCGTGGTGCGCACCACAGTTCGCCCGATCTTCACTCTCTCTTTCCTCTCCTTTTTCTTCTCTCTCTCTCTCCTAATTGCTTGGTGGGGATCCCGAGAGAATAGGGCCCTTTTTTGTAGACGTAGGGTTGCCCTAGCTATTTTAGGGAATGACCAGGATAACCCTAGCCGTTTCAGGGAATGACCAGGATAACGGTTGCTCTCATGTTCTCTCTCCTGATTCTTGCTTTGCATGGGGGCAATCTGATCATGGGATGGTTTTCTTAATGCCATGGCCCATCGAATGAGCGCTCTTGATCAATAGATGGGGCCCACGCCAATCTAATGGGTTTTTGGCTTTAATGGGGAGGATGATGGGGTCATCAGTGGTAAATTTTTTATATACGGACCAAACCAATGATCCGGTCCACTTGGATGGTCTAGATGATGCCGTTGATCATTGCAGGGCCCTCTTTTTCCGTCGTTCATCACAGTTACGCCCATCTCATGAGATTTTCCTCACCTCCAAAGTTTTCTCGCGAGATGGGAGGCTTCATTAAGGGAGACGTTGCTGCCCTACTGAGAATGGCGAGGGTCTCTCCACGTGGCTTCGTGGAGGGCCTGGATTTTGCCAGACAGCTTCCCAAAAGGGAATGCCTGTCCGTCCCTTCCACCCCGCAGACAGGTCGTCTGCCCATTTTTGGCACCGAGAGAAGGTTGGGATGTGCTCTCAACAGACGACCAAGATGAAAAGAAGGGGACGCATGCAGATTGCCCTCGTGGATTGGAGAAACGGAAGAATGTCTCCGTTCTCAGAATATACCAACCACACGCATGCCCCTAACACCTTTCATTGTGTCCATGCACATGTGCATGAGTGCATCCGGACAAGTGGTCAGGGGCGAACGGAAGTCCTTTACCTGATGGACGGTCCGGATCATCTCAAGGTGGCCCATGTAGGTCTCCATGGTCTGATTTAGGTGCGGCTGGAAGCACAATCTCCATTGTACATTAGTCCTCTTGGGATCGTTGTCGTTCGTGTGATTGGGCTCGCACTCTTGTAAAACCCACAAGGTTTGGGTCCTTCATGACCCCTCTACCAGATGCACGAACCAGATCATGCCTCCGACCATGATGGTGGGCCGCGAACTGGGCGTACGGATGATGTCCATTTAAAACAACCTGTAGGTGGGAGAATGAGCTAGATTCTCTCTTTTTAAGAGATTTTCAGGTCCAAGACGGTCAAACCAGCAGCGCGGTCCCGTGCACTTTGTGCACGGAGATTGGTGGTGCACGCGCACCCTGTGTGGGGACCACCGCGACGTTTATGATAAATCCACTCCGTTCATTAGATTTTTGGGGGTTTATTATGACTGTAGGCTGAAGCTGGGTCCAATCTAAAACTCAGGTGGGCCATAATATCGGTATGATGCATCCGGTGATGATACCCGACGATCCTTGAAAGTTTAATCGTCAGATCTTTTCCTATTATAGTTTAATTGACTATTTGGGGGCCTTAAGGGCTGATTGCGTGGAATCTAATAGTAAATCCTAATTAGATATTATTATATTATTTTATTATATTAATCACAAGTAATAAAGTAACTTGTTATATGTAATTTATATTATCACAGATTGATAATATATAAATTATATGAATATTAGTAAGCAAATATTTATATATATATTATTTGTATAGTTTTATATATGTTATGTTTTAGTTTTATATAAATTGTTAAATTGTTATTTATTATAAAATTTTCAAGTATATTTTATTTTTATGTAATATAAATTCTATAATTTGTAATTTATATTAATGATGTTACAAGTGTATGAATATAGTATGGATTATAGTTACTTCTCATTTTAATATGTAATTTTAAATATTTATAAAGTGTACAAATAACATTTCATAGTGTATATATTGTTGTATTATTTTATTTATTATAAATGATTATTAAATAGTTAGATTTACATAATATGTATATATAATAAGTTATATGTATTTGATAATTATTACATATTACATATTTTGAATTGGCTGACCAATCTAATGATCGGATAATTTCAAAATTGATCTTAAGCACACTTAATGTTTCCTGTACTAGTTTAGGGAACTTTTGACAATTGCATTTGTAAACCGATGGTTAGATTGTTCTCAAACTTGAACTAGAATGGTCTTAGGGGTTCACAGTGATCTCTCCAGGAATCTAACCCATCCATTAAGTCCAACAATTTATGATTGCCTACTTGCTTGACAGGGAGGCCGATCAAAAGCTTAGGTGGACCATAACTCGCAGATTAGAGTGTCTACTAATTATCCTTGGTAACTTAAATGTCAGATCAATTCTAGAGATAACCATTGATGATTCCTAGGGTTTTTAGCCTAGTTCAGAGTAACATTCAATTAAGTTAGATTACACAGTAACACCCGAGTATTGAAAGTATGGGGCGTTACAGTACATAGACTCACCACCGCTACTTTCAAAGCCCAAGCAAGGAGAGCCGCTCGTACTATACCTAGCAGTCTCAACAGTAGCAGTCAACTCAACCCTTATCCGGGAACAAGAAGGGAAACAACTACCAGTGTACTATGTCAGCAAAGCCTTGGTCTCGGTCGAGACTAAGTATCCAGACATCAAGAAGCTAGCTCTAGCTCTGGTCGTCTCATCCCGCCACCTCTAACCTTACTTCCAGGTCCATACTATCATAGTCCTGACCAACCAGCCTCTCCGCCAAGTACTCAAGAAACCTAAAGTGTCAGGAGATTTACAAAATGGGCAATCGAACTCAGTGAGTTTGACATTAAGTATCAGCCCTGAACTGCCATCAAAGACCAAGCAGTAGCTAATTTTATTGTCGAGCTCGCGGGCGAAAGCGACCTGTAAGCCAGTCCAAGTAGCAAAGCCGATCAACCGGTAGATCAGGCAACCAAACGAGATTTGTTGACTTGGACATTTTACATAGATGGCTCATCTAATTCTAAATGCAACGGGGTCGAGGTAGTGCTTGAGGCTCCTGAATAAACTTGCACACAATATGCCTTAAGATTTGGATTCCAAACATTGAACAATGCAACAAAATACGAAGCACTGCTCATTATCAGCAGTGATAGGAACTCAAAACCTGAAAGTCCACAGTGATTCACAGCTCGCCATCAACCAGATAGCCAGCGAATACTAAACAAAGGAAGAAAGAATGATCACCTATCTACGAAAGGCCCGGGAACTCATCAACAAATTCGCTAAGTGCGACATCAACCTGATCCCTAGGTCAGAAAACTCCAAGGCAGATACTTTAGAAAAGCTTGCCACTGTAGCCGAAGATGACATCCCGAAGTCGACCCCAATCGAGTTCCTCGCCGAGCTAAGTATCAGCGAGACCAACCCAAGCACGGTCCTTCCAATAAACTTAGTACCGAGCTGGATGAACCTAATAGTTAGCTCCCTTCAGGAAGGGAAATTGCCCAAAGATCAACTTAAGGCATGCAAGCTTTGATCCAGGTCAGCCCGGTATACCATGGTTGGAGACACTTTGTATATATAAAAAAAAGGCTTCTCTCTGCCCTATCTCAGGTGCCTCTAACTAAAAGAAGTTGAGTACATTCTGAGAGAGGTACACAAAAGAATTTGCGGCAACCATTCCAGTAGCCGCACATTTGCCCACAAGGTCGTCCGACAAGGGTACTTCTAGCCAACTATCTAGAAGGATGCCAAGCAATACACCCAGAGATGCGACAAGTGTCAAAGGTTCGCAACAATTCCCCATTAGCCACCCGACCAACTGACTCCCATGATTAGGTTGTGGCCATTCGCTCAATGGGGGATAGACATTATCGGCCCCCTACCAACCGGTAAAGGCCAAAGAACGTTTGCAGTCATCGCGGTCAACTACTTCACAAAGTGGGTCGAAGCCCAGCCCCTAGCCAAGATTACTAAATAGAAAATCAATGACTTCATCTGGAAAAGCATCATCTGTCGATATGGAATCCTGCACACGATCGTCTCGGACAACGAAAAATAGTTGACAACGATCAGTTTCGAGGCATGTGTGAGAACCTCAGAATTCAGAATGCTTACTCATCACCTCGGCATCCCCAAGCCAACAGTCAGGTCGACGTAGTCAACAAGATCACCAAGAACCACCTTCGAACCAAGCTCGAGACAGATAAAGGGACCTAGGCCGACGAGCTCCCCCATGTTCTCTAGGCATATTGGAGCACCGCCCAAACAACCACCGGAGAAACTCCCTTCTCCCTGGCCTTTGGAGCTGAGGCTGTAGTCCCAGTAGAGATAGGGCTCTCGACAGCCCGGATCTGCTCCTACGATGAAAATCAAAACGCTGAGCAGATGGCACTAGACCTTGATTTGCTCGAAGAAAAAAGGGAGCATGCCTAGCTCAAAGTCGTAACTCGGTAGTAGCAAGTTCTCTGGTTCTACAACTTCAGAGTAAAAATGAGAAGGTTTCGAGCTGGAGATCTGGTCCTCCGACAGACCTTCCGGAACACCAAGGAATCTAGCATGGGGACTTTGGGACCGAACTGGGAAGGACCCTACAGAATCACAGGCACCACCCGACCTGGAACTTATCGACTTGAAGATATGGAGGGACGACCTCTACATGTCCGTGGAACATCGAACATTGAAGATCTACTACCTGTGAAGCCCGACCAGGATTTCAGGTTGGAGTCCATGTATCTACAATTAGAAATCTACAAAGAGCCGACCTATTGGGTCATAATCTACATGTCTACTGATCAGATTTTTCAATAAAAATCCCAAAGTTGGAAAAATTTTGCATTCTACTTATCTACAATAGCCGAACTATATAGTCGACTAAGGACTTCCGTTAGTGTAAGGGAAAAGTGGTCCTCACCAGTTGCCCGACCCTTAAAGAAGAGGTCGGACCACTAATTTATTTTATTGCATGGTCTACTAAGGTATCCCCTTAGTACAAGGGAAAAAACCCTCCTAAGCAAACTATTTGACCTTCTATGAAGGGACCATTGCAGCTTGACCATCCAACATGCAAAAGCAAAAATCCCTTGATAAAGGAAAAGGCTCAATAGCTAGCCCCCGAGCTCCCATTTGACCGACCTACTAATATGTGATAAGCCAATATGAAAAATCTACTTAAAAACCCACACAGTTGCCATAAAAAGTACTTTTTTTTCATTGATATGAAAGGAGTACATAATGAAAGCAAATGAAAAAGAATCCAAAAATACAGAAAGAGAAAGGGAGTTCAGGACTCCAATGGGGTTGGCTACTCGAAAGGCAAGTCCTCGGCCTCTGGTGGAGTCGGATCTTTTGCAGAGCAATCCTCGAAAGAGGACAGGTTGAGCTCGGGGTATGCCTCCTTAACATCCTAAAGGCACTTGTCATACACGATGTTATAGAGCGCATCCCTCTCTTCTACGCACTCCTTAGAGGCCTTGAACTCCTCCACGGCTGCCGCTAGAATAGATACCTCGGCTTCTTTCAGCTTCACTTTGAAGTTGTACTTCACCTCACCAAGCTCGGATTTCCACTGAGCACCCTTATCCCGAGCATCATTAAGAAGTGATTTTGACGCTTCCAACTCGGTCCTTGCCTCCTGTGCCTAGGCCTTCAAAGTGGTGACCTTGGAGTGGAGCTGCTCGGATTTGACACTTTTCTGCAGTAAAGCCGCCTTCACCTCTTTGCACTCTATCTCGCCATGCAATATCTTGTGGTGAACGTTCAAAAGGGAGGAGGTGAACTAAAAATAGATCTACGTTAGAAGATAAAAATAAATAAATTTGTTAAGTGATAAAGGACAACCATTGTGGAAGAAACGAATTACCCTATAGAAAAGTGCCACTAACTGGCCTACGACAGCTGCCGGAGGCAAGTCTATCACCCTGTTAAACTCAACATCTGGAATGTGCCTAGCTATCTAGGATAGGAGACCCTCTGTCATGGCAGTGACCAATTCGAGGGACCCTCGAGCCTCATCACCTCGGCCACCAGCTAGACTACCCATTTAAGGTGAGAGGGACTGGGCCTTACAGCCAGAACTCGCTTGAACCGCGGAAGGTTAGGCCTCAACAACAGAGATTTCCCCTGCAGTGACCCCAACCACCTCTAAGATCGTTGGCAAGTCTGGAGGAGTAGTGGCAGGAACAACAGCGGGGTCGATAGTCACGCTCGACCAACCAGCCGCAGAGGGGGCAATAGCTTTCTTCTTTGAAGCCAGCCTCTACTTCTTCTAAGCCAGCTAGGCCATAGAGGGAGCTTTGCGCTTAGACCAGCTTTGCTTAGGCATCTCTACACAACAAAAAGAAATGGTCAGCAAGCAGATGATAACGAAATAATTTTTTTTACTATCTCCTAAGGATATACTTGATATGAATAAGGCAAAACCTGATTTTAAAAGCAGCTCAGGTGTGACCAGCCGCCTCCAAGACCTCGATTTGGCATCTACTGAACTCACCCCAGCTATTCGAGTGCGCTCCTCCTCGTCCACTCCAGCAGGGTACTTGAGCAGAACTGCCAAAAACGATCACAATTAGATACGAAAGCAAAATGAGTTAAGGAAAGTGTAATTTGGACATACCAACCTGGTTTAGAGAAGCAGGTTGGAACCTGAGAACGTAGCCCGGAAGCTCTTGGAGCCTCCCAATCTCCCGATGCCCAAAACCACTTACTCTTCCAATTCTTGTTCGAGGTCAGGGTGTCTGTGATTAAGGCCTTGCCAATCTTCGACCAAGCGAAAAAATAATACCAACCCTCATGGAACGGGTTGGACTTCACCTGGTATAGGTGGAGAAACTCATTCACAGTATACTCAGGTTGATCGAGCTCGGACCAGAGAATGAATGGCCCCAACTCCCTCCAGGCATTTGGGATTATTTGCCTAGGAGCCAACTCCAGACACGAGAGGACTTTTGTAAGACCCTGTACTCTTAGTACTCAGGTGTTACCACGAAATCCTAGCTTATTAAACCATTCACATACTGTAAGACCCATATCCTAGTATGTACTGTTCCATCGACTGCCGCGATCCTTCCCGTCGAAGTCCGGCAATCCATGACCTATAATCGATATTTGTGCGCGGCCCTAAGTCGTATCCAGTAGATTTTAGTCGGCTTAATCTGAGACTTGTACCATTGTGACCGCACCGTCGCCGCGGTTCCAACGCCGCGACTCGCGCACCAATCCGATGCCCTGGCAGGGAGATGTGGGCTGGCGTTCAATTCGAAGAAAAACACCTCACATTTGCAATCCCAAGAGAATCTCTACAACATGTCCCATCAATTAATCACTCAAATCAATCAATTAATTAATCAATCTTTCTTTCTCCCCAAGTCAAGCAACCACCAAGTCAACTCTTTCTCACCCTCTCTCTTACACACCCATACATGTCAAGTACACCATCACCTCACCCATCACTCATATCCATCACCTCTCCCTTACAAGCACCATTCTCTCTCTCTCTTTCTCTACACCATTTTCCAAGCCATTCCAAGCAACCAAAAACCACACATCCAAGCATTTCATGTGAGAGAGAAAAGTGAGTTTGTGTATGGCCCACTTTCCCATCCCAAATCCATCATCCTGGCCATTTAAACCTCATCTTCTACCATCAAAGTGAAGCACAAGGAGATTGGCTTTCCAACGAACCAAAAAGATTGAACGGTGGGTGCTTCTATAGGCTTAGATTTTATTTTTTTATGATGGGCCAAGTGAGGCCTACCGATTGATGGTATGGATCTCACTTTGGACCTTAGGTGTGGTCGATGGCCCACCTTGATCCTCACGATCATTTCATGATGGGACCATTCTCCATGGACCCCATCATGATGTTTATTTTCCTTGTACAAATAGGGTCATCTAGACCTTGCATTTCGGTGGAGAAAGGATCTCCACCGTTGATTTTGATCGGTGGGCCCACATGTAATGGGACCCACTTGATGTATGTTGTAGATCATGAAAGGGAGGGCCCATAATGTTAGGGTCCCTCCATCACTCGGTCTTCCTTTCTCTCTTTCTCTCCCACTCTCTTCATTTTTTTATTGTGTGTGATAATGTGGCTGTGGCCCACCTGGATGGAAACCACCATGAAACATGCATTTGATCCAAGCCATTTGTAGGTGAGGCCCTCTTTATAAGTGTTGTATATACACCATCCATCATTTGGTGGCCCACCTGAGCAGGGCCCACCTAGTGTGCGTGGTTTGCACAAACCGTCCATCGTCCAGGGGCGTTGGACGTCAATTAGAAAACACAAATATTAGCTTGATTTACAAGCTTTTGGGCGGGCCACTCCTACAGGCCCCACCTTGATGTATGTGTTTAATCCACGCCGTCCATTCCATTCTCTAGTTCCTTTTAGGCGTTGAGACAAAAAATGAAGCTGATTTGAATTTCTGGGCCATAACATGCCAAACGATGTTTTCTACCGTTAAAATCCACCTGAGGTTTCCACATACTAAAACACATTGAATATTGGACTCATTTGGTTGGTCTTGAGCCGTAAAATCCAATGGTCAGGGTCGATTCCACTGATGCAGGCCCCACACACGAAAAACCATGAAAAAATAAGGTTTTGTAAAAAATAATAATAATAACTATATGCAGCATGTACCAGGCGGACACAGGGACCCACGGTCCCAACTGTGGGCCCCACCATGATGTATGTTTAATATCCACACCGTTCATTAGGTGGGCCACTTCCTGAAGTGGGCCCCCCTCCAAAAATCGGCCCGATCTGAAACTCAGATGGCCCACATCATGGGAAATAATGGGATTGAACGTCTGCCCTTAAAACCCTTTTGGATGCCACAGAAGTTTTGGATGATTATGAAATTTGTTTTTCCTATTCAGTCAGGGTCCGTGTGACCTTATTAACAGGTTGGATTGCATATAAACATAATGGTGGGACCCACAGTGATGTATGTGTTTGTTTTCTACCATCCAGCGGACGGTGGAGCCCACAGTAATATGTGTTCCGTCGCACCATCCGCCACAATGATATATGTGTTTATTCACATTGTCCACTGTTTGGACACTGGGACCCACCATGATGCATATGTTGCATCCAAACCGTCTATCCATTTTAAAAGATCATTTTATGGCATGAGCTAAAGAATGAGGCAGATCTAGAGTCATGTGGACCACACTATAGAAACAGTGTTAGATTGAATGTCCACCATTAAAACCTTTGGATTACAAGGTTGGACAAGTATGATATTTGCTTTCCCTCTAAATCTAGGTCCTTGTGACCTTGTAAATAAATTGGACAGGAAATAAATGTTATGGTGGGCTTTGGGAATTTTAATGGTGGAAGTCATCATCACCATTTATATTTGGGTGTGGCCCATTTCATATATATGGGGCCAATTGGTGTGGCCTATTTGATGCACATAAGGCCCATGTGATTAGGCCCATTTTGATGCGTTCTAAGGCCCATGGGTTATAGCCCATTACAATGTACATAAGGCCCATTAGTGTGGCCCATTAGTGTGGCCCACTTGATGAATATAAGGCCCATGTGATATGGCCCATTTGATGTATTTAAGGCCCAATGGGATGTACCTAAGGTCCATTGTAATGTGTGATCCCAACATGGTTTATGTAATGATGTTTACGACGGGCCGTGCCTAGGGAACAATGTTGGTTTGACGTCCACATTGTAAGTACAATGTTGGTTAAATGTCCACATTGTAACTCTCCTTAAGGCCCATTGATAGGCCCATACTTTTTGATAATTCATCACTTTATAACATGCTTAGTATAGCTCCATGCTTCATGCCCATACGCATCATATGTATGCTTGATATGAGGAATGTTTGATTAGAGCATAAGCCGTTGGGCTGAGACATTTACGGGACTCCTTATGAGACGGAGTGCCCCCACATAAGCGCGTGGTACGTGTAGGATTGCTGCATGATTTGATGATGTGACTCATGCATTCTGCATATGTGTGACTTGATCACTGCACGCCCTAGCGACATCAGGGTCGTGGCCTCCACAAGCACATCGTGGATGGTCGTATAGATACCAGAAATATTGGCTCTAGCATTGTAGGCACTTAGGATGTCCTTGGGTGAAAATCCCAGAACCTTTTTGGTACCAGGGGATGCTCCAACGTCTAGACCGAGTGGATACATGAGCGCCCGAGTGCCGAATACCAATAGGCCGCGTCTCCCACTGTGTCGTGGTCGGTTAGAAGGGGGTGTGACCTTATCCAGCCGAGTGAGGGGGCTATAAGATAGGCTGAGTTTGACCAGCTCGCAAATGAGTCCGCTATCGACGAGCCGGGTAGGTATTGGCAGACTACTGGTCAGGCAGATAGTGAGGTCTCTTCCACTTGCTTGGCTGTGCAGCTAAAGAGGAGGCAGTTAGAGTGAAGTGTATTAGACCCCTGTGATATCCAGAGAGGAACGGTACTGATATGTGTACTTGATGAGTACTGGCATGCTTGTTTTGCATCTCACATATGACATTTGGCTACATAGGCCTTGCATCGCATGGCCTTGGTATGGCCGATAGCATTCATGTCTTGCATCACATAGTTTTGGTACAGCTGATAGCATTCATGGACTTATCCGGAGGCTATTGCAGCCAGAACCGATCATCGGGTTCCTTGTGGGTCCGGTTACCGAATCTGGGGCGTGACAGGAGTTGGTATCAGAGCATAGCAAGTAATTTTGAAATAACTTGGGATAATATCACATATCTGTTGCAGGCTTAGGACAAGTAGTGTCCCGAGTGTGTTTCTCTCGTTCCGTTTAAGCCTTCAAGGATTCTAATTCCTAAGTATCCATCACCTTTGTTCTTTCTGTAGACCATGTCGTCCAGTCAAGGTGCCCATGATTGTGACGCCCGTGGCCGTAGTGCCCATGGACATGGTTTTTATTCCACTCCAGCGATCCAAGTGACTTTTGCTCCACCACCTGAGATTTCTGTTTCCCCTCTGAAGCCTGCCGTACCTATTCCTGAGGATTCCACCGTACCTGTGCCTCCATTAGAGGCCAGTGCTACTCCCGCTTACGTGACGATTCATATAGGAGCTGAGCATCTCCAGCAGTTAATGCAGGTCATCACTGATGTTCTTCAGACCCGTCAGCTCGTTCCTGAGATGCTCGGACAGGCGGAACAGGAGCGTGCGAGTCCCCTTCTGCGAGATTCGACTCTGCAGCGTGCTCCGTTGGTGGTATTTTTACTTCAGGGCGAGGCCGAGTGGACCAATTCACAGAGGGATCATGATCAAAGGAGAGGCCGGAAGAGGCAGGCCCCCTCTAGTAGCTCTCGGCAGTGTCAACAGCGGCAGAGATGCATAGCCTATCTAGCCGCCAAAGCATCAGCATCACATGCAGTAGCTTCTTCATCATCATTAACACCGTCGATCGCTTCATCTTCCAGCCCCTTTTCTAGAGTTTTCTTCGGTTGTGAGCAGACGGGACACCGTAGGGGCGAGTGTTCCCATCAACAGGATGGACCTGGCAGCAAAGATCGCAGATGTAGAAGAGATAGACACCTCCCCAACCACCTCAAGCTTGATTTTGCGCAACCTAGCAGGACCCTTAGTTATTAGGAGAGTTGTTATGGGTGTTCCCCTTGCCTCCGTATGTAAGTCTTGTGTTGTGGTGCATCGCACCCTTTTTGTATCCATGGGCTTTTGTTCACTCAGATTGCCATTAGAGTCTGCCATAAGAGATTGTCAGTATCGACACTTTTTGGAAAGATCCCTGTATTAGGCCGATGATATTATCGTGTTCCGTTTTGGTTGGTGAGATGTCTTACTGGCTAAAAAGTTTTGTATTGCCAATGTTGAGCTTATTTTGTTGTCTAAGCAGTGTTCCTAGTTAGGGATGGTAGGCCAAATTGCAAGTTTTGTGGCCGAGTGTGACGCTTGATAGCGTGTCAAGGCCAATCCTCTAAGACCCCCCTAGTCCCTTGCAGCCGTTGAGTGTCCTAAAGTGGAAGTAGGAGTGTATTGATGGATTTCATCGTAGGTTTGCCAAGATTAGGGAGCATTATCCCCTTTTGTTCGATGATTAATTGCACGTATTACTTGTGTTGCCTTTTCTTGATTGATGATTGATATCTATGATGATGTTATACATTTCGTTGTCTCAGTTTTGTCAATTTCGAGGACGAAATTTCTTTGTTGGTGGGGAGGATTGTGAGACCCGACCTGAGTTCTCATGTGTGCATGTGTGTGCATAAGTATGCATTTCGTTCATTTTGGTCCCGCGGTCCTACCGGTCGAATCCCGGCGACTCGCGACCCTTAGATTGTGTTGCGGTCATCCTTAAGTTTGGTCACATAGACCCGACTTGGATTGACCCGAGACCCATGCTATCTTGTCCGTATCAGCGTCGCGATTCTAACGCCTTGCCCTATGCGTTAATCCAACGTGTACATCTCAAGTTATGAGCATTTCATCATGTGGCCCACTTTTTGTACAAATGCATGTGGACCACCTCAATGGCACAATTTCCCATGCACACCACACACACTACACAATTTCTATGGAATAGACACTACACACCCTAAACACTACCAATAGACCTACTAAGCATAGCACTTTGTTATTGTCACCATAGGCCATTATAGTTTCTCTAACCAAGGAGAGAGAGGCCATGATTGCCTCCCTACAACTCTCTCTCTCTCTCTCTCTCTCTCTCTCTCTCTCTCTCTCTCTTTCTTCTCACTCCCTCATTTCTCTCCTTCTTTCTCTCTTGAAAAAAAAAATCCAACAACCTTCTCCCCATCTTCCCTCCATTCCAGCCCCATTTCCCCTCTAATCCTCTCAATCTAACCATCTAAATCCAATCTCACCCATGGATATGGACCCCTTGGTGCACTAGGAGCTAGGAGGTCCAAGTTTGGAGCAACTAAGGTGGGTGTACTCATAGAACTTAAGATTTCTAATTCCATGTTCTTAGATCTCTTTTATTTTTTATGGGAAGTGTAGGACCCACCAATCAATGGTGGAGATCCTACATCATCCCTTAGTTGTGGCCAAATGGCCTATCTGATGCATGCATGCCCATGCATGGGGTTTTCCCTCTATAGGCCCCCATCATGGAGGATTACTTGGATTCCATGGCATGATAAGTTATCTAGACCTTAGAATCATAGTTAGGATGGCATCCCAACCATTGATCTTGAATCTAGAACATGTATGTGGTGGATCTTTGATGTAACATATGAATAGAAGGAATGTATGGTGTGATTGATGAAGGGGAGGGCCTCAATGTGGCGGAGCCCCTCCTCTTGTGGCCGATTCTTTATTTTTTTTCTTTATGATAGAATCCTGATCTTGCATGTGTGGCCCACCTTGTAGGCCAACAAAAATCTAGACCAACCATGGAGCTTGGACGCCCATAGCGGTCCATCCTTAGACATGTGGCCCCAAAATCTACCTAAATGGGACACATGCAAGGGGTGTTTGATGTTGGGGAAGGTCTGGACATTTGTGAGGCCCACTGGGGTGGTCCACCACACAAATTCCCGGGCTTAAATCCCATGGAAAACAATGTTTATATTTTAAATCCTTTCTATTATATGTTGCTATCCAGAATTGTCTGGACAGATTTTTGAGCCATCTTGGGACCCGATTTTTGGACATTTGGTAAGAATATTTATACCATATAATACATGATTCTGAAAGGTTCATATTCCACCTAAAGGTCTACCAAATTTCAGCCCCAACTGACCCTTTTTGGACCTCCAAAAGAGTGAACCAACATGGGTGATCAACCAAATTTCTGCTACATATGTTGTTGTCCAAATCTGCCTAGACAGATTTTTAGGCCATCTTGGGGCCTGATTTCTGGATCTTTGGTGGGAATACTGAAATAAAATAATATGTGATTCTTGTAACCTTATCACCCATCTACAACCATACCAAATTTCAGCCCCATCTGACCTTCATTGGGGTCCCAAAGGTGTGGTCCAAGTGGGGTGGACAGTCTGGATTTTCTGCACTGTTTCAGCAACATTCCACCTTGGATAGGTTGGAATTTTGAAATTTATTAAAATACTTTTGGGTGTCTAAAAATTATGAAAATTTATAGAGAGGTTTAAAACTCATGTTAGGACCCACCTATAAAATTTTGGGGCCAATGGACACCTGTGCGCACCATGGTGGTGGCTGGACCGACCCACTATAATATGGTGTCTAGATCAGTCCGATTTTTAGGACAGATTATTTTATGTGAATTAATTAAAACATTACAGGTGTCCAAAATTTTTAAAATTTTGTGGAGGTTTGTTAAACTCATGTTAGGATCTACCTACCAAATTTTAGGCCTAATGGACCCCAGTGCACACCGTGACAAGGCCCGGACTGGCCCACCACGTTGGGACGTCCAGGTCTGTCCGATTTTCTGAACAGACTATTTTGTTTAAATTAATTAAAATACTTAGGAATATTTGAAAATTCTGAAATTTTGTGGGGGTGTAGCACACCTATGGAAGGACAACCCTACAAATTTTTAGGGTCATCGAACCCCTGTATCGATCGTGGTGCAGCTTGCACTTTGGATCAGTTTTGGGTCAAATATCCAGGCCCGTAGGACAACGCACCATGGGACGCCCCTACCTTGGGCTGCTGGGCCTACATTCTAATGGCATGGCCCACTTAAAGTAAGTGTTGTATATCCCCCTTCTTATCTGGTGGGACCCACTATAATATGTGTGGGTCACCATGTATCAGTAACCCATTTAAATTAAATAAATTTTTGGACTCCAGCAGGCCCAGGAAGTGGGTGGGCTGGAATTCCAGTAAGGGCCCAAATTTACTGCATAGTTGATCTTTTGGAGCCGTGGCGGCCCACCATATTTAAGGGAGTATTGCACATACTCTTTTTCCCCCCTTCCTTAGACATTTTGGGCTTAATCAGTGCCCTCTTGAGGCCCACCTTTGTGGTGGTTTTGTGGGCTAGCCTTAACCAGAATTTTTGATAGCTTTATAGGCCTAATGGGCTGGAAACCTATCCCTTGAGCCCAAGATTGTGCAAGGGCTGACCTTATTGATTCACGGGCCCAATGGGCTGTCTAAAAGCTGATCATGTGCATTTATTAGCCTTAATGCCCTCATAAAATGCTTAATGGAGGGCTGACCTGCAAGGCCCACATAAATGTATATTGTGGAGGACCTTGCTAAGTCTTTGGGTTGGTGTGGCAAGGCCCACACTGTCAGTATAGGCCTTACCCATATGTATTCTTTGGGCTTATGAGCTGCGTTCAAGTCCACCATAATGTATGAATTGGATGACTTTTGTTTGGGCCCATTATGTGATATATTATATGCATGTTTGTATTAGCAAGTAGACCTTGTGGACTCAGTTCTTTTGGATAGGCCCATTGATCTTGGGCCTATACTCTCCTATCTATTGTGATGGGCTTAGGGGCAATAATACACAAGAGGTTGGGCCCTTGGCTACCCACTAAACTGACCCTCTACTTGGGACAAAAGTGAGGCCCAACTCACTTGTTTTAAATGTGAAAATTGCCCATGTAAATGAACTACTGGGCTACCTATGAAACCCACCACAACATGTGGAATTATGACCTTTGTGGTTGGGCCCAAACCTTACTCGAGGGCCCACTATATGGCCTATGAGTTGGTCTTAGTGAATGGCCCATTAGGCCATGCATTGCTTGGGCTTTAGACCTTACATTATATGAGTAGTGGCGGGCTACCTCTTGGAAACCAGTTGAGGTTGGATGTCCTCCTGGGTGATCCTAAGGTAGGCCCATAGGTTTCTCTATGGATGGTTAAAGGCCCACCATAGACCCTAGGCCATTTGTTTAAGGCTCAATGTGTATGTATGTGGAACCTACCTTAACGCATGATTGGTCCAGGCCGTCCAAGCCTTGGATCGCCCGATCATGGAGGCACTCTCTGCCTTGGGTTGCTGCTAGATTCACAATCCAGTAGCAGGCCCACTTAATCTTTTCTTGACGTATACACACCCTCCATCTGGTGGGGCCCCCTGTGAATATTGTTGGCCTTCATGAGATCATTCCCACTTATTTGACTAATTTCTAGGCTTTAGCAGGCCCAAGAAGCTGAGTGGGCCGAACGTTTATCAAGGGGCCTCAAATGTACATTGTTATGGTTGAAACTTTATTGGACATGGGACCCACCATATTGAGAACTTGTGTACGTGTTACATGCTTATGTTTTCTTATAATCTTTAGACTTAATTAGTGCTACCCACCAAGTCCAACTCAATGCATGGATTTTATAGCCATTGGGAATCGAGCCTTGGGCCTTAATTCTCTTCTTAGGCCCAGGTTATTAAAATTGATATTATATCTTTTTATGGCCTATTATGAGGGATATGTGTGTGTGGTTACCTATGTTCTTATCGTGAATGTAGGGCCTTGGGCCTTGTATCCATATAGTTCGTGGTTGAGATGCCTCTTGGGGAATGGTGGTTAAATGTCCCCATTATGGACCCCTCTAGGCCCGATTGTATCTAAATGTGATTAGATACTCATCTTAGACTCTTGTTAGGCTCATTTCCACATTACTTAGACCCGTAGCTTATATACTTAGTTCGTGGGCTACCCCAGGTAAATGGGACACCACTAGAAGTTGGATTCCTTAAAGATATTGTCAAGTACCTGATCTTGGTTCCTTCTTAGATAGGAAGAATATAATATACATTGTGTATTGCCCTATAGTGTGATTAAATTCATCCTCGTGACCATGTGCATCATTGTATGCTTGGTTGACACTGTGTGAGTGGTCATATTGTCTCATTGGGCATTGCATGATACCTTCCCCGAGGGACGTAGTATCCCCTCTTGAGCACGTTGGATGCTTGGGATTGATGCATGGTTGATTGTGTGATTCATGCATCTGACATTGCATGACATATGAGCATTATCGCCCTTGCTTCATCAGGGTTATAGCCTCCACAGATACGTCGTGGATGGCCATGTTTGGACACCAAAAATGTTACTTGAGTATTCCGGGTGCATAGGATGCCCATGGGTGAAATTTTCAAAACTTCCATGGTACCAAGGATCTGCTCCAACGGCGTGACCGGGTGGTATATATGAGTGCATAAGGACCTTATACCGTTAGGCCGTGACTCCTACTGTCGTGTAGTCGGTTGGATAGGGGTGTGGCCTTACTCGCCTGATGTAAGGGGGCATTGCTAGGCTGAGTCTGACTAGCTCGTGAATGGGTCCACTACTTTCAGGCCTTGCTGGTGATTGGCTATCCGCAGGTAGGGTAGTGAGGTCTCTTACGCTCGTTTGACTGTCCGGGGTCTGTAGAGCGGCAGTTATCCAGCAGTGTAATGGACCCCGGTGATTTCCTTATGATGGAAATATACTTGATATGTGGATTGGATATGAGCACTGACATTACTTTGCATTACATTTGCATCGGCTGTGTAAGCCTCATATTGCATTACAGTACTCATTGCATTACAGTACTCATCGCATTACAGTACTCATGGCATTACAGTACTCATTGCATTACAGTACTCATTGCATTATATAGCCTTGGTATGGCTTCCTGCATTATTGTACTACCTTGGTATAGTTTCTTACATTCATGATAGCCTTGGTAAGGCTAGTGGTATTGGTATTGATCATGACTCCCTTCTGCATTCTCTATCTTCTTCTGAGCACCATTGTCACACACATACACAACCATCTAAGCTTCTATAAGCTTATGCAGGATTGATGCGTGCAGGAGATCCTAAGCAGGCGTTGCAGTGGCGGAGTTTGGATTAGAGCTGAGCTTGAGGACCCAGTGTTGCAGATCATCTTCCTTCTTTCTTCTATTATCTTATGTATGTCCTTTTGGACCTTATGAATACTTATAAAAGTTCAAATTCATAGTGGATTTTGTGATGTGTGCCTTTGTTATTCTCAGATTTACTTGTTGTGATCTTGGGTATGCTCATATTAGAATTGATTATATTGTTATAAAAATCCTCCTTGTAGGATCCAAGGATCGGAACCTGTCTTAGGAGCCGAGAATGGGGTACTACAGAGGCTGTTGCAGCCAGAACCGGTCATCGGGTTCCTTATGGGTCGGGTGTGACATCAGCATATTTCTACATTACTTTGATATTGTATACTTGGCACTTGCCTTGCGCACACACTTACACCACCATCTAAGCTTTTGTAAGCTTATGCACGACCATTGCGTGCAAGTGTCGTTGGACAGCAGCAGCACTAAGGCAGGAGCGCGCATCTAATCATTTTGGAGCTTTTTGATCACCCTGTATTTCCATTTTCGCATTGTAATTAAAGTTTTTAATATAGTGGATATGTGGTGATGTTGTTTTGCGACTTGGTTATGCTTGTGGTTATGCTCCATTAAAAAAAAATTCATACTAAAAATCCTTCTTATAGGATCCCAGGATCGGAATCTGGCATATGGGCGCTGGGAGCCAAGAATGGGGTACTACGGAGGCTGTCAGCACCGGAATCGATGATCGAAAATTTTGTGAGCCCGTTTTCTAAGTTTGGGGCATGACAAAAGTTGGTATCAGAGCATAACTTGGGAATACCTGAGATCACATCACATATCTGCAATGAACTTAGAATGAATAGATTCCGGGTCCGAATAACTTAGCGATTTTTTGACATAGACCCTTAACGTTTATGCCTTCGAGAATTCTCAAGGCTAATAGACCCTTGTTCCTTCCTGTAGGACGTAATGGCTAGAAGAGCGACCCAAGCGAATCCCGCTCCACTACCTGCGACTCCCGCTCTACCACCTACGACTCCCGCTCCACCACTGGATATTCCTGCTTTTCATCCTGAGGATGCCACTCTTTTACCTGAGACCGGTGCGGATCCGACCGTACCTTTGAGTGCCACCCAGGTGCACCAGATGCTTTAGGCGATGACCGCTATTTTTCAGGGGTAAAGTACGTGTCCCACTGTTACACCAGCCGAGGCAGAGCAGAAGAGTGCGAGCGCCCTTCTCAAGGACTTCCAACAACATGTCACCCATATTTTTGGGGCAAGCCAGACCCTACTGCAGCAGAGATATGGTGCTCCAAAGTGGAAAAGATATTTGACACCATGAGATATACGACCTAGCAGCGAGTTCCATTAGCTATATTCCTTCTCCAAGGTGAGGTTCAGCATTGGTGGGCATCTATCGCCCGATCAGTAGCAGCTAATTTTGTGTGGACCTGGGAGGACTTTGTAGACCGGTTTGACAGAAAGTTTTTCCCGACATGTACGACAGCAGCACACACTAGAGTTTGAGACTCTGGTCCAGGGGGACATGACTGTGTCCTAATATGAGGCTCGTTTCATCACACTATCAAGATTCGCGACATATCTTGTTGATGATGAGGGGCGAAAGGCACGCCATTTTGAGAACAGGTTGTGTCCTGCCCTCAGGAGCTATGTGATCGGACACATGCTTTCGACATTTGAGCAAATCATGGAGAGGGCACAAATTTATGAGTCAAATTGGGCTAGTTTGCAAAGAGCCCGTGACCAGAGGGGAGATCAGAAGAGGAAGACGCCCTCTGGTAGTTCCCAGCAGCAGCATCATCGTTCACAGCAGGGATACATGACCCGCCCAACATCCTGAGCACCGGTGGCACCACCTTCGGGACCGTTTACAGGTACTTGCTTTGGGTGCAGTAGGACAGGACATCGTGTGCACGAGTGTCCCCATCCACAGCGGCAGCAACCGAGGACACCGCATGGACTGAACTTCATTGCTTTGAAGTATACTAGAAACTTGAACATCTTTTAGGAGCTTGATCTTCTACTAGAACTTAAGTAGATCGAGCTTGTTCTTTAACTTGAGCTTGAGCTTGAGCTTGATCTTCAACTTAAGCTTCAGCTTGATCTTCAACTTGAGTTAGGCTTGAACCTTGATCTTGAACCAATCTTGAAGATCATTTGCTAAGATGTTTTGACTAGACAAAATTTGACAAACAAGGTATAAAATGTGCTTTAAACATTATAGCACTTACACACATGGCTACAATCCATGTTGTAAAGTAAACAATATTAGGTATATGTCGGGTCTATAATACGCAGGTCATTCCACATGAGGTACAACTCGTCTCATATCCTCATAACTGGCCTATTAATTCAGGCCATAACATTAATTGCATGAAAAGTAATGGTGCGATTATATTATTCGACTTGATCATTCTCATTTTCAATCTTTTAAGATTATAGGTGGATACGACTCACTCATATCCACATCCTCTATTATTCATAATAAAGAGAAGTCCATACCTCAGTATATGAACATCGCCCCAAATGTACCTTTCTTGTACATTCAAGGTTGGTTAACCCATGCGAGTGAGTGATCGAGCTGCCGACAAAAACTAAAAATCTCGATGATCTCATGGTAAATGCTGATGATCTATACACCTAGTCCATATAAGTGCTCATACTGAATAAATGGAATATATTATTGTAACGCTCTAAATTTCGAGGGTCGAACAAAGGCTCAACTCCCGAGATCCATTGCATCACTTATGCAACATAGATAATGATGATTAAATGTTGTCCGTATTAGCGCATTAAACATGAATGGGATTACACTAAATCAATATATCATACTCTAGAGACGATTAAATTAAACAAGCAGAAGACTATGATAGATATGTAAAGTATATGAGTGGATTATACACCCTCAGAGTATGATCATAATGCTAGGCCAAATATATACACGTTTGTTGCAAAATATACAAAATGACAAGTGTGATGTCCAACTAGTTCGTATCCTTGTAATCCCGGCGATGCGACTCCAGGTTTACATAGACCCGCCAAGGAGTTGCATGTAGGAGAACTCCTCGTCGTTATAAAAGTCAGGCTCCATCTCGTAAGCCTCGCCATCACCTATAGCTACAACAGAGTCTGATTGGTGTTTTAAAACACCATCCCAGAGTGAGAGTGAGTGATCAACTCAATCGAGCTATAAAGCAAAGGTTAACATGTTATCAATTCAGTCAAGCAGTAATGATAAAGCGATACAACAAGCATTCCTAAGTACTCTAGTTAATGTAAGGATGATATGTATTGATGATGCATGCCCTCGCCTGCACTCCTTCTGCGACATCATCTCATGGTCGCGCATGCTAAACTCCCACTGTGCTCAACTCCCACGCTAAAGGCACATACAATGTGGTGCATGGCTGTGTTAGCCAAGTCCTTAATTAGACCTATTCATACAACAGATTCAGGAAGCTAAGGTATCTCCCTTTATATCATTTACCCAAACAATGATCCATCTAGGGTCGTAATCCTAGTTAGTCACATACGATAAGCAAGTTATAGGGCAACATCACCCCTGATTTGAAAGTAGTGGATAGACAAGTTCAGGTCGCTACGGAGAGGCTCGTTACCTCAGCGCAGGCATAATTTATACTCAAGGTCACTATGGAAAGGCTCATCACCTTAGCATAAGCCGACAACTCGAATATGGTGTCCTATACACCACCATATTCGACTCACAAGTTTAGGTTGCTTACTGGTCACTACGGGGAGGCTCGTCACTCTAGCGTTGGCCGACAGCTCGACCACGGTGTCCCATACACCACCATGCCTTGCTCATGAGTCTTAGCGGATCGGGTACTAAGGTTAAATGGGCTTACATTGGTTAGTGGTACCTTAGATTCAAGCAGTAGTGTCCATACATGGTGAACATACATTAGGCCAATCGGGTTACTTGACAAGCTCGACTGGTACGAGTGTATGTTAAATTAATCGACATGGAGCACATACGCACTCCTCGTGGCCTAACCACTATCGATAATCACCATACGACTCGGATTCACAGAACGTATTCGTTTATTCTAAAACTAGTTTGGCCACCGATCGTAAACCGTTACCGATTGCCTAGACTACGTAGTAATCCCAATCACACTCAAAGGCAACAGGTAAGCACGTGTAATAGTCATAACAGTATTGAATAAACAATTCAATCACTACACTCATTTGAGCATTTCATGAAAATACAGAATAAACATATTATCACACATGTGCATTTCATACATAAATCGCATAGTTGGATTTAAGTTACATAAAGGAATTGATACGTATAATTAAGGTAGTTGAGAATCCTATCTCAACACCCTTATAAAGTACAGTTCATCAAACACTTACTCGTTCAGAGATTTTATCAAACACTTAAGCTACCCATTTCAACATACGTGATATGATCTAGGTATAACATATATTAGGGCAAATCCTTTCGCAAAGGAGTTGTCACACATACAACAATCATGTATTTTCAATTAATAATCATGGCAAGCGCAAATCATAATTCCATGTTCATTCAAACATTTCAACAAACACATGGAATGCATAGTTAATAAGCATTGTTCATACACATGTAATATATGGAAAACATTGTATCTAAGGGTATATGGTAGCAATCAAGTTAGTCATAAACCATTATTGACATTGAAAGCCTTGAAAACCATAACCTAAACGTTTATAGTCCGCACCTTCCGTTGGTAAACTCATATCAAACTCAGTTCGAACACTACGTCTTTGTCTACGAAACAACGACTACCAGAATCACGAAATAGGTTAACTATTTCATCGATTCCTCTATTTGGACTTCCAAAAAAAAGATTAGGGTTAGGATTCCTTACCCAAATCACAGTCGAAATGAATTGAGTAGCGTAGCAAAGAGGCGATCTAGTGCGTGAGGTCGCACGAGAGAAACACCACCTCGATCTCCCTGACTTTCAGTACTCTTCTCCTCACGTTTTTCTCTTCTTCTCTCCTCTCTTCTCTCTCCTAGGGTTTTAGGAAATTCGTGTGGAATGAGAGAAGTTGGGTTTAGGGTTTTATATAGGCCCAAAAGTGAAGTCAATGGCCCCGAGGCCATGGTATACTTAGGTTATAGCCAAAAACCGGCTGTTTCGGGCCAATGGAGCTCATCCGGAGGCCCATTACCTGCATACGGTGTGGAGAAAGTTCCCTGACGATGGATCTACACCAAGCTAAGATTTCGGTTCGATCGGATTTATGGATTGACCGCGAAGGACCTGTTTCAGTTCAACGGTCATCATCACTCGATTAGGACCACAAGTACAATAACCTATGTAAGGAAATTTTCCTGATCCAAGGGTGTAGTTGGGTTGAAATATGACGGTCTGAAACCTTAAATTTGGCCTGCAAGCGAATGGCCCAAATTACTTAAGTTGAGTCCATATTCTAAAAATATTCGCGTTCCTCACACACTTCGCTCCAAGCTCAAGTTGTGCATTTTGTGGACACTATTTGGACTCGACTCCCATGATGGTTGTCAAGCCTTGTAAGGCAGCCATAACCATATAGTTTTGTGGTCATCAGACTTTCAACGCATGGTATAGGCCCGATACAGAGTTTCAATGTGCTCCCATGAGCAACAGGGTTTTGAGATTGATTCTAGGTTTTTAGGTGTTGTTGCGTTAGCGATTCTACTGGTTTTCGGTCTTGTAGTTCGTATAAAAAGTGGTTCAAGCTAACCCACTGATTAATTTAGTTTAGTACTTAATTAATTTTCGTTTAATTCCTAAAGAATTCGGTCCTTATGGATTTCTGCCTAAGGTGGTACTCGGGTCTTTGTACGAATTTTTTCGAGACGTTACAATTATATACAAGTATATCACTCAAGCTCTCCTTAATCCTGTCTGCCTGACGTGAACCTGAAATAGATCCCTAGCTATAGGTTTTGTCATGGGATCAACGATCATCTCTTTAGTAGAAATGTAACTGAGAGCGACCTTCTTATCTCTCGCTTAATCATGAATGTAATGATACTTGATCTCAATGTACTTTAACTTCTGGTGGTGTTTAGGATCTTTTGCCAAGTCAATGGCAGAAGCATTGTCTATTTTCAACGATATGGGTTGATGAACGCTCGATACAACACCTAGACCTAGTAAAAATCTGTGAACCCATACACATTCCTGAACTATAACACAACATGAAATGTACTCGACCTCCATATACGAAAGAGTTGTGGATGTCTGTTTTTTACTCGACCATGAGATAGCTCCCCCTCTGAGTAAAAAGACATATCCTGAAGTAGACTTTCCCTCATCAGTGTCATTACCCCAAGCAGTATCAGAATATCCTTTGAGCTCGAGACTCATGCCTTCATAACACAACATTAGGGCTTTCGTTTCTCTAAAATAGCGGAATATACATAAGATGGCTTGCCAATGAGATTGTCTTGGGTTACTCTAATAACGGCTGACTACGCCAACAACATAACTAATTTTCAGTTTGGTGTAAAGCATAACATACATTAAGCTCCCTACTGTGCTTACATAGGGTATTGAAGACAGCCAATTTTTTTACTTTAGTCTAGGACATGATTTTCTTCTAACTTGGTAGCTTTGTCCATAAGGGATTTAAAAAGCTTTTGAATTTTTGATCCTGAACCGCTCTAAGATATTTTGTATGTAGGTAGCTTGAGACAAGCCTAAGAATTTCCTAAGGCGGTCCTTGATGATTTTTTACTTCAAGAATTAAGTTGGTTTCACTAAGATATTTATCTCAAAGTTTGAGAATAGTCAATCTTTAGTAAGCATCAACAATTGTATGTCATTACCAACTAGTAAGATATCGTCTACATGTAGAGATAGTATCAGAAAAGATCTTCTAGACCATTTCATGTATACACAATGATCTTCTTCACTCATTGTGAATATAAAAGTAGTGATAGCTAAGTGGAACCTCATGTACCACTGTCTTAAAGATTTCTTCAGCCTATAGATAGATTTCAACAATGTACAAACTTTTTTTGGATGTTTTTTGTCTACATAACCCATAGGTTGTTTATTACATGTATATCTCTTCATCTAAGTTACCATTTAAGATTGCGGTCTTTACATCCATCCGATATAACTCTAAGTTTAAACATGAGATAATGGACAAGATCATGTGGATTGAGGAGAACTTTGTAACGGGTGAAAAAGTCTCCTCTTAATCAACACCTTCCTTCTATATGAAACCTTTAGTAACTAATCATGCTTTATACTTGTCCATTGTACCATCTGCCTTTCTTTTGATCTTAAGTAACCACTTATTACCTATCGCTTTATAATTGAAAGGCAGATCCTAAACTTCTCAGACTTTATTATTCTCCTTGTAAGCGATCTCTTCGTCCATAGCAGTCGCCCAATCGGTTGAGTTAGAAGACAATAATGCATCCTTATAAGAATTAGGTTCATCATCATCAACCGCAATGCAAGAGAATGAATGCTCCTCAATATCGAAGTATCTTTGGAGAATCAATTCTCTTTCACTTCGACATAACTCAGGAGCCTACTAAGATATTCTCCCATTGTCCTGATGTACTATAGGAGCATCTTCATTTTAAGAAGCAAAACTCCCACTCTTTCGAGATACATCGAAAATTTTAAAAAGTTATATTGTAACATTTTGCTTCATTCAGCTAGGGTATTTATCTTCGATGAAGGTCACATCCTGAGATTCTATCTCAATCTATCATCCATGGTCCTCATAAATTAAAATGTATCCCTTTGAATACATGGGGTACCTTATGAACACACATTCAATGGTTTTACTATCAAGTTTACTTATATGCGGGGCAGACAGTAAAACATATCCCAAAGATCCCCAAAGGCATAGGTTGGCTATGAGGGAATTCTCCCAAACCACATCTTATATGGGGTCTTAAGAATGGATTTGGACGATACTCTATTAAGGACGTAGACGATTGTTAGCAGCACGTCTCCCTAAAATGTGGTAGAGAGATTGGCTAGCGCCATCATCGATCTAACCATGTCATGTCCAAATAGTGTCATATTCCTCTCCACAACACCATTTTACTGTGGAGTGTAAGCCATTTTGTACTGCTGGACAATGCCAACGTTTTCATAATATGATTTGAACGTTTCAGAAGTATACTCGCGACATCTATTGAATCAAAGGATTTTAATTTTTTCCCAAGCTGATTTTTCACCTCAACTTTATACTTAAGAAAATA